>CM028247.1:38716562-39316562 GCA_016432835.1 Brassica nigra
CTGTTTCTATGACAAACGATCATACTAGATCAAACCCGCCCAGACGGTTCGATCTCTTGTTCAATTCTTTCTAAACTGAACTACGTCCGACTTGATCCTCGAAAGGGGTACGTAGGCAGCCTTTCTTAAGGTCTAGTCTCAAATCTTAACAAATCTTTTTCCGCATTTTTTCGGTCACTTGTCGTTGGCTGTCGCAGAGAATCCGGACCTTCAAGGAAAGTCGGGTTAACTTGGCTTTCCTCCGCAATCTTATTCATTAAAATTGACGGTGTGAATTTTGGTTCCCACAACAACTAATCGGGTTACCAATTCCCCACTGTTGTACTTCTTCCGATAAACTCTCGGGAAGCAAACGACGAAACGTAAAAATAGCTTACCAATGCTTCCCAATCGTCCAAACTGCCCCAAGGAAACACAAAGCTCCAACTGTCCCGACCAGCTCACCATACCGCGAGCTCGGTCCTTCTCGACCAACTCGCCATATGACCAGCTTCGGTCCTTCTCAACCAGTTTTGTAAAAAACGGAGTTGATTTCTATAAAATCACTCAAGACCTAAAATGGTTAAGGAAGACTAAACAAAGCCAAAACGAGAGGTCGTATCCCTCACCTCTAAGACGTTTTCCGAAATCTAAAATTCTGCGTCGCTGCACGGTCTCTCGACTTTTTTCGTCTAAAACTACTTCGGAAACACTACACAAAAATTAAAGCTCACTGCAGCAAGAGTTTCTGATATTAAAACTCGGAAACAGGACTGGCGGGACAGCTGCAAAACATGTATATTTCCGAAAAGCACCTCTCGTACAGCTAAACTCGATAACATTTTACGGAACACCTTACGTAAAATAATAATATTTCACGAGACAGCTTTCGTTAAAATTAAACTCGACAACATTTTACGAAATAGCTTTCATAAAATTAATTCGACAATAGTCTGCAGAATAATTCTCGTAAAATAAAGGCTCGACAACGTTTCAGGAAACAGCTTTCGTAAGATCAAGCTGGGCATTATTTTACGAAACATCGTTCGCAAAGTCAAAACAAGATCATATGAAACAATAAGGTCTGGAACATGACCAGTTTGCTCACAGCTTGACGAATTGAGAGCCTCACTCGAGTGACATCTTGCCCATTATTTCCGCTTACCTATTCGCCCACCTTAGCCTTCTTCGAGTTATCGCCTACTTCTCCTCTCTTTGTTTCAACGATTTTGTAAAAGTTCCTTCGGTACATAAAACGCAATCTGGTTTCACAAAATTCTACCACGTTGAGTCGAAAACATCTATCCATAACGTTTGATAGAATTTTCAACAATATACAAAGTGCACATGGTTAATTTAATAAAACCAGCAGTACGAAGGAACGAGAACATGAACTTGGACGTTGATATCTCTTCCTCACTCCGATATTCTCGTCAGAATTTCGTCGAAAATCAATTCATATGAAAATCAGTATCATACTTTTCGAAGTCCTTTGACATTGAATCGAAAGTGGCCAATCCTAAATGCCTAATAAACTTTTGATAAAATTGCTAACTCATACTTGCGAAAAACCTTCGACGAAATACACACTCGTTCTCGTTAGAAGACACAAGGCAAAGAAGAATGAAGATGAGGCAATCCCGAATCATCGATGAAACTAAGGTATGTCTGACTTAGAAAGTTTTATCAAACTTTTAATTTTTCGTAGGAAAGGAATGAAAATGTCTTGAAAACTGCAGTAAACTTTAGGGAACTTAGAATCTAGGTGGATAGTCTAGTAAGCCAAGTCTTAGGCAATCTTTCCAGTCATGTTCTAATATTCCTTACATGTCTACGTAAAACTGGCAAACCAATCTAATCTCTCGAAAAACCGAGAAACGATCGCCCCGCATTTAAGCATACTAATCTCGCTTCCTAAAGAAAGAAAAAACATACACAACCCATCGAAAGAATAGTTCATCTGCAACTGACTTTGCACTGTTCTGTGTCGAGTCTTTTAGACTTCTTCTCCCTCGGACGGAAAGGAAAAAATTTTCATACGACTACAGGAAACTTTATACGAAGCATTCATCGTATAACTGAAACCTAAAGTGGAAAATTATTTTTAACAGCCATCAGCCGTAACTCGGAAAAGTCCGCTATGCTTGGCATGTTAATCTCGACGAACGCTATTCGGCCTTCGGCCAACTGTGCCTTTCCATAAAACCTGGACCTGAATTCGGCATCTGTTGGGGTCAAAATCGGTCAACGACGAAATCGTCACCCGAAAGTCCTCGAAAGAAAAACCAAGTGACGATTAAAACCAAAGCGGTCGTCACTCGGTGAACTCACAAAGGCATGAACGGACCGTGAGCCCGAGGATCAAGCGAGGCAAGCAAGCACCGGTGGGCGCAGGACCGCGGCCGCAGTGAGGCTTACCCTGTCCGTCTGGCGCCGGCCGGCAGGGTCCTAGTACCCGTCACATGCAATCGTCACCGTGATCTCGAACAGCGGCAGCACTTGGTCCCTTAAACCCATGTCGGATTGTTAGCAAACTACAATGATTCTTCCGCAAAGCCTTCTCGATTGTTTAGAAGTCCATCTTTTAAGCGTCTAAAGTTGAAGCCACATTACTCAAACCCTTAAAGCGGTTATCGAAATCTACGGTAAAGATCCCCAAACTCAAAGATTTCCCACAAGCGACTAGCGGGGAAGATCGAACAAAGGAAAAACCACGGACGGCAAGGCGGCCTAGCACGGCGGACGCATCAGCGGGCGACCTGGCGCCAGCGACACCACCGGCCTGGCGCCGGAGAAAAGCGTCCATGAACCGGCCTGGCGCCCGGCCCGGCACGCGTCAGCGAGGCGGCCTGGCGCCCGTAACACGCCAACCTGGCGCCAGCGGCATCCGACCTGGCGGCGCCACCAGCGTCGGCGGGCCGGCCTGGCGCCAGCGGCATCGTCGCGAACGACCTGGCGCCCGGCGGACGCTGGCGCTTTCGGGCGGCCTGGCGCCGGTGGCCACCGGCCTGGCGCGGCACAGCGTTCGCAGGCGGCCTGGCGCTGGCGGCAAGCCCTGAAGCGGGCGATGGCCCTCGTCCTGGTCTCAGTCCCATCACGCTCGGTGATGCGATCCCATCTTGGCTTGTTTGGATCAATCTTTGAGTTTGGTGCGATCCGGTTATCTAAACACCAAACATCTCACTATCGAGGTGGGGTTCCTTGAAGAAAACCTTCAAAGACTGTTCTTTGAAAGACCGTAACAACGTCGCGGCCCGGCGTGGCCAAAACGGCCCACTACGATTTTCGGAAGGATAACTATGACGGTTTATCCTTATCCTCACATAAGAGATAAATGTCAAGTTTCCAAAAGATAAATGTCAAGTTTCAGAAGATAAATGTCAAGTTTTCGAAGATAAATGTCAAGTTTCCCGATAAACGAAGATGGGCGAAAATGGAAAAAGCGGTTCAGCCGAGAGAGATGACCGTCTTAAGAAGAGTATATAAGGAGAGCTTTGGGCGAGGAGCAAACATCACAAACTTCAGAGCACTTAGCACTTAGGCGATTTAGCATTCTTTTCTGTTTTCACTAGCGAGCTGTGACTCAACTAGGATAGACTTAGGCGGACTAAGCCGGACTTTTGACAGCTCTTACAGCCGATTTCTTTGCTTGTTGTTCCGCGCTCAAGCGAAATTCAAAAAAGATCTTTTCGCTCAAATTTCGATTTCTATTTTCGAAACTTTTATCTCTATTGATTGTATTGTGTGTGGCCCAGCAGATATCCGGGACCTTGAGGAAGATCGGGTTAACTTCGGTTATCCTCCAAATCATTCAACTTAATTTGGCGGTCTGAATTTGGTTCCCACAGTTTGGCTAGAAGGAGTTACGGATCTATCTATCTCGCAACTGCACCGCGCTCGATCATGTCTCGGCGTCACCAAATCAGCCAGCTAGGCGGAACACCCGTCGGCCTAGCGTTGAAGACTCCAGCTGGAGATCGTCCACAGTCACTGCTGATGCAAAACGAGAAGCTCAGGCAGATGAAGGAACTGTTTACCTCCGCCCGAGCAGGCGGAACAACGAGACAAGCTGATAACCTGGCTCACAAAACAGGTTGACACCTTAACTGCGAGGAGCAAGTTGCAGCGGATCCACTTAGGCAGGCGCGGCAGAAGACTTCGACGGATCTCGAGAAGCACGAGAAAAAGATGCCCGAAAGAGCCCACTCGAGAAAGCGGCTCGAAAGGACAGCAAAGCGACCTCATGAGAATCTTCCACTCCGGCTCGGGAACAAAAGAAGCGGCGTTGAGCGCATCAATCTGATATCAGCGACCAATCGGATCCTTCCGATGAAGACGCTGACATCCACAGGAGGACCGAAGCCAGTCCGGCTCGGCAGGCGGTATCGCCGAAGGCCCATGAGAAGAGGAAAAGAACTCTACTGGATGGAGCAGGAAGAACTTCGCGGAGGATCAAACTTCGGATCCATCAAAACCAGCGCCCGACAAAATCGGAGAGCGCCCGGTAGCGATAGCGAGATCCATGATCTCGCGAATCTCTTAAGAAGACCGTGGCGAAGTGGCGGTGAAATCGCATAAATCCATCAGGCGACCAGTTCCGCCCGAATCGATAGACTTCGAGGAAAACGGAAAATGCCGTTCACGCTCGGATCGCGGAAACGCATCTCAGACCGAGGAAAATCAAAATCCCGGTCTATGGCGACGACAGATCCTAAGTCGCACCTGCAGTCTTTCCGGATCGCAATGGGTAGGTGCAAACTCCCGGGCCTTGAGCGAGATGGGTCATTGTCTTCTCTTCGTCGAGCACCTCAAAGAGCTGGCTCGAATGGTTCTCGGCTCAAAGGAACTCCATCGGGCTTCCGCCACCTGGCCTCGGCGTTCCTCAAACAATACTCCATGTTCATGGATAGAGGCGTCGGCGTTGACCTATGGAGTCTAGCTCAGAAGGAGGACGAGTGGCTCCGCGACTTCATCGAAGGTTCAAACTGGTGATGGCCAGAATGCGGGCATCAGCGACAATGTCAATCGGCGCTCGAGGAAGACTCTCTGGTACAAGTCAAAGTTCCGAAAGTGGATACTACTGGAAAAGCCGCGGACAATCCAGGATACCCTCCACAAAGCAACGGACTTCATCATCATGGAGGAAGAGATGAAGCTTCTATCGCAGAAACACGGACCACAGAAAACATCCTCAAAAAAGAAACCCTCTCGTAACGACAAAAACGTCCATCACGAAGGGGAAGACGCCCAAGGCGAGCATAACTACGCCATCAACTCGGAGCAAGGAAAGACCTCTGGAAACACCTGGACCGGAACCAGTACAAGGATAATTCTAATCGAGTTCCTGCGAACCAGACGTCACTCCACTGCGAACTGCAAGGTTCTCGGCGTCCGGCTCGCCGCAAAGCTCCTCACCGGCGAACTGTCAAAGGTCAAGAGTATAAAAGACCTGCTCCTGGACTCTGACTGCCCAATGACCAACAAAACTATCTCCGAGGACCGCGCGACCGAAAACCAATCGGGTGAAAAACGCGGAAGGAGACAGGACGACCAAGGAACAACAACAATCGCCAGAGGGTAAACATGATCATCGGAGGATCACAGTTCTACCAAGACTCAGTCTCGTTGATAAAAGCCTACGGGCGAATAGCCGAGACAGGTTCCAACTGGTTTCCGGATAGCGATATTCCTAACCACGCGATCACTTTCGAGGAACAGGAAACTGTCGGAATCGACAAGCCTCATTGCGATCCTTTGGTTATCGACCTGGTAATCCAGGATCTCGAGGTCGGCTGCATCCTCGTCGATCACGGGAAATACGGTCAGCGTTATCTTCATGACACCCTCTACAGGATGAAGATCCCACTTGGGAAGTCGTTCTGTGCCAAACCTTTGACTGGGTTCTCGTCACTTCCATGACCCTCGGAAGAATTAAGCTCCGGTCATGGCGAAAGAAGTCACAAAATCGTCGAGTTAGCAGTAGTGAAAACCGACCATCTACAAGCGCCATCATGGAACCCTTGGATCAACTCCATGAAGGCAGTACCATCCACATATCACTTGGCATCAAATTTCCGACTCAACAGGAATCGCAGCCATCTGGGTAGTCAGAAACGGTCGAGACTCTGTTACCTAGCCGAGTTCAAACTGCGAAAGATCGGAGCAGCCCCAGCGGCCAACCGAAGCGACCAAAGGAATCACACAACATTCCTGAAGACTTCGAAAAGATGATCGGAATCATCCAAACAGGCAACGATTCAAGACAGCGACAAAGCCTGCGAGTCCACCGCCATAAAAGCAGACAGCTCGACCCCGCACAAACCGCCGATCCGACCAGCACGATCGGGGCAACGCGCGGGAGTAAAAACGTTTGCGACAACTATCAGAACTACGAGATGGCTTGATCCTCGAAAGAGGTACGTAGGCAGCTCGTCGAAACCCGGCGAGTTCAGCTATCCTCCTCACCAAAAGGGGTGGTGCGGTAATAATATCCGCAAAAGTATCTCTCAAATTTTTCCAAATAAAATTCTTTCTATCTATTTTTTACGCTCACTTAATTTAGAAAAGCGTAAACACTTCGGAAAAACGAAAATCATATCTTCGAAAGAAGCGAGGCGTCGCAACTTCTGAAAAAGATAACAAAACTCGTATCATCCGCTAAAACAGTCCACCTGCGACTTAAAAACAACTTATGCCCGTCGATTGGCCCCGACGCCTCAAAACGTTTCACTCAATACAAACTCGTAGTCAGACCTACAAGGTCCTCTTACATCCGACAAAGGATATCATAGCGCTATACAAGAAACCCAAAATTTTGGTTTAGCGTCTCGGATAAACTCCGAAGATAGCTCGATTCTTTTAACACAAGTCATATAAGCCGGCGACTAGTCGCGGACTTTAAACGAAAAGAATCAGGAAGAAATCACTAACAGGCAAAACGAAAGCCGATCAGTCATCGCACAGCCTTAAAGCTGAGAGTAAGCCTAGGTCTTGCCCTAAACCCAGTCTTGCTGGATCTTGACATCTCACAGACATAGTATCGTATCACGAGATCCCAAAACATGTCTCTTATCGCACACCTAAAACGCTTCGCTAAAAGTAGCATACGGACCAAGCGACAAAAAAGAGTTAGGATCTGAAGTGACTACTAGCATTCTTTCCTCTACACTTGACGAAAGTATAAATCAAAACAAAAGGCGAAATCTATAAAATTTTCATATTTATAAAAGCCGCAAAGACGGCGGGATTCTAAGCCACCCAGTCCCAAAGCGTAGAGCGCAACCTCAACAGTGCAGAATAAAACTCCTAAAGCGGCCAAACACGGCCAAAACATACGATTCACAAAAGGAAATCAACATCGAGAAATCCAGATGCGGAAATCCCGAATGAACCTGCAGGCTGGTCCACTTCCTCGTTCACACCTTGAGCGTTCCCACCACCCTCGGCGTTCTCGTCAGCTCCGGCCTCCACCGTATCGTCGGAAACCTCGATAGTTCCCATAGTCTCCAGACTCTTTCCTCGACTGGAGGAACCAAGGACTCAGCATGAGCACACTTTCGGCCATGAAGTCCTTCATCTCAGAAATCTCGGAATCAAAGGAGAAATCCGGGTTCTGAGACTTGTAAAGGTTTACGACCGAGCCCCGGCATTCGCGGAAATCACCAACAAACTCCTGAGCCTCTTTAAAACATTGAAACTCAGCAGCAAACGATTCCGCCCGTCTCGCCACCTCGGCCGCGACCATCCGTCTTCCTCTCCTTTCGCCGGACAAGAGCTCGAGCATGAAGCTCAGCTTGCTTTTCGTTCTGCGCCTTGACCTCTTGTCGGAATCGGAAGAGCTCTCGCTCAGCTTTCTTGGTCTTGAAGTTGGCAATCCTAGACTTGCGGAAACTGGAGTCGAGGGCATTGCCAAACACTCTTATTCCCTGCACAAATTCAAGACCAATAAACATACATATATGCGGAATCGAGAATACGGTTAAGAAGTTCAAAGAACAAAACCTCATTGATCCGCTGGGAACCTTCGGCAAAAATCCATTGCCTCTTTTCTTCCTCCAGCGACTCATCAGTAACAAACTCCGGAGGAAGACCTTCAAAGAAGTTGTTGGGAAGTGGAAAATTGCTGGCTCCGCCGTTTTCCGTTGGAACAAAACTAGGGTTTTTCCCCAACGGTGAAGGATCTTCCGAACCTTCCCCACCATCGATCTCTTTCCCTTTATGAGATCTCTGTTTATGCCTCCGCTTCCGGGCTTCGGTAACCGGTTCGGCGTCATACGATGGGACAGGGTCTCGGGACCGGTAAAGACTTATCGCATCTCAAATCCGTTCGAGAGTGAAGGACTTCCAGAAAAACGGTCTTTGACGAAGGAGGTCCCTCTTGACGAAAAGATCGCCATGCAAATGCGCAACCGCCCCGTTATCTACAAAACGGAACTTTTTCATTAAAAACCCACACTTCCGGAATAACGAAATAGACGACGAGTTTTCGTCATGTTACCTCGGTTGAAGTTCCATGCGTGCGGAAATAGATGGAGGCAGCTCTCCTCGATAGACACACCATCTATTCGGACATAGAAAAACGTTCCTGCCGACTTAGGGTTCGAAGTGGTTCCCTGAATTATGGCCATGTCCTTCTTAGGCAGCATGGAGTAGTAACCGTCGCTCCCCGTCGGCCGAGTGCTCCAAAGGCCTTCGAAATCACCCGGACTGAGATCGATTCCGAGCTCATAACTCGAGATCAGTCGCCAAGCCAACTCTCCAAGGCAGGGGCTGAGCTGGCTGATCGAGAGTTCGGTGATGAAGCGCCAACAATGGTGCCAGGGATCGGGAACCACATGCGGCAATAAATAAGGAAGGCCTCGTAACATGTAAAGAAACCTTCCGGAGGATTCCTCGCACTCTCATTACCGACAGGGATCCGGAATTTGACTCCTTCAGGAACCTGGTAAAAATCTCGAAGAACCATGAGATATTTACGAGAAACCAAGCTCGGCGTAAAGGAGCACCAGGCTGCCTCAGAGGTCTCCTCGAACAGGGGATGTCTGGCAGTGATGGGGCGAACCTACAAGGGCTCGTAATACGCATTCTTCGCTTCCTCCTCGACAAACTCCTCCTGCTTCACCGTCACATGGGCAGGAGAATCACCCGAGGATGAATGGGAAGAAGAATCTCTCTTGAGGATCTTGAAGAAATTGTTCTTAGAGAGAAAGTATTCTTTAGAGAATAATTTTTTATGTTAAGGTAAGAGTGAATGAGGTTTCTTACTCCCTCCTTATAAAGGAGGTAAAATCACTATTTACCTCGACTTTCGGCAAACGATTACGTCTCTACACCTTCCCATACGACTATACCGCAAGCCAGGACCCTAAAGGCATTACGATTCCTAGCTAGCTGGGGGCTAACTGTTGGGCCAAAATCGGTCAACGACGAAATCGTCACCCGAAAGTCCTCGAAAGAAAAACCAAGTGACGATCAAAACCAAGAAACGGGTCGTCACTCGGTGAACTCACAAGAAGGCATGAACGGACCGTGAGCCCCGGGGATCAACGAAGGCAAGCAGGCACCGGTGGACGCAGGACACGGCACGGGCGGCAGGCTTACCCTGTCCCGTTTGGCGCCGGCGGCAAGGGTCCTAGTACCCGTCTATGCAATCGTCTCGTGATCTCAGGCAACGGCAGCACTTGGTCCCTTAAACCCATGTCCGGATTGTCCGCAAACTACAATGATTCTTCCCCAAAGCCTTCTCGATTGTTTAGAAGTCCATCTTTTAAACGTCTAAAGTTCGAAGCCACATTACTAAAACCCTTGAAAACGGTTATCACGAAATCTACGGCTAAAGATCCTTCCAAACTCAAAGATTTCCCGCACAAACAACTAATGGGGGAAGATCGAACAAAAGAAAAAACCAACGGACGGCAAGACGGCCTAGCACCGGCGGCACGCATCACGCTGGCCGCCTGGCCCGGCACACCCGCCTGGCGCCGGCGGCACCCCGCCTGGCGCGGCGCACGCCCGCCTGGCGCCGGGCACGCAGCGTCGCTGGCCGGCCTAGCACTGGCGGCACGCATCACGCTGGCCGGCCTGGCGCCGGGCGGCACCCGCCTGGCGGCGGCGCCCGCCTGGCGCCGGCGCACGCCAGGCCTGGCGCGGCGGCAAGCATCGCTGGGCAGGCCTGGCGCGGCACGCTCTGGCCGGTGGCACGCTGCCGCTGGCCGGCCTGGCGCCTGTGGCATGCGCGCCGGGCCGGCCTGGCACCGGCGTACGCTCGCGAGCCGGCAAAGGCGCCGGCACTCCGGCCTGGCCGGCGGACACCGTCCTGGTGCGGCGCGCTCGCAGGCGGCCTGGCGCTGGCGGCAAGCCCCCGCCGGACGATGGCCCTCGTCTTGGTCTCGGTCCCATCACGCTCGGTCTGATCCCATCTTGGCTTGTTTGGACCAATCTTCGTGAGTTTGGTATGATCACGGTTATTCTAAACACCAAACATCTCGACTATATGAGGAACTGGGGTTCCTTCGGAAAAACCGAAACCTTCAAAGACTGTTCTTTCGAAAGACCGTAACAATGTCTAAACGGCCCGACGTGGCCAAAACGGCCCACTTACGATTTTCCGAAAAGGAAGGATAACTATGACGGTTTATCCTTATCCTCACATAAGAGATAAATGTCAAGTTTCCAAAAGATAAATGTCAAGTTTCCAGAAGATAAATGTCAAGTTTTCCGAAGATAAATGTCAAGTTTTCCGAAGATAAATGTCAAGTTTCCCGATAAACACAAAGATGGACGAAAATGGAAAAAGCCCGGTTCAGCCCGCGAGAAGATAGACCGTCTTAAGAAGAGTATATAAGGAGAGCTTTGGGCGAGGAGCAAAGCATCACAAACTTTTAGAGCACTTAGCACTTAGAGAGATTTAGCATTCTTTTCTGTTTTCACTAGCGAGCTGCGACTCAACTAGGATAGACTTAGGCGACCGGACTAGCGGACTTTTCGACAGCTCTTACAGCCGATTTCTTTGCTTGTTGTACACGCTCAAACGAGAATTCAGAAATAAGATCTCTTCGCTCAACTTTTACGATTTCTATTTTCGCAACTTTTATCTCTATTGATTTAATCGTGTGTGGCCCAGCAGATATCCGGGACCTTCATGGAAGATCGGGTTAACTCGGTTTTCCTCCAAATCATTCAACTTAATTTGACGGTGCGAATTTCGGTTCCCACAGCATCTCCATTAAGGACAATCGTAAACTAACATGACCTTAATTTTAACACGAAAGGGTGATGGTCTGATCCTTTACCAACAACTTCCTTGGCTATACGACTGAACACAGCCTTCATGCCAAGCCAAAACAATTAAGCGATCACCGCTCCAATCACTTAACGGCTAAACGACAGTCCATGATTTGTCATAAAACACCAAGTGACTATTACGCAAGAAATTTGTCCTATAGCCCAGAAGCGGAAATCATACGATAAATTCTTCATAACAAAACTCAGTCCTAACAAATATACGGTTAACGGAAAATTTGAACTCATCGTCGATCGATTAAGTTATATATGCCCCATAAAAAGGTGGCACGAAAAGAAACACTCATAACCAAGCTCCTACATTTATACGAGTCATCCTTAAAAATACACAAAACAAATCCCGGAAGGCCAACACATCACGAAGCACAATGAAGGAAAGACGCTTCTCCCTGGGAAAAATTTACACGACCCTTTGGTCCCAATTCTTCGATCGAAAATCAAACAATTCTGCCCCCAAACTGAAACAACAGTTTTTGGCTGCGAACATTCGCAAAACATCTCAAAAGCCCGCGAACATTTCAACCACAAAATGCGGCACAAGGAAAACTCAACCTTCGGCACCGCGAGACGTCGCTAACGCTTGAAGGACATTTTTTCCTCAAAACATTCAAACACGCCTCTAAATGGTAACACACCTCTAAACGGTATCACACCTCTAAACGGTAGTACGCCTCTAAACTGTAATATACCTCTAAACGGTATCATTTCTTTGTTGCTGATGACAACAAACGAACTCTAACGTCCTAAACAGACTTAGCCGCCCTCGGAAGGATAGGGTCTCTTACATCAGACAAGGATAACATAGCGGGCTATACAAGAAATCCAAAATTTTAGTCAGCACCTCCAAACAGCCTTTGGAAGTAGCTCGATTCATGCCAAGACAAGTCATATAAGCCGATAACAATTCACGGACTTTATCAGTACGAATCAGGTTAAAATCGCAAACAGGCAAAACAAAAGCCGACTTGTCATCGCAAAGCCTTAGTCCGGGAGTAAACCTAGGGCTTGCCCTAAATCCAGCCATTCTGGATCTTGACATCTCAAAGGCATAGTATCAACACCCCGATACGAGATCCCAAAATTTGTCTCTTCATTTATATTTGTACATTTATGAGTCTCCGCTAACCGAAAGACTTATGGAATTCTCATCTTACATGACGACAGGTATGGTGATCATCTGAGACGCAGGAATGAGACGAAAACTTACACCCTGTCCCTCTAACTTTGAAAAACGGAAGTTCTCTCGATTTATAAAAACCACGATTTTATAGATTTGAGCAAAATACTTTTCACAGACCCTAAAACGGGCAGGGATTCAGAGCTACCAACGACCGCTTCCGAAAACAAAAAAGAACAGTCCACACTTGGCCAAAATAAACAGCCTCCAAGGGTACTTTTGTGGCCAAAAAAGGTCCAATACGAAATGCAACTGACAACAACATGCTCAAAAATCTCTACACGACACATAACCAGACGATAAAAGTCTCGCTGGAAAACAGGTCATAAGAATCTTAACTCCTAAATTAACTACGCAAGGCTTGATCCGTTCAACAAGGGTACGTAGCCATCATTCGAAAGGCGCAGCCCCAATCTTACCACTTTCAACGGAGCTCTTCAACCATTAATTCCGCCTAACTTACCTAACATGTCTTACCCCTGGCAAGAACATCGCAAAAGTTCTAACGAGCTGGGAGGCTAACTTTCGGGGTCAAAAACGGTTATCTCGAAATCAACAGTTAAGATCATCGCTCCTTACGAATTTTTTTCGAAGATTTCACTCGAAAGAAACATCAGAACAATGCGAGTGTCTATGGACGATGACCCCGGGAAGACTAGTGTGAAAGGAGACGATCAGAAGGTTCAAGAGCCGGCCAGGCCACCTCTCTTGAGGGCAGGACAGCTCGACCAAGGTCACCTCGCCCTAGGGCAAGGACAGCTCGACCAAGGTCACCTCCCTCTAGGGCGAGGACGGCTCGACCAAGGTAACCTTGCCCTAGGGCGAGGACGACTCGACCAAGGTCACCTCGTCCTGGGGCGAGGACGTCTCGACCAGGATTACCTCGTCCTGGGGCAAGGACGGCCCGATCAGGATTACCTCGCCCAAGGGCAAGGACGGCCCGACCAAGGTCACCTCGTCCCTAGGGCGAGGATGGCCCGACCAAGATCACCTCGCCCTAGGGCCAGGACGTCCCGACCAAGGTCACCTCGCCCTTGGGCGAGGACAGCCCGACCAAGGTCACCTCGCCCTAGGGCGAGGAAAACCGCGTCCCGTTCACCTCGCCCTAGGGCGAGGACGGCCTGTCCAAGGCCACCTCGCCCAAGGGCGAGGACATCCGTGTCCGAAGCAACTTCGTCCAAGGGCGAGGACAGTCCCATCCCAGTCAGTCCGACTTGTATCAACTCCCGTGCCCTCCGTATGGTTGTATCATCCAAGCCACGGACCTAGTACCTCTTGATTTGTCTTGATTGGAGTTATTATCGAAGTTTTACGACTACAACTGTGAAGGTATGTTTTCTCATAAAAAAATATCGTATAATACAGGAATGGTTAGCTCTAACATTAATTCCTTTAGCTAAACGATTCTTTTATGGAAACGACAATCTTTCTGAGAAGTCATATAAACGTCTAAAGGCCTAAAACGGCCCGCAAGGACCTAAAACGTGCCTGGAGGCCCACCTGATATTTTAAGATTGAATTTGAGCCCAAGGGGATTAGGACGGTTTATCTTATCTCTTGAAATAGGATAAATTTCAAGTTTCCGAAGATAAATGTAAAAGTTCGAGGATAATTATGAAGATCGACGAAAAATGGAATATTCCCGAAAAGAGATAAACTTGGGCCCAAAGGCAAAGGAGTAAAAAAGGCCATCGACCTAAAACAACTATATAAGGAGAGCTGGAGCAGAAGAAAAACGAGATCGGAGATTTAGACCTAGAGAACTCCTGTTAGCTCAGAGAACTTCGAATTTAGGCGGTTAGACCAGCAAGGCAGGACTTAGAACGTTTTGCTGCCTCTTGTTCTATTTTTATCTTGTTAGCAGATCTCTGTTCCTCTCAGAAGGATCGAACAATTCCTTTTTGACTCTAAAGCTCTGCACTTAGAAACCCTAGGCATTTTCGACATGCCTGTTTCTATGACTTGCACTCATACTAGACGAACTCGCACAGGCAGTTCGGTCTCTTGTTCAATTCTTTCTAACTGAACTACGTCCGACTTGATCCTCGAAAGGGGTGCGTAGGCAGCCTTTCATAAGGTCAAGTCCCAAATCTTAACAAAACCTTTTTCGTATGTTTTTCGTCTTTTTTTTATCGAGCTGCGACTCAATTAGGTTTAAGGTTTTAGGCGGCTAGAACTAGGAATATCTTTGACAGCTCTCGTGGCCGAAGCTTTTACAGTCTTTTTTAATCATCGCAATGCTCTTTCGCAAATTCGAAATAAAGATCTACTTTTTACTAAACTCGTTTTGTTATCTTTCTGTATTTTCCGCATTTATTTGGTCACTTGTCGTTGGCTCTCGCAGAGAATCCGGACCTCAAGGAAAGTAGGGTTTTCTTTGCTTTCCTCCATTCATTAAAATCGACGGTGTGAATTTTGGTTCTCACACCCAGCACCACTGATAGACGATCTAAAAGATTTGTGGGCTGAGGGTATTGAAGTGTATTACTCATTTGCGAAGGAGAATTTCAAACTCAGAGCCTTGCTGCTTTGGAGTATCAGTGACTATCCATCCAGCCTTAGGAACACTGTCTGGATGTAAAGTAAAGGGGAAACAAGCCTGCAATGGATGTGGAAAGGATACACCTGCATGGTGGCTTAAGTTTAGCCGCAAGTTTGTCTACATGGGAAAAAGAAAGAGACTACCGCCTGGCAATCGTTACAGATATAAAAAAGCTTGGTTTGACAACACTGTGGAGGAAGGAAATGCGAATAGGATACAAACTGGCGCTGAGATATATGAAACACTACAAATTTTTAGGAATGATTTTGGTAGACCTCTAGAGAAGGAAAAAAAAGGAAAAGACCAGAGTTGGAAGATGATGAGAGGATTGAAGAAGAAGAGTGTGAAGAATCAAATGAACTATGGCGGTGGAAGAAGAGATCAATATTCTTTGAACTACCTTACTGGAAGGTAAAGTATAGTAACTGACCTATATTATCTGATTGTTGTATATGAATATGCCTAAAATTTTCTTGTTTAATGTGTTAGGAGTTGCCTGTTCGTCACAATATTGATGTTATGCACGTAGAAAAGAATGTGTCGGATGCTATATTGTCTCTCTTGATGCAAAGTGCGAAGTCAAAAGATGGGTTGAAAGCAAGAAAAGACTTAGAAGATATTGGAATCAGAAAGCACTTGCACACAGAGGTGATGGTTATTGTGGTAATATTGCGAATAGTGTTTTAGTTAACCCTCCAAATATTGGTAGTATAAAGTCGCATGATCATCATGTCCTAGTACAGAACTTGTTACCAGCTGCATTAAGAGGGTTCTTACATAGGGGTCCTAGGATAGCCATAAATAGAATATGCAATTACTTCAACAAGTTGTGTCAGCGCATCATTGACCCGGAGAAACTTATATCCATTGAGACAGAGTTTGTGGAAACAATGTGTCAATTGGAGCGCTTCTTCCCTCCAGCCCTTTTTGATATCATGTTCCACCTTCCAATACATCTATCAAAAGAGGCATGCTTGGGATGTATCCCTTCGAAAGTTTTGATGTACTCATTTGCTTCAATATATGTATTTCACGCAATGATATTTGACTAATATTCATATTTCCTGACTGAGTTATAGGTACATGAAAACACTAAAGGATGTTGTTAAGAATTATGCAAGGCCAGAAGCATGTATGGCTGAGGCGTATTTAGCTGGAGAATGCGTTGCATTTTGTTTAGAGTTCCTTAAAGATTCAGTACCAGTTCAAGAAGCAGCTAATCGTAATGAAGATGTTGAGGCTGACAGAATGGTGGTTGAAGGCCGACCTCTGCAGAAGGGTATAGAGGTTACCCTTTCAGATAAAGATAGAGACATTGCACATCGCTATGTCCTAATGAATATGGCATCTTTGGATCCCTTTCTTGAGTAAGTTATTCTCTATGTTTCATCTACTAGTTTTACTTATAATTTCGTTTTCATATGCTGTTGTTTAATTTAAAATCAGGATACATTTGGAAGAGTCACAAGCTAAGAATGCTCGATTTGCTAGAAATGAAACTTTGTTATGGAAAAACCATACTGAGCACTTTGCAGAATGGCTTAAAAATAAGGTTTCCAACTCCATATTCTTTTCTTGATTATTATTGTAAATACTGGTTAGCTTGTATTTTGATGACTGGTTAGCTTGTATCTTGATGACTGGTTAGCTTGTAGCTTGAAGAACATGTCTAGATTTTCGTATTTTGATGACTGGCTAGCTTGTGTCTTGATGACAGATTAGCTTGTAGCTTGATGAACCTGTCTGCTTAGCTTGTAGATTGATGATTGATTAGCTTGTAGATTGATGATTGGTTACGTGCTACATATTATCATGTTTTGATTATTATTTTAGTACCTCGGCTTGATGATCATGTTCTGATTTCCTCGGGCAGATTCATTCAGACTAAACAGATAGTAATTCTAAGGAGATAAGGTGGTTGGCATTTGGACCAAGAAATGTTGCTTTAGCACATAAAGGATTCATCATTAATGGGCAACGGTATCATACTGATGCGGTCAAACTGAAGACACAAAACAGTGGAGTAACTTATGAAGCCTTTAGCATGTGTAGATCAAGTGCTCGAGATATGAGACAGGTCTCTGATATGATTACATAATATGGAGTGATAAAGGAGATTTTACTCATCGACTATCACATGTTCAAAGTGCCACTGTTTAGATGCAACTGGGCAAACACAGGGAATGGTGTGAAGGGAGAAGATGGCTTCACTCTTGTTAAACTTCATATGAACCAAACAGCCTATTTGGAAGATCCATTCATTCTACCTTCTCAAGCGAAACAGGTTTTCTACTCTAGGGAGAATGATACTTCAAATTGGTATGTTTTTATGAGAGCACCACCTAGAGGTTATCATGAGTTGGAAACAGAAGAGGATTTAGGTGGTGCACCATTGCCTGTCCAAGAAGTTGATGATATGGGTGATGAAGCTTCGGATGATGATAGTGTTTATGTTAGGGAGGATTGTGAAGGTTTTCTAGTGGTAGATTGATAGATTGTATGCTTGTGTGATGGTTTGTACGAATGTCATAATGTTGTGTTATGGGCTTTTAAATAATTATATAGTTTTTTTGGATTTTTTAATAATTTAAATTGTTTTTTTACAAAATTTTCGAATTAATTATTACAAAAAAATTCAATTCAGTTCATTATTATTATTATATTTTTCGGATAATTTATAACCAATTAATAACACAAAACATTTGTTATCTTTGCTATTGGGAAAATCAAATTATTAGGTTTTAGTAACATTTGTACAACGTTATTATAAATATTAACAATTGCGTACATTAAGGCGCTATTGTTGTACGCTTAATAATAGCACAAAGAAAAACCGCTATTAAAAGGGTCGGACCTATTATAACGGACGATGTCAGAGTGGACAAGGAAACTCTATTATACATGGCTCATAGCGTTTTTCGTCCGCTATTACTACCCACATTTCCTGTAATGATTGCTGAGCTATAATCTCTTAACCACTCCTGAAATGATCAAATTATGATGAGTGGGCCATCAACTTTGGTATGGCTATAAACTCCCAGAAGAAATTTGGATTTAGTAGTCTTCCTAAACCGACAGCCAATTCACCCTATCTTGAGGATTGTCTGCAAACAACCATCTCATTGTATGATGGATAAAAAAACAAACAAACCAAAAACAGATCATCTATCTCAACTCGTAAAATCACAAAAGACTGATGGGAGATAATCACAAAAGATACCCAATCAAGAGCAGGTAACGACTTCAACAATTACGAAACGCTCTATCAAATTCCAAGAAAAACGGCTTTGCAGTGGTAATTGTGAATGTGATATGAATACTACAAGAGAGAAATAGATTGAGATGTTGCAAGTTCATGACTTCTTGTCAGGACTCTATGACACAAGACACAGTGTTGTGTGTTCTCAAATATGCGCTATCTCTCCTCTTCCCGATCTTGATAGTGTGTATCAGACCATACCCGAGAACAAAATAATTAAGACAAAAGTTACTCCAATAACTTCCATCATGAGTTTTTGTCTCAAGCAAGATATTCAAGAAACTTCTCAAAACAAAATATGGTACACACCAGAGATATATCTCAACAAGGGTATAAAGGTCCAACTCGTCAATGCATGGTTTGCGGTCGTACTGGACACAAAGCTTCTGGAGTTTGACTGTCATAGGTTATCCTGACTGGTGGGAAGAACGTTCATGAAATATGACATCTACTCGCACCACACCAAAAAATTAAACGACCAAGTCAAAGGTGTTACAGCAAGAGCAAACACAGGAACAGTGGCCACTACAAGGGCACCAAAGATCCAAGACAAACTCACTATTAATGATGAAGAACGGCTTGGATTGGCTGGAAACACAGACGAGCAATAGATCATTGTTAATAAAATAATCAAAAAAGGACCACCTGCAGATCATATCAAGGGTAAGAATGATGAGTGTGTGTGGATTATGGATACAGGAGCTATGCACCATATGACGGGAGGTCTTGATCTAATGAAGGACACTCAAGATATCACACACATTCTGGTCTTACTCCCAGCAGGTTCTGAAGCCATGGCTTCAACGCAAGGAACTTTCAAGGTCATTCCAGCATTACACATTCAGAATGTCTATTATGTGGTGGGGTTTCATACAAATCTAACATCCTTTGGACAACTTGTTACATATAATTTCTTGGTAAGAAAAGTAACTGATAAACTTATGATTTTACAGGACCGTTCCTTGAGGATGCTGATTGTAGAAGGTGCAATAAAGGGAGAGGGATTGTACTAGTTTTGAGGTATTGGGTCATTGGCGTCACTCAAGGCTACTGTTTCTGAAAACTAAGTACTATGGCATCATTTTATTGGTCATTCATCTTCCTCGGCATGATTCTTGCAACAACTAGTTCTTTCTCGATACATGATGAACATCTCCATCAAGTCTTTGTGATATTTGTTTCTGGGCTTAACAAACTCGACAGAGTTTGCCAGATAGCTTTCATGATGCAAAAAATAACTTTTATTTGGTCCAGTTTGATCTTTGGGGTTCACATTGTATAACATCACTTTGTGGTCAAAAACGGTAATCTCGAAATCAACGTCCAAAATTGCTACGGAAAAATCTTGAGGAGTAAGTTCCGGAGCAACAAGAAGTACACAAGATCATCCTCTTCTTCTTCACATATCCTTGTGGCGGCCACTCTTCCTCCTCGCCGCCTGCTGGAGGCCACACCTTCCTTTCGTCGCCTCGTGGCGACCACGTTCCTCTGTCGTCGCCAGCGGGTGACCACTCTCCTTCCTCATTGCCAGCGAGCGACCACGCTCCTGCCTCGTCTCCACGGGCGGACAGAATCTGCCATTACAAAAATGGACAGTGTGAATTTCGGTTCCCACAATCACGCTATTTCCATACAATCATCGATAACCATTCGTGACATTATTTGGTTGTATTTGTTACCTGATAAAACGGTGGTTGCACAACAAATCAAAGATTTTTTACATTGATGGAGTGGCAGTTCTAGCGGGAAATAAAGCCCTACTAAGCAAATGGAACATAGTTTATATGTCTCACACAATTCTTTAAATAGCAAGGAATCAACCACGAAACATATGTATATTTTAAATGTCCACACACCACAGAAGAAAAGACGAGCTGAACGTAGGCATATGTATATTCTAAATGTCTCCCGTGCATTACGATTTCAAACTAACTTAACAATCGAGTTTCGGGGAGAGTGTGTTTTAATAGCTGGACATCTTATCAATCGAAGCCCATCTCCCTTACTTAAGAACAAGACTCCATTTGAAATGATTCATGATTAGCCTCACGACATGTCTCATCTTTTTTAATGGGTTACCTTCAATATGCTCATAACAAAAATACTAAATGCGACAAGTTAGCTTCGCGTAGTCGCCAATGCATATTTTTGAGATATCCATCGGGGTCTAAAGGCTGGAAACTCTTTGATTCATATCCAGAGACGTTTCTTTTCAAGAAGAAATTTTCCTTATGAAGACATAACTCCTCAATACCAACCAAGACTTTACCTCCAATACTATCCTCACCCTCGTATACAGCTGATAATGATGATAGTTTGTAGCTACCACAAATCTTTGATTCAGCTCCGATGACAGAAACAACAACCTCTGCAACATCCAATAATACTGAAACAGGGAATGAGGTTACTGAAACAGAAATGAGATCTTAGGACAGAGACATCAAATACATATCCCTTCCTATCAATATCATGAATTCGTCCTCAACACAGCAACCACGATCCCTCTTCTCTCTCCATCTTTCTCGTCTTCAGCACCTCAGCTATCCTCATTTTCATCTTTTCGCTTTTCTGAATATTTGTCATATGATTTCTTCTCATCTAACAAAGGCAGTTATATAATCGCATTAGTAATGTATGCTGAGCCAAAACAATTCAAAGAAGCAATGCGTGATGAGGTTTGGCGAGCTGCTACGCACTTTGAAATAGATGCTCATGAAAGTAATCGTACATGGGATCTTCAGGAATTTCCACTAAATAAAAAGGCTCTTGGAAGCAAATGAGTTTATACTATTAAGCTTCATTCAGACGGTACAATCGAATGATTTAAAGCTCGTTTGGCTGTCTTAGGAAATAACCAAGAAGAAGGACTTGACTTTTCATAGACAATCTCTTTTGTAGCCAACATGAGAACAATTAGGATATTTCTTGATATTGCAGCAAAGAAGAACCATGAAATCGATCAAATTGATGTTCATAATGTGTTTTCTCCATGAGGATCTCCAAGAAGATGTCTATGAAATTATCTCTTGGTTTTGCTAACTTGAATGTGACATGTGTGTGAAGGTCCTCGCTGTTGGTTCACAGAACTTATTGATGCATTACTCAAATATGGCTTCTCGCAGACGCATTCCGATTCCTCTCTATTGGTGTATTCCATAAATGATACAAATATAAGGATCCTTGTCTATGTGGACGATTTAATAATCTTTCATGGCACTCTCAAATACTTTTAGAACTCGGATTGGCTCGTAGTCCTCAAGGAATGTATCTTTGTCAAGGGAAATGTATGTTGGATATCATTACTGAAGGGGATTTTTTGGCGGATCTAGTGCAGTTTCAGTGGCTTGTTGGCCAACTCATATATCTTGTGGGATCCGAAATTCAAACCGTCAATTTTCGATGACCGATTATGGAGGAAAACCGAGTTAACCCGATCTTCCTTGAAGGTCCGAATTCTATGCGTAATCACTTTTTGAATCGATA
The DNA here is from genome assembly GCA_016432835.1 of Brassica nigra. Classification (NCBI taxonomy): domain Eukaryota; kingdom Viridiplantae; phylum Streptophyta; class Magnoliopsida; order Brassicales; family Brassicaceae; genus Brassica; species Brassica nigra. The sequence goes on from CM028247.1 coordinate 38,738,304, forward strand.
AAAAATAGGTAGCAAGATAAAAGATGAATGGTCGCTCAGAGGCGTTTTATTAGTTAAAAGTAAGAATACAAGATTTCTCCGAGAGGAGTAGAGATATGCTAACTATCGAAACAACAGAACAAGAGGCGGCCAAGACGTCTAAGCCTTTCCGTACTAGTCTAACCACCTAAGTCCTAAGTTCTCTAAGCTAGCAGGAGTTCTCTAAGTCTAAAATCTCGGATCCTCTTCTCTTCTGCTCCAATCCTCCTTATATAGTCACTTTAGGTCGGTGGCCCGTTTAACCTTTCGCCTTTGGGCCCAAGTTTATCTCTTTTGGAAATATTCCATTTTCCGTCGATCTTTGTAGTTATCCTCGAGCATTGACATTTATCTGCGGAAACTTAACATTTATCCCACTTTAATAAGTTAGGATAAACCGTCATACTCTTACTGGGCTTGGGTCTCCAAAATCGTAAGTGAGCCTGTGGACAAGTTTCAGGCCCTCGAACGTTCGTACGATTTCGTGGAAAGATTATCTTTTCCGCAAAATAAATCGTATAGTCTAAGGAATCGATGTTCGAGTTGATCGTCCCTGTTTTACACGATACATTTTGCGGAAGAACCAACCTTCCTAGCTCTAGTTGTAACACTTCGAGGATAACTCCAATCGAGTTAAACCGAGAAACGTTAGGTCCGTAGCAAAGGTGCTATGACTTCACGGAAGCCACAAGGTGCGATCTAAATCGGATGGGCTGGGAACAGACTGGATGCAGTGGTGCGTGGGGCCAGCACGGGCGAGCTGGCGCCCGGCACCCGGGGCCAGCACGGGCGAGCTGGCGCCTGCGCCGGGGCCAGCGGGCAAGCCGGCGCCGGCGCCAGGGCCAGCAGGCGAGCCGGCACCGGCGCCCGGGCCAGCATGGGCGAGCGCCGCCCGGTGCCCGGGCCAGCAGGCGAGCCGCCCGTCGCTGATGCACCTCAGGACGTGGACCAGGACATGACACAGCCCCAGCATGGTGATCAGGACGACCACATCAGTTCAGCCGAGGTTCATCTATCCAGCCGTACCAGACAGACAGACCGAGCCGTGTACGGAATCGACCAGCGTACCGGAAGGACCTTAGGCTGGATCCACGACCAGATGACCAAACTGATCAACCCACACGCCTTCTTTCCCGTCCTACTCGCCAATCTAAGACCAACAGTCAAGCCAGAACCCACTTTGATCGAGAGGAACCCGATTCAGATCACAGCCTATCTCTTTTGGCCCGTTTGGTTCGTACCGCGCACCCGGACATACATGCTCTTGATTTGATCGACCAGTTTGATTCATTCATGGGATTTGATGACTCCAATCCATCTAAGGCAAGGATTCTTAAGCTCTCTGAAGATTTGGGTCAAGTGAAATCTCCATCCGTTCATGAAGGTTCGATGATCACCCCGGACAGCCCATCATGTGTCCTTCTCCTTACGCGATGGAACCGATCATCACGGACGCTAGACATCACGGACGCACCTAGACACTCTGATGTATCTGGACCAGTCAACATATGAGACCGTGCTTTGACCAGTCTTCCTTGCTTTCCACACTTTGACTAGATCTAGTCAAATTTATGTTTTCTATGCATTGTTTTCTGCACTTTTCTTTATTTCTCTTTGACTCAAAACTCTATAAATTGTAGTCCCATTTCATTGCAACATCATCAACGAAATTCTTCTTCTTTTTATGAGTTTTTACTCTTTGTTCTCTGTCAAGAACACTTCTAGTTTCTTTGGTGTGGTTAGCTCCAAACAAACGCCTCTTTCTAGTTGGACCGGTGCGTCACATCCGGCAACTGATCGAGTTTGCTTCCTTGTCGGACCTGTGAGTCATATCAGGCGACATTCAAGCACCCAGGCAGTATCATTGGGTCATTCCGCAGCCCTTTGTGTCGTCAATCAATCCACCAGTTCTCTTCGGAGTTCATATCCCTTCGTACCGGTAGAGTGATCCGATTTAGGGTGGATCAAGTGGTATCAGAGCCACTCTTCCGGTAACTCTATTATTATTCCATCTTCTCATCTTCCATTTTTCTTAAACACTTCTTCTTCTACCTTTCTTCTTCTACCTTTCTTGAACCCGGGCCACTCATTACCATCCATATTTAAAAAAAAAAAAACAAGGATTTACGATTTAGAAAAAAGAGTATAAAAAAATATATATTTCAAAGTTTGATTTGTGGATTGGTGGTGGAAGAGCCTGCTGGCCGAGGAGAAATCCGGCCTTTGAGTTGGTTAAAGCGGGTTCCCAAATCACAATCTCTTATCTTTCTATCTTAGACACCTTTCGTTTGTTTGGATCTACCCATTGGGGATTCCTGGATTTGTCTTGCTTAGAACCTTGAGTATAAGACTTTGAGGGAACACTTTAAATTGAGAGAAACACTTGTGTGGGTGAGGATCAAACACCTGAGTGTGTGAGATTTTATCTAAAGTTTTGTGTTTAAGAATTTTCAGGAATCATGGCGGTGAGGATGAAAGGAGCCGCCAGGAAACTCTTTGCTGGTTTATCTAACTTGCAGATGCGAGCTTTGAATGACAATATTACTAATCTTATGAATTCAGGTTGGGAACAGATCCATCAACGGCTTGATGCAATGGAAGCTAGCCAGCCGACCCAAACCAGAACCGGAGCACGGAGAGATCGTCCAAGGAGGAACAACCGTTCAGATGATGATATCCAAGAGGAGGACTTCCAAGAGGACGATGATCGATCCATCAACCGACCTAGGAGAGGTCACAGAAACCGAACTCAAGGTGATATCAATCCTTTGCTAGGAAGATCGTGCTGATAATGGTTTAGGAGGATTGAAACTGAAAATTCCACCTTTTGAGGGTAAAAATGATCCTGATGCTTTTCTTGAATGGGAAAGAAAAATTGAACTTGTCTTTGATTGTCAAAACTTCTCTGAACTTAAGAAAGTCAGATTGGCTGCAACTGAATTTTCTGGCTATGCTATTAATTGGTATGATCAAGTTGTGACTAGCAGGAGAAGGAACGGTGGGCCAATAGCCTCATGGGGCGAGCTCACAACCTTGATGCGGAGAAGGTTCGTTCGGAACACTACCATCGTGACCTTCCCAAAGGTTGAGACGTTTGCTTCAAGGAACTAAGTCCGTGGAAGATTATTTCCAAGAAATGGAGACTTTGATGATCAAAGCCGATGTAGCGAGACCTTGGAAGCAACCATGGCCCGGTTCCTAGCTGGACTCAACCGAGACATCCAAGACCGTATGGAGCTTCAAGACTACGAAAGCCTGAACCAGATGCTTCACAAAGCAATTCTGATCGAACAGCAAACCAAGAGGAAGAGCTACTCCAAGCCGCCTTTGCTCCCAAACCGCCTTTGCCAAACCAAGCTATCAAGACAAGGGTAAGTCTTCTTCCACAACAAATAATGCTTTTAAGACTGATGTCCCTGCTCGTTTTGACAAAGGAAAAGCAGTTGAGACTCCTAGCCGGGCAAGAGACATCAGGTGCTTCAAGTGTCAAGGTCTAGGACACTATGCCAACAAATGTCCTAACCAAAGGGTGATGATTCTCATGGAGAATGGTGAGGTCGAGTCCGAGGATGAAAAGGAGGATGAAGAGGATTCTGGTCCAGTCTTTGATGATGATGAAGAACCATTCGATTACCCATCATGGACCACTTCGTTACTAGGAAGCCTTTGGACGATCCACTCGGTCCCATCTTCGATAAGGAGGACGACCACTCGTCGATGATTCTGGTCGAACTTTGATGCTGATTCGGTCCTATCTTTGATGAGGAGAACATCTACGACTATCCAGCTCACGGACCACTACTTGTCACTAGGAGATCCTTGAGTGTTCAACCCAAAACCAATGAAAAAGAACAAAGGGAGAATCTCTTTCATTCTCGTTGTTTAATTTCTGAAAAAGTATGTTCTTTAATCATTGATGGTGGGAGTTGTACTAACGTTGCTAGTGACATTCTTGTCAGGAAACTTGGACTTGTCACTAGGCCCCTCTCGTCCTTTCAGGTTGGAATGGCTAAATGAGGCTGGTGAGCAGTATGTGAAGGAACAGGTCACGGTCCCCCTTACCATTGGGCGATATGAAGATGAGGTTGTCTGTAATGTTCTTCCCATGGGCGCATGCCACATTCTCTTGGGTCGGCCATGGCAGTTTGATAAGAAGGCCGTGCATGATGGCTTCACAAACCGACACTCCTTCGACCATAATGGCAAGAAGATCACGTTGGTCCCTTTGACACCTTTGGAGGTTCATCAAGATCAACTTCAGCTCAAGAAGAACCGTGAAAAGAGCCTAAACCTGATGAGCCTGAGACATCCAAAAGAAACTCCAACTTCTATCTTAAAGAAAGTCAGGTTCGAAATCTCTTTGCTCTCAAAAGCCATTTCTTTTACTTATGTATAAAGAATCTCTTATGGCTACTTCTTCTGACCTTGCACCGAGATTCGAGTGAGTTGCTAGATGTCTTGCAGGACTTTTCTGATGTCTTTCCAGATGAGAATCCACAGGGATTGCCACCAATACGAGGGATTGAGCATCAGATAGACTTTGTTCGGTGCATCTCTGCCGAACCGACCAGCTTATCGAACCAATCCGGTCGAGACCAAGGAACTTCAGAAACAAATCGGTGAGCTTCGAGAAAGGCTACATCCGGAAAGCCTCAGTCCTTGTGCGTACCAGTTCTCCTTGTGCCCAAGAAGGATGGTTCATGGCGCATGTGTGTGGACTGCCGTGCCATCAACAACATTACGGTAAAATATAGGCATCCCATTCCTAGGCTTGATGACATGCTTGATGAGTTGCATGGTTCTTCAGTTTTCTCTAAAATTGATTTGAAAAGTGGCTATCACCAGATTAGGATGAAAGAAGGTGATGAATGGAAAACTGCATTTAAGACCAAGCTAGGATTGTATGAGTGGCTTGTTATGCCATTTGGTCTCACTAATGCCTAGTACTTTCATGCGTTTAATGAATCATATTTTGAGAGCATTCATTGGTCATTTCGTGGTTGTTTACTTTGATGACATTCTCATTTACAGCAAGAACCTAGATGATCATAAAAAGCATTTGAAATCTGTTCTTGAAGTTCTTAGGAAAGAAAAGCTGTTTGCAAATCTTAGTAAATGCTCTTTTGGAACAGATCACGTGGTGTTCTTAGGTTTTGTTGTAGGTGCTGATGGACTCAGGGTGGACGAGGAGAAGATCAAGGCCATCCGAGATTGGCCAAGTCCGACCACAGTGGGCGAAGTAAGGAGTTTCCACGGCCTTGCCGGTTTCTACCGGGTTCGTCAGGATTTCAGTACCATTGCAGCCCCACTTACTGAAGTGATCAAGAAGAATGTTGGTTTCAAGTGGGAACATGATCAGGAGGAAGCATTCCAAGTCTTAAAGGAAGTTAACTCATGCTCCTTTACTTGTTCTTCCTGATTTCTCCAAGACTTTTGAGATCGAGTGTGATGCTTCTGGTGTTGGTATTGGTGCTGTTTTGATGCAGGAAAAGAAGCCCATTGCTTATTTCAGTGAGAAGCTTGGTGGAGCCACGCTCAACTACCCCACTTACGACAAAGAGCTGTATGCTTTGGTGAGGGCTCTTCAGACGTGGCAGCACTATCTCTGGCCAAAGGAGTTTGTGATTCACACCGATCACCAGTCCCTTAAACACCTTAAGGGCCAGCAGAAGCTGAACAAAAGACATGCCCGTTGGGTCGAGTTTATTGAGACATTTCCTTACGTCATCAAGTACAAGCAAGGTAAGGAAAATGTATTTGCTGATGCCTTGTCCCGAAGGTATGCACTTCTCTCAGCTCTTGAAACCAAGTTGCTCGGTTTTGAATTTATCAAAGATTTATATGCAACTGATCCGGATTTCAAAGAGATTTTCAAAAAGTGTTCCAAAGCGGCTTATGGGAAGTATTATCAAGATTCTGGATTTTTATTCTTTGATAACCGCTTGTGTGTACCCCAATGTTCTTTGAGGGAGTTGTTTCTCAGGGAAGCACATGGAGGAGGCCTTATGGGACATTTCGGAGTCAAGAAGACACACAAGGTCGTTCATGAGCATTTCGTTTGGCGAGTTTGATGAAAGGCGTGGAGCGGATCTGTGGCGATGTGTGGTGTGCAAGAAAGCCAAGTCTAAGGCCTCGATTGGTACAGCAGATGAAGAAGCAATAGCGTATCTTGATTGGTAGAGTGATTGGTAGAAGATTAATTTTTAAATTATCATAAAAGTTAGTATATAATATATTTATTTTAAAATAATATATATTAAATTATAATATATATTAATAATATATGTTTTATTAAAAATAATGAATCTTATTTAATTATAAAATTAAATTAAATTTTAAATATAAAATATTATTATTTAAAAATAAATGTAAATATTATTTTAAAATACAAATTTATTTTTGGATGTAAAATAATTTTGATATTATTATATAAAATAAAATAATTATATATATAATTTATATATAAATTATCATTATTTATCTATTGGTAGAAGTAAATGATTCATATAATATTATCAGAAAAATTAATATATGATATATAATTTATTTTTATAAATAATATAGATATGTTTAATTTATACTATATAATATATAGATATATATATTGTTTTATTTTATTTATTAAAATAATGAATGATATGTGTAATTATATAAGTTATATTATATTTCAAATGTGAAATATTGTTCTTTTAAAAGTTAAAATAATTCATCACAACTTTTATTTTTTAAAATGTAATTTTATTTATTTTATTATGAACATAATTTTTATATTATTAAATAAAATATATTAATTATATATAATTATTTTAAATTTTTATATATTCTAAAATGCTCTACCAAAAGCTCCATATGAGAACATTGAGTAAAGAGCATTTGGAGAGCATTAGCATCTTCTAAATGCTCTAGTAAATGCTTTTGTGATAAATGTTGATTGGATAATAACGAGCATCATGCTTATGCTAATGCTCTGCCAATCATACCCTAAGGCACTGAACCAAGGTTTGTACTCGGCCCTACTTCCATCTCATCCTTGGGTTGATATTTCGATGGACTTTGTGCTTGGATTGCCTAGGTCTAGATCTGGCCGAGATTCTATCTTTGTGGTTTTTGATAGGTTCTCTAAGATGGCTCATTTCATACCTTGTCATAAGACTGATGATGCTGTGCATATTGCGGATTTATTCTTTAGAGAAATTGTTAGGTTGCACGGCATGCCTAAGACCGTTGTTTCTGATCGTGATGCTAAGTTCCTTAGTTATTTCTGGAAAACTTTGTGGTCTAAGTTAGGAACGAGGTTGATGTTTTCCACCACTTGTCACCCACAGACCGATGGTCAAACTGAGGTTGTGAACCGGACCTTGTCCACTTTGCTTAGATCATTGATTAAGAAAAATCTGAGAACTTGGGAAGAATGTTTGCCTCATGTAGAATTTGCTTATAATCATTCTTTGCATTCTTCTACTAAGTTTTCTCCATTTGAGGTTGTTTATGGTTTCAATCCCTTATCTCCACTTGATCTTTTGCCTTTGCCTTTGAGTGAAAGAGTTTGTACAGATGGCAAGAGGAAGGCTGACACCATTCAGAGGCTACATGAGACGGTTCGTGCCAACATCTCAGCCAGAACCGAGGGCTTCACAAGAAGGGCAAACAAGAAAAGAACCAAAGTTGTCTTTGAGGAGGGCGATCTTGTTTGGGTTCATCTAAGGAAGGAGCGGTTCCCTGACGAAAGAAAGTCCAAACTCATGCCAAGGGTCGATGGTCCCTTTCAAATCTTTAAGAAGATCCATGACAATGCCTATCAGCTTGATCTTCAAGGTAAGTATGACATCTCTTCGAGTTTTAATGTTTCTGATCTATCTCCTTTTCATGCAGATGATCCGGATTTGTGGACAAATCCTTTTGAAGAGGGAGGGAATGATGCACCTCAGGACGTGGACCAGGACATGACACAGCCCCAGCATGGTGATCAGGACGACCACATCAGTTCAGCCGAGGTTCATCCATCCAGCCGTACCAGACAGACAGACCGAGCCATGTACCGAATCGACCCGCGTACACCCGGGAAGGACCTTAGGCTGGATCCACGACCAGATGACCAAACTGATCAACCCACACGCCTTCTTTCCCGTCCTACTCGCCAATCTAAGACCAACAGTCAAGCCAGAACCCACTTTGATCGAGAGGAACTCGATTCAGATCACAGCCTATCTCTTTTGGCCCGTTTGGTTCGTACCGCGCACCCGGACGGACATGCTCTTGATTTGATCGACCAGTTTGATTCATTCATGGGATTTGATGACTCCAATCCATCTAAGGCAAGGATTCTTAAGCTCTCTGAAGATTTGGGTCAAGTGAAATCTCCATCCGTTCATGAAGGTTCGATGATCACCCCCGCGGACAGCCCATCGTGTGTCCTTCTCCTTACCGCGATCGAACCGATCATCACGGACGCACCTAGACATCACGGACGCACCTAGACACTCTGATGTATCTGGACCAGTCAACATATGAGACCGTGCTTTGACCAGTCTTCCTTGCTTTCCACACTTTGACTAGATCTAGTCAAATTTATGTTTTCTATGCATTGTTTTCTGCACTTTTCTTTATTTCTCTTTGACTCAAAACTCTATAAATTGTAGTCCCATTTCATTGCAACATCATCAACGAAATTCTTCTTCTTTTTATGAGTTTTTACTCTTTGTTCTCTGTCAAGAACACTTCTAGTTTCTTTGGTGTGGTTAGCTCCAAACAAACGCCTCTTTCTAGTTGGACCGGTGCGTCACATCCGGCAACTGATCGAGTTTGCTTCCTTGTCGGACCTGTGAGTCATATCAGGCGACATTCAAGCACCCAGGCAGTATCATTGGGTCATTCCGCAGCCCTTTGTGTCGTCAATCAATCCACCAGTTCTCTTCGGAGTTCATATCCCTTCGTACCGGTAGAGTGATCCGATTTAGGGTGGATCAGTCGCCCAGGGCCAGCACGGGTGAGCTGGCGCCCGGCGACCGGTGCCAGCACGGGCGAGCCGGCGCCCGGCGCCTGGTGCCAACAGGGCGAGCCGGCGCCGGGCCGGTGCCAGCACGGGCGAGCGGCGCCGGTGCCGGTGCCAGCACGGGCGAGCCGGCGCCGGCGCCGTGCCAGCACGGCGACCGGCGCCGGTGCCAGCACGGGCGAGCCGGTGCCCGGCGCCCGGTGCCAGTACGGGCGAGCCGGCGCCCGGTGCCAGGTGCCAGCACGGACGAGCCGGCGCCTGGTGCCCGGTGCCAGCACAGGTGAGCCGTCGCCCGGGACCTTGGTCATGCTTGTTCTTTTCCAATCCAACCTTTGTTGATCCTTGTTGCGGAAATTCCGTAGAAAGGAAATGATCTTAGCCGTTGATTTCGAGATAACCATTTTCGACCCCAACAGTTAGCCCCCCAGCCCGTAAGACTCGGAGACGATTTTGTGGGCGAGTGACTTAAGTTTGAAAATCGAAATATTTGGTAAGAGTATTTTATTGCGAAAATCCACACATCCTTTATAAGTAGTAGCTCATCATTTCTCATTCTTCACACACTCCTCCTATTGTCAACTTCTTCCTCTTTTGCTCTCTCAAAGAAGATGTCTTCCTCTCAAGTTGAAAAGAAAGATTCCGACGTCGAGATGGGTGAGGCCAGTCAGGCTTCGCCGGTTTTAGCTGTTCATGAAGCCACTCCGTCTCTCATTGCTTGGTTTGACTCTTTCAAGGAAAGACTGTCGCGGCGCAGCGCTGCGAAAGGCTCGAACCGAGTGAGAACCAAAGCGCATAGTGTTCTTTCTCCGCTTGTGCCTTCGTCCCCAATCCCTTGTTCTGAGGTTCCATCTGATGATCCCTTCCCCGTGGGAAGGGCAGTCATCCCCGAGCAGATTCCCGACGTTCAGGATCGTCCCTCAGGCTCCTCTACTGCTCCGATCATAATTTCTGGTCGGGAGGACGTGGTCGAGTTCACACCTCCGGCTTCGAAGATCGTTTTGGGACTCCCAGCACCCAGTGCTGCACAATTTCCCAAGGGGCGTTCGAGGGCCGGTGCCGCAACCGGGGCAACATTGTTCCAAGGTTTTGATTTTGATTTATCGGTAATTCTTCTTTTCTTTCTTTTTGCGATGATCCTTACCCTTTCTTTTGTGGATAGTTTGTGTCGCTGATCGATGGGATGCTTGGTGAATGCGGATCGGAGGTTGCGCGTTTGTCGAAGGAGTTGGAGTCATTGCAGGAAACGTTGAAGCGTGCCGAGGCTGCATTGCAGACCATCGAAAACGCCCATGCTGCCCAGACGTCTCAGCTTGAAGTTCGAATCGGCGACCTCGAACGCGACCTCGGGAAGACCGTTCGTTGCTCAAAGTGCAGAAAGAGAAGAAACACAAATCCTCGGAAGTCCGTCGTCTCCAACAGACGATCCAGAACTACGAAGAGACGAGTGCTCGCAAGTCGACAGAGACCATTGATCCCCGCGGTGACTTCTTTGCTCGTTTGACGAGGATGGCCAGTTTGTTCGAATCTCTGATAGCTGTTCGTAATAGGGACTTGGCTTTGGCGGGAATCGAAGGGAGCTTGGGCGAGCTTCAGCTGTTTAGGGGCAACGAGGCCCTAACTCTAGATTCCGAGGAAGCCAGGTTGTTGTCTGGAAAGAAGAGTTGGCGGCTTCCGAAGGGAACTTTGACTCGATTCTCGCTGGTCTGAAGTCCGAGTGCACCCTTGTACCGGATTCGGAGGGCTCGGAGGATCAGGTCCATGCAGCAGAGGATCGTGAGGCAGGCGCGGATGAGGCAGGCATTGGAGGTGCAACCGAGGGAGTTGATGGCGAGGCCGTTCCCGCTGCGGGTGAGTTTGAGGATGAAGGTGATGCTCCGACGAGCGTCTAGGTTTACCAATCCCTTGAGGGATTTTTATTTTGTTTGTGTTGCGGCTGCTATGAGGCCTTGATGTATTTTTTCGGGACTGGCCGTTGGTTGGTTTGAATCCCTGCCCTTTTTAGGGAGATTGTTGAACTCGCGGCTCAATCTAAAATATTTCAGGTTTTATGACGTTTAAATGAACTTCTGTTTATCGAAGTTAGAGGGACAGGGTGTGAGTTGTCGTCTCATTCCTGCCTCTCAGATGATCACCGTATCCATCGATTGTACAAAGCGAGATTTTTTGCGGTTTACTGATTTACGCGAAGGTTCGTGAAACGAATAGACTTAAGTGAATAGACAAGTCTTGGGATCTCGTATCGGGTACTGATACTATGTCTATGAGATGTCAAGATCCAGCGTGGCTGGGTTTAGGGCAAGACCTAGGTTTACTCTCGGACTGAGGCTTTGCGATGACAAGTCGGCTTTCGTTTTGCCTGTTTGCAATTTTAACCTGACTCGTACCGTTTTAAAATCCGCGAATTGTTATCGGCTTATACAATTTGTTTAGGTGCAAATCGAGCTACTTCCGTTTGGAAGAGCTAACCAAAATTTTGGACTTCTTGTATAGCGCGCTATGTTATCCTTGTCGGATGTAAGAGAGCCTACCATAGAGGGTGGCTTATTGTCTGTTTAGGACGTTAGAGTTCGTTTGTTGTGATCAGCAACAACGAAATGATACCGTTTTGAGGAGCGTTTGTATTTTTTGAGTTCTAGAGACGAAGATTTCATCTGGAACGTTTTGAGGAAAATAATGTCCTTCAAGCGTTAGCGACGTCTCGCAGTGCTGAAGGTCGAGTTTTCCTTGTGCCGCATTTCGTGGTTGAAACGCTTGCGGGCTTGGGGATGTTTTGCGAATGTTCGCAGCCAGAAAACTGTTTTTTTCTGTTTGGACGCAGGACCAAGGGGTCGCGTAAATTTGACCCAGGGAGAAACGTCTACATTCACTTTGCTTCGTGAAGTGTTGGCCTTCCGGGATTTGTTTTTTGGATGTGATAATCGCTTAGTGGATACTAGATCCGTTGTCGTTGCCGTTTAGTAGTTGGCGAAATGTGTTGTCTATAAAGAGTTTCGAAAGTTTCAGAATTTTCGAAATTCGTGGCAGTATCTGATATCGCACTCACTCCCCTTCTAATCGGGGGGGATAGCTGAATCCGCCGGTTAGCGAGTTGCCTACGTACCCTTATCGGGGATCAAGCCATCTCGTAGTTCTTTGTACCACGTCATTGTTAGTGATACTATTTTTTAAGATGCATTGCGTTCCAAGTTCTTGGGTTTTTACGTCTTGCATGTTCGGGATTTGGTACAAACCTGGTCGGACCACTTTTATGACTTTTTATGGTCCTTCCCAGTTTGCTCCCAGTTTTCCTGCGTTTCGTTCGGCAGTGTTTTGGAAGAATTTGCGTAAGACTAAATCGCCTTCTCTGAACCTGCGATGGCGTACGTTTGAGTTGTTTTACCTTGCGGCAGCGTGCTGGTAATTTTGGATTCGAATGAGCGCCTGGTCGCGGCGTTCATTGATAAGATCGAGATTGTCCAGCATCATAGCGTCGTTTAAATCTTCTCGTTCGGGGAGGAATCTTCTCCGTACTCCGGGGAACGCTACTTCCGCGGGGATCATGCATTCCGTTCCGTGAACGAGGGAGAATGGGGTTTCACCCGTAGCCCGTCTCGGGGTTGTACGATGCGACCAAAGGACTCCTTCGAGCTCCTCTGCCCATCGCCCCTATTTGGCGTCTAAGAGCTTTTTAAGTCCGTCAAGGACGGTCTTGTTGATTGTTTCTGCCTGGCCGTTGCACGGCGGATATCTGGGAGTCGACTTGGTAAGTCGTATCTTCCACTTCTTGCAGAACGTCTCGAACCGGGTAGAGATGAACTGAGACCCGTTGTATGTCACGATTTCGTAAAGGACCCCGTGTCTGGTGATTATGTTCTTCCATACGAAGTTCTCGACTTGTACGTCTCTGCCTCCACCCATTTTGAGAAGAAATCTGTGAGGACCAGGAGAAAACGTTTCTGCTTCGAGTTATGCAATGGCCCGACGATGTCCATTGACCATCGCATAAAGGGATACGGGGATGAGATCGACGAGAGGACTTCCGCGGGCTGATGGATCGTCGGTGCGTGCCTTTGGCATTTTTCGCACTTTCGAGCGAACTTCTCGCAGTCTTTGATCATAGTTGGCCAGTAATAACCGTGGCGTTTTATTTTGACTGCGAGAGATCTTCCGCCGGAATGGTTTCCGCACGACCCGGAATGGACCTCCTCCATTACTCTTCTCGCTTTTTCGCCTTCGGCGCAGGTCATGAGTGGGCCGGAGAATCTCCATTTGTAGATTTCTCCTTCTACCGTTACGTACCGCGCGGCCTGGGTCTTGATTTTGCGAGCTGCCCACTTTTCGGTGGGAAGCGTTCCATCGATTATGTATGCTCGGATCGGTTCCAGCCAAGGGCTGTCGCAGCGGTATTCCGACTAATCCACGTTTTCTTCCGGTGGGTCATCTATTTCCTCCGCGTTTTCGATTTGTGCTCGAATAAGATTGGGGATCACCGGCGGTCCGATGCTTGGATGTTCAATGAATTTGACGGGAATTACCCGACTTAGTCCAGGATCTGAACTTGACGCGAGTGCGGCCAAGGCATCCGCCTGAGTGTTTTCTGAGCGAGGAATCCTACTGAGGGTGAAATGGTCGAAGTTTCGGGAGAGATCTTGAATGAGTTTAAGATATGCGTCCATTCTTTCGTCCCTTGCTTCGTATTCCCCGTTGTACTGATTTGCGACTAACTGAGAGTCACAGTAAGTGTGAATGTTGCGGATTTTCAGCCCTTGGGCTAGTCGTAAGCCTGCAACGAGTGCCTCATATTCGGCCTCGTTGTTTGGCGATGGAACTCAATCGAACGACTGTTCCAAGATTTCGCCAGTCGAAGACGTGAGCCAGATTCCGATCCCGGACCCTTGTTTGGACGATGATCTGTCGACATGAAGGATCCAAGTTGAGTTCGGTTCCGAGTTTGTCATATCTCCCATGGGCAATTCCACCAAGAAGTCTGCCAATACTTGAGACTTTGCACAGGTTCTTGGGCGGTACTCTACGTCGTACTCACTTAGTTCGATTGCCCATTTTGCGAGTCGTCTGACTGACTCGGACTGTGCAAAATCGTTCGCAAGGGGAAGGTGGTGAGGATCACAATGGTATGCGACTGAAAATACAGCCGGAGTTTTCTTGCTGACGTTACAACCGCGAATGCCAGCTTTTCCATCAGGGGATACCGGGTCTCGGCGTCTAGCAACGTTTTGCTTATGTAGAAGATTGGTTTCTGCTCACCGCGTTCTTCTCTAATCAAAACTCCGCTTACCGCTGTTGTGGATACTGCGATGTACAGGAACAAGGGTTCTCCCTCCACTGGTTTTGCGAGGACGGGAGGAGTGGCCAGGTAATGCTTTAGCTGTTGGAAAGCTTTTTTGTACTCCTCTGTCCACTCGAATTTCTTGTTCTCTTTCAATGTGTCGTAGAAAGGAAGGCATTTGTCCATTGAGCGCGAGATAAAACGGTTTAAGGCGGCGACTCTTCCTGTCAGCCTTTGGACTTCCCTTTTGGTTTTGGGCGAGACCATTTCTATTAACGGTTTATCTGTTTGGGGTTAGCCTCGATTCCGCGACACGTGACTAGGTAGCCGAGAAATTCTCCCGATGCCACGGCGAATCTACATTTAGCCGGGTTCAATTTCATGTTGTGCAAATTCAACCTTGCGAAACACTCTTCCAGATGGGAAACGTGGTCGTGTTCGTCAAGGGATTTTACGAGCATGTCATCAATGTATACCTCCATAGTTTTTCCGAGCTGCTCGGAAAACATTCGGTTGACGAGTCGCTGGTAAGTAGCGCCTGCGTTCTTGAGGCCGAAAGGCATTACTTTGTAGCAATACGTCCCGCGGTCGGTGATGAATGCGGTCTTCTCGCGATCATCTGGGTTCATCATAATTTGATTGTACCCGGAGAAGGCGTCCATAAATGATAAAAGTTTGTTTCCTGCTGTTGCTTCGACAAGTCGGTCGATATGCGGGAGTGGAAAGCAATCTTTTGGACAAGCCTTGTTGAGATCGGTGAAGTCGACGCAGACTCGCCATTTGCCGTTTTTCTTTTTGACCACGACTGGGTTAGCGAGCCAGTCTGGGTACCTGACTTCCGTTATTGACCCTACTTTAAGGAATTTTTCAACTTCCTCGTTTACCGCGGTGACACGTTCTGGTCCTAGTTTCTGCCTTTTTTGCTTGACGGGTTTGTAGGTTGGGTCAATGTTGAGCTCATGGCAAGTTATGCCGATGTTGATCCCTGGCATATCCTCCGCGGCCCAAGCGAATGTGCTGAGGTTCTTTTTGAGACAGGCTAGGAGCTCTGTTCTCAAAGGTTCGCGGAGGTTGGCTCAGATCTCGACGCATCGTTCCGGGAACAAGTCGTCTAGGCAGACCGAGATCACTGGCTCGCAAGTTGGTTCGTGCTTCCCGTCTAGGACTTCGATCCTCTGAGATTGCCAGAAGACGTTCGAATCTTGTTCTGGGGCATTCTCATCGGGAGTAGGCTTTACCTTTTTGCTTCGGGAGGCTTCGACTGCTGAGTTTTTTTCTTTTCAGCTCGCCAGCGAAACATACTTGCGCCATCCTGCGATTTCCTTGTATATTTTTGATTCCGCGAGGGGTTGGAAACTTTAGACACAGATGGAATGTCGAGGGGATCGCTCGCATGGAATTCAGCCACAGAGTACCGATGATCGCGTTATACGATGTTGGACGGTCGACGACTAAGAATTCTGTGGTTTGGCGACACTCACGGCTTTAACCAAGAGGCTGATCGAGCCGAGAGTCATAGTAGCATCTCCCGAGAGTCCGAATATTGGGTTAGGTTCTTCTGTGACGGCGCACAGGTCGACCTCCATTCTCTCGAGGGTACTTTTGTAAATAATGTTGGCCGAGCATCCGGTGTCGACTAACACTCTTGCTACGTCGATGTCCTGGATCGTTAGTTCGATTACAAGGAGATCGTTGTAGGGTTTGGCCTAGTCGGCCGTTGCCCGATCCTTGAAGGAAACAACATCGCTGGCTACTGGAGTGGACATCCTATATCTTTTATTTCTTAGTGACTTTTGAGTTAGAGAATTCGTCCCCCCTCCTTCTAGCGCCAAACTGTGGGAACCAAAATTCACACCGTCAATTTTCGATGAACGATTATGGAGGAAACCCGAGTTAACCCGATCTTCCTTGAAGGTCCGAATTCTCTGCGTAATCACTTTTTGAATCGATAAAAAATAGGTAGCAAGATAATAGATGAGTGGTCGCTCAGAGGCGTTTTATTTGTTAAAAGTAAGAATACAAGATTTCTCCGAGAGGAGTAGAGATATGCTAACTATCGAAACAACAGAACAAGAGGCGGCCAAGACGTCTAAGCCTTGCCGTACTAGTCTAACCACCTAAGTCCTAAGTTCTCTAAGCTAGCAGGAGTTCTCTAAGTCTAAAATCTCGGATCCTCTTCTCTTCTGCTCCAGTCCTCCTTATATAGTCACTTTAGGTCGGTGGCCCGTTTAACCTTTCGCCTTTGGGCCCAAGTTTATCTCTTTTGGAAATATTCCCTTTTCCATCGATCTTCGTAGTTATCTTCGAGCATTGACATTTATCTGCGGAAACTTAACATTTATCCCACTTAATAAGTTAGGATAAACCGTCATAGCTCTTATTGGGCTTGGGTCACCAAAATTGTAAGTGAGCCCATGGACAAGTTTCAAGCCCTCGAACGTTCGTACGATTTCTTGGAAAGATTATCTTTTCCGCAAAATAAATCGTATAGTCTATGGATACGATGTTCGAGTTGATCGTCCCTGTTTTACACGATACATTTTGCGGAAGAACCAACCTTCCTAGCTCTAGTTGTAACACTTCGAGGATAACTCCAATCGAGTTGAACCGAGGAACGTTAGGTCCGTAGCTAAGGTGCTATGACTTCACGGAAGCCACAAGGTGCGATCTAAATCGGACGGGCTGGGAACAGACTGGATGCACTGGCGCCCGGGGCCCGGGACCTTAGTCATGCCTGTTCTTTTCCGATCCAACCTTTGTTGATCCTTTTTGCGGAAAGTCCGCAGACAGAAAATGATCTTAGCCGTTGATTTCGAGATAACGTTTTCGACCCCAACATATCTCTTGGCAACACTGGATCTCGTGTATAAGGTTCATATTATTTCACAGTTTATGCAAGCACCTAGGGCGGTACATTGGCTTGCAGCTTTAAGAAGTTTTACGCTATTTAAAAGGTACTATCGCGCAAGGAGTTCTTTTTAGTGCCAACACCACGTTCTCCTTAACCGGCTGGTGTGATTCGGATTGGGGTGTGTGTCCTGACACACGGCGATAAATTACTGGATGGATAACATAGTTTGGCACATCTCCTATAGCTTGGAAAACAAAGAAACAAGATATTGTTTCCTTGTCATCCACTGAAGCCGAGTTTCGAGCAATGAAGACAATCACCAAAGAACTAATCTGGATTAAAGAACAAATTCATTAGCTGGGTTTCAATCAGGAGGACCCAATGTTGATCTGTTGTAACAAATCGACATTGCATATCAGCGCAAACCTGGTTCTACACGAATGAACAAAACATATGGTATTCAGAACTATGTCAGTTTGTTCGAGATGAAGTCAGAAAGGCGTAATCAGAACTACTCATGTATCTACTCATGATCAACTTGCGGAAATTTTTACAAAAGCTTTGGGACAAGGAGTTCAATGCATTTCTTTTCAAGGTTGGCATTAACAATATCCAGGCTAATATGAGGGGAGGGGGAGAGTATTCGAGAGATAACTCATAAACAACTTATGATACATTCTACATAATTCTAGATAAGATTGATCAATAGTTTTCCTATTTGTCTTTGGTTTTGGCGTTTATTCTTCTTCTTGTTTAAATACTGATAATTGATCATCAATAGAGGATAACTGAACTTTTAATATACCATGGATTTTACCCATTATTGGCCATGGTATATAAGTGTTTTAAGATATAAAAGTTATGTTTTAGAGTCTATATAGCGTATTTACAGGCTCAGGAGTGTTTTGGAAGAAAGTGCTGATTTTGGTGCGTTTTGGAGCTTAAAGGAGAAGTTACCCGAGCTGACAATCGAACCAGACCAGAGGTCGACATTAAGAGTCAATAATCGATCGATGCATACTCTGTGCCATGGATCGACAGTGAAGCGAGCAAGGTCCGACTTGGTTCCAGCCGACTTAAAGCCCAAGATTTCACTTAATTACAAGATTGCCCCTGACGAGTTTTAACCTAATATTTATGTTCTCTGCCATTGTGTTTGGCAACACACGATCTTATTTTCATACAGCAAAGGTTCTAGGGTTTTTAGTAGATTTGGAGAGAAGATCTAAGACCCTTCAGAGCTTGTTATTTGATATACCATGGATTTGACATGTTTTAACCCATGGTATAAAGGTGCTTTTAATATATATATATATATATGTTTTGGAGTCTATTAGGTATGTTTTCAGGCTGAGAAGCTTTTTGGAGTAAAGTGATGTTTTAGGTGCCTTTTAGAGCTTAAAGGAGAGTGCACCTGAGCTAACCATCATACCAGACCAAGAGGTCGATATTCAGAGTTAAACGTCGATCGATACACACCTTGTGTTATCGATCGATATCACATCAAGAGAGGTCGATGTGACAAAATAGTCATCGATCGATGCGACAAGATAGTCATCGATCGATGCACACCCAGTGCCATCGATCGATATCAAAGCCATGTAGAAGTTAAGCTGGACTCATCCGACTTGAAGCCCAAGATCTCACCAAATTACAAGATTGCCTTTGACGAATTTTTAACCTAATTAACTCATTATTTATAGTTTTGCCTAAGTGTTTTGGCAAGAAGAGCTTTTTCATACTTCATTTTTCATAATTGTTCTTTCATAATTCAAAGTCTTATTTTATTCCATTGTTTACTTGAAAAGGTTATAAAAATTCTAGATCTAGAGGAAAGATCCAAAGAGATTTGTGATTGGAACTTAAGTGTTCATTCCTCCAACTTCATATCTATGAGTTTCTATTATTACCTTGCTATTATGAATTACCCAGCTATGTCTGAGTAGTTTATCTTCTTAGATTTAGGGTTCAAATATATTATGTGGGATTAGCCCCAATTATAGATTGATAAGTTGTGAAATTCATTGTTAGGATGTCCATTAATGCTTGTTTCTTGAAAAGCCAACTTGAACCATGAACTAGGATTGTTTAATTACTTAATCGTCATCCTGATCACATCCTATTCAAGCTAAGACCCTCTAGAGAAAGGCGAGAGCTGATCTAAGGTCTTGGTGAGCACGCATATTAACTCGCCCTTAAAGCTTGGCTAGAGCCGTATCGATCGATACTCCTATAGGGTAATCGGTTGACGTAGCTAAAGGTGTATCGGTCGATATTCCTATCGATCATCGATTGATACTGTCGGTGTCCTACTGACCGCAAACATCATTTATCATCTAATCAATAGATGAATCTAAATATGTGAGAGCTGATCGATTCATTCATACGTTGTTGAGCTCTTTAATATCATGCATACAACTTGTTAGGCATCTGTAGCATTATAATCCTGCAAATCTGAATAGCAAACCCTAAATCTAGCTATTTCTCTTAATTTTCTTAAAACCCTAACCAATTCAATCGAGAAACTACCTTCCTCAAAAACCTGCTATTTACTTTTAAACATATTCAACCTAGCATAGTCACTAAGGATTACATCTTTTGTGTTCCCTAGCTCCTTGTGAATTCGATCCCTAAGTACTACAACTGAAATTCTTATTTGAGATAGTAATTCACTCCTTAGGCTAATTTGAGTGATATCAAATTTAGCGCCGTTGCCAGGGAGCTTTGATCGCCATTAGATTTAATCTGATTAGGTCTAGGTTACTTTTTTCTTTTTTCTTTTAATCAGTTTTCTGACACAAAATTTTTTCTTGTCTTTTTCAGGTACATGTCTAGCAGTACTGGAAGCAACAAGGAAGCTCAACTTTTGTTCTCAGAAGATCCTGCTAGCTTGGAACGTTCGATTCGCAAAGATCAACGTTCCGCATCGATCGACGTCAACAACAGTTCGTCGACCGTTACTGACATACCACAGTCGACTGAGACACCTTCTTCGTCGACCGATACTCGCACTTCACCGCCGACCGACACTACTTCACCGTCGACCGACAAAGCTCATCCAGCATCGATCGACATTCTTCATCCGACATCGATCGATACTCAACTGCGAGACATGGTAGCACCAGTTATTCTTACTGCCGATGAGCATGGAGACCTGCGTGACCAGGATGGTCACCTGTGTAATGCAACAGGTCAGAAACTAAACGCTCAAAGCAAAGTTATCCCTGAGCCAGAAGCTTCACCTACAGGAGTTGTTCAACATGTAGTAGAGGCTGCTCGAACAAGGACGTTGGCTGATTACAACCGTCCAGATCAGTTCTACACCAACCAATAAATTATTCGCCCTCCTGCTATCCAGAGAGGCAATTTCGAGCTTAAGCCGCAGTACTACACACTTGTGGGACAGAAACCCTTATGTGGGCTGTCCAATGAGCATCCTATGGACCATCTAGAGAGGTTCGAGGATCTCATATCTGCTATAAAAGCCAATGGAGTCCCTGAGGACTACCTTCTCTGCAAGCTATTCAAGTACTCTCTATCTGGAGAAGCTTTGCAGTGGCTTAAGCAGTTACCACCAGGATCTCTTACATCCTTGAGCGACATCAAAAATGCATTCCTGCGTAACTTCTTTGATGACGCACGTGCTGAAGATTTGAGGAGGAGAATGGCTACATTCATCTAGAAACCTAGAGAGTCATTCAACGATACCTGGATCAGAATCAAGTCTTACCAGCGAAATTGTCCACACCATGGATTCAACAAGGTGCAACTGCTATGCACTTTCTTCAGAGGCATCCCACTGAAATATCAGATGGCTCTGGACACAGCTAGTGAAGGAAACTTCACCACGAGGAATCCAGAAGATGCTGTGAAGCTAATAGACAACTTGGCATCCAGCAACAGCACTAAGAACATTGTAAAAGCAAGATCTACAGCATTCCTTGGGAAGGAGCATATGAATGCAGTTCAAGCGCAGCTGGACAATGTTCAAAAGCTGCTGAATAAGAAACTTTGCTCAATAGAGGATGCAGAAACTGTAGATGAAGATGACTACATAGAAGAACATGTGAACTGGGTCAGTGGAACTGGATTAAGAGATCTGAAAACCAAGGAGGAAACAGAAACTTCTCAGGACAAAGAAGTAACTTCAACCAGAGTTCACAGAAGCCCTTCAACAACTATAACAACAACAACAAGAGTTATGGACACTCATCTTACATGAATCCACCCGCACCAACCCAAGAAAGCAAGATAGAAGAGATGCTTGACAGAGTTCTTGAGAGTCAGGAGAAGCTTATAGTGGATTTAAATGGGAAGATTGACTCCGTCTATACCAACCTGAATATTAAGCTTGACGCTTTGAGTACCCATGTGAAGAAGTTGGAGACTCAGGTGGTTCAGACAGGAGAAACTGTTAGGAAGCAAGAAGCATTGACAAGGGGAATTGGTGAAGAAGCAACAGGACACCACGTGAATGCCATCCTGGAAGATGATTTTTAGGAAGTGGTGAAGAATGAGAAGCTGCAAGAAGGAGATTTCGAGATTGAGAGTTCAATGAGTAACGGCGGATCACATTGGTATCGACCGATGTCAACACGTGACTATCGATCGTTGTACTCCGAACCGAGTCGATCGACAGGCTCTGATGAGCATCGATCGATGGACTCCGAGGAATCTACCCGTTCGTGCAATGCCATGAGGATTATGACTCACGAGGAGTTTGCAGAAAGCACCCACAACCACCATGCCCTTTTGAGTTCAATCGACAAGATGAATATCCCATCGATCGACATAGTGAAAAGGACATCAATCGACACACTACAGTTCCCATCAATCAATACACCCTTCTCACACGCCGAGTGCAGTTACCAAGGATAGACGCCGCATGACTTAATGCACTCCGGGAGCAATCCAAGCCTTCCATAAGCCCACCAGACGCCATTATGAAGAAGCCCACAGATACAGTAGAGCCTATGGAGATAGAAAAGGCAACTGAGGGCAGAATTCTCAGAAAAAGGAAAGAGAAGGTTCCTAAACACCTTAAAAGGGGAGTCAATGAGAAGGAGATGGAAAGCTTTACTAAAAGAGTTCTAAGGATACCTAGAGAGAAACCGTTTGAAGAAGCCTACTTTACACACAGATTGTGGATGTTCTTCGGGGAAACCAAAGAAACAGAAGAAAACATCAGGAGGATGTTCAACTAGGTCAGAGAAAAGATGACAAAGAGGATCACACTAGAGAAAAAGAGTGATCCAGGGAAGTTCACAGTACCCTGTAGAGTCCAAGGAATTGAGTTTCCTCGTGCTCTCTGCGATACAGGATCTGGAGTCAGCATCCTATCCAAGGTTATGGCAGACCATCTAGGTCTGAAGATAGAGCCTTCTGAAGAATCGTTCATCCTTGTGGATTGTTCTCAGCAGAACTCTGGAGGAATTGTTCGAAACCTTGAGGTGCAGATTGGAGAAGCCCTAATTCTTGTTGACTTCCATGTCTTGGACGTCAGGCTGAACTTCAACACTTCTCTTCTGCTTGGAAGAGCCTTCTTGGCTACTGTAGGAGCTATTTGCAACCTGCAAACCAACAAGCTATGCCTTACCCTGATAGATCCAATGGTCTATTACGATCCAGTTAGAGTCATCAAGCTTCCAAAGCAGATCAAAGATGGCCCAGAACTCGTAGCAGCATGCTATTGTGGAGTTGAGTACGATTCACAAGCCGAGTACGAGACAGAATACGATGTGAATCGATTGACAAAAATACTCTTCCATTTATCGATACACATGGCTCCACAACGACCGATGCACCAACCTGGTCATCGATGGATACGCAGTCTAAACACTTGAGAGAGGAGTTCCCAGATGGAGACTTCTCAATTGACAGTTGGGAAAATTACTATTATCTCCCTGCTTATGCTATAGATACTACTCAGAGAGAAGAGGAGTATGATGAGAATTATGAGGAGGAGTGAGCAGTAGAATACCATCATCTTCGAGAAGACGAAGATAGACTTCTCCACCACAACCTCAGAATCAGGACATCGACCAATAGGACCTTCTCACCGTCGATCGATACTACCTTAGCAGCATCGATCGACACTAAGCTCGATGATGCAAGAGACGGAGACTACTCAATTGGCAGTTGGGCAGAAGATTACCATCACGAGAGCTTTGCAGTGGAAACTGCAACACCAACCTATACCACCCAACCCGATGAAGACTCACCGATCGACACGGCACCACCTCAGACGATCGACATTTTTCACAACCCATCGACCGACACCACAGCCGTTGATTGATACCAACAACAAACAATCCGAGGTAAATAATAATAACGATATAAATTATGGGTATCTAACACCAGATGAGTTTCGTATTTTCAGAGATCCAGATGGCCATGCACGAGCAATGGATGGAAGAATTCTTTAAGTATCCAGAGAGGACATTGCAGACATACTTCAGGTGGTAACAGATCAGATAACCTCTTTGTGCAACAATGCAGAAAACCAGAACACCATCAGCAAAACATCGCAGATACACCAGTCAAGACAGATGGTGCAGTAGACGATCATCTCAACTCGGACGATCAAGAATTTAATAGAGCATCGATGGATTGGAAGTACCCTGCATCGATCGATAGGCGTCCTGAGATTGGGAAGCGTGCTTTCCGTTATGGAATACGGAAGTTCTTTTGGGAACAGAAGGACAAGTATGGAGTCTACAGGGATGAGTATGGGTTTGCAAGAGAAGAAGATGGGTATGTCGTCAACGTTTCCAAAGAAGACATCAGAAAGCTGCTAAAAAGAGCCTCGATGGATGAGCGCTCTTATATTTGTCTTCCAGAACATGCCAGTTCATTCACACGAAGAGACTTGGTGCGTGAGATCTACACCAAGGATGAGGTCAACGAGATGATAACTGGTATGATTGGAAATCAGAACTGGGAGAGGCAGCCATGGAAAAGAAGTTGGAAGAAGCTATCAGCCCGCTTCAGAACGAGATAAACTGGATGGTCAAGACAGATGAGTTACTACGCAAGGAAGTGGATACCATTCAGAAAGAGCTGGTTACCTTTTGCAAGGAGAGTGAATCTCGACATAAGACATCGATATCGATCGACGGAGACATTTCCACATCGATCAATATGAGGTCATCACTCGATTACCTACACTAAACAGGAGGTCAATGAGCTAATCCACAACATCTACAAAAAATTTGGGAAAGCAGAAGATCACTTCAGTAGAGGATTAGATAATGCCTGCTTACCATTCAACAACAGCATAGCCGAGTTGACTACACGCACAGATGAGACGCAGAGATCTATTGCCAAGATTAAGAAGGAGCATGCAGAAACAACCAACACAGTGTCATCACTCTACGTTCACAACAAGTTTCTCTTGGACAACACTATTGCAACAGTGAAAGATCGTTTGAAGACAGTTGAAAGAGGACTTGATGAGATCCACTTCCTAGTAGACAAGGAAGTAGATGGATTATCTCTACACATGGATGCTATGTAGCAGGAGGTTGATACAATTCAGAAGTAACTCGATTTTCAAGCAGCAACAGTCGCATTGATCGACGAGGATAACCATCCATCGATTGATAGACAAATGATTGAGATCGAAGGCAGGATGAAGTTATTTGCTGAGAAACTTCACGAGATGCTTAAGAAGCAGACATCGACCGATGTACAGCATGTAGCATCGATCGATACACAGACTTCAGAGCTCTGTACTAGAGCAGACTTGGATAAGATGGCAGAAGAGATCTACACTGCCATTGAAAGATCGGACGATGTATCTTACAGGTTACACGATGAGACATACTTCCCGATCAGCAACAGCATTGGTGGACTAGAATTCAGAACAGAAGGGATGCAGAAGGAAATCAAAGCCATTTAGAGGCAGCTTGCGAGCAGATCTTCACCATCCACATCGATCGACAGAGGCTATCTGACATCGATCGATAGGAGACATAAGGCGACTTTCGACACATCTACACCACCATCGACCGACGCCAATTCACCACCAGTCCACAAGCTGCAACAAATTGATTCAATGCAAGCAGAGCTGAGTGACTTATCAGATTACACTCATGACAAGCTTGGACAACATCAGTTCAGCATTCAGAATCTTGGAGAGAGGCTACAAATCATCAGCAATGCAACAGCAAAGATGAATGAGAGATGGACCAAAGGAGATGACGCCACAAGAAGCTTCATTGCTACATGGTTCAGAGTACAAAAAGAAAATGTGGATACTTGTTTCCCAACAAGTAGCTGCTCTTTTCCTCGCTAGCCCAACATACCTCCGAAGTCAAGCTAAATGACGAAGCGCTGAGTGGGAGGCAACCCACTGTTAGGTAGATTTTTCTTAGTTTTATTCTTAATAGGTATTTATTTTCTTACTTGTTTTTATTTGCAGACTACAGATTAAACAATTACCATAACCATCGACCGATATGACTCTGTCGATATCGATCGACACGTACCACATCATGACGATCGACGATGGAGACTCACCATCGATCGATACGAACATCGGTCAGGTATATCGTTCTACCTTTTCGATATCAGTACTTATTATTTAATGTTATGCCCTTAACTCCGACTGGTCGTACACTGAGAACAGTGTATAATTTAAGTCTGGGGGAAGATTACTGATCCTACTTTACCTTTTGATTCCATTAAATATTTTCAAATTGGTTTTTATTGAGTAAAGAAGGGGACAAGGATATTTTCAGATTGTTTTATTTGTTATCTAACCACTCTTTAGCACCATTCTTAGATTTGTTGATTGCAGAATGTACTATAGATGCTAAAGTGGATCACCTGTCAATTATGACCACACTTGCTATGAATGTTTGAAGGAACCAAAGTTGATTTCCAACCTAACCTGACATCTTTTGATTGTCTTGGGACATGGTATACATCGGACGGACTCCTCTTGCAAGTCTGTGAGTTCAAATCTGTATGACTCTGATTCCCTTCTCTCTCACTCTCTTCGGCATCCAGTCAAAAGAAGTATTAAAGATGAGATGACTTCCTAAGATGAAGAGGGGTAGGTACATTACCTATGACCCCACTATTCTAATTCAAAGAGACAATCACACATTGTGGAAGCGAGGGGTAGGTACATTACCTATGACCCCACTATTCGCCTACACTTTGCCAAATAAAGAGCTACAAAAAGTAGAAAAGTCAGTGAAGGTGAATGGGAATAGCCTGCATCAGCATCAATGTTCATTGAACTGAAACTTATGAGGATTCAGAGAAGAGAGAAAAAGGGAGAAGAAAAGGATCAGAGGACATTGCCTATGTGGCCAGACATCAAAATTGCTTGAGTAAGAATCCAAAGTTCTTTGATCAATACTCCAAGGTAAAGCCTACACTTTTATTTTATGCACAGAAATTAAATCAGTAGAGGGGTGAGTCATTCAGAAATTGCTAAGTTGTTGGCTAGATGAATATGGTTGCTAAGTTAGGATATGGTATAATGTACTTCTGTAGTTAAGAGATATTAGATGTGGCTTGCAACAAAGTAGAGGTGATAATTTTAAGTTAACTTTTGATTGAGTCCCTGCTGTTTCAAAACCTCTTTCAGAGAGACTGCCTGTTGTTTTTGCTTGAGGACAAGCAAAAGGGTAAGTCTGGGGGAGTTGATATAACATGGATTTGACCCATTTCTACCCATAGTATAAAGGTTTTTATTATATATATATATATATATATATAAGTTTTGGAGTCTATCAGGTATGTTTTCAGGCTCAGGAGCATTTTGGTGTAAAGTGATGTTTTAGGTGCCTTTTAGAGCTTAAAGGAGAGTGCACCAGAGCTAACCATCAAACCAGACCAAGAGGTCGATATTCAGAGTTAAACGCCGATCGATACACACCTTGTGTTATCGATCGATATCACATCAAGAGAGGTCGACGTGACAAGATAGTCATCGATCGACGCGCAACCAGTGCCATCGATTGACATCGAAGCCACATAGAAGTTAAGTTGGACTCAGCCGACTTGAAACCCAAGATCTCATCAAATTACAAGATTGCCCCTGACGAGTTTTTAACCTAATGAACTCAATATTTATAGTTTTGCCTAAGCGTTTTGGCAAGGAGAGCTTTTTCATACTTCATGTTTCATACTTTGTTCTTTGTTCTTTCATAATTCAAAGTCTTATTTTATTCCATTGTTTACTTGCAAAGGTTATAGAAATTCTAGATCTAGAGGAAAGATCCAAAGAAATTTGTGATTGGAACTTAAGTATTCATTCCTCTAACTTCATATCTATGAGTTTCTATTATTACCTTGCTGTTATGAATTACCCAGCTATGTCTGAGTAGTTTATCTTGTTAGATTTAGGGTTCAAATAGATTATGTGGGATTAGCCCCAACTATAGATTGCTAAGTTGTGATATTCATTGTTAGGATGTCCATTAATGCTTATTTGTTGAATATCCAACTTGAACCATGAACTAGGATTGTTTAATTACTTAATCATCATCCTGATCACATCCTATTCAAGCTAAGACCCTCTAGAGAAAGGCGAGATCTGATCTAAGGTCTTGGTGAGCACGCATATCAACTCGCGCTTAAAGCCTGGCTAGAGCCGTATCGATCGATACTCCTATAGAGTAATCGATCAACGTAGCTAAAGGTGTATCGGTCGATATTCCTATCGAATCATCGATTGATACTGTCGGTGTCCTACTGACCGCAAACATCATTTAGCATCTAATCAATAGATGAATCTAAATATGTGAGAGCTGATCGATTCATTCATACGTTGTTGAGATCTTTAATATCATGCATACAATTTGTTAGGCATCTGTAGCATTATAATCCTGCAAATCTGAATAGCAAACCTTAAGTCTAGCTATTTCTCTTAATTGTCTTAAAACCCAAACCAATTCAATCGAGCAACTACCTTGCTCAAAAACTTGCTATTTACTTTTAAACAATTTCAACCTAGCATAGTCACTAAGGATTACATCTTTTGTGTTCCCTAGCTCCCTGTGAATTTGATCCCTAAGTACTAAAAAAGAACCTCTTATTTGAGAGAGTAATTCACTCCTTAGGGTAATTTGATATCAAGGAACTCCAGTTTTTCTATCTCTATTCTATTATATGCAGTATATATTTATTATGTTTATGTTCTGTCTACCTATGTCTGAGTAATTCACCTGTTAGGTTTAGAGTTTAAATAGGTTATGAAGGATTAACCCCGAATATATAACTGCTAAGTTGTGATATTTGTCCATAGATTCTTCTTACTGCTTGTGTTCTGGATTAGCTACCTAGAACCCTGATCTTAGAATAATTAGGCACAAGTGATTACTGGTCTTTTTCTGAACTGAATCTTTTTGAGTTAGGATTGTTAGAAACATGTGAGAGTTGATTTAGGAACCCTAGTAAACATAGTATCAACCCGATCTTAAAGCTTGCTAGAAGAACATTGATCGACAATCCTCTAGATTGACCGATCGACGTTTCGAAAGGCGTATCGATCGATATTCGTATAGAATAATTGATTGACGCTTTCTTTGATCGACAATGAGAGTTGTAGATCTTAGATATAGTCAATAGATAATCTAATCATTTGTAATTTTTTTAGATTACTAGGGTCGGCCCGTCCTACGGGCGGGATATATTTTACTTGTAATCAAGATTATTATTATTTTTTTATGATTTGTGGTTTGTGTTTTAGGTTTACATTTGCAAGAGATATATATGAAATATACTATTTTCTTAATTTAAAATTAACCAAACAATTAATTTTTACTATTAGAATAATTTTACTCTCTCTTTCTCTCCCTCTTCACCCTACGAACGTGTTAGTAACAGAAAATACATAAATATATCATTTAAGAGTATCTCAAAATGTTTAGCTTACTTAAAATTTATGGTGATTTTAACTTTTATTGTGTATGTTTTGTTATTCTTTTTATAGATCAATGATCATTTTAATATTAAAATGTTCATGAATACATAATAGTTTTACATATTTTCTTTGTTTATTCTACTGTAATTATGATAATCTTGATAATAAGTAAAATAATTTTAATACAAAAATCGTAGATTATATTTTTTCTTATAAATATTTTTAAAATTTATGTCTTTGATATTATATTATTAATTATGCGTATATATTATTTTAGATTGATGTCAAATATTTTGTTAGACCTAAAATAAAATATTGATCAAAAACAAATTTTGGATTATTAAATAGTTTACCAATAAATTTGGTTTAAAACAATAAGATGATGAAAATGTGGAATAATTAATAAACTTTTTAAAATTATAGTGTTAAAATTTTAGACAATTTTTTTTGATGAAATGCCATCACGAAAGTAAAGAATTCGGCTTTATTAATTGTGAAACATTATTTTCAAATATATATATTTGAAACTATTGTTTTTTCATATCGTTTTTATTAGGTTAACAAGTGTCATTTGTCGAGAAGAGAGTATATATGTTATGGGAAATGAGTGTTCAAAATAAGGCATAAGTTAATGTTTAGACAAAACTACAACGCTCCAGTTTCATGTAAGAACATGTTTAGTATTTCACATTCAGCTCATTCGTCCACCGTCCTTATTTTATTGTGACATATGCAGACTCAAACTTAGAAGTACAATAAGAAAAATGCATTCTACGTACATATCAAAACTCAGCTCATTTTGGAGACACAGAAGCATCCAAGTTAAATAGAATACACAGTCCAATAGTGATATGGAAAATATGTAACTGAAATATACTCACAAATCACAATCATGCATACTCATACAGGATTTTATATCCATAAGTCTCTGCACTAACTGTTGTATCCTTGAGATCAGGGCCAACAACCTTTTAGGGAGCCACATTAATGAAAAATCAACACCAAGATGTTGAAAATTATCATGACCTAAAGATAAATAAATATTTTAAAAAAAAGTTCACTAAAAAAATTATCTCCCCTCTTCTATCGTCTTCCTCCTTTCTCTTCTTCTCTCTTTATTTTGTTTCTCATGTCATTTCTTCAGTTTCTTATCACTTTTCTGTCACAATCTGTTAAGCACAACTATGAGTTTAACAAATATTTTTTCATCACTTTTTTTGTGTTGTTTATTAAGATAAATGAATTGATGATTTTGTTGGAAGAAAACTTTCATATTTACAATGAAAGATTAACAAAAAGGAATGAATGAAGAGATTCACTGAATGTGAGATCGTGTGAGAAGTAGAGAATAGGTATTAATACGAATGTTAATGAAGATGCATGAACCAAGTTAATTTCCATAACGGCGCCAGATTAAAGAAGTCTATTTAGCTTCCAACTGATCGGAATCATTCGTCACCAGTGAAATCATTGGATTTTTATTGACAGTTGACTGAACGGGAATTGTTGCACGGCGGTACTTTCGCTAAGTTTCGTATACATTTTTGGAGAAGATGTATATAAGCAGTAGTAAACACATAAAACTAATTGTATATAAACCGTAGTAAACACATAAAACTCATAAAACTCAAGAATTAATGAAACATTAAGTTTTGATTGACCATGACACGTGTCGCCTCCTAAAGACTCGAATTAGTGACATGGAATCCCATGTGACATGCCTTAGGAGTGAAGAAACTCTATTTTATAATAATAGATAGATTATTAAAATTGAGTTCCATAATAACTTTCATGCAACAATTAGTTTCTATATCATTATAATCCTGATTACCTAAATAGAAACCCTAAGTCTAACGCTTTCTCATAACTGTTTACAAACCTCAACCCAATCATCTAAACTATTGCCTTGTTCACCATGCTGTTTACTTTAATAATTGATTTACCTAGCTTAATCACTGCTAATTAGGATCTCTGTGAATTCGATCCCTACGTACACAACTAAAGCTCTTATTTAAGAGAGTAAAGTTGCTCTAGGCTAATTTGAGCACTTATCAGCTTTGATCTCCAACTAAGATTTGTCAAATTTTTTAATTTTGTTGATTTTTCTTGTTAAAATGTTATATATTTTATACAATGAGTCAAATGGTTGAATATACACAAAGAAGAATCAATATTAAGTATATATTCTCACACGCTTAAAACCTCAAATAACTATAGCATTTGTATGTTGAACTTCAATTGTTGACCCTACATTCATCTCATCTCTTTCTTTCATCTCTTCAGTACATTTCTTGTTCCTCATCAAATCGTCATCCTATGAATCTCTTCACTCTCTTTAACTCTCTATTGGTTACTATTTTACAGGTCTATTATCTATTTTTTCCTCTTCTTTTTCAAACTGAATTTCATAAATCCAAACCCTAATATTTTCAAGACGCTGATACATGGTTCTTACTTGATGCAGATTTTTTAGCTGATACATTGCTTGATACCAAAATGAATATTCACTAGTGTATAGTATAAATTTCATTTAATGCTATGTAGATGAGAATATTGTCCAACAAATGTATTTAAAATACTACATGTTTTTGTAAAACATATTATGTTTAGAGTGTTAACAGATTCAATATGATACATAATAGGGAATAATAATTCTTGATATAACCAATTTATTAACCTACAAAAACATTTATCAAGATTATTTTTAGCTAACAAACCATAATAACACAATTTACGTTAACAGACCCTGTATCATCTAACCGATCATACTACATGTATTTTTAACAAATATAATTATATGTATGGTATTGAATAAGGTATCAGCTAACTAATTATGTTCAAAACAAAATATATCAACTAAGAAACCATATGCCATTTACTCAACCATATCTCAGCTAATGACACCTATTTGTAACATCTAACCAGACCTCTACCAATTAGCGACAATATGATTAAAACATCTAACCAACCATATATAAGCTTGATACTGCTCAAATTAACCTTAGAGCAACTTACTCTCTCAAATAGGAGGTTCAGTTGTAGTACTCAAGGATCGAATCCACAGAGACTCTAAGAGTACACGATAGACTTATTGTCTTCGAAATAAAGCTAGAAATTAATATAGAGAGCAATAAACAGAGAATTTGAATCATAGTGTTTGTAGGTTATAAAGATGAGGGGATAGCTAGACTTAGGTGAACTCTCAGGTATAACAGGAATGCAAACTAGATAAGTTTTCAGGAATTTATTAAAAGAATCATCTCGAACTCAAACTTGAATTATAATCTATCAACTATCGTATGTAAAGATTATCTAATGCCTAAATCTTGGAAACCAAATGTCGTATCCGAACCTAAGAGTTTCAATCGATACTACTTCTAAAAAAGCTTTAGCGAATAGATTTAGTTCTCTAACCACCTAGACCGACTCTTGTATGTGCCTAGCAAATTAGATCATCTAAGTTGCATCCATGCAACAAACCAAGCTCTCGCTTGCACAAATCAATCGTAAGATCTAAGTTCAGGGTGATCAATCCTAAGCTTAGTAATAAGAATAACTAGATGAAGAACTAATTATGTTATCCTAACAACAATACATATTTAGGAAACTATCAAGTAGACTTTTAACTACTCAGACATATTCATAGAAAACATTGTGATTGTCTGAATAAATTGCAATAGATAATTAAAAGAAAATAGTTAAAAAAACAAAGGGAGTTCAAGATCTTCTCTCAGAAGGTATTCAGATATCTCTCTCCAATCATAGGCTCTTTCCTCTAGAATAATGAAGTGTCCAATAAATACCTAGATCTGAAAAGAGTGTAAAACAACATCTGAAAAGAGTGTAAAACAACACCAAATGCATATAAAAGACTCTAAAAACATACTTATATCATTTTTGAAAAAAGGTAAAAACCATGACATATCAACTCTTCCAGACTTATGCTTTGCTTGCCCTCAAGCAAACACATAATGAAACTGGAGAAATAATTTGAAAACACTAGGGACTCACATATTTTAAAACTTCCTACTTTCACCTCCATAATGTTGCAAGCCACATTGAATTGATGCTAACTTGAGAGGCAATTCCATGTACTAAACCTTAGCTTATCAACCATACAATTCAGCCCACAGCTCAGCTGATGCCGCCTGACATAGCCCTCTACTGACCTCATTTCTGCAGTAAACATGCAGACTTTATCTTGGGAATATCGATTGCTAAACACATGGATTCTTACTCCAGCAGGTATCTGAGTATACAAGTAGTCTAGTTCTGGTTTCTTTTCTCCCTATGTCTCTCTTCTCTGAATCCTTTTCTCTTTATTTTTTCCAATGAATAGTGACGCTGATGCTGTTCGTCATCTTCTCTTTTTCTTTGGAAAAGTGTAGGCGAATAATGGGATCATAGGAAATTTTTCCTACCCTTGCTTCCAACAATGTGTAATCATTCCTTTGAATTACAATAATGGGGTCATAGGAAATTTTTCTGCCCCTCTGCATCTCAGGAAATCATCTCAATCTTTTCTTTTTCTTTCTTTCTGGATTTTGAAGAGAGGAAAAGGAAACCAGGAATATCCAGATTCTACCCTTTCAGACCTAAAAGAGGACTCCGATTCAGTGTATACTAAACCCAAGACAAGCCAAAAAGTAGATTTGGTTGGAGTTTAGCTTTGGTTTCTTCACACTTTCTCAGCCGGCATGGATGTTACTCGCAAGTGATCCACTTTAGTGTTTCCATTCAGTACACCATGCAGTCAATAATCTCAAAGAGTGGTGCTAGAGAGTGGTTATGTTAGTTAGTAAAAATAAAAATGTCATCATCCCTCTCAAGCTTCTTAATATGTTCACTAAGAGCTTCGAACTTCCCCATTAGCTCCAAGTAAATTAGTTCTATCTTCTCATCAAGGTTGATGGCCACATTCCGATTTCTTGTGAAGACTTGGTTTATTTCTGACTTAACCTTTCTTTCCCGTGCTTTCATTGCTGCATCGTAGTTGCTGGTGAAACTACCACTGTTGAATCCAAATTTGCTGTCCTGGAAACCGGCTACACCGATAGACACCACTTGATTTTCTTGCTCATGCTAGACGTCTTCATCTTCTTTGTGAGATCGAATTTTACTTACTAGAAGAGCTTGAACAGATAATAAAGTTGTCTTTACTTCGACCAACTGGTTCTCTTCTGCGGACTCCATTGTATCTCTTATTTTAATATCCGTTTTCTCGCTGTTTTCGGTCAGCTTTCTAGCTTCTTCAGGACTCTTAGTACTGAAGTTCCCATCACTAGGAGTGTCAACCGTGGTCTGGTAGTTTAGGTTTAGACCTCTGTAGAAGATGTTGATTAGTTGAGGTTCCGAGTAACCATGGTGTTTGCATTCAAGCTGGTAATTCTTAAATCTCCCCCAAGAATTTTTAAAAGGTTCTTGGAGATCTTGAGAAAATGTAGAAGTTTTGTTTCTTGCCTCCTAATATCTTGCCTCATCAAAGTAGTATTTAGTGAAAGCGCTCCTAACCTCTCTCCAGCAAGTCAAGGATCCGGACAGTAAATGATCCGGCCACCTTCTGGTTTCTCCTTTGAGAGAGAATGAAAAGAGCTTGCAGCGACTATAATCGTCACACTCCACGTCTTCTAGCTTCTCGATGTGATCATGTGGGTGTTCTGCATGAAATCCATGGAAAGGAAGTTGACATAACAGCACGAGGAAACCGAGATTAAGCTCAGAACCTCTCGTATTGTTTTCTGGTAGCCTGATCATGAACCTAATGGAATAGGTTCTATCAGTAATTGAGTAAAGTTGCAGTGGCAGTTTATGTTCCTTCTCATTACTTAAAGTTGTATTAATTTCCTCAAGGATAGCAGCCCCCTTTTAATTAATGAGTTGGTTTGTTGCATACCATGTTCTACCTTCTGGGTCTCCTAGGATCACTCTCTCATTATTTAAATTCGGAAACATAGACTTACCTGATTCCTGTATATTGGTGTCAATCGCGTTTACTGGCATAGTATCAATCGACTCTTCCGGTATAGTATCGATCGACTCTGCTGGCATAGTGTCGATCGACACTCGTCGTCCAAAATCCGTGTTCTTCCTCAAAAGTACATGTGTTAACAGGGAAAGAAAAAAATTATTAGTAAGTAGAAAATAAAAATGTATATTATATTCTAAACTAACTCTAATGGTAATAAGAAAGAGTCCCCGACAACGGCGCGAAATTTGATATTGCTCAAATTAACCCTAGAGGAACTTACTCTCTCAAATAAGATGTTCAGTTGTAGTACTTAAGGATCGAATCCACATAGACTCTAAGATTACACAATAGACTTATTGTCATCGAAATAAAGTTAGAAAGTAATATAGAAAGCAGTAAACATATAATTTGAGCGACACTGTTTGTAGGTTATCAAAATGAGGGGATAGCTAGACTTAGGTGAACTCTCAGGTACAATAGGAATCCAAACTAGATAAGTTATTAGGAATATATTAAAAGACTCGTTCTCGAACTCAGACTTGAATATTAATCTAACAACTTTCGTATGTAAAGATTATCTAATGCCTAAACCTGGGAATCCAACTCGTATGCCAATCCTTGGGGAATATTGACCGATAGTTCATGTAGAGGGTCGATCGATACTACTTCTAGACAAGATTTAGTGAAAGGTTTGATGTACTCTCTAACCACCTAGACCAACTCTCTTATCTGCCTAGCTAATTTGATATCTAAGTTTCATTAAGGAAACATACCAAGCTCTCACTTGCGCCAGTCAATCCTAAGATCTAAGTTCAGGGTGATCAGTCCTAAGATTAGCAATAATAACAACTAGATGAAGAACTAATTATGTTATCCTAACAACAATACAGATTTAGCAAACCATCAAGTATCCTTTGAAGAACCCTAAATCTAACAATAGAACAACTCAGACATATTCATAGAAAACATTATGATGGTCTCAATAAATTTCAGTAGATAAGTAAGAGAATAGAGTAAAGAAAGAAAGGGATTTCAAGATCTTCTCTTAGAAAGTGTTCAGATCTCTCTCACTCCAATCCTAAGCTATCTCCTCGAGAATAATGAAGTGTATCAAAAGCGTAGCAAAACGTAGGTTATAAAACTGTTGAAAACCCTAATAAATAACGTAAAATGCAGCCAGGGACTTGTGGTGTAATTCTTGGAACTTCTGGGCAAAAATTTTAATTTTTTCAAATCATCATTAAGCTCATGGGTTTATGTTGTGCCGATAGACACTTTAAGTGTAGTGTCGATCGATGCGTCTTGTAAGAACAGTCTCCTACTTCACATTTTCCGGAAGCTTTTGTTAAATCTATAAATGATCCTAAAGCTCCAACTATGTCTAATAAGTACCTAGACCTGAAAAGACTCTAAAACAACTCCAAATGCATATAAAAGACTCTAAAAACATACTTATATCATAGTTGAAAACATGTAAGGATATATCACAGCTAATGACATTTATTTGCAACATCTTACCAGCAGTTTATTAATTAGCGGCAATATGATTATAACATCTGAAAATTTTTATCACAAGTGGCGATAACAAAAGGAAGATCCACAAATGCATAAATAATATCAGGTGACAAGTAAAACATTGGTTAACATAAATGTTAACCATATCCATATCAGAAAATAACTTCCAGAACTAGAGCGCTTCTCCTCTGGTTTTGGCTTCGACAAGTTCGTCGATTTTTATTTCTCAGACGAATGAACTCCGATAGAATCATATTGGATAACATTGGAAATGTTCTCTTCTTGTACAATGATGCTAAATGTTGACGAAAGATATGCTCGTTTTTTATCCTAACTTGTTGTAGAACATCTGAATTTTTTCAATGTTAAAACCAATCACAATTTGTTGTTTATTAATGAGGTCATCGTGTTTCCTTTTCAGTATTATGCATCTGTTTCCCAGTGTTGTTGTAATCGGAAATGAGATCAACTTTCTGATTGAATTTCGGTTCAACGTTGACAACATCGGCTAATTCAAGAGACATACCAGTTAACACAAGCTTGTCTAACATGAAACCAAAGTTTCGCTTGAGCTCAGCACTGGAAGGTTGAAAAGAGAATAGAGTCCGTAAGAGAGATGAGATGAGAGAGCATTATGAGAGAAGATGATAGAGAGAGCTATGATAGTAGGTAAGAGAGGGAAAGAAAAAGAGGGGCAATATGGAGTTTTAAAAAATGAATAGTGCAAATGACATTTATTTAACATTGGCTTTTATGGGTATATGAGACTTAATATCTCTTATACAATCCTAATTTTTTAAAAAATACAAAAAAAAAACTGTTTGTAAGGTAAAATATAAAAACGACTAAACAATGACTATTTATTGTCGGTCTTTCGATTATATTAAGCCCAAATGGGCATACCAGAAATGTTTAAAAAGGGCCACATGTAGAAACATGCGGATATGCGTCAACATGTGGGACAACGTATTAATGACACTGGCGGTGCCGAATGCTCCACGATACATGTCCTCAGTCTTCAGACTTTTGAAAAAACATTTTCGACTGATTCTTCCCACAAATCAACGGAATTTTTCATCAACATTTCCAATCAATCAGCTTAGAAAGATCTTCAAAGTCTCTCGGCTTGATCATCAGAACAGCAGATCCATCTCATACCTACAAATAAATAGAAAAAATCTCAATGTTATAAATAAAGTAAAACGTATGTGCTCATAAATCCTTATGTGGTGGACGTTGCGTGTGTTACGCAGGCACGCGCAATAAGGATTTTATCGTCCAGTTAGGTAACAAATTGTCACATTTGTCATTCAAAGATCTGTACATGGTTATTTTTTAAATTTCTCAATCAATATGGACATTTGGATCATTCACCCCTCTTCTTATCCTATTCTTGTTTTTTGGCCTTCAACTAGAATACATGATCTTTTTGATTAATTTAAGAGTATCTTACGCATATAAAATGGTTCAAACTATTTTTCAAGGAGATGTTCAGTTTACAAACGAATTCTCTCTCCAGATATTCAAATGACTCTAAACAATGAATTCATATATGCGTAGCCACATGATAAAGTGTATTGGAATGTCTTCAAACAAGGTTTATTAGCAACACAAAGATTGTGTGACAATCATCACATGGTTTAGAATGCATGATACATGATACATACTAGATTAGAACTTGTTGAATATATATATCTACAACGCAAAATATATTGGCGATAATCTATGATAGACTTTTGAAGATTTGTATCATCAAAATATAAAAGTATAGAGACAAATAAATAATAAGAGACACAAGTAATAATGTAGATAAAAGACAAAAACAAGTAATAATGTTGATAGAAGACAAAATTGGCGGGTATTCGTTGTCAAAGATTGCATGCGTGTGGGGGAAGCCGGTCCAGTGTTCCCCACCGGAAAAGTGGTTCCCTCCGACTAGCCACTTACTTTGTATTTACAACCATCTTACTTTTTCTTTTACTTTCATAATATCTCTTCAAGCTAACTTTCTCAAACTCCCTAAACCCAAAAGAAAATTCCTAAGACGTATACAGAAATAACCAGATTAGCATCCATAATTTTACTCGCTAAAACAAAATAGATAGGTTATCTTTGTATTCTTGGAAGCTAGTACAAAATTCACTAGTTAATCTGTTAAGAGAAATGGGCTAATTTGAAAAAAAACATTGAGTCAAAAATATAGCACACAAGGATGAAATGACTCAAATAAATTCTATTAAAATTGTAAAAAAAATCATTTATATTTCTAAGTTAAATAATCTAGACTTAGGATCTAAATGGGTGGAATTTGAGGAAGGGGTGGGGTTTAGAATTTTTTAAAAGATAATAATTAAAATTTTAACTAATAATTTTGAAATAGTGTCAAAAGAATTTTCAGATTACAAAATAAAATTTCAGGAAAAAATGAAAAGGTTTTGAATTAAGTTTCGAACTGAAAAAAATATTTCAATCTGTTTCTTTTTTTTAATTTATTTTAATTTATATATTTACTAATATATATATATATATATAGAGTAAGAGTACAAATTTTTTTCTTTTAATGAAGCTTCTTTTGATTATTTTCTTTTTATGTGTGTTTTTTGTTTAAAAAATAGTTAATCTTTTGGAAATTTACCTATCTATAAAAACGATATATGTGAATAGCTAATCGCAGACATTTTTCAGTACATGGATCAAAAACTTGATATTTTCATAATTTTGCAACATCTGGGTTTGTGGTATATGGAAAAGTTTAAGAGAATTGATTTTGGCTACCTATGTTATCAAAGTGCACTTACCTTTTTGGGCACACATCCGTTTAGAACTCCGGAGTTAAGCATGTTTGAGCTGGAGTAGTAGAAGGATAGGTGACCTATCAGGAAGTGATTTGTGTGTGAGTGAGGCCAAAGCACGGGGAAAATTCATGTGATGAATGCAGGGTCAGTAAACATGACTTTAGAGCCATCGAAAATTAACACACCTCCTGTCACACGGAAAGGGGCTCACGGGCCGAGTGAGTTGGCATGGGATTCCCATTAACAGCGAGGGCTGACACTGACATTAGTAAAGATCATGTTTCGTTCTTTGAGAGAGGGTTAATTGTAATATCC
This sequence comes from Brassica nigra, assembly GCA_016432835.1. Lineage (NCBI taxonomy): Eukaryota > Viridiplantae > Streptophyta > Magnoliopsida > Brassicales > Brassicaceae > Brassica > Brassica nigra. The sequence goes on from CM028247.1 coordinate 38,777,905, forward strand.
CGGTTTAAGGTATTTGGATAGGCTTAAGAGAATTGATTTGCGTACATATGTTATTAAAGTGATCTTACCTGTTCGGTCATATATTCGCTTAGAACTCAAGGGTTAAGTGCTTATGCTGGAATAGTGGAAGGATGGATGGCCTATCGGGAAGTGATTCACGATATCATGTGAGTGAGGCCAAAGCACGAAAAAGGTCATGTGGTGATTACAAGGTTACTAAACAAGATTTTCGGCCCATGGGAAAATTAACGCACCCTCTGTCGCACTAAATGGGGTCCACAGGCCGAGTGAGTGGGCGTGGGAGGCCTATTAGTTGTGGGCGGTTGGGGCGTTAGAAGTGGTATCAAAGCCGAACCAAGACGAATGTGGAGTCAGTCAGTGCTCACACTAACATGGGTAACGGTCTTGGGCCCAACGGGGACGTTGCGTTCTTTGAGTGGGGTGAATTGTAACATCCCAGTTTATGGTATGTGTGGAAGGTTTAATAGAATTGATTTGGCTACCTATGTCATTTAAGTGCACTTACCTTTCCGGGCAAACATCCTTTTAGAACTCCAGAGTTAAACATACTTGAGCTGGAGTAGTGGAAGGATGGATGACGTATCAGAAAGTGATTAAAAATATCATGCCAGTGAGGCCAAATCACTAAAAAGGTCATGTAGTGGTTGGAGGATCAGTAAACAAGACTTTTGGACCTCCGAAAAATTAACGCACCGCTCGTCGCACAAAATGGAACCCACAAGCCTAGTGAACAGGTTTGGGAGGCGCATTAGCCGTGAGCGTTTTGGGCGTTACAAGTGGTATCAGAGCCAAACCCAGATAAGTGTGGAGTCAGTGAGGGCTCACACTAACATGAATAACGATCCTAGAATGCAGCAGGGACATTGAGTTCTTTAAGAGGGGGTGAATTGTAACATCCTGGTCTGAGTATATGGAAAGGCTTAGGAGAATTGATTTGGCTACCAATGTCATCAAAGTGCACTTAACGTTTTGGTCATACATCCTTTTAGAACTCCAATTTTATTTGTGCTTATGCTTGAGTAGTGGAAGGATGGGTGACCTATCGGGAAGTTATTTGCGATATCGTGTGACTGAGGCAAAAACACTGGGAAAGCTCATTCGATAATTATAGGGCTAGTAAAAAATATTTTAAACTTTGAGAAAAATAAATGCACCATCCGTTAGATAGGATGGGGCCTACGGACCAAGTGAGTGGGCGAAGGAGGCTCATTAGTCGTGGGCTGTCGGGGCGTTACAAGTGGTCTCGGAGCCGTCCCCAGACAAGTGTGGAGTCAGTGACGGCTCACACTAACATAGGTAATGATCCTAGTGTGCAACATTGACATTGTGCTCTTTGAGAGGGGGTTAATTGCAGCATCTTGGTTTGTGGTATATGTTGGAAGGTTTAAGAGAATTGATTTGGCTACCTATGTCACCAAAGTGTACTTATCTTTTCCGTCACACATCCATATAGAACTTCAGAGTTAAACGTGTTTAGGCTGGAGTAGTGGAAGGATGGGTGACCTATATGGAAGTGACTCGCGATATTGTGTAGTTGAGGCCAAAACATAAGGAAATGTCATGTGGTGATTGCAGGGTCAGTAAACAAGACTTTAGCGCCTTGGAAAAATTAATGCATCGCCTGTCAGACGGGATTGGGCCCACAGGCCGAGTGAGTGGGCGTGGGAGACCCATTAGCTGTGAGCGATCGGGGCATTACAAATGGTTATAGTTAGCTATTCTAGAACACAAGCATTAAGAACATCCTAATAATTAATATCACAACTTAGCAATCTATAGTTGGGGCTAATCCCTCATAACCTAGTTGAACCCTAAATCTAACAATAGAACTACTCAAACATGGATGGCTAAGTAATTCATAACAACAAGGTAAAAAGAATCTGCATAGATAGATAAATAGATAATAATAGAGTTCCAATTACAAATCTCTTTCGATCTTTTCTCCAACTCTAGAAATCCCTAAAACCTTTTGCTGTGTAAAACAATAGTATAGAAAATGTCTCTCTTTCTGTTGACCAAAAAAAAAAATCTCTCTCTTTCTTAAACACTTAGAAAACTATATATATTAGGTTAAAAACTCGTCAGGGGCAATCTTATAATTTGGTGAAGTCTTGGGCTTTAAGTCAGTTGTCTTCTGCTCGATTCACCGTCAATCGATGTCACAGGATGTGCATCGATCGATTATTATCTTCAATTGTAGACCTTTCTTCGATATCGATCGATGGCACAGAGAGTGCATCGATCAATTATTGATTCTGAATGTCGACCTCTGGTCTGGTTTGATGGTCAGCTCGGGTGAAATCTCTTTTTTGCTCCAAAATGCTCCAAAATCATCACTTTGTTCCAAAACACTCCTGAACCTGAAAACATACCTAATAGACTCCAAAACATAACAATTATATCTTAAAATACATGTATACCACGGGTAAAAGTGGGTCAAATCCATGGTATATCAACTCCCCCAGACTTACCCTTTTGTTTGTCCTCAAGCAAAACAAACAGGCAGTCTCTATAAAAGAGGTTTAAAAACAGGAGGGACTCACACAATCTTTAAACCTAGAATCATCACCGCTTCAATGTTGCAAGCCACATCAAATATTTCATAACTTCAGAAGTACTTTATATACCATATCCTAGCTTAGCAATCAAATTCATCTAGCCATCAACTTAGCAAATCCTGTCTGACTAACCCCTCTACTAACCTTATTTCTTGCATAAAATAAATGTGTAGGATTTATCTTGGTAGTATTGATCAAGGGACACATGGATTCAACTCAAACAAGTATCTGGACTAACAGGTGACTTTCCCTGATCCCCTTTCTTCCCTCTTTCTCTCTTCTCTGAATCTTTTTATTTTCTCATTCATTACACAATGTCAATGAACAATTTTTTTCTTCTTATTGACTCTTTTTTGACAAAGTATAGCGAATAATGGGGTCATAGGCAATTTATCTATCCCTCGTTTCCACAATGTGTGATCATTCATTTCCGAATTAGAATACAAGGGTCGCAGGAGATACTCCTACCCCTCTGCATCTTCCAGGAAATCATCTCAATCTTTTACTTTGAAAGATACTTGAAGAGAGAGAGAGGGGATCAGAAACACAGGCTTTTACCTTCCATACTTGCAAGAGTAACCCGATTCAATGTATACCAAGCCCCAAGACATGCAGTAAAGTCAAATTAGGTTGGAGGTCAGCTTTGGTTCCTTCAAACATTCTCAGCAAGTGTGGTCAAAGTTGACAGGTGATCCACTATAGTATCTCTAGTTCATTATGCAGTCATTAAATCTAAGAATAGTGCTAAAGAGTGGTTAGATACTAAGTAAAGATTGAAAATGTCATTGCCCCCTTCTTGACTCGATAAAAACTTTGAAAACATTTAGTAAGATCAAAAGGTAAAGTAATATCAGTAACCTTTCCCCCATACTTAAATTATACACTGTCCTTAGTGTATATCAAGTCGGAGTCAAGGGAATAACATAAATCATAAGTACTGAATTGAACAAGTTAGATCGATATACCTGACCGAAGTCTGTGTCGATTGATGGCATGAAGTGGTCGTCTATCATTTTTGCTGTGGCAGTGTCGACCAATGTCGACCTGGTTTCGTCTGTCGATTCTTTTTTTGACCTGCAATAAAAATATAAAAAAAATTAGTAACTATAATGAATAAAACTAAATAAATTTACCCAATAGGGGGTTGCCTCCCACTCAGTGCTTTGTTATAGTCATTTCGGTTGACTTTAGAGGTGTTTGGGCTAGTAAGGTGAAAACCAGCTACTTATTGGAAAACAAGTATCCACATTATCTCTGCTCATTCTGAACCATGTAGCAATGAAGTTTCTTGTGGCGTAATCTCCTCTGGTCCATCTCTCATTCATCTTTGCTGCTGCATTTGTGATGATTTGTAGCCTCTCTCCTAGATTTTCAATGCTGAACTGATGCCTCCCAAGCTTGTCATAATCATATTCTGAAAGTTCCTTCAGTTCTTCTTGCATTGAATCAAGCATGTACAGCCTATCCTTTATCATCTTCTCTCGGTCTGATGCAGCCTCGGCGTCGATCGATGCTGATGTTGGTATGTCGATCGCTGCTGGTTGAGACCTGTCGATCGATTTGCTAGTTCTTCTGGCGATCAATTTTGATGTTTCAGGATGACTTGAAAGATGTCTCTGAATAGCTTTGATTTTCTTCTGCATCCTCATTGTGTGTGAGTTCAATCCACTGATGTTGTTGTTGAATGAGAAGTATATCTCATCATATCTCTTGTAAGATTCATCCCCTGCTCTTCCTAAAAAACTGTAGATATCCATCTCTCTACTGGTATAGAGATACGCGGAGTGAGCGTCAATCGATGGGCAGTGATGTCTGTTGATCGATTTTGATCTCTCTGCTTGAAAATCGAGTTGCTTATGAATGGTGTCGACTTCTTGTTCTAATGCATCTAGTCGTGAAGTTAATCCATCCATGTTATCATTGAGCGGATAGTAGACTCCATCAAGCTTGTATTCAAATGAATTCATCAAGTCTTTTAGTGATGTAAGTCTGTCGTCGATCGATGGTGAAGGCTTTGTGTCGATCGATGATGATGCCTTCTGTCGAGACTCATTCTTCTCGTGAAGCAGATCCAATTCCTTTTGCATTAACTCATTCCTCTTGATTATCCAGTTGATGTTGTTGTTGAGTGGATGATAGATGTCATTAAGCTTCTTGTTGAGGGCTTCTTCTTCCCATTGTTGAGCTCCTTTGATGTCTGAGAACATATCATCTTTGGTGAGATTGCTCGATGGTGGATGCTTGTCGTCGATCGATGGCTGAGTGTTGTCGTCGATCGATACTGGTTTTATCACATCGGCCTCATGCTATTTCTAAATCATGGCCAAATCTTTCTTCATCTCTTCCATGCATGTACTCAATCAGTTGATGTAGTCATTCAGTGGATGGTAGACATTATCAAGCTTCATCTTGAAATCATCTTCTATTCTTTGCTGAGCTCCACAGATTCCAGATATAATTTCATTAATCTCATCCTTGGTGTAGATATCTAGCATTAAACTGGTATGTGTGAATGACTGAGCATGTTCTGGAAGACATATGTAAGAGCGCTTGTCCATTGAGGCTCTTCTCAGCAGATTTCTAATGTCAACTTTTGAGACATTGATGATATTGCCATCTACTCCTCTTGCATATCAAGACTCATCTCTGTAGATGCCATACTCATCTTTCTGTTCCCAACAGAATTTCCGAATCCCATAACGGTAGGCTCTTTTCCCAAACTTGGGACGCCTGTTGATCGATGCTGGGCTTGTCCTGTCGATCCACGGTCGAGTATGTGGTTGATGTTTTTGTTTGAAATGATCATCTACTTCGCCAGCTGAATCAAAGAACTTTTTTGTAGCCTTCTGCTGGTGTTCTGGATTGTTGCGTTGTTGCATGAAGAGGTTGTCTGGTCCATTGGCCATCTGAAGGATGTCTGCAATGTCCTCTCTAGGTGCTTGTAGAATTCTTCCATCTATTGCTTGTGCATGGCCATCTGGATCCCTGAAAATACCACAACTCATCCGGTGTTAGAAATCCATAATCCATATGATTTTGTTTACTCACCTTGGATCGTGGTTTGGGATGGATGTCAATTGATGTTAAAGCAACATTGTCGATCGATATTCTTTTAGCTGTGGCGATTGATTCTTTTTTCTCCATGTCGATCGCTGCACGTCTGTCTTCTGTGCTGATGTGACTGAAACGAGTGCCTTTTTCGCAGGCTTCTTCAAAAAGTGAGTATGTCTCTGCTCTTGCCTGATCTTCTGGTTTTAGAGGACGAAAGGTATATTCGATGTCCCCCTTGTCTCGTTCCTTGTAGTTGAAAAGTTCCTCTTTAGTGAAACCTTCACGCATCTTATCTGCTCCTATGATATGCAACGTTTCTTCGATTGCAAAGCTCTCTTTATAGCGATCATCTGCCCAACTGCCAATTGAGTAATTTTCTTTTTGCTTATTGTCGGTTTCCGTGTCGATCGATATGTTGTTGGTGATGTCGATCGATGCTCGTGCATGTTCTGTCTAGTGATGATGAGTGACAGGCACAACTGGTTAGTCTGCATGTTGCAACTTGCTCCTACAGTAGCTAAGAAAGCTCTCCCAAGTAGTAGAGAAGTGTTTCAGTTCAGCTTGATATCCAGGGCATGAAAGTCCACTGGAACTAGGGAATTACCAATCTGCACCTCAAGGCCTCTAATGATTCCTCCTGAGTTCCTTTGAGAACAGTCCACAAATGTGAATGAGTCCTCTGAAGACTTTATCTTCAGACCCAGATGATCTGCCATTACCTTAGGTAAGATGCTGACCGAAGCTCCCGTGTCACAAAGTGCACGTGGGAACTCAATACCTTGTACCAAGCAAGGTACTGTGAACTTTCCAGGATCACTATTCTTCTTCAATGTGATCCTCAGCTTCATCTTTTCTCTGACCTGGTGAAACATTCTCCTAATGTCCTCCTCTGGCTCTTTGATTTCTCTGAAGAACATCCACAACCTGTAGGTAAAGTAGGCTTCCTCAAATGGCTTGTCTAGCGGGATTCTGAGAACTCTCTTTGTGAAACTATCCATCTCCTTCTCATTAACTCCCCTCTTAAGATGATTAGGAACCTTTTCCTTCCTTCTTCTCAAGGTTCTCCCTTCAGTAGCCTTATCAACTTCCATAGGCTCTGGTTCATCCCTAGATTGAGTTCTGGTGGTGTCTTGTGGGTTATCTAAAGGTTTGGATGGATGCCTGAGTGCATTGAGTCGTGCTACATAAATCTTTGGTAACTGCACTCGGTATGTGAGAGGTGCTCGTCGATCGATAGTTGCTGGAGGTTGTCGAGCGTCGGTTTTCTCTCTCTCTCGATCATGGCTGGTTCTTAATGCCGATCGATATTGACATGAAAAGGGATGGTGGATGTGGGTGCCTTGCTGCGAACTCCTCGTGAGTCATAATCCTCACGGCAATACACGATACAACAGACTCTGCTGATGTCAATCGATGTTCGTCGAAGCTCGTCGATCGGTTCTGGTTGGAGTCCATCGATCGATGGTCGAGGGATGGCGTCGATCGACACCAATGCGATCCGCCGAAACTAATCGGCTTTCTACTTTGAAATCCCCTTCCTGCAGCTTCTCATGCTGCACCATTTGCCAGAAATCATCATCTATGATGGCATTCACGTGTTGCTTCGTTGCTTCTTCACTTATCCCCCTTGCTAAGGCTTCCTGCCTCTTAACAGCTTCTCCTGTCTGAACCACCTGCATCTCTGATTTCTTCACACTGATGCTTAAAGTTTCAAACTTTTTGTTCAGGTTGGTGTAGACAGATCAATCTTCCCATTGAAATCCACGTAAGCTTCTGCTGACCTTCAAGAACCTGGTCAAGTATTGCTTCTGTCTTGCTTTCGTGAGTCTGTGGTGGTGGATTATGGTAAGATGAGTTTTCATAACTCATGATGTTGTTGCTGTAGTTTCTGTAGGGTTTCTGTGAACTTTGGTTGAAATTACTTCTTTGCCCAAAGAAGTTTCTGTTTCCACTCTGGTTTGCAGACCTCTGAAATTCAGTTCCACCAATGAAGTTCACCTCTTCCTCTACTTCTTCTCTATCCTCTGTGTCTACAGCTTCTGCATCCTTGAGCAAACATGCTTCCTAAGAAGCCTGTGAACACTGTCCAGCTTTGCTTTCACTTCATCCATCTGCTCTTTCCCAAGGATGGAAGCAGATTTCCTTCTCTCAAAATTAGTGTTCTTGATGCTGTTGCTGGATGCCAAATTCTCTATAAGTCTCACAGCCTCTTCTGGATTACTAGTGTTGAAGTTACCTTCGCTAGCTGTATCCAGAGCCATCTGATATTGCAGCACGATGCCTAAGAAGAAAGTGCTGAGCAGTTGCACTTGGTTGAATCCATGGTGTGGAAAATCTCGCTGGGAAGACTTGAATCTGATCCAGGAGCTTCTGAATGATTCTGTAGGCTCCTTTGCGAATGTAGCAATCTTGCTCCTCAAGTTTTCAGCACGTGTCTCATCAAAGAAGTTACACAAGAATGCGTTATTGATGTCGACCCAGGATGTAAGAGATCCTGGTGGTAACTGCTTAAGCCATTGTGAAGCTTCTCCAAAAAGTGAGTACTTGAAGAGCTTTTAAAGAAGATAGTCCTCAGGGACCCCATTGGTCCATAGGATGCTCGTGAGATAACCCACAGTAGGGTGTCTTTCCCACGAGTGTGTAGTATTGTGGCTTCAACTCGAAATCGCCTCTCTGGAAAGCTGGAGGGCGAATGGCTGATCTTTTGGCATAGAACTCATCTGGACTATTGTAATCAGCTAACGTTCTGGTTCGAGCAGCCTCTTGAGCAGCTCCTGTAGCTTCAGTATCATGCTTAGGGATTACAGTCCCCTGAACATCTATCATCTAGTCTGCTGCATTACGCAAATGACCTTCTAGATCATGCAGGTTTCCATTCTCGTCCAGTCTGAGAATCAGTATCGCAATCATGTCTCGCGGCTGAGTATCGATCAATGTTTGGACTGAAGTGTCGATCGATTTCTGATGGAAGATGTCGGTCGACGGAAGAGGAGTCTCGGTCGACGGTGGTGTGAAAATTTCGATCGACGAACTATTTTTGCTGTCGATCGATGTGGAGCGTCTCTCTTTGCGGATCGAACGTTCCAAGCTTGAAAGATCTTTGGAGAATAACAATTGTGTTTCTTTGTTGCTTCTGGTACTGCTGGGCATGCACCTGAAAAGGACAAGAAAAAGTTGATGTCAGAAAGTGGTTTTAAGAAGTAACCTTGACGAAATCAGACTAAATCTAATGGCGATCAAAGCTCCCAGGAAACGTCGCAAAATTTGATACGTGCTCAAATTACCATAGGACCAATTTTAATCTCTCAAATAAGAGGTTCATTTATAGTACTTAGGGATCGAATCCACAAGAAGATAGAGAACCAAATAGATATAATCAAGGTGATTAAGGTAGGTTGATTTTGATTAAACTTAAATTGCAGGTTTTGAGCAATGTAGTTGCTCGATAGGTTTGATTGAGGTTTTGACAATAAATGGAAAGTAGCTAAACTTAGGTTTTCTATTCAGGTATGCAGGATTATAATCCTATAGATACCTAACAGTTGTTTACATGATATTATAGAGCTCAATTTCAAAAGAACAAATCAATCAGCTTTCATCTTCTAGATTCGTATATTGACTAGATCTAATGATCTTACCAATCGGCTTAATCAATTAGAAAGTGTCGATGATTATTCTAGAGGAATATCGATCTATACACCTTTTGCACTGTCGATTGATTATTCTATTGGAATATTGATCGACGCGCTGTAGCAAGCTTTGATTTCGGGTTGAATGAATGCTCATTAAGGGTTCCTAGATCAGCTTCCGCTTTTCTCTTGCAATTCTAGCTAAATTAGGATAGGTTCATGACAATGTTAAGTAATAACTTATATCCTAGGTTAAGGTTCTAGTTCGTTATTCTAAAGCACAAGTATTAAGAGCATCCTAATGATGAATATCCCAACTTAGCAATCTATAATTGGGACTAATCCCTCATATCCTATTTGAACCTTAAATTTAACTATAGAACTACTCATACATGGTTAAGCAATTCATAGCAACAAGGTATAAAGAAAACTGCATAGATAGATAAATAGATAATAATGGAGTTCTAATCACAAATCTCTTTCGATCTTCTCTCCAACGCTAGAAATACCTAAAACCTTTTGCTGTGTAAAATAATAGAATAGAAAAGCTCTGTCTTTCTTAAACACTTAGAAAAACTATATATATTAAGTAAAAAACTCGTCAAGGGCAATCTTGTAATTTTGTGAAGTCTTGGGCTTTAAGTCGGTTATCTTCTGTTTGATTCACCGTTTATCGATCTCACATGATGTGCATCGATCGATTATTATCTTCAATTGTAGACCTTTCTTCGAGATCGATCCATGGTACAGTATTATTGATTCTGAATGTCGACCTCCGGTCTGGTTTGATGGTCAGCTCGGGTGAAATCTCTTTTATGCTCCAAAATCATCACTTTGTTTCAAAACACTCCTAAACCTAAAACATATCTAATAGACTCCAAAACATAATAATTATATCTTAAAACATATATATACCATAGATAAAAAATAGGTCAAATCTATGGTATATCAACATGTTATCAGTAAATATTATAATATTTCGACTTACTTGCAGAACTTTTAACTAATTAAATAAAATCACACATTATCTATTAATTTAAAAACAAACAAAAAACGATTGAATAAAAATTTTAAAGTATATTATGATCACTTTGGGATAAAAAACCGGGACGAGAGGGTTTCCATGAGCTGCATTATAAAATTTATGTAAGCCTAAAACGTTTTCATTAAAAAAATAAAAAATTGAGTCGACTCTTATTAGAGTGGGAGATAACTTCAGTACGTAAAATGACAAAACTGTTGAGATTAGCTTGAATGAAAGTGCTAGACAAAGTAGTGGTGAGAATGTGAAGTAATCCAATCCACACGTAAAATCGAGGAAAAAGGGTAAACAAAATATAATCAGAGCGATCTTGAAAATATTGGAAGAATTTCTGCATAAAAGACAAGGAGAGAAAAGACGATGGCAAATTATGATGAAACTCGTGCACTCTTCCAATGAAACAAAGTGAACTAAATATCGCAGCATTTAACCAACCTCGACATTTTTATAATTTTAATCTAATAACCGACTCATTACATAATAAATTTTTACTATATATTAGCCTGAGAAGTAACACATTAGCATACCGGAAAAATGAAGTTTTTTTTATTAACTTGAAGGTATCAAAGGTCTAGACTAATCCCTATGTAAAGATGCAGCCTATCGACATATTTCATATCTGGATGTTAAAATGATCAGAAATCAAAGGCCCATATCCATGTCGGCGTCCAAGATAATGTTACAGAACATCATCTTCCTTACTCCCACAGATTATTGAGTAATCGCTTATGGGTATCTGAAGTCGCCTAGGCCCCTGTCCAATTAATGAAATGCGAATTAACGAAAAATGCCTTCAGGTATTAAAAAAGAGAAAAAACTGAAATTGCAGTTTTGTTATAATCTGGATCGGTTATTATGGTCAGGTAATTGCGTTTTGGTTGGATTTTGGTTTGGTTATAATTTAGTTTGGTCTTTATCAATTTTTTTTTAAAATAATTAAAACTGGAGATAAATTTTTTAAAAATAAGATGCAGCTCGCAGTTCCTCCTCCTCCATCCTGCACCCCATCTCCTCCTTCACCCTTCTATCCCGCAACTTCTCCATCGCTGCCGTCTGTCGCCGTAGACCAATAATATCCTGACGTCTAGCATTCGGTCGGGGCCAGTCGAGTTGCAGGTAAGTTGTGCTCTCTACCTCGAGCTTTTTTTGGGAGTAGGTTTGAATGGATTTGTAATTGGAATCTAATTAGGAGTATGCACAACGGCATTGTTTTGTTTGGGGGTCGATTTGTAAAGGAAGTTGGTATATGATATCATTCAAATTATCAAAAGGAGTGACTTTACCCTCTCAAATAAGAGGTTCAGTTGAAGTACTGAGGGATCGAATCCACAGAGAGCATGGACACACAATAAACTCAAACAGTCGCGATTAAACTAGGAAATAAGTTTTTAAGCAGTAAACAACGCAAAGTAGGGTGAACAGGTAGCTGTTCAGTTGGTTAATTGAGGTTGTAGAAAATAAGAATAAATAGCTAGATCTAGGGTTCAGGCAATCGGGATTATAGAGATATAGAATGCTTCACATATGAGGATGACAATCCGAAAACTCAATATCTAATGCAAAAGATGTCCAACTTCCACTACGAATCAATTCTATTGACTAAATCCAGTATCTCAGTTTTCGCTTGTTGTCACGGATCGGGCATTAATTGATGTTATTGAGTTAGGGTCGATCGATGCTACCTTAGACAAGCGTTAGCGAGCTGATCGATATGCTCACTAGTCTTAACTAAATCAGCTGTCGCGTGTTTCTTACAATCCTAGCTCAAGAGAATCTATTCTATGCAAAACCTACTGTCGTAGTTGTCTATACTCCTAGTATCAGGGTTCTAATTAGCTACTCTAGAACACAGGCAGTAAGAACAATTATAATGAAGGATATCTAAATATCACTTTACCAATCTTATTGTTTTGGCTAATCCTTCATAACCTTAATTAACCCAAAATTTAACAAAGAGAACTACTCAGACATGATCAAGCAAAGCATGATAAATAACCGAATAGATTGAATAAAATAGAATAAGGTAGAAAACTGGAGTTTTAATAAAGCGATGGAGGAGTCTTGGATCTTCTCTCCAAACTAATAAAAACATTAAAAACTGTATGTTGCGAATGAATGAAAATAAGAAAGTTTGTGTTGCCTAATACAGTGGCAGAACACTAAAATATTAGGTTAAACTCGGCTAGTGTAGTTTTGTAATTATGTGGATCTTTGGGCTTAAGTCGGCCAGGAATCAAGTCGGGCCTCTCGCACTTTGCTGTCGATCGACGACAAGAGATTTTTGTCAATCAACGATTGTCTCTGAATGTCGACTATGGCTTTTTCCTTGAACATCTACAAGTTTCTTCTATATTTAGCTTCAAAGTGCTCCATAATCACTACATTAGTCCAAAACATACATGAACCTGTAAAGACTCTAAAAGGACTCCAAAACATAATAAATAAACTCTAAAACAGCTATATACCATAGCAAAAAACTGATAAAATCCATGATGTATCAGTATATAATGTATTTTGGTGGTTGATATGGAGTGGATAGGCAGTAGATTTGCACCTAGATCTATCCGCATCCGAAACCAATTCAATTTGATGTTGATAATTGTAGTAAAACTGTATAACTCGGAATGATGGATGGAGTCATTGAGTACAATATCAAGCACAAGGGCAGGTCCACACCATTCTCAAGTGCTAGAGCCATCATCACTCCTCAGCTCCAAGATGACCAAATCAAACTTCAAGAGCTTTTCTCTCAGGTCCTCACCATCACACTTGAAGGTGGGAAGGATCCTCCTTCTCACTAGTTCAAGAGACAAGGTAGTCAAGCTAAGTGACTCAAAACAAGCTCACTTGGGAGGAAGTCCCATGGTTATCCTTGTACATAGCTTTTCAATTTTAATTTTTCTTTAAGTTTTTAATAAAAGTGGTTGAGGTTTTCAGGTTGAGCCAAACACTAGAGGAGAGAAGAAAGGTGATTAATCACCTGAGCCCTATGATTGCCATGTAGCAGCCTCCTCTAGTTGCTATGAACCAAGCCAGCTTCTAGCCCCGGCACCAAACACCACACCTAAACACCCTTCTTAGGTATCACTCCAACCCTTCTTGTATATACATTTGTTTTTGTCTTGTTGGGGTATCTCTTTCTCTCTTACTCACACAGAGACTGTGTGATTTAAGTGTGGGGGAGGTACCAAGTATTTGATCCTGTTTGCTTTGTGATTTTGAGTCTCATGCATTGCATTGTTCATTCATATTTGCATATAAATTTTTTTTAAAAAAATTTTTGAATCATGTAGATTGCATCACTTGTATCCTTAAGATTGAGTCTAGAGCATATAAGTTGCATTCATTTGCATATGGAGCATTGCCTTGTAAAGAACACTTGTTTGCACTGAATTTGGCACCCTAGTTAAGCATATCAAGTAGCTTAAGTATCTTTTGAAAAGCTTGCATGCTTTGAGCCTTGAAAAACTCTTCTTGAAACTTGCTTGCTTGCTTGATATTGGCATTGTTCTTAAGACCAGCTCCATCCTGAACTTAGACTTGAATGAACTTAATTTCTCTTGCATATGGGCATTTGTATACTTGATCATGGATCTCATACACATTTGGGTTATCTTTCCCCATTATACCACTCTTTGTTAACCCAAATGGCACTTCCATACCCTTGAACCCTAGCCATTCTTTGAAGCCTACATTGATTTGCTTGAGTGAGGCCTTTTCTGATAGCTTGTCATGTGCAAAATCTTGAGAGTATTGGGGCGACATGGGTTTGTTCTCATCTCTTGCTAGCATAAGGTCCTCATTTGAGCTAGCTTCTAGGATGGTGAGTGGGGTTTTTGTCCCTTAATGGTTTATATCTTGGGTTTGGAATGTAACAATGTTGAGATTGATGAACAAATGAGTATCATAAGATAGAAGAACCCTAAGGACCTAGAATAGAAAGATAAGAAGCTCTTGATTGATGTTTTGACCTTCCCTTCATGTTAAAAAAAAAAGAAAGAAAAGAAAATAAAATAAAAAAAAAAAAAAAAGAAAGATTCAATAAGATAGTGGGGAAGGGAAAACCAAAAGAGTTAGAGCTTAGAAAAATGAATAGAGGTCCTTAGTGGTTGAATCATGAGAAAGAGAGTTGTTCATTGGGTGGGTGATGTGAGAATGTTTTTCATTTTGGGTTATTGGATGAATAAAGGGGAGTAGATCTTGTAATCACTTAGGAATTGGGTAGAATGATGAGGATGGATCCATGTATGCATGAATTGCTCCTAGTCTTAGATAAATTTTGCATAATGATCAAGCTCCTTGATTTTGAGTGATTGCCACCTTGAAATGATGCATTGAACCCCCATTATCATCCATATTAGACCATTTGATCACCTAGCCAAATGATTGAGATCATGTGCCCATATGTGAGACTTCACCTTGTGTGTGTGTGTGTGTGAATCAATGTGAGGGCTGGTTAAGAGAACTTGTTGGTTGATAAGCATTGCATCTTGTGTAGAGGTATAAGAGTCATTGATAGGCCTTGTGAAGCTAGAGCATAATAAGAAGTTTAGCTCATGCTATTTGCTATGTTTCTTTAGGATGTCAAGTTGAGTGCTATGAGTGTTTCTTTTGGCTTTGCTTCCATCCCTATGTCTCTCCTCCTTGTGTTTTGAAAAAAAAATTACTTGAGGACAAGTAAAGGTCTAGTGTGGGGGAGTTGATAGCTTGCATATTTACATGTTTTTAGCATCCATATCTTATGCATTTTGATCATATAAGTTAGGCATTAGGCATGTTTAGGTCCATTTTGCATTCATTTGTCCTTATCAGGTGTTGGAGTATGCTTTGGTGTGATTTGAGGTGTTTGGAAGCCTTATGGCCCCAAAAGAGATGAAGAATCATGTTTGGCCATGAAAAGAGAAGTCAATCCATGATCTGGTCAAGACAAAGATGAGCTACATTAATCTTGGACAAGCTACAGTAGCTATCAAATGTGTCCAAGTGATCAAGGGGATCCTCCACAGTAAGGCCATGAAACTTGTTGTTCTCAATCAAATGCAGCAGCCCTGATTTGATCTCAAAGTTGTTGTTCTCCACAGCTGGTGCCCTTATCCCCAACCTATGACCATGAATGTGTGGTTGATCATAGGCTCCAATGGCTCTAGCTTGGCGTTGTGGCTGTTGTGGCTGGCGCTGTGGTCTTATGTTGTCAGCTCTTGGACCATTGCCCCCTAGGGCATCACCATCTTGATGCTGATTCTCCATATCAAACCCCAATCTCTGCAAGTGAGCCTGTTGCTCTTCTTCTCTTCTCTTGCAATCTCCCTCTCAAGTGTAGCAATTTCTTCAACAGTGGGTGTCAAGTTTGATGCACCTCTGCTTCTAGTTATCATACACCTGAAATGCAAAGGAAAAGAGCAAGTAGAAGCAATATCACAATAAAAGTAAAATGATTTAGTCTCAAGCAAATGACTAAATCCCAATGTCACAATCAACTTAGAATTTGGCAGGCGCCAATTTGATGAAAGGACTTTTCTAGGGTCCTAATCAAATGATGTAGTATAAAAGATTGTCGAACCAGTTCTAAGTGACCATAAAGCAGAGGGAATGCAAGTCTATGCTTAATCTAAATGCAATCATTAAGGAGGATGATTATTTAACTAAGACAATAAGTAAAATGCAACAAAAGTAAAACTTTCTTTCTTATGAGGAGATTGAGATCCATGGGTATAGGGACTTGATATCAAATGATTAAGATTCAATCCAAGATGCTAACTTTTCAATCAATCTAATTCCTTATGCCTAGACAACAAAACTAAGCAAGCTCTATCCCTAGATGAATGCTCTTTTGCAATGATCACCCAAGTACACCAAATCCCTTTGGCTGTAATGATCAAAGCAAACATGGAGAATGAGTCTAATAGCAATCCTAGCTTCTTTGACAACTAATCCCTTAGGCAAATCAAGCTAAAAGCATAGATGAGTTGGTTCAGGCATTTCATAGAACACCTTCCGGGCATGAAATGCCTATAGCTCTATGTTTGAGAGGCCAACTCAAATATAGCTTTAAGAACACCAAATCAATGCAAGGAAATGATAGATCTAACACTAAGCACCTTGGATCTACATTTAATCACTCTCAATCACCCTAACCCATGGATCTTAAATGGATCTACTCACTAATCCACATGCTCACTGTTAAACCCATGAGAGATTCAAGCTTAAACATGTAGGAAAAGAAAGGAGATGAAATTAAACAATCAAGAACACAAGATGAGATTAAGATTCAAAGATAAAACTTCTCAAAGGTTTGTGTTCTTAGAAAGAAAATAACATCCGTCCCAATCTAGGGATAACAAGAGTATTTATAAGTGGCTTGAAAGCCCTAGAAACATAAAACAAGATTACCAAAAAGTCCTTAAGCTAAATTGGTCTAAACCAATGGGAATGAAGCTTAAAATTCGGTCAGGGGAGACTCAGCCTGTCCCAACCTGGTCTGGCCACCCCGGTCCAGGCTTGCCTTGGCCTCTGTCCAGCCCGTCCGGGTTCTGTTCCCCGGTTCATCCATCCCGGCCGTCCGGGTGACCCTTGATCCGTCTCTGCCGACCGGGTGTCCCTTCCCGGATTGATCTACCCGGTCTGGTCTCCTCCAGCACAAGTCAAACGACCGGGTACCTGTCCCAGGCTCAGTCATCCCGGACTGGACCACTTCCATCCATCTGTTCTTTTCCCGGCCGGCTGCTTGAACCCGGCCGTCTCTACCCGGCCATCCTGACATGCTTCAAGTGAATTGATCATAACTTCTCCAATACAGGTCCAAATGACTTGAAACCACTTCCATTGGAAAGCTAACTCAATTTTCTGTGTCTCGACAAAATCTTAGAAGCAGGAGACATCTCTAAGACCTCTTTCCATGCTCATATTTGTCTTGACCAGATCATGGATTGACTTCTCTTTTCATGGCCAAACATGATTCTTCATCTCTTTTGGGGCCATAAGGCTTCCAAACACCTCAAATCACACCAAAGCATACTCCAACACCTGATAAGGACAAATGAATGCAAAATGGACCTAAACATGCCTAATGCCTAACTTATATGATCAAAATGCATAGGATATGGATGCTAAAAACATGTAAATATGCAAGCTATCAAATAACTGGTAGAACTGTGGAGAACTGGGTCGGAAAAAACTGGTAGAAGTGTGTATAACTCGGAAAAACTTGGAAAAACTGGTATAACTTTAGATAAATTTGGTCAGTTTGTTAAGTTTGTTCCATTTTTTTGGGTAGGATACAATGAGCAATCACATCAGCATACGTTTTAAATTCAGAGACCGCTTGTTTAGTATAACTGTGGGTCTAATGTGAAGGATATGACTTTTTCAATGATAAAAGATATGATGTATAAGAAGCTTGGATTGGATGAACATAAGGATAAACTGGAAATGAGCTACATTCCAATGGTGGTAGGTTGTGAGCTACATTCCGATGGTGGTAGGTTGTGACCAACCTTTAACTATTGTTGATGATGAGGATCTTTTTGTTAACCTAATGTCCACATATAAAGATAACCGAATATGTATTTTCTTGTAGAGAGTAGTGGAAGATCGAAACTACTAGAAAAAATGTCGATAGTGGAGAAAAGTTTTGTTGGTATGAACTACGAAGAGTTGCAGCCATTGGAGGATGAAATTAGACCTAATGCCATAAATTTGTACGTAGGAGCGAGGGAAATAACGAGGTATAGAGGGTGAGAATGATGATGATACAACACGAGATGATTGTATGGAGACATATACCGCTGTGGAGACTGATACCGGTATGGAGACTGATGCCGGTCTAGAGACTGATACCAGTATGGAGACTGATACCGCTGCAGAGACTGATACCATTGTTCCAACCGCTGATAGGTATGTTGAACAGCCACCTGCCGTAGAATCTAGTAAGTATATGGAGGAATGGGTTGATGGTTTGAGTCTGAGTAAACATGACGAATTTCCAAGTAAGAAGGCAATTCAAGAGATGGTCGATAGAGCTGCATTTAGTGAATGCTTTCATTATCTCACCAAAAAGTCGGATCAAAGACGATTGATGGTAGAATATTCGCAAGCTAACTGTAAATGGGGATTACTAGCTGCAAGGATTTCTGAGACAGAAATTTACTCGATTAGAAGCTACACGAAGATGCTTACATGCCTCAGACTAGTCAATGTAAAAGCAACAACAAGAGAAGAGGGTCAGCAGAACTAGTCATTGCATTTTTGAATGAGGAATACCCAAGAGACTTGGAAACTCCAGTTCCGAAAGTTATTCAGGGTCTTGTTAAGATTAAAATTGTTGTCATTATATCGTACTCCACAGAGTTGTGTGGGAAAAATCAGGCGGTTTGTGATACACAAGGTAGTCCTGAAGAAAGCTACAAGATGATGTATCGCTATTTATACATATTAGAGAAAGTGAATGCGGGAGTAAAAACCAGTGTGAAATTGGATGTGGCAGGTTTATTCAAGTACCTCTTCATAGCTTTAGGAGCTTGCATTTAAGGGTTTGCAGTCATGAGGAAAGTGATGTTTGTGGATGCGACGTGGCTGAAGAACAAATATGGCGGTCTATTGTTCGCTAAAGCTCATAAAGATCCTAATCATATTCATTATCTACTTGCGTTTGCAGTACTAGATGGAGAGAATCATGCTAGTTGGACTTGGTTTTTTGAGATGCTTAAATGTTTTATTCCAGACTCTTCTGGACTGGTTTACATGAGTGACAGAAATCGAATTCTGATCTTCGCTATAGCAAACGTGTTTCCAGAGGCTCACCATGGTCATTGTTTATGGAATTTGAAGGAAAATGTGAAAGGGACTGCTTGTAACGTCAACAAAGATGTAGTCGGGCATAGATTCATGGAGTTGGGCAGATATTACACGGTGGCTGACTTCAACCCTGCTTAGAAGTCATTTAAGAGAAGATATCCTTTAGCTTGTAAGTATGTGGATGAGAATACTGAAGAAGAAAAATGGGCAAGGGTTTTTTTTCCACGTGACAGGTACAACTTGGACACAATAAACAGTATGGAATCAATGAACAAAATGTTTAAAGAGGCAAGGAGGTGGGCCTTAATACTTATAATGGATTGTATCATGAGGACATTCTCTGATTGGTTTAATTAACATTGGAAAGATGCCGTTTCTGGATCAATCGATACCAAACTGGTGCATCTGGTTGAGATCCACTTGGACAATCTATGGGGTTATGCACGAAAGATACCTGTGCGGGAGCTTAATAGTTATGAGCTTGAGTACGAGATCTCTGACCCTGATGGGAAGATGTTTTTGGCGAACTTGGTTGCAAAAATTTGTACTTGCAAGGTTTGGGATTATTAAAAGTATCCTTGTCTGCACGGACTGGCTACTTAAATATATTTCACTAAGAATACTGAAGATGGCGTTGGCAGGCGCCGTGATATCCAGATAGAATATCATGAGCTCTGCTCAAAATACTACTGGACGGAACTGTGGATATTGGCTTATTGCAGGACTGTATGTTGTGCCCGATAGGTCTGCTTGGAATTTACCGGATCACATCAAAGAGCTGAAGATCATACATCTAGATCGCATCATGCATAAGGAAAGGAAAAGAGTTAAAAGGCATCCATCTTGTGGAGAACAGCATAAAAGGACACATAACATAAGGCGTAAAAGATCCATCTTCAATTGGTTGCTATTTGGAAATGGTAGTTGCCCCACAACATAAATTTAGCTTTATCCTCTGTTTTGTTATCATAGTTTAAATGTTTTTAATGTATGTTATGTGTGTACAACTAAGTGACATTTCTTTCTTTACTACTTTGACTACGATGAGTAAACTTAGTAAAACTTGTGAAATACAAATTTGAAGATACAAAATTCTAAAATTGTTAATAAGTCATACAAGTAATAGGATAGTTAATTGTAAGTTATTTTGTTTCAATTATGATCTAGTTAAAATTATTAAAATTTCCATCTCGTTATTTGTTGTATTCATATAGGAAATACACTGTGTTCTTATAGTTTTTGAAATTAACCTTGTTATATTACAAAAGTTATATATGTCATGAAATCAAGTATATTTTACATGATATTATGAGAAATTAATCTAGGAAACAGAATATAATTGGTATAACCATAAATCAGTCATCCAAATACAGTAAAACTAAGAAAAATGCAACAAATAGATAAGTAAAACTTTGAAGTTTTTTTGTAAAACTTCAAACTTGGTGAAACTTCGACCTTGAAAATCTTTGGAAAATTTTTCCCGCCCAACTTTTCAAAATTTCCCTCCCAATTTTCTAAATTTTCCTCACACCCCAAAATCGATGAGGCCAAGTATTTAAACCTTTTTCAGTGTTTTCCCCATTTCTCTCAACCACATTCTCTTTATTTCTCATTTCTCTCAACCTCATTCTCTCTCGGAACAACCCCAAAGAGCAGTATGTCCGTTTCTTCTTCCGCGACTGGTTGTCGGACACGAGTAAGAAATCCGGGAATACCTAGTAAGTGTTGGTGCGGAGAGGGTATCATCGAGCTCAATTCCAAATCCAATAAAACACCATATCGCCGGTATTATCGGTGTCTCTATGCGGCTCAAAGGAAGGTACATCCGCTCAGGTTTAGTTATTGATATACCATGGACTTGACCCACTTTTACCCATGGTATATAGGTGTTTTAATATATGTTTATTATGTTTTATAGTATTTTTAGAGTATTTACATGTTCAGGTACATTTGGGAGGAAAGTGGTGATTTTGGTGCCTTTTGGAGTTTTTCGAAGTGCAGAACTGCACAGACGCGTCAGATGTTTAGCTATGTATGGAGACCTTCCCACCATTAAATTGATCTAATATTTTTAAACACGATATAGATTTGAGTTAGCTTTCCAATGCCACCGGTTTGGGGTCAATCGGCATCTTGTAGCAGAAGTTATGCCAATTTTACTGGAGAGTAGTCAGTCTGCCTCGCGAGAGGAATCTGTCGAGAAGATGAACATATGTCGATCGATGTAGCAAGCTTCATATCGATCGACACTGATGACAGGACGTGGGCCCGATATATTTCAGGACGTGGGCCTGATATATTTTATGACTTACTTAGGCCCAGAAGTCACCACAAATTACCAGAATACTCCTGAACGAGTGTAAACCCTATTTTATGTTTTCTAAGCCATTGTTGACGTCTATGCTTCATACTATTCTAGGGAGAGAAAGCTTAGGATTGGAGAGAGAGATCTGAGCACATTGAGAAAGGGAAGATCTTGAACTTCCTTTGTTTTTTTACTCTATTATGTTCTATTATTCTATTGCAGTATTATTCATACCATCATGATGTTTCTTATGAATATGTTTGAGTAATCTTGCTGTTAGATTTAGGTTTTTCATAAGGTTGATTATGTATTGCTACTATGAATTTCCATTAGGGTGTTTAAAATATAGTTCTTCATCTACTTGTTCTTAAGGCTAATGTTTAGGATTAATCACCCTTGACTTAGATCTTAGGATTAATTTGGATAAGTGATAACTTGATCAAATACCTGAATGCCTAACTAGTATGATCTAACCAAACTAGATAAACACAAAATTTGTTCTAGTAAGTTTAGAGATCCCTTCAAAACCCGATCTTAAAGCTCACTGGAAGCTATATCGATAGACGCGACCATCGTTGTGTTGATCGATATTGTGAAAGGTGTATCGATCGATATTCCATCGAATAATCGGTCGACACTTTCTTAAGATCAACAAACGAGAGTTGAGATCTGAGATCTAGTTGAAGATAATCCAATTGATTTTTGACTAAAGTTTGAGTTCGAGAACAATGAATATTAAAAACCCTAAATAACTTGCATGCTTGTCACACATCAGATAATAACTGAATCTAGCTACCTTTTCCTCCTATTAACAACCTCAAATCAAACCAATCGAGCAACTTCCTTGCTGACCCCTTCGTTTACTGCTTAAAACATGTTTGTCTAGCTTTATTTCGAAGACTATAAATCTATTGTGTAATCCTAGAGTGTCTGTGGATTCGATCCCTAATTGCTACTGATATACCATGGATTTTACCCGCTTTTACCCATGGTATATAAGTGTTTTTACTACTATTATCTATGTTTTGGAGTCTATTAGGTGTGTTTTTAGGTTCAGAAGCATTTTGGAGAAAAGTGATGTTTTAGGTGCCTTTTTGGAGCTTAAAGAAGATTCACCCGTGATCAAGACCAGAGGTCGACACCAGAGTTACACATCGATCGATGCACACTATGTGCTATCGATCGACACACATTAACCGAAGGACGATACATCGAGACCATAATCGATCGATGTACACCCTGTACTATCGATCGATACTGAGGCGGCAGAAAGACAAGTTGGACCTGGCCGAACTTGAAGCCCAAGACATCACATTTTACAAGATTGCCTCTGACGAGTTTTTAACCTAATGAACTCATATTTATATGTGCCTAAGTGTTTTGGCAGAGATATAGTTTTTTACAAGTTTTTAATAGTTTCTAAGTTTTAGAGGGTTTTACCTCCTTCTTCTTCTACCCATTTCTTTTACTGTTTCATTACTTTGCAAGTTCTCAATAAAGTTCTATTCAGTTCTTTATTTGTTTTCTTAACAAAGGTTATAGGATTCTAGATTTAGAGGAGAGATCCAAAAATATTTGTGATTGAGACCTAAGTGTTCACCCTCTAATAGATCTATGAATTCATATTATTACCTTGTTGCTATGAACTACTTAGCCATGTCTGAGTAGAATCATTTGTTAGATTTAGGGTTTAAATAGGATATGAGGGATTAGCCCGAGCCTATAATTGCTATAGTTGTGATATTTATTGTTAGGATTGTTCACTAAAGCTTTTATAGCTTAGCTACCTAGAACATGAACTTGGATTGCATTGTTTATTACATGCAATACCTGATAACATCCTAAACATGCTATGACCCTCTTGAGATATGCGAAAGCTGATCTAAGATCATGGTGAGCATTGTATCAACTCGCGCATAAAGCTTGCTTAGAGCCGTATCGATCGATACTCCTATAGAGTAATCGATCGACGTAGCTAGAGGTGTATCGGTCGATATTCCTATCGAACCATCGATCGATACTGTCAGCAAGATAGCTGACCGCAAACACCATTTAGCATCTAACTAATAGATGGTCTAAATAATGCGAGAGCTGATGGATTCATTTAATAAGTGTTGAGCTCTGACATATCATGCAAGCAACTTGTTAGCATTTATAGTATTTATAATCCTGAATTCCTGAATACCTACCCTGAATCTAACTTCTTTTCTTTATTGCTTTAAAATCAAATCCTTTCAACTGAGTAATCTTATCATTACTCAGCAAACCTGAAATTTACTTTAAACCATTTTCAACCTACCATAGCCACTAAGATTGCATCTTATTTGTACACTAGCTCTGTGGATTCGATCCCTAAGTACTACAACTGAACCTCTTATTTGAGAGAGTAAAGTCACTCCTTAGGGTAATTTGAGTGATATCAGCTACAACTGAACCTCTTATTTGAGAGAGTAATTCACTTCTTAGGATAATTTGAGTGATTAAATTTAGCACCATTGCCGGGGACTCGTTCTTATTACCATTACATTAAGTTTAGAATATAGTCTAGATTTTAATTTTTGTTTGCTTTAAAGTTTTTCTTCTTTCCCTGCTGACACAGGTACTTTAGGAGAGGAACACAAGTTTCAGCCGAGCATCGATCGACAAGATGACGAACACATCGAGCGACGCATCGACGTACGAAGCGATCGACACAGATACACAAGAATCGATCGACGTGCGATTACACAAATCAATCGATACCGACCGGCCGGAAGCATGTAAATCTGTACTTACCGATTTCAATCATGGGAAAGTATTTCTAGGGGATCCGAATGATTGAGTATGCAATGCATCAAACCAAATTAATCATAGACCTAAGGCTGCAATTCCTGTTGGAATAGCCATTGTTTTGAATGATGGGCTGGAGCACCACCAAACGCTTGGAGATTACAACAGACCTGGTCGGTTTTACACTAACAGGTCTGCGATCCGCCCACCACCAATTCAGAGGAAAGACTTTGAGCTGAAACCTAAATACTTCTCCCTAGTAGGTCAACATCCCTTTCATGGCTTCCTCATGAAAATACAATAAACCATATTGAAGCACTTGAGGACTTTTTGTCTAACATCAAGATGCACAGAGTCTCTGAAGATTACTTATTTTGCAAGCTCTTCCCGCACTCTCTTGCTGAAAATGCGACTCACTGGCTGAAACAATTGCAGCCAGGATCTTTGACTTGCTGGAGCGATATCAAAAAGTGCTTTCGTCAACAACTTCTTCGTTGATGCACTAACCGAGGAATTTAGGTATAAAATCTATAATTTCTCTCAAGACACCACTGAAGCTCTTAAGGCTTCTTGGGTAAGATTTCGATCCTACCAGCGTGACTGCCCACACCATGGGTTTTCCGAGATTCAGCTACTTAATATTTTCTTCAAAGGGAACTTCAAAACTAGGAGTCCTGAAGAGGCTACGAAGCTAATTGAAAATGTGGCGACTAGCACTAGTACCAAGAAGACTGATCTTGAAAGGAGTAAGATGGCCAAGAATTCGAATGAAGATCGAAATTCGAGAGATTTTCTGATCAGCAGAGAAACATAAGCTTTATAAGAAGTTACGAGGCAGCACAGACCCACGAGAGCAAAGTGGAGTCTATGATGAGACAAGTTCTGAAAACCAGCAGAAGATGAGTGCGGATTTCGATGTAAAATTGGATTCCATGTACTCTCATTTGCATGATAAGTTTGAAACTCTGAGTGATCATGTAAAAATTTTGGATAGCCGAGTTTCGCATGACGATGGGTTTGTACGAAAGGAAAAAGGATGTCCCCCTGCAAGGACCGACACAAACCCAAAACATCAAGTCTGCGCTGTGCTACTAAGGAGCGGAAAACGCCTTGTTCCGATTACAAAAGAAAGCTCTACTAATGACGAACTCGCTGAAGTCGAGAAAACCATAAAAAGTAGATCCAAAACCATAACTTTCGATTATTATGAACTGATTAACCTTAGCAACAAGGACGAGGAAGAGGAAACCGTCGATCGATGAGGTGATAAAAATATCGATCGACGTAAGAAAAATGAAATCGATCGACGTGATGATGACAACATCGATCGACGTCCTGCACCTCCTACACCAAAATCAACACCCGTTGAACAGGTAATAGAGAGAGTGTACAGAACCTTGCCACCCTTCCCTCCCAACAAGTCGCAGACTAAATGATAAATGGATAAAGCGATTTGAAAGAAAGCCCTCGACAAAATCACAGTTGAAATGCCATTGAGAGATGCCATGAAAGTTTCCCCTTCCATTAAGAAATATGTGAAAGACATGGTATCCAAAAAATTTCCATCCTCGGAACACAGTTTCATGATGGTTTCAGAAGAAGTAAGCGCCATGATTCAGAAAAGAATCCAAATTAAACAACCAGACCCTGGTTGTTTTGTTTTGAATTGCAACATCCACAATGAGCGGTTCCAGAGATCTCTATGTGATCTAGGCTCTAGTGTGAATTTGATACCTTATTCTGTGGCAGTAATCCTCGGGCTAACTCAATTCAGACCCACAAATATCACTCTCATTCTAGCTGATATATTTGTTAGGATTCCAGAAGGTGTTCTTGAAGATGTGCCCATAAGGATAAATGAATTCCAGATACCTACGGATTTCGTAGTGCTGAAGTATGGACATGAACCTAAAGATTCTCTAATTCTGGGAAGGCCGTTCCTGGCCACAGCCGGTGCAATCATTGATGTTAGGAAAGGGCGTATATCACTGAACATCGACGATTTGTCCATGACTTTCGACATGGAAAATCTAGTCAGGAAACCTTTGATTGATGGCCAAACCTTCTTTATAGATCACCTATCCGATGCAGTTGACCAGCCTTTCATTAATATGTGTTCTAACGATCCCTTAGGAAATACACTCATGGCTCCTGTAGGAAATATTTTCAATATTAATGACAGAGTTGATGAGTACACTAGACTAATGGATGCCAGTAAGGAAGTCATGCATGTTGACAAGGAAGAAGATGATGAATCCACAATAAAAGTCGATCGATACCTATCGGATAATGTCGATCGACACCCTTTTGCATGGGACAGCTGGGGTTCAGAAAAAGTACCGAAAGTTGAATTAAAACAACTTCCAGTTGGACTCAAATACGCTTTCCTCCACGATAACTCCTTTCCTGTCATAGTCAATGCAAACCTAACTGACGTAGAACTAACCATGTTGTTTAATAAGCTGTGCAAATATCGCAAAGCTATCGAATATTCTCTCGATGACATTCCTGGAATCTCACCTATTTTATGCATGCATAGGATACACTTGGAAGACGAGTCGAAATCATCTATTGAGCATCAAAGGAGACTGAAACCGAATCTGAAAAACGTGGTGAAGAAAGAGATAATAAAGCTTCTAGAAGCTGGAATTATCAATCCAATTTCAGACAGCAATTGGGTCAGTCATGTGCATGTTGTGCCTAAGAAAGGAGGAATAACAGTGGTAAAGAATAACAAAGATGAACTCATTCCTATGAGGACTGTTACTGGTCACAGGATGTGCATAGATTACAGGAAGCTCAACGCTGCTACAAGAAAAGATCATTTCCCTCTACCCTTCATAGATCAGATGTTAGGAAGGCTTGCAAATCACAAGTACTATTGCTTTCTTGATGGGTATTCAAGATTTTTCCAGATTCCTATTCATTCGGACGACCAAGAAAAGACCACATTTACTTGTCCATATGGTACTTTCGCATACCGCAGGATACCCTTTGGGCTTTGTAATGCTCCTGCTACCTTCCAGAGATGTATGATGTCTTTCTTCACATATATGATCGAGGATTTCGTGGAAGTCTTTATGGATGATTTCTCGGTGTATGGATCCGATTTTACATCATGCCTTGACAACTTGTGCAAAGTATTAGAAAGATGTGAGGAGAAGAAACTTGTCCTAAATTGGGAGAAGTGCCACTTCATGGTCACTGATGGAATTGTTCTGTGGCACAAGGTTTCAGCAGCCGGTATAGAAGTAGATCGAGCTAAAATCGAAGTAATGACCGGTCTGCCGACACCTTCCAACGTGAAAGACGTGAGGAGTTTCTTGGGCATGCTGGTTTCTACAGGAGATTCATAAAAGACTTTAGCAAAATAGCTAGACCTCTAACAACTCTCCTGTGCAAAGAAGTAAAATTTGACTTCACCCCAGAATGTTTAAAAGCTTTTGAGGAGATTAAGTCAGCCTTAGTAACCGCCCCTATCGTGCAAGCTCCTGATTGGAGTTTACCCTTTTAAATAATGTGCGACGCAAGCGACTATACTGTAGGTGCAGTACTTGGGCAGAAAAAGGACAAGAAACAACATGTCATCTCATATGCTAGTAGAACTCTCGATGATGCTCAGAGAAATTATGCAACAACATAGAAGGAGTTACTAGCTGTTGTATATGCTTTCGAAAAGTTTCGGCCTTACCTAGTTGGTTCTAAATTAGTTTTTCACACTGACCGTGCTGCTATAAAGTACTTGATGCAAAAGAAAGATGCAAAACCAAGGCTTTTATGATGGATCCTGTTCCTGCAAGAATTCTACATAGAGATCAAAGATAAAAAAGAGTAGAAAATGTAGTTGCTGACCATCTTTCACGGATCAGAATTGAAGACGAAGTTCCAATCAACGATTCCCTTCCCACAGAAAATGCCTATCAAACAGAATCAAAGTTTATCGATAATGTTCATCCCGACACTGAGGAACAACAAGTAGATTCCATCTTTGATAAATATTTTGGGGAAGTAATCAAGCATGAGAAACTGGAAGAAGAAGCTTTTCTAGTCGAAAGTTCCATGTCCATTTGCAGCCCGCATCGGTGTCGATCGACACCACCACTCGAACATCGCTCGATACAACTTTTGGGATCAGGCAAAACTGTTCGTATTCAGAGCCATTCAGATTTTTCCGCCCAACACCCGCATCCTCCCACACTAGCTCGAGTTAATTCAAATGACGTTGATTGGCAACAACACGAACGAATCCCTCGACAACAACATGGGAGCATCGATCGACAACAACAGACAAGCAGTGATCGACATCCGCCCAGACTATATCAAGTTCGTTTACCAGATCTTGATGCACACCACTTAAGTTCAACTCGAAACCCATCTCAGAGATCAGTTTGCTTGAAGAATACCGAGAAGATAAATCAGCAATCTGCAGAAGCACCAGAGCTAGAGCAATCAACCCTAGCTGAAACCTCTTTCGTTGAGCGTGTCGATCGACGACGTATACCCGATATCGATCGACACCAAACGGACGGACACAAACCTCTCATGGAAAGGTAGGCAATGAAGAAGATATTTCAGTTGAGAAAAGAGTGAAATCTAGGAAACCCTATATTCCCAAACACCTCAGGAGAGAAGTTAACAAAGTGGAACTTGATAGATTTCAAAAAAGGGTAAAGAGAGTTCCTAAGGATATGTCTTTCGAGGATGCATATCATAAGTATAGACTTGGTAATTTCTTTAGAGAGAGCAGAGAGACAGATAGAGACATTGAGCTGCTATTCAACATGGTATGCCGTAAGCCTAAGAGGACTCTGAAGAAGGAACAAGATCCTGGAAAATTCATGATTTCATGCTATATACATAACCATGATTTTCCAAACGCCCTCAGCGATATTGGATCTGCAGTCAGCATTATGGCTATAGACACTGCTGAAGTATTAGGATTAAAGACGGAACCTTTAAAAGATAGTTTCACTTTCGTGGATAATTCCAAAGCAAACTCAGCAGGCATAATCAGCAATGTTGAGGTAGAGATAGGGGAATGCACTATTCCTGTGGATTTTCATGTCGTGGAGATCAAATCAGGCAAGACAAATTCCCTTTTCTTTGGAAGAGCCTTCATGGCTACAGTAGGAGCAGTTTGTAATCTCCAGAAGAATAAGATGTGCCTGGCTAATATAGATGAAATTGTCTTTTATGATCCCGTGGAGAAGATAAAAAGTGAGGAGTTTATTTTTTGCATAGAAATGTTTGAAGATCCAGCACCTACAGCGGATTCAGATTGCCAACCTGCAAATCCAGGATCAGCATCGATCAATAGGAAGCATATGACATCGGTCGACACCCTCCGAATTTCTGAACAGCCCGATACTGAAAAGTCTATGTATGGGGGAAGGACCAGGAATAGAATGAAGAAAAAGAAAAAAAATGTAGATGCAGATTTCCTGTCACTAGTCCCTTCGCAATGTCAAGAGAGAAGTCTTGAGTCTAGAGTGCGTTGCAGAGGAGGTCATGAACCTTTTACCAAGGTTAGAGTGCAATGTCATCCAAAGCTTAGTGATAAAGGGGAAGCTTCAGCAAGAGCTTTTATCAACTGCATCAACAAAATGAGAAAGAGAGACACCGTGACTTGTTTTAGAGCAAGTTCAGATTCTCACCCGGACTAAATCAGATCTCTAGAAGTCAAGCTAATGACTGAAAATAAGCGCTGAGTGGGAGGCAACCCACTGTTAGGTAAAAGGAAAAAGATCCGAGGAAGACAATTTACACAAGAATCGACGATGGCTAGCTAGCATTGATCGACAGAGCATCAAGAGTATCAATCGCTACTTAACTGTGTTGGTCGACACTTATATCAAAAATAGGTATACCGTTTTCCTTGTTAATATTGTCCTCATGATTTATTTTTCCACCAATCTTAGACTGTATAACACCGGTGCCAGTGTTGTTTAAGTCTGGGGGAGGTTATACTAATATTTTTCTATAGTTAGTGAAAAAAAAAAAAACAGATCCAAGTAGACGATTTCTCAGCACATCTACCAATGAGACCAGCTCGATAGCAATCAACATCACTTCAGCAACAACGATCGATTGTCACTTCACTGTGTCGATCGACACTGACATCAGCAAGCAGGTTATCGTTCTTACTTGTTACATTGAGTATTTATGATTTATTTTTTCATTATAACTCCGAGTGGATTTACACTGTGACAGTGTAATTTAAGTCTGGGGGGAGGTTTACTAATATTATTTACTTTGAGTCTTATTTAATGTTTTCAAAAGTTTTTATTGAGTCAAGAAGGGGATGATGAACTTTTTCAATTTTACTTGTTATCTAACCACTCTCTAGCACCATTCTTAGATTAACTGACTACAGAGTTTACTAGAGATACCAAAGTGGATCACCTGTCAACTATGACCATACTTGCTGAGAATGTTTGAAGGAACCAAAGCTGACCTCCAACCTAATTTTGACTTTACTGCTTGTCTTGGGGCTTTGTATACATTGGATCGGGTTCTTCCTGCAAGTCTGGAAGGTAAAAGTGTGTGTTTCCGGTTCCCTTCTCTCTCACTCTCTCTCTTCAAGCACCCTAGATATAAAAGATTGAGATGATTTCCTGGAAGATGCAGAGGGGTATGAGTGTCTCCTGTCATCCCAGTATTCTAATTCAGAAGGGAATGATCCCACATTGTGGAAACGAGGGGTAGGTAAATTACCTGTGACCCCATTATTCCCTACACCTTGTCAAAAATTAAAGCTACAAAAGTAGAAAAGTCAATAAGATGAACAAGATGGACTGCATCAGCATCACTGTTCATTAAAATTGAAACTATAAGGGTTCAGAGAAGAGAAAAAGAGGGAAGAACGGGATTAGAGAAGACTACCTGTGTGTTCAGAAACTTGCTTGAGTAAGAACCCATGTATCCCTTGATCGATACTCCCAAGGTAAAGTCTACACTTTATTTTATGCAAGAAATGAGGTTAGTAGAAGGGTTACTCAGACATGATTTGCTAAGTTGGTGGCAAGATGAATTTGGTTGCTAAGCTAGGATATGGTATATAAAGTACTTCTAGAGTTAAGAGATATTTGATGTGGCTTGCAACATTGTAGAGGTGATGATTCTAAGCTTAAAGATTGTGTGAGTCGCTGCTGTTTTCAAACCTCTTTCAGAGAAACTGCTTATTTGTTTTGCTTGAGGAAAAGTAAAAGGGTAAGTCTGGGGGAGTTGATATACCATGGATTTGATCCACTTTTACCCATGGTATATAGGTGTTTTAAGATATTTTTTTATGTTTTATAGTACTTTTAGAGTATTAACAGGTTCAGGTACATTTTGGAGGAAAGAGGTGATTTTGGTGCCTTTTGTAGTTTTTCGAAATGTAGAATTGCACAGACGCGTCAGATGTTTAGCAATGGATAGAGACCTTCCCACAGTTAGATTGAACTAATATTTTGACACAATATAGAGAATTGAGTTAGCCTTCCAATGCCACCGGTTTGGGTTCAATCAGCATCTTGTAGTCGAAGTTATACCCGTTTTACTGGGGAGTGATCAGTCTGCCTCGCGAGAGGAAGCTGTCGAGAAGAGGA
Organism: Brassica nigra; assembly: GCA_016432835.1. NCBI lineage: Eukaryota > Viridiplantae > Streptophyta > Magnoliopsida > Brassicales > Brassicaceae > Brassica > Brassica nigra. The sequence continues at coordinate 38,809,662 of CM028247.1, forward strand.
ACGTATGTCGATCTTCATATCGATCGAAACTGATGCCAAGACGTGGGCCTGACATATATTATGACTTACTTAGGCCCAGAAGTCACCACAAATTACCAGAATACTCCTGGACGAATGTAAACCCTATTTTATGTTTTCTAAGCCATTGTTGACGGCTATGCTTCATACTATTCTAGGGAGAGAAAGCTTAGGATTAGAGAGAGAGATCTGAGCACTTTGAGAGAGGGAAGATCTTGAAATTCCTTTGTTTTTTTACTCTATTATGTTCTTCTATTATTCTATTGCAGTATTATTCAAACCATCATGATGTTTCTTATGAATATGTTTGAGTAATCTTGCTGTTAGATTTAGGTATTTCATAAGGTTGATTATATATTGCTACTATGAATTTCTATTAGGGTGTTTAAAATATAGTTCTTCATCTACTTGTTCTTAATGCTAATGTTTAGGATTAATCACCCTTGACTTAGATCTTAGGATTAATTTGGATAAGTGATAACTTGATCAAATACCTGAAACCCTAACTAGTATGATCTAACGAAACTAGATACACACGAAATTTGTTCTAGTAAGGTTAGAGATCCCTTCAAAACCCGATCTTAAAGCTCGCTGGAAGCTGTATCGATCGACGCGACCATCGTTGTGTTGATCGATATTGTGAAAGGTGTATCGATCGATATTCCACTGAATAATCGGTCGACACTTTCTTTAGGTCAACAAACGAGAGTTGAGATCTGAGATCTAGTTGAAGATAATCCAATTGATTTTTGACTAAAGTTCGAGTTCGAGAACTATGAATATTAAAAACCCTAAATAACTTGCATGCTTGTCACACCTGAGATAATAAATGAATCTAGCTACCTTTTCCTCCTATTAACAACCTCAAATCAAACCAATCGAGCAACTTCCTTGCTCACCCCTTCGTTTACTGCTTAAAACCTGTTTGTCTAGCTTTATTTCGAAGACTATAAATCTATTGTGTAATCCTAGAGTGTCAGTGGATTCGATCCCTAAGTGCTACAACTGAACCTTTTATTTGAGAGAGTAAATTCACTTATTAGGGTAATTTGAGTGATATCAGTTATTGAAGGATTGTTGGTTTAAATTGTGTGATAAAAATTTTGAACAATATGTTGTAGCTTATGGACGACAAACCCGTCTTCAAATGGGCCGATGAAGCTTTCATTGATGAGATACAACAGTTGGAGTACTAAGTTACAATTCTAGAAGAAGAAAGAAGTTCAAGTTCTCAAAGCAACAATAAGGATTGAAGGTCCTAAAATTAGGCCTAAGATAATAATATTAGGAGGTTGTCTTATTGTCGTTGTAGTTCTACGAATTTGGATGTACAAGTAAATTCATAAGTTAATTAAAAAGTTGAAATTTCTGTTTTTTTCTAAGTTTTAGATCGTTGGACCATTGAAAAAGGAAAACTTTGTCAAAGTTTGACCAATTTATATAAACACGAACTTCAAGTTTTTCTCTTTTTTTACGAAGTTGGACAATTACAAAAGTAAAACTTTGCCAAAGTTTTACTATTTTATACAACCACGAACTTCAAGTTTTTCTAATTTTTACGAAGTTGGACTATTGAAAAAGTACAACTCAGAGCAAGTTTTACCAACATTAAACAAACCAGTTTTGTCACACATTAGCATAATAAAATAAAATACTAAGTTTTAAGAGCATTCAATATACCACAAATACTAACAGTTTCAGCAACATTAAACATACTACAAATACTAACAAGTTTCAGCAGCTTTAAACATAAGATAAGTTTTAAGGAAATTACGAAGATAAAGAACATAGAGAACACAAAGTTTTACAAAAGGCCCAATAGCCCCGTGTATCCAAACATAAGGGACACTGCATAGTAGCGATTTCTTGAACTCTTCAACCTCCGGCAAAAGCGGATTGAACCTGAAGTCAGATAATCCACCCTCGGTCTAAAGCCATAGATCATCAAAGAGACCTGTATAAATGAGTTTGGGATACATTTTTCTCAACTAACACATTTAAAACTAAACACATAATATAATACACTTACTTATAAGCGTCCAGATTCTCCACATATTAAGGACCACAATCACCTCTCCACGACCCCTCTTGTTTTCAAACCCATCCCGGAAAGAATAAAACAATGTGTGTAAATTACACAAATGTAAACATTTTACTGTGATCATTATTGGACTAAATAATCAACCAGGCCAATAAAAGACAAATTTTAGCAGGCCTAGGAGAGTGAGTGAAGCAAGGCCCACGACCCTTTTAAAGAGAGAGCTCACTGATAAGAAGAGCGACTTAAAAGAGAAGTTCGGAACAAACCGGAAATAGGGGAGGAATCTCAGGGGGAGATCGGTATAATAGGCAAGAGAAGAGACTGAGTGGGGACACGTGAAACCCTAGAGAGAGAGACCCATTACCATTCATCGACCTCGACCTTTGCTCTAGAGATTTTAGCCACACATTCAACCTCTTTGTATTTTGATCTCATTTGAACCATTGTATTCGAATTCTCTTAATCAATAAAGTCCATCTTTGTCAACCGGAATCTAATTATATCGTTGTGTGCTAAGGATTTCATTGCCCACATCTTTTTATTCCCTATTTTTGCATTCCTAACACTATCAAATACTTAGTGTAGATTTTAGGATCTACATTTTTGCGCAGTCTATTGGGAAGAGAAACAAAAAACATCCTTGCTAAGAATCCGATCTAAGATTCCTAAGCACGACCATGGATCCCACTCAGAACTAATCTCACGCCGGTTCATCCTTTAAGAAGAAAGACGATTACCGTAAAAAAGGAGAATAGCCCGCCGGAAAACGCCCTGCCACTTCCGAAAACAAAAGAAATACCACAAAGCTGCGAACAGTGGATAATGCGAATATTAAACCACCCTTGCTCGATGAAACAAAATCACAGAACAGTAAAATTAATTTCTGCGAATTTGAAACAATCAAACTCCACAAGCCTCATGACGATTCCCTAATCGTCGAGCTTGAAATAGGAGGCGTCAACTCTTCAAGGGTCCTAATTGATAACGGAAGCGCGAGTAATATCCTCTCGCTAGAAACCTTCATATAAATTAATCCCCCTAATCGCATAACGACCAGCACTATGGTACCATTCAGTAGCCTTGGCGGGATGGCGATGCAGCCACTCGAAACTGTGTTAATAACCATTAAAGCCTGTATTGGGGTCAAAAACGGTGTTAGGGGATTTTTGTGTAGGATCTTTATGAGTACTACGGAACGATGGACAAGCTATGATTATTATAAGATTTTCAGAAATTGAGACTAAAAGAGATATATTATTGATGAATTGAGCAGGAACTACAAAGTTTGGTGTATAAGCCCTAGTTCTAACCGCCTAGCTCTAATCTCTAAGTCTCGAAGTGTCGATCCCTTGTTCTAGGGTTTGGTGATGCAAATGACCTTGAGAAAGAAACTGAGTTGGAGCTGGATGAGCTAGACAAGGAGCTGGACGAAACTGAACCAGTAGCTGACCTGGACGACACTGACCCGGAGGCTGAGCTAACCGAGCTGGACGACCCTGAGCCCGAAAGAGACATGGATGAGCTAAGGAGAAGCGATGGAACAGCCCCGCCCAAGGAAGCCTTGGTTCGACCCATCTTCAAGCCTAAATTGGTTTCTTCTTCTTCAGCCCATTCCGACCAGACTCAAGATCCATTTGCTTTGTCCAAAAGCCCATTTACAAGATCACAAAACAGAAATCTGAAGAAGGCAATTTCGACATTGGTTTACTCCAAACCAGAAGCAGAACAGATGGAAAACCAAGTCAGAGAAATCTTCAATTACACAGTCTTCAAGACCATCTAGTTTTCTGTTTCTTTCTCGTTGTCTTGCAAGTAAAAAACGTGTTCTTTCTTTTCTACATAAAGTCCTGAGTTGTTTCAACTTAATTCATTCACTTTTTCAATAAAAATCTCTCTTTTGATCCTGTGAAACCTTTGTTTAGTCTCTGGACATTGTTGCCGAGGAATTAACTCTCTGCAAGGCTATTTCGCCATAGATCATTGTTTGTGTGGGTAAACCATACGATCTCTGGCACAACAAAACAAGTGCCTGATCAGTTCATAGATAAACACTGAAGTTCATCTCCATTCTCTACCTTCATCCACACGCCATCATCCATTGTTTCTGTTCTATCAATTCTTCAATCCATAAAATTGAAATCACAAGGCTTTGCAACCCTAATCATCCTCAGATCATCAACAAAATGGATCAGGAACACCAAGGGTTTTATTAAGTGGTATCAGAGCAGATTAGGGGCTTCTGATTTAGGGTTTGCTGTCAATCTCTTCTATCTCTTTTGGGAACCTTATTTTCGATCATACTCTGTTTCTTTTCTATCTATCTATCAATCTATCTGTTGTTCTACAAGGGGGCCAACCAGTAGAAAAAAAAAATAAACGATCAAAAAGAGTGAGAAAGGCTGAAGAGAAATCCAGTCTCTAGTGGTAAAGCTCCTTGCAACCAAAAATCTTGCAATCTGTCTATCTCCTTCTTCTCTCTTTGGGGTGGGGGATCTTTGGGGTGGGGGATTGACTCTTGAAAACGCTTGATTTTGTCTGGTTACTGAGCTACCTGATTCACAAAACTCACTACCAAATTTGAGAGAGACACAAGAGAACAGTGAGGCTTTGGCTAGATCATACATGTGCTAATCTTTCTTGTTTAGTTTCTTAACAGGAAACCATCTCTGATGGAAGCTATGAACTTGATGATCCTGCTCCTGCTAACTTTAACAAACTGCAGATGAAAGCAATGATGTCTGAGATCATAAAGTGGTTGAAAACTAATAACTTTGTTAATGAAAATACTGATAATCTTCTTGGTCAGACTTCACAGGCTAGAAGGCATGTTAGGAACAAGAGGAGAGGAAAACGGGTGGCAACAGGAGAAACTGATGAACGGAACACCTCCTCTGGTCGTAGTACTGATGAAGAATGGCCGGTAAGATCAGCTAGGTCTGGTCGAGCAGCTTCTAAAACCTGAACTGATACACGGCATGCTCCAAGGGACAGGCCTGATGATAGTCTCGGCAACCTCAAGCTCAGGATAACAGCCTTCCGTTGAAAGAATGATCCTGATGCCTACTTGGAGTGGGAGAAAAAGATGGAGCTTGTGTTCGACTGCCAAAATTATTCTGAAACAAAGGAGGGATCAGATAGCTACAACTAGAAGGAGGACTGAAGAGCCACAACCATCATGAAGAAGCGCTTTGTTCCCAACCATTACAACAAAGACGTGCATCAAAATCTAAGGAGGCTACTACCAAGAGATGGAGATCCTGATGATCAAGGCCACAGTCACAGAGGATGCTGATGCAACCATGGCTCGTTTCCAAGCTGGCCTTAACCGAGACATACAAGATAGGCTTGAGATGCAAGAGTATGAGGACATCTTCGAACTACTCCACAAAGCTATTCTCATTGAGCAGCAGCATAAGAGGAAATCCAACAACAAGGGAAGCTATGGCAACAACTTCTGGTCATCTATAAAAGATTAGATGTTAGTCAAGACAAAAGAAGAAGCACCAGCAACCAGAGCTAGAGATGTGAAGTGCTTCAAATGCCATGGGTCTGGACACTATGCCAATGAGTGCACCAATAAGAAATTAATGATCCTCTAAGACAATGGAGAGATGGTTTCTTCAGAAGAAAAGGAGGAAGCATCCGAGGAGGAAGCCATAGATTATGCAGTTCGTGGGGAGCTGCTTGTGACTAGAAGATCCTTGAAAGTTCAATCTAAGCCAGAAGAAGAAGATCAAAGGGAGAAACTTTTTCACACTTGTAGCACTATTTATGATAAAGTTTGTAGCTTGATTATAGATGGTGGGAGCTGTACTAATGTTGCTACTGAATCTCTTGTAGAAAAGTTTGGACTGAAGACAGGGAAGCATCATATACCTTATCTCCTCCAATGGCTCAATGAAGATGGTGAGCTGAAGGTCACAGAACAGGTGATGGTGCCTATAACCATTGGGAGATACCAAGATGAGATTGTTTGTGATGCTCTGCCAATGGACTTGAGTCACATCCTGCTTGGAAGACCATGGCAATTCGACAAGAGAGCCATCCATGATGGGTTTACAAACCGCCATTCTTTCACCCACAGGGACAAAAAGATTGCCAGGAGACAAGAAGCTAAAGAGCAAAAGCAACCATCTGATGGAAAGAAAAGCAAAGAAACACATCATAGCTGAAAACAGTGAGGTTGAGAAAGCTATGTACCTTCAACAGTCTATGCTTTTGTTTATCTATAAGGGAGCTTTGCTAACTTCTTCTAACCTTGCACTGGAGCTTCCGAGTGGATTTAAGTTTATCTTGCAGGAATATGGTGATGTGTTTCCAGAAGAAAGTCCAGCAGGTCTACCTCCTCTCCGTGGGATTGAGAACCAGATAGACTTGGTTCTAGGCGCCTCTCTTCCTAACCGGCCGGCCTACAGAACCAATTCTGATGAAACCAAGGAGCTGCAAAGACAGGTCGATGAGCTTATGGAAAAGGGATACATCCGAGAGAGTATGAGCCCTTGTGCAGTACATGTGCTCTTGGTGCCTAAGAAAGATGGAAGCTGGCACATCTTTGTTGATTGCAGAGCCATCAACAATATCACTGTAAAGTACAGGCATCCTATCCCTAGACTTGATGATATGCTTGATGAATTGCATGGATCCTGTATATTTTCAAAGATATATTTGAAAAGTGGTTATGATCAGATTAGGATGAAAGAAGGTGATGAGTGGAAAAGTGTTTTTAAAACTAAATATGGCTTGTATGAATGGCTTGTTATGCCATTTGGTCTTACCAATGCACTTAGTACTTTCATGAGGCAGATGAATCATGTCTTGAGAGCTTTCATAGGTCATTTTTTGTAGTTTATTTTGATGACATTTTGATCTACAACAAGAGCTTGAATGAGCATGTTAACCATCTGAAAGCAGTTCTTGAAATGCTTAGAAAGGAATCTCTGTTTGCTAATTTTAAAAAGTATACTTTTGGAGCAGATCACCTTGTGTTTTTAGGCTTTGTTGTTTCAGCTCAAGGAATCAAGGTGGATGAAGAAAAGTTTAAAGCAATTCGAGATTGGCCAAGTCTTAAGAGTGTTAGTGAAGTAAGAAGCTTTCATGGACTGGATGGGTTCTACAGAAGGTTTGTCAAGGGCTTCAGCACCATTGCTGTACCTCTCACTGAAGTTATTAAAAAGAATGTGGGATTGAAGGGGGAAAAAGCGCAAGAAGAGACCTTCCCAAACCTGAAAGGGAAGTTAACCAATGCTCCTTTACTTGCTCTTCCTGATTTCACTAAGACTTTTGAAATTGAGTGTGATGCTTCTGGTGTAGGGATTGGAGCAGTGCTGACGTAGGAAAAGAGGCCAATCACCTATTTCAGTGAGAAACTTGGGGGAGCTATGTTGAACTATCCTACTTATAACAAGGAGCTCTATGAGTTGATCAAAGCTCTTGAAACTTGACAGCATTATCTCTGGCCAAAGGAGTTTGTGATACACACTGGTCATGAGTCTCTCAAGCATCTGAAAGGCCAACACAAGCTTAACAAGCGACATGCCAAATGGGTTGAGTTTCTTGAAACCTTTCCTTATGTTATCCATTACAAACAGGGTAAACAAAATGTTTGTGGCTGATGCCCTGTCTAGGCGATACACCTTGTTATCTTCAATGGAAACTAAGTTCTTAGGCTTTGAACAAGTAAACACTTATTATGCTGATGATCCTGACTTTAAGGAATATTTTAAAGATGATGAAAAGCATACCAGTGGCAAGTTCTATCAAGCTTATGGGTTTTTATTCTTTTAAAATCGATTGTGCTTGCCTTATTGTTCTTTGAGAGAGTTGTATGTCAGGGAATCACATGGAGGAGGACTTATAGGACACTTTGGTGTGGCCAAGACTTACAGCATACTGAAGGAGCACTTCTACTGGCCAGGCATGAAGAAGGACGTTGAGAGAGTATGCAGCAGATGTGTTGTATGCACCTATGCCAAGGCTAAGGCTCGCCCACAAGGTCTGTATACTCCATTGCCTATTCCTAATGCACCTTAGATTGATATATCTATAGACTTTGTACTTGGATTGACTAGGACTAGAAAGGGCAGAGATTACATCTTTGTGGTTGTGGCACTACAAAAAAAATCTTCTTTCTTAGCACGAGAAAACCGCTATCATATGTCATAAATAGCGTAGTATGAACCGCTATGTCTGCCCCACTTATAATAAGTCCCCCATTTATGATAGCAGTTATATACATGCTATTGTATCAGAGACATATGATAGCGGTGTTTATAGTTTACTATCTATCTATAACAATAAAGTTGGGAAATCTGCCATTTCCCGCTGCCACATAGCTCTTGAGGATGGAGACTTTCTCGACACGTGTTGATTCGATAGGGCGACCGTGTTTTCTACGCGCTTTGCTTTCGTCGCGCGCATCCTCTCTGAATTTTTTAATTCTTTTTTTATTCGTTTGTGGCATAAGCTATATGGGCCAGACCTTTTGTTCATATATTGTATTTGGGCTTCTATATTTACGTTTTGTTCAGGTCCGAAGTGTTTAGGGTTGAACATCTTAGGAAGTTCCAGATACAGAGTCTCGCCGTTGCTTGCCTTCAGATGACTCCGCCTCCGAGCAAGTCTGTGTAACGTCTTTGGTTTTCATTTATATGGTTCTTTACTCCAAGCATTTACGTGATTCACCCCACTTCTCCCATTCTCTCGCATTTAATCCATCTCATCATCTTTCAAGGAAACGGACAAAGTATCTATTAATGTGCATGCTCTCAATGATGAACAACGCTACCACGACGGAATTGGAAAGAACAAACTCTTTAAGTTACCAGCTCCAGCAATGGCGTCATCATCTCGATACTTTCCAACATCTTTTCAGTCAGGGAGTGCTAGGCTCTCTTTGAAAACCCCTTGCAGCAACGTCTCGGCCATAAGGTATATGGAAACCCGTTTCCATTTTGTTTAAAGCATCGAACTTGAAGCTAGGATTTTGTGGTTATCCTTCTTAGCTTTCTTAAGGTTCACTCAGCCAACGTATAGAAAAGCCGGTGCCGCAAGAACTGCAAGACAGACTTTGCGAGAGCTCGAAGAGATGTTCTTGCTGGTGGCGCAGCTTCAGAATCTGAAGCATCGAAGGTATAACATTTTATCTACGAACCATATTTTTAAGTCTTCTTTATTTCCTTTTTGTGTCAAGGCTTTAGTTAGAATTGATACGTTTACTCTATTCAGGAATAAGTCTCAGCAACGGGTCTTCTCGAAGACAATAACTTGACGGAGCTAATATTATACCCAAAATTGAATTGCTTCTTCACCACTTACTTTCCTTCGGTGGCCACTAAAGCTATTGTAAGTTGAATTTATCATTTAATTTTCTGTGGCTGACATATGCCGAGATTGATCTCTCTCTTTCTATCTCTCTTGCAAAATAGTTTATTTAGTTATTTTGTGGCATTATACGATTCGGTTGCATTTTATTCTACAATTTATGTGGCTGTTTATAAAAAAATTGTTGCATTTTTTGTATATATTCTCAGTATGATTTCTTTATAATTTGATTGATGCTGATTTGTGTTGTATTCTTTGTGTTGCAGTTTTAGTAGATTTCCCTGCGCCTCTTCCTATTTGATTTTTAAGTTTCCATCTTAGACGTCTGAATCTCTGTTGATATTTTATTATATGAAACTGGATTTGAAATACATTAAGTTACCAGATGAAGTGAGAAACTGAGCTGTGTTTCTAAGATCTGATTCATTGATCGAGTTTGTTTTTTCTGCAGGAGCAAAAAGTGGAATCTTTGGATGATTGGGGCGAGACCAGTAGCTGATGGTCGTGGAAAAGTGAATCGTGTCGAGCCTGTGAGCTTAAAAGAACTTGGACGCCAGAGGATTGATGTTGTAACTGCTTTATGTGTTTAATCTTCAGGACATCTTTTGAGCCATAAACCGTTTGCGTTTGATAGTGATGCTCTTGAAGCAAAAATGACTTAGAAGAAGAGCAAGTCTTTGAGATGGTTCTTAGCACTGCAGCAGTCACGTTACAGAACCAAGCTACTGAATCCAAAGTAGTACGAAGGGATAACGACAAGTGGATACGAAGGAGGAGACCGTGAGATATAGAAGAGGCTCACAAACATTGTAGTCAAGAGATGTACACAAAAAGTTCTACTGAGTCTAGCCAATCAACTACTTCAGACTTCTTCCTTTTTTTTTGTGCACCAGACCTCTTCCCTAAAGCGAGATAATTTGAAAGTGTTTGATGTGATTGTGATAATGATCTACCCTTAATAATAAAAAATGCTCATTGACTTGGGCTTTTTTTTGACACCAATTTGATTAAGCCATAAAGAGTTTTTTTTTTTCACACCAATTTGATTAAGCCATAAAGAGTCTAGTACAAGAGAGCAGATTGCAGAGCATTCTTTGCCAGAGAGTCAGCCAGCACCGATGATAGAAACTCGATATCTGACAAAACTCCATAGAGCTCCATCGGATAGGTCTTCGAGTTGATAGCTCTAATGAGCCTTTGAGAGTCCGAACGGAACCAGACGTTGGAGAGAAGACTTTCCTGCGAGAAGATGATTGCCTTACGCATCGCAACTGCTTCGGCCATTAGAGGCGACGAGACCAGAGGGAGAAACTTCGAGGTAACCATTCCTTGGTTGCTCGGAGTATTGTCGTGGAACTAACTAAACCAGCCGCTCCTGTCTCCTTTGCCCATGCTGCATCAGTATGACAAATAACTGTATCCGGTGGCACTGTCGCTGGAGCGTCGCTGAGTGAAAACATTTCCTTCTGTCTTGGCAAACTGATACACTAAAAATGAATCCTTGTTACTGTCAATTTTAACAGTTGTAATTGTAATATTTGAGATTCAATTCAGAGGACCAGTTTACGCTTTACTCTTATGAGTTCAATATTAAGCTAAGAACAAAGGTTGGTTTTGATTTCAATAGTGACACAGATAACAAGTAAACTAGAGTTTTAATTCAATTTAAACAAGAAGCCAGCCTAGGGTATTTCATCGGGTGCTGATATTGAGCCAAACAATTATTCAAGTGTGATGAGATGCAATCTAGAACTCGGATCACTCAGCTGGAACAACCCACTATCGTGGTGTTGTCCCCTTTGCAGATCGATCTTGCCGCCTAAGCTTTCGCTTGGAGCAAGATGCAATAGCAAGCTTTAGAGATCAAGTCCGATCTGTTCACTTACCACCCTAATATCTACTTTCGCTGATTAGGGATACTAAGCTCATTCAGTATATATCAAGCTATCTCCTGCATGGTTAGCTAAGTGATTAATCTTAAGATCTAACATTAAGTGATCAATTTAATGCAAGCAGTAAGAACGATATGAATGAGGAATCAATGTATATCGCTTATCTATGTTTCGCTCAAGACTTCAACACCCTAAAAGCCTAAGCAAGCTTAACCGACTACTCAATCATTATGCAAAAAGACACAGACATGATTTCTGAATAATACTGCATAGAAAATAGAGTAGAAAACAAGGGTTCAGGAATGTCTTCTTCTGATGAGAATTGGAGCCTTCTCCCTCACAAGTTGCAAATCGCACAAAAACAAGGTCTAGGTTTTGTGTAAAACTCGCGTGTCCCATAAAATAAGAGATAAGGGCACTTTTATAAGGAGGCGCCATCGAATTTTTAGAGAGGGAAGGTGATTAGGGCAAATCTTCAAAGATATGGAAATTTCCATAATTTTCGGGAACAGTCCGTCTGGTTGCTCTGCATGATCGCTCATGTGGGATCAATCGTCTGACTGCTCCGTTCGATTGCTTCGCAGGGGAAAACTTCAATTCCTGCAGCTTCCTTTAGCTCTTTAGCCTACTCCAGATCTGAATTGACTCAAAAAAGACTAGACTAACTCGATAAAACATTGAAAACTGGTTAGAAAACATATATACAATGGTGTCAAAAACACCATATATCACAAACTCTACTGTGCTGCCTGCCATTCTCGTGCGCTTGAGAGAGCTTTACTCACCGTGGTTTGAGCTGAGATGTGACGATTCTCGAAAATCAGTTGGTTCCTGGCTGTCCAATTAGACCAGCATATCCATGAAGCCAGATCCCCAATGATTCCACAAGGCGGTAAACAGATCTTTCCGGAGATTTCCTTAATAGCAGAATGAAGTGATAGCTGGGGTGTAGCACAGAGAAGGTAGGTGAAAGGAGTTAAGCTCCAGACCTGGGTCGCAAAAGTACAGAGGAAGATTAAGTGCAGGGCCGTCTCCTCCGAACCACAATAGGGACATGAGTTAGCTGCCATGAGACCCCGAGACGCCAGGTTTGCTCCCAGCGGAAGCGCTCCCCGACAGAGTTTCCAGTAAAAGAGCTTCATCTTGGGTGATGAGACAATCGACCAAACAGCTTTATGCCAGTCAAAAGGCTCTCCTTGAAGAGGCTCTGTAATCTTGTGTCGCTTTTGTTCCTGGAGTGCGAGGTATTCAGACTTAACAGAGTACTGGCCAGAGTTTGTTCCATACCACACAAAAGAATCCTCTGCTGCACAAAGTCCGGAAAAACCAGCTCGATCTTGCTCTGGATCCAGTGAGTGGCGTCGTTCGACAGGAAATCAGCAACCATTAAATCCAGGTCACATTCACGAGGGGGACCAAAAGGTTTAACACCAATCGTCGGAGAGAACCAAGTATCTTTCCACGCCTTTGTCGTGGCTCCATTCCCAATTACCTTACCCATCCTTGAGATTAAGAGGTCTCTCCCAACCAAAATACTTTGCCAACCATGGGAAGTTGAGGAAGAGCACTTCACCAGGCTAAAGGGAGAATTTTTGCAATACTTTCCAAGGTGTAGACGAGCCAAAAGACTGTCTGGTCGGGTGAAGATACGCCAAGCCAACTTGGCCAAGAGAGCTACATTGAAATCGTGGATATCTCGGATGCTCAGTCCTCCTGCTGATTTTGCGTCCGTGAGCTTATCCCATGAGAGCCAGCACATCTTCTTTTTTGAGGGATTATCATCCCACCAAAAGTGTGTCAAGGCAGACTGAATTTGGTTACAGAGACCTAGCGGCAGTTCAAAGCAAGACATGGAATACGTTGGAATGGCCGAGAGAACCGATTTGAGCATCGTAAGCTTTCCTGCAGTGGAGAGTCGCCTTGCTGACCATGAGACTGCTATCTGTTTTATCCTGTCAACAATCGATGGAAAGAGATCTTTCTTGCGTCTACCAAAGAGTTCCGGGAATCTGAGGTATTTGCCAACTCCGCCTTCTTTTTTGATACCAAGGATTTGTTTGACACATAGTTTTTTCACCTGTGGTGTTTTCAAAGATAAATATACAGAGGATTTGGCGTTGTTGATCAGCTGTCCGGACGCAGTTTCGTACTGCTGAAGTATATCTATGAGTGCTCCCGAGCTTTGTTCATCCGCTTTGACAAAAAATTTCGTATCATCTACGAAGAGAAGGTGGTTGATCCTAGGGCATTGGCGGGTCAGTCGTAGTCCTGTCATAAGTCCGTTCTCTTGCGCCTTTTTACAAAGGCCAGAGAGGACTTCTCCGCAAATAACGAAAACATATGGGGATAAAGGATCCCCTTGGCGGATTCCCCGTTGTGGAGTGACGTTCCCATATGCCGAATCGTTCACTAGATAAGAGTAAGAGACTGTCGTAATACACTGCATGACCCAGTTCATCCAAATGTCGCTGAAACCCAGCTGCTCAAAGACCTGTCAGATGAAAGTCCATTCCAACCGATCATAAGCTTTACTCATATTGGTTTTAACCACCATGAAACAATGCTTCTTGGCTTCTGAGATCTTTAGATGGTGAAGAATCTCATGTGTAATCAAGACATTGTCGGTGATGGATCTTCCGGGGAGGAACGCCGATTGATTTTACGAGATTATATCTCCAAGGTTTGGTCTGAGGCGTAGTGACAGTATCTTGGAGATGATTTTGTAGTAGACGCTGCAAAGGGCGATCGGCCTGTAATCTGAAACCACCTTAGCTCCCAATACTTTTGATATCATGTGGACGTGCGTAGTATTGATGGTTGGTGACATTGCTCCTGATCTGAAGAAGTGTTGGACCTCCGCAACAATGGTTGAGCTGATAGTCGGCCAGTGAGATTGGAAGAAGCTAGCGGAGAAGCCATCGGGACATGGCGCCTTGTCGGGGTGGATGGCGAAGAGCGCTTTTCGTATTTCAGCTGCTGATGGAATGGATGCCAGTGCTTCATTCATACTAGGGATGACTCGGGGCGTCAACGCAGTAGATACAGTATCAGCAATCACAGTCTCCGAGGCCGTAAAAAGATTCTGGAAAAACTTAGCGATCTCCATTGACTTTGGCTTTAAAATTAAAAAAAAAAAAATGTCTATGCTTATTGCTTTTGGCTTTAAGCTAACAAAAAGTCTATCTACACTATAATATATATTACCCCCGAACTAATATACAACAGCTGAGATTTTATATATGAATTCTAATCCTTAATTTTCAAACTTCAAAGCCTAAATCTTAAATATGCCTATTAAAATTTTGACTGTAATTATTAAAATAATATATATGATATTTTAAATCTTTAATGTTTTTACAAAATTCTAAATAAATTGTTTTAATTAAAAAATATGTTTTTTTTACAAAATTTGAGAAAATTATTTATTTAAATTTATAAAATTGTTAAGCCATCATTATTCTTAAATATGTTGATTTTAAATTTTAAATATGTTGAATATATATTTACAGTTTTATATATATATATATATATAGATATTCAAATTAAAATGTATACTTTTAAAATCTGTTTGTTTTGATATATAAATACTATTATTTTATTTGAATTAAGAAAATCTAAGATAATGAATAGCAATTTAATCAATTCAATCTTATATAGTAAATGAGTCTTTTTTCTCTCTGGAGGAATTTCACCGGGTGGCATCCCTTAAATTTCATTTAACTTCTGATTTTTTTTGTGGGCTTCTAACCGGGCAGGAGCCAATTTTATCTAAAGTCTCAATTTTTTTTGAAAACTTTGTCGTCTTCTTCTTCTTGAACCAGAACTGTCTCTTTTTCCCATTTTTACTTAGCCTTCTTATGTTTATGTTTTAAAAGTTCTTGGCTGATCTGTTCAATTGGGTTTGTTGTTCTTTTCAGTTTGTAGACTGTATATTTCTTTAGTTCCTGTTGTTCTATGATCCTGATGGTTTCTATCAACCAGCAGGAGCCAAAAGAGAACTGACCTCCGTGAAGAAGCTTCATCACTATATTGTCTACTGGATATGACAATAGTGAGTCTCTTAACTCTTAAGGTTTTTGATTAGGTCTCTTAAATGACAATGTTTACCACCGATACATGAAGCTAAGCGTTAGAATCACAAGCCAAATACCCAAAACCAAATCAGTAGGACATTTTGTATTTCTCTGTTTTTAACCTTTTAGCATATACAAACTTAACCAAAAAGTCGAACTTATTTTGCAACCCACTATGATCTATGCAGCATTCAAGGCACCCTTTTCCTATCTACAAATACACTACATCAAAGTCTTCAATTGACGTCACCGTCTTCTACACCGTTACTTTTAATATTTATATAGTTAGCTTTTGGAAACAATTGATATTGATTTACAAGATGATATTAGAAAATATTAAAGAGAACTTATAGTTCGTAAATTCACCTGTGTACATTAACTGGTGGTGCAAAATTGTTCATATTAAGGTCTTATAGCAAATTAGTAACAGAGTAAGTGATAAAGTTTTAAGCAAATGGTCCCAGCATTAAGTTTTTTTTTTGCAGAGGAAACGTTGTAATACATTTCACGTGGCGAGTTTCTTCCTTGAACCAAAGCTGCTACACTGAAATCTGCCTCAAGAAGCTGGGAACACCATTTCCTCCAATCTATGTTTCGTATCGGAATAGAAGAAGAGTAAGATAAAAAATGACTATCAGGAAAACGAGTTATGTTCAACATTAAACTCGAAGACGGTTGAAGACGAATGGAAGAGAAGGGAGTTTCAGACTATCAACTTACATGATGCTCATGTTTCTATCTAACAGGTCACATGGAACTTTTTAACCGTTCAAAAGGGCATAACTTGACATATTTGATATCTTGCATATTTACATGATTATAGTCTTTCTACCTAGACAGATGTTTCTTTTTTCCTTCTCTTTGAACATCAATTAGTGATAAAAACATTTTATGCTTGACATATTTGATATCTTGCATATTTACATGATTATAGCCATTCATTCTTGTAAATTTTGTGATATAGATTAGAGATTACATATCTTAAGAGTCCATATTGCATTCATTGTCCTTATTAGGTGTTGGAGTGTGCCATGGAGTGATTTGAAGTGTTTGGGAGCATTGTGATCCAAAAGGGGGTGAAAGATGAACATGGATGGAGACTTTAAAGATGTCTTATGTTTCTAAGATTCTGGGAAAACATAGAAAATTGAGTTAGATTTCCAATGGAAGTTGTTTCAAGTCATTTGGAACTATATTGGAGGACTTATGATCAATTTACTAGAGGCGTATCAACCCTGGTCGAGCGCGGATGAAAGGTCACGGGATGGACGACCCGCGCGGCCGACGTGGCTGACGCGGACGACTCAGGACGTGTGGGCGAAAGTTCATGGGGTGAACGACCCGCACGGGCGACGCGGATGACCCAGACCATCATGCGCGGGGAGAAATGCGCGGGTACCGACCAGTCTTGCTATCCTGAGCGTTTTTATGATTTCTGGTCGAAAACAAAGTGTTGCCAAGGCCCTTTTGGTCTTTTTCTTGATTTTTTAAGGGCTTCCAAGTCTCGTTTAAATATTTTTGTATCTGCCAGTTTGGGACAAGTCTTTTTTTCTCTCTAGAACTCATAAACCTAAAGATTGATCCTTTCATCTATTTTCATCTTTTAACCTTGTGTTCTTGAGTGTTTATTGCTTCCTAATCGCGTTTAACCTTGAATCATCCATGGTTTTTGGGTTATTCAGGTCTATTAGTGAGTAGTCAAATTTTGGATTTCATGGGTTAGGGTGATTAAGTGTAGATCTAGGGTGTTATTATTGTAGATCCATCTTGTTCCTTGCTTGTTGAGTGTTCTTAATGCTATTTTGGTCTAAACCATACCAAAATATATCCTTAGGCATTTCCTGCTTACAAGGTGTATGATGAAATGCCTGAACCAACTCTTCAATGCTTTCAACATTCTTTATCAAAGAGATTTGTTGTTAAAAGTATTAAGATAGCTTATAGACTTGATTTTAATGATTCCTTTAATAATATTCAACCAAAGAGATTTAATGCTTGAGTTATTTTAGCAAATGAGCATTCATCTTGAGAAAGAGTTTGTTTAAGATTGTGTCTAGGCTTAAGGTTGATAGATTGATTGAAAAGCTGCCACCTTTAGATTGAAACTTAATCACCCAAGGTCAATTCCCTAATCCCATGAGTTCTCTCATCTCACTTGAAAGAAAGCCTATTCCTTTATTGCATTTCTAGCTTAGTTCTTAGTTTAAAATCACTTCACTTATTGATTGCACTTAGATTAAGTATGAACCTGCATTCCCGTTGCTTTAGAATCACTTAGGATTGGTTCGACAACCTTTCTATACTAAATCATTTGGTTAAGGACCCTTGAAAAGTCCTAACATCAAATTGGCGCCGTTGTCACTTCTAAGTTGGTTTTGACATTGAGATTTGGTCTTTCCTTGAGACTAAGTCTTATTTTCTTTTTGCAAGTTACTGATTCTCCTTCTTCATCTCGCTTTGTATTTCAGGTGTATGAACTTGAGGAGCAGAGGTTCATCAAGCCTAGTTCCAAGAGTTGAAAACATAGCTGCATTTGAGAGGGAGATAGCAAGAGAGAGAAGAGAAAAAGAGCAACATGCTCACTTACAGAGATTGGGGTTTGAGATGGAACAAAACCAGCATCAACCTCAAGATGGAGTTGCCCCAAGGGGCAATGGTCAAGGAGCTGCCAATCTTAGACCAGAGAGAGCTCCTCAAAAACAACATCCACAACGCCAAGCCAGAGCAATTGGAACCTATGATCAGCCTCAAATTCATGGTCATAGGTTAGGAATCAGAGCACCAGCTGTGGAGAACAACAACTTTGAGATCAAGGCTGGGCTACTCAACGTGATTGAGAACAACAAGTTTCATGGTCTTGCCTTGGAGGATCCCTTTGATCACTTGTACAACTTTGACAAGTACTGCTCTTTGTCAAAGAAAAATGGAGTCTCTGAAGATGCTTTCAAGCTGAGGCTGTTTCCCTTCTCCTTGGGAGACAGGGCGCACATATGGAAGAAGAACCTTCCAAGCAACTCTATCACAACTTGGGATGAGTGCAAGACAGCCTTCCTCAACAAATTCTTCTCCAACTCAAAGACTGCAAGGCTTAGGAATGAGATCTATGGGTTCCGGCATAAGAATCTTGAAGGTTTTGCTGAAGCATGGGAGAGATTCAAAGGGTATTGGTCCCAATGCCCACATCATGGATTCACCAAGGAGAATCTACTCAGCACCTTCTACAGAGGAGTCCTCCCGAAGTATAGAAGCCAACTTGATACTGCCAGCAATGGGTTATTCTTGGGAAGATCAGAGCAGGATGCAGAGCAGCTAGTTGAGAACATGGCTCAGAGTGACTCAGTTTACATTGAGAAGAATGATAGAAGCAACAGAGGTGATGATCAGGACACCAGGAAAGAGCTGAAGTCTCTCCAAGAAAAGTTGGATCTACTTCTTGCAGAAAAGGCTACGCAGGAGCAGGTGAACTCTGTTGGCGACCAGAAACAGGAAAAGATTGTTTGGATCAATGAGGTTGCTGGTTTAGAGGGCCAAGAGGAGATGTGCTTTAGAAATGCTAATGGGACATGGTACAAGAAGGAGCCTAACTTTCAGTACAACAACTACCAGTAAAGGCCCTTCTACAACAACCAACAAGGTGGTTACCAAGCTCAGCAACAACAATACCCTCCTGGTTTCACCAACAAGGGTCAGCAGTCTAACAAAGCCCAAAGAAGCTCTTCTCAGGTTTAGGCTCCAGATTCAAGTATGGAGTCCATGTTCAAACAAATCTTAGAAACTCAGTCCAGAACAGAGAAGAACGCTGAGTTTGGGCTGAAAACTCTACATGCTAAAGTTGATGGGAACTACACTGGCCTCAACAACAAGCTCCTACAACTTGCCTCTCACCTCAAAGCCTTGGAGACTCAGTTTGCATCTATGCCTTCAACCTCCAAGAGCCCAATGGAATCTCTACCAGGGAAACCAGAGAAGAATCCCAAGGAGTCTTGCAATGTTATTCTCTCAACTACTTCTTCAGAGACTAAGTCAAGTGATTATGTGCAAGAGGAGGATGAGATTGAAAGAATGGTGTTTGGAACTGAGCTTGGGGAAGTTGAGATATTTGTTGTGGCCACAGCTGAAGCAAAGATTCTGAGGGACGCTGCCAAGAAGGCTGAAGTAAAAACTATACAGAAAGCTGAGCCTAGGGCTAAGAAACAAGTTAAGAAGAAAGCTGACAAGAAACTGAAGGAGGTAAAGCTGGAGGATACCACTGAGGTTGAGCTGTCAGACTATGACCAGCTCCTATTTCCACAAAGGGTCCTCACCAAAGCTCAGAAAAAGGTGGTCTCCAAATTCAGAAAAGATCTTAGTGATGTTGGGATAAGGCTTCCAGAGATCTCAGGTATGCGTGAAGATCATGTCCAAATGATGCTCATCAAGGACATTCTAGACCACCAAGCAGAAGTAGCAGAGCTTTTGGACATCTCCATTTTGAAGATTGATCCACCAGTCACACCAAAGTCTCTTCCAGAACTAGAATCCGAAGGGAAGTTCACATTGTCTTGCTTCCTTGGTAAGCTCACTCTAGATGATGCTTTGGTTGATTCTGGTGCAAGTGTGAATGTGATCTCAATGGAGATAGTGAAGAGTCTTGAGATTGAAAACATGAAGCTAGATACTTCTTCTCTCACCTTTTGGGATTCTTCTTCTACAACTCCAATTGGTATCATCAAGGAATTCCCTTTGAAGATTGGATCCTGCACCATACCTATAGACCTCACTGTCCTGAAGATGGCAACTGAGAAGAGAGTCCCATTGATCCTTGGCACTCCATTTCTCACAACAGTTTGGGGCATGAATCAATTTATCCAAACAAGAAGGTAACACTCCTCTATGTGAACAAGGCTGTCTCTTACCCAATTCAGTCTCCCATGGATGTTGAGTATTGTGGAATAATCACTTGTGAAGAAATATCCATTGAGAAGACCCAATATGAAGTGGTTGTTTGTGAGGAAGAATATCTTTCTGGAGAGTCTTCTCAAGAGCCGTATTATGAGCACTTGGAAAGTGCTAAAAAGAAGGGGGTGAGTGGAACCACAAAGGCCACTCAAAACAAGAAGAAAATGCTGAAAGAAACTCACCCTCCACCCTTTGGTCTGCTCCCACACACTCTCACTCTCCATCCAATGAAGCTCAAGGATGATGCTATTGAGTATAAGATCAAGTGCAAGGGAAGGTCCAAGCCATTCTCAAGTGCAAGGGCCATCATCACTCCTCAGCTCCAAGATGACCCCATCAAGCTTCAAGAGCTCCTCTATCAAGTCCTTACCATCACTCTTGATGGTGGGAAGTATCCTCCTTCTCACTAGTCCAAGAGAAAAAGTAGTCAAGCTAGTGACTCAAAACAAGCTCACTTGGGAGGAAGTCCCATGTCTATCCTTGTAAATAAACTTGCTATTTTTTTCTTTAAGATTTTAATAAGTGTGGTTGAGGTTTCCAGGTTGAGCCTAGCACTAGAGGAGACAAGAAAGGTGGTGAAGCACCTGAGCTTTATGTTAGACACCCTGTAGCAGCCTCCTCTAGTCGCTATGAATCAGGCCAGCTCCTAGCACCAGCCCCAGACACCAAATACCACACCCCAGTCTCCTCTTGAGGTATCACCCCAACTCTTCTTTGTACATGATTATAGCCATTCATTCTTGTACATTTTGTACATATAGATTAGAGATAACATATCTTTAGAGTCCATATTGCATTCATTGTCCTTATTAGGGTGTCCTTTTTAGGTGTTGGAGTGTGCCATGGAGTGATTTGAAGTGTTTGGGAGCATTGTGATCCAAAAGGGGGTGAAAGATGAACATGGATCGAGACCTTAAAGATGTCTTATATTGCTAAAATTTTGGGAAGACATAGGATTGAGTTAGATTTCCAATGGAAGTGGTTTCAAGTCATTTAGAGCTATATTGGAGGAGTTATGATCAATTTACTAGAGGCGTATCAACCCCGGTCGAGCGCGGGTGAAAAGTCGCGGGATGGACGACCCGTGCGGCCGACGCGGACGACCCAGGACTTCGCGCGGGCGAAAGGTCACGGGGTGGACGACCCGCACGGGCGACGCAGATGACCCGCGCGGGCGACGCGGATGACCTAGGCCATCCTGCGCTGGGAGAAATGCGCGGGTGCCGACCAGTCTTGCTATCCTGAGCGTTTTTATGATTTCCGGTCGAAAACAAAGTGTTGCCAAAGGCCCTTTTGGTCTTTTCTCTTGATGTTTTAAGGGCTTCCAAGCCTCATATAAATACTTTTGTATCTGCCAATTTGGGACAAGTCTCTTTTTCTCTCTAGAACTCCTAAACCTCTTTGGAGAAAGATTGATCCTTTAATCTATTTTCATCTTTTAATCTTGTGTTCTTGAGTGTTTATTGCTTTCTAATCATGTTTAACCTTGAATCATCCATGGTTTTTGGGGTATTCATGTCTATTAGTAAGTAGTCAACTTATGGATTCATGGGTTAGGGAGATTAAGGGTGATTAAGTGTAGATCTAGGGTGTTTTATTGTAGATCCATCTTGTTCCTTGCTTGTTGAGGGTTCTCAATGCTATTTTGGTTTAAACCATACCAAAATAGATCCTTAGGTATTTCCTGCTCACAAGGTGTATAATGAAATACCTGAACCAACTCTTCAATGCTTTTAACAATCTTTACCAAAGAGATTTGGTGTTAAAAGTGTTAAGATAGCTAATAGACTTGATATTAATGGTTGCTTATAATATTCAAGCAAAGAGATTTGATGCTTGAGTTATTTTAGCAAATGAGCATTCATCTTGAGAAAGAGTTTGTTTAGGATTGTGTCTAAGCTTAAGGTTGATAAATTGATTGAAAAGCTGCCACCTTTAAATTGAAACTTAATCACTCAAGGTCAATTCCCTAATCCCATGAGTTCTCTCATCTCAATTGAAAGAAAGCCTATTCCTTTATTGCATTTCTAACTTAGTTCTTAGTTCAAAATCACTTCACTTATTGATTGCACTTAGATTAAACATGAACATGCATTCCCTTTGCTTTAGAATCACTTAAGATTTGATTCGACAACCTTTCTATACTACATCATTTGGTTAAGGACCCTTGAAAAGTCCTAACATCATGACATATTCTTCAATTTCGAATTTCAACAACTCTAAATGACTAATTCTGAAAAACAATACAACTCTAAATAATTTGTTCTGAACGATATTTACATAACAAATATCGGAGTCTTATAAGATAAATGAGCTTGCTTATAAGAAGTCCCGTACTGATTAGATGAATATGGAGGCCTTATGTTGTCATGTTGCTGTGGTTTATTTATAAGTCATATTGCTTTTCTATATTGTTTTTCAAACTATTACATATGTTTATTAAATTAACCGCACTATTAATATTAGCATATTTTCGAGTTATTGTTATGTATTTTCCAACAAGTATTCATACAATTACTTTAAGACTTTTACACCCAATAATGAGGGCTTCTACTTTAAATTTTAATATAATCGGTAACGTAACAAACAACAACAAAGGCTTTAGTTTTCAGGTTATAATTACGTAACTGTTTCTACCTTACCTCTTCGCCTCTTAACCATTCCCTTGACTCTTAAGAAACTCTCAGCCTCACTTGAGAACGTACTCATCTGCACGCACTCTAACAAGGTGAAGCAGTGCTTGCTAGAAGACATACCAACACCCAACTCCATGGTGAAGAAGCCTCCTTGGGCCAACCGGCTTGAAAGCATCATACTCAAGTACAACAAACACTATACAAAACTAAAATAAATCATCTACAATCACCGAAAAGAATTATAACACACATCACAATCAAACAAACATGGCAATACTATAAAATAAAATAGACTGTGAGATAGCAAACTAAGTCCCACATTGGAAAATAAGACAAGAAGTGTCTAATATATAAAGAGAAGTCCAACTCTAATTAGTACGAGGCCTTTTGAGAAAGAAACCAAAAGTAAATCCATGCAGACCAGCCTCTTGGGCCCAAAGTGGACAATATCGTACTAATCGGATAATAAAGAGTTGGACATGGAATTTCACAATCCCAACAATTGGTATCAGAGCCAGGTTTGACGAGAAATCTGCAAGAAGACCAAAATACCCTTCGAGTGATGAATGGGAGGTATGTGTGGCAGAGATCAAGTCAGAAGATCCTAGAAGTCAGTTGTAGAACACAAGATGAATGTGATCCTTAGTTTGAGAGGGAGAATGTGAGATAGCAAACTAAGTCCCACATTGGAAAATTAGACAAGAAGTGTCTAATATATAAAGAGAAGTCCAACTCTAATTAGTACGAGGCCTTTTGGGAAAGAAACCAAAAGTAAATCCATGCGGGCCAGCCTCTTGGGCCCAAAGTGGACAATATCGTACTAATCGGATAATAAAGAGTTGGACATGGAATTTCAAAATCCCAACATACACTATATATCATACCAAGTTACCAACTTTAATTAACAACAGAATAAAAAATATTAGTCATTCTTACTTTAGATTTTCTTCAATGTCAAATTAAAATAGAAATCAAATAGGAAAAATGTAAATCATTACATTTTCCATAATTTTTAAATTTAATAATTTTTGTTTTTCTATACAAAAGTAATGTTAGTGATCACTATTGGAACTTATCTTAGTGGTTTTTCTAACTCAAACCAACAAATTTAATAAAATTTACAATTTGATCTTAAAATAAAAATAAATTCTATTAATTTTTTTCAATATAAAGTAATTTTCCAAATGTTTTATGAAATTAAAATATATTTTATCTAAAATAGTTTTTGTACAAACTCACCACCATGACAGGCCAACGCCTAGTTATATAATGAACATTATAATAGCGTTTATTTAAAAGCTAAAATAATTAAAATGATATATTAAATATTAAATAAAAATAATTTATAGTTAAAAGAAAAAAAATTATTTATCAATTAAAATCAGTTTTCATTTACCAATCCAAATAAAGTAAAAAGAATACATTAAACCAAAAACTAATCTAAACCTTATATTAACCTAAAATAAGACTACGTTAATGCCTCTCTGCTCACGAACCACCACTGCCTACTCTGCTCACGAACACCACAAACACCACCTCTGCACACGAACGCCTTCTCTGCTCATGACCACACCAGCTTTGCAATGGCAAAGCATTTGTTCTAAGCCTGAGTGACAACATCGATGAACTTCATCATAAGCTCAGATTGAAGGTCCCTGTAACACCTTTCTTCAAGAAACTTAGCAATCTGCGACAACCACAAAAACACAATATCCTCAACTTGACATAAGACTCTTCCAGACCAACTATGTAGAAAGAATCAACAACAAAAACGACAAAAAAATGTTGCATATACTATCGAAGCAAAGGACACCATATAGAAGAATCAACCTATGTTGCACCGGGACGGATACGGAAACAGAAACGGGGACGGAAGCGGGGACAGGAAATGGCAAAATCTAAAAATTATGGGTACAGGGACGGCATATATGTACTGGTAGAAAATATAGAATATTTATAAAAATAACAAAATTATATAGTGAATCTAACATAATTAAATATAAATTTACTATAATATGTCTATTTTGCCAACTAAAAATAAAAAAGAAACTATAAGAATGAAGTTTTGGTCTATTTCTAAGGAGAGAGAGGGCAAGGCTTGTTCTTTCGGCTCCTGCTATAAGTGTCTCCTGCTATAAGTGTTTTGGCTCAAGTTTATTTTAGTTTAATCAAGCAGTATAACACTGACAGTGAAAACATAATTACACAAGTATTAGGTCCTGTGAAAACTAATTTATTTAACAACTAAGTTCTCTAACCGTCCCCAAGCCGTACCAGTGATGTCCCCGTGAAGTATCCGTCCCCGAAACGTTTCCGGTACCGGTACGGCACCTAAACAGACGTCCCCGTGCTTCATAGGAATCAACGGAAGGGACTTGTTTTTGGATGGTCACAGAAAGGTGCCTTAAGCAAATGATTCATTTGTTCCGAGACCTGTAATTAAAGAAGAAAACCATTACAACTTAAACTTTGTCAGTTGCTAATACTTGTAGGAAATATCATCTCATAATAACACGGAGGCTTTGTAGCAAAAGATTAAAACAAACCTCCAAATCAATTCGAAGATACGTAAAGGTGAAGAATATCTCTTCTACGCACATACGCAGTGTTGGAGCCCGAAACATTGGATAAAAGATTGAAGATGAGCAACAGATATGGGATTCAGGGTTTAACGAGGTAAACAGATGAGCGAAATACAAGGCTGATGGTGATAGAGTTTGATACTCCGAAACTTGTACAAACACTACCACGAATATAAAGAACGAATGAATCAATAGAATTGCACTTTGTATCAAGAACAGTTTGAGTATCGCTGGCTTAACCCAGACGAGTCCTCCTCAAGTCTCGTGACTCATTCAAAATACAAAGTTGAAAACTCAAATGAACTCAACAGACTCTATTTAAGCAATACCCAGATCTAACGGCAAATACTCTTTCCTAAACAGAGTCTCTCAATTCTCATTGCCGTTGAACTTAGAGCCACCTGTCCCAGCCACGTCAGCCTCTTTTCCCTCTCCATTTCCTTCTTTCCCACGTTTCCTCCTCCTCACATACCTATGTGCAAGCATATCAATACCCCCCTTTTCGAAATCAGGCTTGTCCTCAAGCTTATAGTCGGGAAACTGATCGCGAAACTCTCGATATAAAACCCAAGAATTCTCTGATGGAGGTAAAGAGCGCCATTGAACTAATAACTCCAAATGTCCCTTGTCGTTATAACGCCTATCCAAGACATCTTCCGGTACAATTTCCAACTCCTCCACTGCTGCAGATAAAGGTAAAACCTGATGATGGTCCCCCAGAACAGCTTTGAGCTGAGAAACGTGGAAGACTGAATGGATTTTAGCTTCCGGAGGTAACACCAACCTATATGCAGCTTTCCCAACCCTCTCCAAGACTTCGTAAGGACCAAAGAGTTTCGCTGACAGCTTCTGACACACACGGCGAGCTACTGAATGTTGCCTATAAGAACGCAACTTCAAGTAAACCAAATCTCCAACTTGAAATTCCAGATCACGGCGGTGTTTGTTGGCATTGTTTTTCATCAGCTGTTGCGCATGGACCAAGTGTTTCCTCACATCAACCAACACTGCATCCCTCTCCTGCAACAATTTCTCCAGGTCAGCGTTGTTTGTCGAACCCGACTCATACCTAAGAAGAGATGGAGGATCACGTCCGTAAACAACACAGAAAGGTGTCGCCTTACCCGAAGTGTGGAAGGACGTATTATGCCAAAGTTCAGCCCAACAAAGGAAACGAAACCAAGTTTTTGGATGTGATGAAGCAAAACATTGAAGATATGTTTGTAAAAACCTGTTGGTGACATGCGTTTGCCCATCTGTTTGCGGATGGAACGCGGTGCTAAACTTCAAGGATATAGAAGCCAGCTTAAACAGCTCATGCCAGAAAGTACTCAGAAAAATCTTATCTCTATCTGAGACAATCGACTTTGGAAACCCGTGAAGCCTGACCACCTCCGTAATGAATACCTTCGCAACATCCACGGCTTGGAACGGATGTTTTAAACCCATAAAGTGTGAGTATTTACTCAGACGATCCACAACGACGAGAATCACATTATAACCTTGAGAAGTGGGCAATCCTTCCACAAAATCCATTGATAAATGTTCCCAAATCGCAGCAGGTATTGGCAACGGCTGAAGTGACCACGCAGGACTCACAGTGGAGTACTTATGAGTCTGGCACGTATGGCATGAAGCAACAGACTGCTGAACTTTCTTCAACAATCCATCCCAGTGGAACCATTTCTGCACACGCTTCATTGTTTTTAGAACCCCCGAGTGGCCACCCTGCAAGCTATCATGACATTCTCTCAAGATGAAAGGAATAAACGCGGAGTCCTTCCGCAACACGAGTCTGTTCTTGTACCACAACTTGTCATCTTTAACTGTATAACTGCTTTCTACTCCATCCTCTATCTTCACCTTTTCGATCCATTTCTGTAAACTGTCAGATTCAGCTATCTCTTTGTACACATCTTGGAGCTACAGGGACGCAGGAACCGTGAAAGCGAACAATCTTTTCTCAGCTGACTGGAGCGAATACTGCTCAATACGAGAAAGGCCATCCGCAGCTCTGTTCTGAATTCCAGGCTTGTACACAATGTCGAACTCATAACCCAGTAACCCTGAAGCGTCACATTCCACCACGAACAAACAAGTGTAGTCAGGTAATGCTAAAACTGGCATAGATACCATTGCTTTCTTCAATGCATCAAAAGATGATTGTGCTGTCTCCGACCATACAAATTTATCAGTCTTGGGCAAATCCGTCAACGGTCGAGCTAGCGATCCATAACCCTTCATGAAACGTCTGTAATAACCCGTAAGACCCAAGAAACCACGTAGCTGTTTGATACTCTTAGGAGTTGGCCATGAACGCATAGACTCTGTCTTTAGCTGATCCGTAGAAACTCCTTCAGCTGAGATTACATGGCCTAGATACCCGACTCTGTCTTGAACAAACAAACACTTCTTTCTATGTGCAAATAACTGGTTCGCTGCAAACACCTTCAAGACTGTCTCTAAATGACGTGCGTGTTCCTCGACACTCTTGCTATAGATCAAGACGTCATCAAAGAAAACGAGCACGAACTTGGATAGGTAAGGGCGAAACAGATCATTCATGAGGGACTGAAAGGTAGAGGGAGCATTCGTCAAGCCAAAGAGCATGAAGGGAAGCTCATAATGTCCATCATGGGTACGAAAGGCTGTTTTCGGAATATCACTCTCCTCCATTCTGATTTGGTGAAAACCAGCCGTAAGATCCATCTTCGAGAACACTCTTGCACCTTGTAATTCGTCAAGTAATTGATCGATCATAGGTATTGGGTATTTATCCGTGACAGTAGCCTGATTCAACGCCCTATAATCGACCCAGAAACGCCAAGATTTGTTTTGCTTACGTACCAATAGGATCGGGGCTTGAGAAAAGACATCTGCTGGCGCGTATCAGACCTTTGGTTAGCATCTTATACACCATCTCCTTCATTTCTTCTTTGTGTGCCTGAGGATAACGGTAAGGACCCACGTTGATGGCTGTTGTAACACCCTCGAACCGTTCTAGGTATAGGTCTAACCACCGGCCAACAATCAAATAAGAACATGACCGATGGACCAACTTTCTACCAAGGTTCGGGAGCGCTACATGACGGACTAGGGACGTTCCGGCCAAGGTCAAAAGAGTGCAATTTGTGACTAGGCCAGTTTGACCACTAACACGTCCCGTCAGATCAAGGCCTAAAACTTCTCAATCCGTACTCCAATCTGACGTTGTGTTAGCTTGGACAAAACTAATATCAGATACAACAACGCATTTATATAAAATATCGCTTTACTTATTTTATATCATATCCGGTTCACAACACACAAAATATCGTACAAGTAGTGGCATGCCAAGAGCAAAAGATACATACTTATAGTCTGAAAACGTCGCAACCAAAAAGAAGCAAAATACTACACCAGCCGGCCTAACTTCCCACGACCTCTACAAGCACTACTGGTCACCTGAAAACAACAAAGAGTGAGGAGTCAGTAATCTAGTATTACTCAGTGAGTTACAATCCCCAACTAACAAATACAATCCCTCGTTATCCCACCCCAAACAAGTTTAAAGCGAGAGGTTCACCAAATAACCCAAATCAATAATAATAATAATAATAATAATAATAATAATAATAATAATAATAATAATAATAATAATAATAATAATAGGCAAATCAGAAATCCGCAAAAAAATAAAAAAATAAAAATAATCAGAAATCTGCAGCAGAAAATAATACGAGTTAAATTATCGATACTATAAGATAGTCGCTAAAACTCGTAAATCGATAAACTAGGGTTTACCAAACCCTTAACATAATAAAATATATAACTAGGGCCCGGTGACGTTAGGTTCCTCCTTCATCATCGGCAATATCCTATCTTCCTGCCACGAAGGCTAGAAGAAGCAACTTTCAACAGACCGCGGCCCACTGTCATTCGAGTCACCGCGCGACAGCCAATATCCCTTCGGATCACTGCCACATTACACCGTCGTGTAATCACTCAGCCCTAGGCCATGACACCGTCTCTCTGAGTCTTCCCGATCTAGCGAATAAGGGGTTTCCTTTAACCCGCCGGGTACGAGGTCTGAAGGAACGCTAACTAACCCACAATATGCCTAGCAATGGCGGGTTACGCACATGCTGTCGGCCAATATATAACTAATACTAAACCCGATAGTATAACCAAGGTTCCAAGCAAATCACAATAAACACAATCAGCCACATTCTAGAATCTAGCATAAAGACTAATTCCAGAATACCTAACTATCCGCAACCTAGCGATATCATTTAAGCATTCAACATTCTCTACTATGATTCTCAAGCAATAGCTAAGCATGCTATTAACTAATCAACACCTCGTGCTTCCCTTACCACCTACCATGCGACCTCGAGCTTCTCGGTCCATTCAACTGATTTCGATCCTTCCTGTGAATTTTCGACCCGCGATCAATCCCAAATATTTTTCTACGCCCGTTGTGATGAGTTAAATTTTTTTAATAAAGTCTGATATAATCGACTTTGACGGAAAATATTTCGAAATACCGAAATTAGGGTTTTTGTTCGATTTAGGGTTTCCCTGTCGTGCTTCGATACCCGTCATGCATACTTCCCGTCCTGCTTCCGGCTTCCAAAATCATATTTTAATGATACAAAATTTTTCCGGAAAAACTTCGCGGTGAAGAAACGTCGGGTTTCAAAAACGTTGTGCTCCTAAAATGTCGTGCTTCCGAAAATTTTAGGCTTCTAAAACGTTCGTCTGAGCAATCTAAGACCTTCTCTAACAGGGTCGAGCAGCTTAAGGTTCCTTCACGATCAATTCTTCGCCCACTTCGTTCTTCGAAATTTCTCGATCGACCTTTCTTGCCCCCGGTTCGGCCACTATATGATGCTCGACCAATCTTCTACTCTCTCTGAGTTTGTTAAGAAAATGTATGAATTGGATGAACCGGTTAACCGAAACTAGACGTATTTGGAATAAAGGCAATTTCTCAAAAGGCAATTTCTCAAAAAACCCTTAAATATGGAATTTTCACCAAAATACAGTAGTCCACAAGAAAAAAGAATATCAAAAGAAATTTTATTAAAAAGGTAAAAAAACATTTTTATCCTTATATAACAAATATTTAATTATATATAATTATTGTAAAAATTATGATTATCGAATAATACGTTTTGAATCTGAATATTTTTTATTTATCGACTTTGTTTTTCAAAAGATTATTTTTCAAAAAAAAAAAACAATTGACACCTGAAACTTCTTTGTAAAAAATATTTTAAATTCTTTTTGTTTTGGCTTCTGTCCTTCTCAGCTTACCCCTCTGACATGGAGGACTCTGATGGCTATCCAAGTGTTTGGGGAATTTCAAGGCTTCTCTATCGGAGTACACGAGGTCTTGTATCTCTATTATTTTGCCCCTTTGGTGAGAAAACCGGGGTTTTATCATCTCCGCTCTCGTGATGGCGCTCCTTTGGTCGATGAACCTTCGAGGGGTCTTCGGGGTACTTATCCCTTTGGGGATGACTGGGAGAAGCGGTACGTGTTCGTGAGAGTTTCGGGGCTGCTTAGTTATCCCACGTTTTGGCGCACTGTTGGTAACTCTCTCTTCCTTCCTTCTTGTTTTTTTTCTTTAAAGATTTCTATTGCTCACGATCTTCTTTCCTTGCTAGATGTATCTCGCTCGGTATCCTTCAGTGGGGAGGCTGTGGTGAAGCTAGCAATGGAGATTCCTCATCGTTTTCGAGGGGTGGCTTTTCTGACGAGCAAGGAAGCCTTCATAGCCGCAACTAGGGTAAGCTTCCGACCTTATATTTTCGTTTGGTAAGACTTTATCTTCTTACTTCCTGCTTTATCAAGAAATGTCGTGAGGCTCTCAGTGTATGTCGTCTATGATGAACATCAGAAGGGAAAAACACGAAAAAGGCGTCCTTTCTATGTTCCTCCACCACGGCTAGCCAGGACGACTCCGAGGGCGGCCAGCTTTTCTTCCAGTTCGCCAGGTGATGCTGAGGCTTCTCCTAATCAAGGCTTAGAGGCCGGAGCTTGCCAGAGATTGCTTGGAGAGGTGCTCTTCCTTCGTTCCCAAGTTCGAGACATGATGGCGCAGCGAGATCTGCTGATTCAACGTGTGAGAGTGTTTGCAAGGTGGGAGCATATGAGAGAATGGCTGGAAAAGAGGATCGATCACTGGGATCTCGCGGGGGAGTATTGTCGTTATCTTCTTTTATTTGGAGGTGCTGACCGGCCGCTGGGAGGGTCCGTTCGAGTTGATACCCCAAGATCTGTTGTGGGGTCTCGGTTTCAAAGGGGCCACTGCCTTGAGTAACTCTGTTTGCACTTTTGTTTTTGCTTTTTGCTGAATTTCCTTCTTTAATAATGAGCCCTTTATGGCTCCTTTGACTCTGAAATAGCGGTTCTCCGCAGCTTTATCTTTTTTAATGCTATCCTATTCTTTGAATTCTCTTGCGCCGTATACTCTTCTATTTGTTAAGTAGGCCCCGTATTGTAGATTGGATTTGGCCGGTGGCCTGTTCTATGGTATAGGACTCGAAAAAAGTTTTAGTAATACGTAGGCTCCAGATCCGGGGATTGCTTTTAGATCTGTACGTCGGGGTGGAACCTGCAGGTTCCATGGGTCCTAAGATCTTGTAGGACCCGTAGGCTGAGGGAGAACCCGTAGGTTCCAGGTCCTTAGACCGTTTTCGGACTTGTAAGCCGAGGTGGAACCCTTAAATTTTAGATCCGGAGATCGTTGTAGGACCCGTAGGTCGAGATGGGACCCGTAGGTTCCAGGTCCTTAGACCGTTTTCGAACTCGTGGGTCGAAGTGGAACCTATAGGTTCTGTGGATCCTGAGCTCACGTGGGACCCTGACATCACTCAAATTACCCTAAGGAGTGATCTTACTCTCTCAAATAAGAGGTTCGATTGTAGTACTTATGGATCGAATTCACAGAGAGCAGGGGCACACAATAGACTATAGAAATCAAGGTTAAGCTAGGCAATTAATATTAAAACAGTAAATAAAGCAATGTGAACAAGGCAGTTGTTCGATTGATTGAGGTTGTAAACAATAATAAGAAATAGCTAGACTTAGGGATTTATCGATCAAGAGATTCAAAACTACAATTCAAGGATGCTAAGGGTTTATAGATTCAATTCTAGAACTCGATTATGATAAGCAATTAATCATCTCTCTCAAGCAATTACTAATCATATGTCTAAGTCTCGGTTCCAGCTTTCGCATGCGAACAAGAAGTGAGTGTCGATCGATGCTGTGGCCTGAGCATCGATCGATACTTCCTCAGACAAGCATTAACGACCTAATCGATTATGTTCAACTAGATTCTTAGACCAAATTCTCATATGCGCCTAAGTATCTAATCCAGCAGGATTCGGGTTCCGTTAATTGACTGCACTTTGGTGCATCTCAATTGTCCTATGATTCTAGGTTCAAACAATCAGTCACACTTTCATATGAATAAAACTATTCCAGATCCTAGTATTACAAATCACCCTGGTGTAGAAGTTCTATAGAAAACCTAGCAATCCTAATTGATTATCAGTTTGACATTAATCTCATGAAATCCCAAAATCTAACAAGTGGATCTATTCAGACATGATAGTTGTCACAGAAATCATAGAAAGAATAGATGAATAGAATAGAAAGCAATAATAAAACCAATGGAGTTACAATCAATCTCTGAAGGAGAATTGATTTTCTCTCCAACCCTAAAACTAAGAAAGAACAATAGAATAAAGCTTAGCCGTCAACAATGGCTTAGAAATAACATAAATAGGGTTTCTGGTCGTCCAAGGGTATTCTGGTAATTTGTGATATCTTCAGGGCTTCAGACGGTCATAAAATATACTCGGCCCGCATTCTGGCATCCATATAGATCGATTTGAAGGCTTTCCCATCGATCGATATACATTCCTCTTCTCGACAGCCTTCTCTCGCGAGGCAGACTGACCACTCTTCAGTAAAACGGACATAACCTCTGCTACAGAATGCTGATTGACCTGATCCCGGTGGCATTGGAAAGATAACTCAAATTTCTATCTCGTGTCAAAAGATGGGATCAATCTAACGGTGGGAAGATCTCCATCCATAGCTAAATATCAGACGCGTCTGTGCAGTTCTGCACTTAAAAAGCTCCAAAAGACACCAAAATCACCATATTTCTCCAGAACGTACCCGAACCTGTAAATACTCTAAATAGACTCTATATTGTAGTAAATATATATATAAAAACACCTATAGACCATGGCTAAAAATGGATAAAATTCATGGTCGATCAACTCCCCCAGACTTACCCTTTTGCTTGTCCTCAAGCAAAACCAACAGGCAGTCTCTCTGAAAGAGGTTTGAAAACAACAGGGACTCGCATGATTTAAAACTTAGAATCATCACCTCTACAATATTGCAATCCACATCTAAAAAATCCTAATCACAAAAGCACATTATACCATATCCTAGCTTAGCAACCAAATTCACCTAGCCAACAACTTAGAAAATCTTGTCTGACATTCCCCTCTACCAACCTCATTTCTTAACATAAATAAAAGTGTAGGCTTTACCTTGGGAGTATCGATCACAAGATGCAAGGATTCTCAAACAAGTATTTGGACCGGGTAAAAGTTAGTTCTATCCTCTCTCTACTCATTTCTCTCTTAGTCTGCTACATTGCGGGATCATTGACCAGGATTGGACAGGCTTCCATGAATCAAGACTTACTGGTGGTTGTCACCAAATCCTGTTCACTTCTTTTTGACCTATATCCAAGAATTCATATGAATCGAACCTTGATGATTGCCGCCACCAAGTCCAACCTTGATGATTGCCGCCACCAAGTCCCGTTCGAATTTTTTTTGTTGGAATCCTTATGAAGCAAGCCTTAATGGTTGTAGCCACCAAGTCCTGTTAGATTCTACCTAACTAAAACCTATATATATATTTTTTTTTCTTTTTAAATTTTTTTTTCTACCTATATATCTAGGGTCGAAATGGAGAGAGAGAAGGTGATAAATCTACACAAGGCTTTACCTTCCAGACTTGTCTGAAGAATCCGATCCCATGTATACCAAGCCCCAAGACAAGCAATTGAGTCAGGTTTAGTGTCGGAGGTCAGCTTTGGTTCCTTCAAACAATCTCAGCAAGTGTTGATAGTTGACAGGTTGATCCACTTTAGTATCTTTAGTACTATCTGCAATCAGTAAGTCTAGAATGGTGCTAAAGAGTGGTTAGATAACAAGCATAAATCTAATAAGTTCATTATCCCCTTCTTGACTCAATAAAAACAAATTTTGAAAATATTTTAAATAAGACTCATAAAGGTAGATAAACGTTAGTAATCCCCAGACTTAAATTACACTGTCTCCAGTGTAACACAGTCGGTGGTAAGGTGAAAATTATAAAGCATAAGTACGAAATTTAACAAGTAAGAACGATAAACCTGACTGGATTAAGTGTCGATCGATGGAAAAGAGTTACAATTGGTCACTGCAGTTGATATACTGTCGATCGATATCGACATGCTCTAATCGGTCGATATTCAAGGCAATCGTCTACTCGGGTCCCTATTCTTAATATCTAACTCAAACATAATATTAGTAGAACCTCCCCCAGACTTAAACAACACTATCCCAGTGTTATATAGTCTAAGATTGGTGGGAATAAATCATAAGCACTCAAAAATAACAAGGAAAAACAGTATACCTGCTTAGATATGAGAGTCGACCAACACAGTTAAGTGGCGATCAATACTCTTGATGCTCTGTCGATCGATGATACGTATCATCGTCGATTCTTGTGCAAACTGTCCTCCTCGGATCTCTTTCCTTTTACATGATCTAAAGAAAACACGAAAATTGAGTAACAAATGAAAAGAAAACCATTTTTGTGAACAGTGATTCTGCTACAGTAACTATGCTACAGTAATGCAGCTACAGTAACTCCCGATTTTCTGCTACAGTATCGGTCGATGTTGCTGCTACAGTATCGGTCGATTTCATTGCTACAGTGTCGCTCGATGCTACAGTGTCGCTCGATGCTACAGTGCATCTGCTACAGTATCGTCGTTACTGTTCACTTTTTTTTAATTTAAAAACCTGAAATCATTAGAAAACAAAAGAATCAATAATAAATGAAAATAAAACCAAATTTAAAACAAACCTAACAGTGGGTTGCCTCCCACTCAGCGCTTATTTTAAGTCATTAGCTTGACTTCTGGAGATCTGATTTAGTCTGGATGAGAATGTGAACTTGCTCCAAAACAAGTCTCAGTGTCCCTCTTCCTCATTTTGTTGATGCAGTTAATGAAAGCTCGTGCAGAAAGTTCCCCATTATCTCTCATATCTAGATCACATAGCACTCTAACCTTGGTAAAAGGTTCATGACCTCCTCTGCAGCGTACTCTACACTCAAGACTTCCCTCCTGGCATTGTGAAGGAACTAGTGACAGGAAATCAGCATCTATATTCTTTTTCCTCTTCTTCTTCTTCCTCTTTCTGGTCCTTCCCCCAGACTTAGACGTTTCTGTCACGGCCTGTTCTGAAATATGGAGGGTGTCGACCGATGCTGGTTCTGTTGGGTATCGATCGATATCAGTTGCGTCTGGTTGATCGATGAAATCAGGCGGTTTGAGATTGATGATGTGGGGTGGGTGTCGATCGTCATCAAGCCTCTGCTTAAGACATTCTTCCAACTCCAAGAAGTCTTCTAGGGTGACTTTGTCTACATCGGAGGTAAGATCATAGCTTGATTCATCTGTTCTCTCCTGTGTTGAGTCTGCAATGTCCTGAAGACAACTCGAACTTTCAGAGATTTCAAGTGGTATTGATCTGTGACAGATGTCTGTGTCGATCGATGTCGGAACGCTGATGTCGATCGATGGTGAGGTGGTGATGTCGATCGATGGTGAGGTTGTGGGGTCGATCGATGCTGATACTAGTTTTGCAGGCTCGCGAGTTGAATCAGCTGTGTGCTCTTCATCGCCAGACAGCTCTATGCAAGAGATAAAGTCCATGCTTCTGGTCTTGTCCACAGGATAGTAGTAGACTCCTTCATCAATGTTAGTCAAGCACATCCTATTCTTCTTTAGATCACAGACTGCTCCCACTGTAGCCATGAAGGCTCTTCCAAAAAGAAGAGAAGATGGCTTGCCTGATTTAATCTCCAAAACATGAAAGTTCACATGAATAGTGCAGTCTCCTATCTCCACCTTAACATTCCTGATCATGCCTGCTGAGTTTGCATTGGAGTTATCCACAAAAGTGAAACTATCTTGAGAAGGTTCCATCTTTAAACCTAATAGGTCAGCAGTGTCTATGGACATGATGCTAACTGCAGATCCAGTATCGCAGAGGGCGTTTGGCAAATCATGGTTTTGTATAGAGCATGGAATCAGGAACTTGCCATGATCTTGTTCCTTCTTCAGAGTCCTCTTAGGCTTACGGCAGACCTTGTTGAATAGTTTCTCAATGTCCTCATATGTCTCTCTGCTCTCTCTGAAGAAATTACCAAGTCTATACTTATAGTATGCATCCACGAAAGACATATCCTTAGGAGCCCTCTTCACCCTCTTGTGAAATCCATCAAGTTCCACTTTGTTAACTTCTCTCCTGAGGTGTTTGGGAATAAAGGGTTTCCTAGATTAGACTCTCTTCTCACGTTGAACTCCTTTTTTCGTTGCCTGCACTTCCATCACATGTTCATATCCATCCCTTTGGTGTTGATCAATCTCAACAAGAGAGGTTTCAGCTAATGTTGAGTGCTCTTTCTCTGTTACGTCTTCAGTTTGCTGACTGATCTGCTCTGTTGTCCCTAAGCAAACTGATGTCTGAGATGAATTTTGAGTGGCATTCAAGCGGTGTACATCATGATTTGGCAAGCGTACTCGGTATGGTGTGGATGGAAATCGATCGATTCTCTGCTGCTCTTGTCGATCGATGCTCCCATGTTCCTGTCGGTCGATTCTTTCGTGATGTTGTCGATCGATTCTTTCAGCTTGTTGTTGATCGGCGTCATTTGGTCGGACTCGAACTAGGGTGGGAGGATGAGGGTGTCTTGCGGCAAAGTCGGAGTGGCTCTGAATTCGGACAGTCTTATCCGATCCAAAAAGTAGTGTCGATCGATGCTTGTCAGATGGCGTCGGTCGACTCTCAGAAGACGATGTCGAGCGATGCTTGGATATTGGTGTCGGTCGACACCAGTACGAGCTTCCCACAGACATAGAACTTTCGACTAGAAAAGCATCTTCTTCCCGCTTCTCCTGCTCAAGTATTTCCCCAAATTCATTATCTAAGATGGAATCTCTCTGGTGTCCTTCAATGGCTTGATCAACAGTGTTTTTGGACACGGGATGAACAGTAACTTGGTGAACAGTATCGGGATGAACAATATCGCGATGAACAGTAACTGCGTGAATAGTGTCGCGATGAACAGTACCGCAGTAAACAGTAACTGGGTGAACTGTGTCGATCGACGCAGGATGAACAGTATCGATCGACGTCGGGTGAACAGTGTCGATCGATGTCGGGTGAACAGTACCCGGATGAACAGTACTTCGATGAACAGTACCCGGATGAACAGTACTTTTCTTTTGAAAAGTGCTTCTTGCTTCTTCACAGCTTCTTCAGTCTGAGAAGCTTGGGTGTATAGCATCTTGACACGGCTATCTAAGGTTTTTAATATTTCATTCACCTCTTTGCAGAGAAAATCCAAATTCATATTCAAATTCTCAGTCATCTCCTGCTGATCTTTCAAGAGCTTCTCTAGCATAAATTCCATCTCTTCTATACTGCACTGATCCTCATCCTGGTATATAGCTTGCTCCACCAGTGAGATTGCATGTATAGAACCAATCTCAGCCTCAACGATCTTGTTGTCATTCTTCACAGCTGAATTTATCCTGTGCATATCCAGATTTTTGGCACTGTTGCTAGACACCAAGTTCTCAACCAGTCTCTTAGCTTCCTCTAGGGTTCTTGTCTCAAAGTTTTCTTCGCTTGCAGTATCCAGCATCATATGATATCGTACATCAATACCCTTGATGAACCTTTTCAACAGCTGAATCTCTGTAAAACCATGATGTGGACAGTCCCTTTGGTATCTCCTAAACCTCTCCCAAGAGTTTCTAAAAGCTTCTGTAGGTCCCTGAGAGAATGTCCAAATTTTATCCCTTATCTCATCAGCCTTTCCTTCTTTGAAGAATTCAGTCAGAAACGCCGTCCTGACATCACTCCAGGTAGTGAGAGATCCCAGTGGTAAGTGCCTCAGCCAAGTTTTTGCTTTCCCAGATAGAGAATACTTGAACACCTTGCAAATGATGTAGTCTGTGGCTGCTTCATTCTCATGTATTCCAGACACATAATCTTCTAGTGTCTCAATATGGTCGAAGGGGTTTTCTTGAGGAAGACCATGAAAATGGTGCTGAGCCACATGAGAGAAGTATCTGGCTTTCATATCAACACCTTGTATTGCTGGAGGTTGAATTACAGATCTGTTGGTATAGACTGACTAGGTCTGATTCATTCTGCTATCGTTCTCTGACAAGAAACTTTAGCATCCTCGGTGGTAGCAGATGGCTCAAGGATTGCAGTCCCTTGTCCATCTATCTTTTGACCTGCTGCGTTACGCAGATGACACTTCTGGTCATGCAGGTCTTCGTTCTCATCTCGTACAAGAATTATATTCGCAACCATGTCTTGCTGCTCAGTATCGATCGATGTTCGAGGTGAAGCATCGATCGATGTCGGGTGGGAAATGTCGGTCGACAGAAGAGTAGCTTCGGTCGATGGGGGTTGGCGAGTATCGGTCGATGAAGACGGTGTCTCGGTCGACTGCGGTTGGCGAGTGTCGATCGACGAACTAGTATTGTTTTCGATCGATGGGGAACGTCTTTCTTTGCGGATTAAACGCTCTAATCTTGTAGGATCTGAGACGAAAAGTAATTCCTCCTTGCTGCTTCTGGTACTGATAGGCATGTACCTGAAAGACAAGAAAAAATTTTCAGTAAGTAACTATAACAGTAAATAAAACCTAGACTAAACCTATTAATCAAGTCTAATGGCGAATCCTTGCTCCCCGGCAACGGCGCCAAATTTGATATCACTCAAATTACCCTAAGGAGTGATTTTTCTCTCTCAAATAAGAGGTTCGATTGTAGTACTTAGGGATCGAATCCACAGAGAGCAGGGGCACACAATAGACTATATAGAAATCAAGGTTAAGCTAGGCAATTAATATTAAAACAGTAAATAAAGCAATGTGAACAAGGCAGTTGTTCGATTGATTGAGGTTGTAAACGATAATAAGAAATAGCTAGACTTAGGGATTTATCAATCAAGAGATTCAAAACTACAATTCAATGATGCTAAGGGTTTATAGATTCAATTCTAGAACTCGATTATGATAAGCAAGTAATCATCTCTCTCAAGCAATTACTAATCATATGTCTAAGTCTCTGTTCCAGCTTTCGCATGCGAACAAGAAGTGAGTGTCGATCGATGCTATGGCCTGAGCATCGATCGATACTTCCTCAGACAAGCATTAACGACCTAATCGATTATGTTCAACTAGATTCTTAGACCAAATTCTCATATGCGCCTAAGTATCTAATCCAGCAGGATTCGGGTTCCGTTAATTGACTGCACTTTGGTGCATCTCAATTGTCCTATGATTCTAGGTTCAAACAATCAGTCACACTTTCATATGAATAAAACTATTCTAGATCCTAGTATTACAAATCACCCTAGTGTAGAAGTTCTATAGACAACCTAGCAATCCTAATTGATTGTCAGTTTGACATTAAGCTCATGAAATCCCTTAATCTAACAAGTGGATCTATTCAGACATGATAGTTGTCACAGAAATCATAGAAAGAATAGATGAATAGAATAGAGAGCAATAATAAAACCAATGGAGTTACAATCAATCTCTGAAGGAGAACTGATTTTCTCTCCAACCCTAAAACTTAGAAAGAACAATAGAATAAAGCTTTGCCGTCAACAATGGCTTAGAAATAACATAAATAGGGTTTTTGGTCGTTCAAGGGTATTCTGGTAATTTGTAATATCTTATGGGCTTCAGGCGGTCATAAAATATACTCGGCCCGCATTCTGGCATCCATATCGATCGATATGAAGGCTTTCCCATCGATCGATATACATTCCTCTTCTCGACAGCCTTCTCTCGCGAGGCAGATTCACCAATCTTCAGTAAAACGGGTATAACATCTGCTACAGGATGATGATTGACCTAAGAACGGTGGCATTGGAAAGCTAACTCAAAGTTCTATCTCGTGTCAAAAGATGGGCTCAATCTAACGGCGGGAAGGTTTCCATCCATAGCTAAACATCTGACGCGTCTGTTCAGTTATGCACTTAAAAGGCTCCAAAAGACACCAAAATCACCATATTTCTCCAGAACGTACCTGAACCTGTAAATACTCTAAATAGACTCTATATTGTAGTAAATATATATAAAAACACCTATAGACCATGGCTAGAAATGGGTAAAATTCATGGTCGATCAGACCCGTAGGTCTTGAGGAACCTGTAGATTCCAGATTCGGATATCGTTGTAGGACCCGTAGGTCTTAAGGGACCCAAAGGTCCCATGTCCTTAACCGTTTTAGGACCCGTGGGTCGAAGTGGAACCCATAGGTTCTAAGGAACCCGTAGGTTTCTTTTGTTAATAACTCTAGAATTATTTTAGTGCCCAGAGTTTATAAACCCTAGGCAAGACTGCTCCCGGTACCTGTTCGGAACTCGCATTCTGCCTCTCAGAAACTGGCCACTATCGAGCTCCTAGTGCTGCATATTGCTTCTACAGGAAGTCACTATCATACTTAGGGGTGCTGGTGTGGATCTACTTGGAGTAGCGATCCAGTCACCAGGCTTTGCTACTTTCCACGTCTGGGTAAGCAGAAATTTTATTGTGCTCCCAGACTTTTGCACATATTGCTCCATCTATGTCACAGTACTTTTGCAATTTCCGTACTTTGTGTCCCCTGTATTGTTTAGCACGTAGCGTTTTAATACATGTACTGCTCATATTTTTTACTTTTTGGGGGCCCCGATATTTCTATGGCTCAGGGCCTATACCAGGGTTATAGGTAGTTTTGACAGCATACTTAGGTTTGCGCAGACCCATTCCTGCCTTAAGTCTCATACCCGTTTGTGTTTTGTGGACGTACCACGTTTGGCTAGGGTTGGCTAGGATCGGAGGTCCCTTGGGACCTGATCCAGCTCGTATGCCCCTTTAAGTATGGTGGTTTTTCTACTACTCTTATAGTCGGAACTATTTTATTACATAAGCCTGGTCCGTAGACGTGTAGCATACATAGGAGTAGAAAACCACAATGCTTAAATAGTACATAGTAAGCAATATATATAGGGATCCGGAGATCGTATATAAAAATGATAAGCTTTGAGATGCAGGGCATTCCTGCAATTAGGTTGTATTTTACCTTTGCCGTCTTGCAGCCTGTAGGCTCCTGCTCCCCGTACCTCGATTATATTGTAGGGTCCTTCCCACCCGGGGGCGAGTTTCCCTGCTGCTTTCTCTCTGGTGTTGTCGGCTACTCGTCGTAGAACCCAATCCCCTTGCTGGAAGGTCCTGGTCCTGACTTGTTGTAGCTTCGAGCTACATCCTGCTGTAGGACCAGTTTCTGAGTCGAGCAGCTTCTCTATTTTTGTCGAGTAGGTCGAGACTTAGAGACATCAGTTCGTCGTTTTCCTCTTGGGAGATGGAGCCGGAGACAGTTGTCTTTACGTGCATCTCGGTGGGAACTATAGCTTCTGTCACATAGACTGGCGAATAGAAAGTTTCCTGCGTCGCCGTCTTGGGAGTAGTCCTGTAGGTCCAGAGAAATCCGTGTAGTTCCTCTGCCCACTTCCCTTGAGACCCCTCCAAGCGTTTCTTTAGCATGTTGACCACAGTTTTATTCGTGGACTCGGCTTGTCCGTTGGATGGAGGATGTCTGGGTGTGGCAAAGGTGAGCTTTATGCCCCAGTCCTTGCAGAACTCCTTGAAGTTATGAGTGGAGAA
Organism: Brassica nigra; assembly: GCA_016432835.1. Lineage (NCBI taxonomy): Eukaryota > Viridiplantae > Streptophyta > Magnoliopsida > Brassicales > Brassicaceae > Brassica > Brassica nigra. The sequence continues at coordinate 38,852,196 of CM028247.1, forward strand.
CTATGACCCGTTGTCGGTGACAATCTCTTGCGGGACTCTGAAGCGTGTGATCATGTTTGTCCACAGGAACTTCCTGATCTGGAGAACAGTTATTCGGCTGAGCGCTTCCGCTTCGACCCACTTGGAGAAGTAGTCAGTTACCACCAGAAGGAAAACCTTTTGCCCTGGTGCAGTTGGGAATTTTTCCACTATATCTATGCCCCACTTCCTGAAAGGCCAGGTGGAACTTATGGATTTGAGATTTTCCGTGGGGAGCTTGGACACGGGAGCGTGTATCTAGCACTCGTTGCAGTGCTTGGCTTTTCTGTCTGCGTCTTCGGCCATTGTGGGTCAGTAGTAGCCCGCTCTCTTAGCTCATAGCACTAAGCTCCTATCGCTGGAGTGGGATCCATAGTCTCCTTTGTGTAGTTCTACAAGAATCTTGGAAGCCTCTCGGGGTGTTACGCACCGCAGGTAGGGTCTTGCGAAGGATCTTCAGAACTGTACTCCTCGGGAGATGCAGTATCTTGCTGATTTCTTCTTGATCCTCCTGCTCTCGTAACGGTTCTGTTGGAGGATGTTGTTCTCCAGGTACTGGACTATGGGGGTCATCCACATTTCCTCTTATCCAATGGCAGAGATGACTTCGGACAACGATTCCTCTAGGGTTTCTGGCCACTGGAGAACCAGAAGGGGGATGCTCATCTTGCTCTCGGTCTCGAGGGCGGACCCCAGATTGGCCAGAGCGTCAGCTTGCGAATTCTTTTCCCTAGGGATTTGCGTAAGCTTATAGCTTCTGAATTTCTTGAGGAGGCGCTGAGCGATCGCCAGATATCGGATCATGCTGTCGTCCTTGGCTTGGTACTCTCCCTGCACCCGATTGATGATCAGCTGAGAATCGCTGAAGACCTGGAGGTTCTCCGTGCCCATCTGGTGAGCGAATGTCAGTCAAGCGATTAGGGCTTCATACTCGCTTTCGTGGTTGGTTGCCTTAAAATTGCACCTCACAGCTCTTGAGGCCGTGTCCCCGGAAGGTGAGGTGAGCACTATCCCAACTCCGGCTCCTCGAACGTTGCTGGACCCGTCGACATACAGGGTCCACTCTCCCTCTTCTACTGTTTTGCTTTGGAGGCTACCTCCTGCTCCAGGACCGGGAGCAAGGTAGGTGAGAACTCGTCCACGAAGTCGGCTAGGACCTGTGATTTTATGGCGGTAGCCGGCCAAAATATTACTTCATATTCCCCCAGTTCTACTGCCCATTTGGCTAGACGTCCTGAGACTTCGGTTTTGTGAAGAACCAGCTTGATGGGGAAAGAGGTAACAACCACAACCAGATGAGCTTGGAAGTACGGTTTTAGTTTGCGGGTTGCGACCATCTGGGCTAGAGCTAGCTTCTCGAGGTGGCGATAGCGAGTCTCTGTGTCCATGAGGGCTTTACTCACGTAGTAGTTCGGGAGTTGCCTGTTTCCTTCCTCGCTTACCAGGACAGCGCTTACGGCGTGCTCTGAAACCGCGAGGTATAGTAGTAGTACTTCTCCTGCCAAGGGCTTCGATAGGAGAGGAGGAGTAGTGAGGTATACCTTGAGCTCGCGCAGGGCGGACTCGCATTTCTCCATCCATTGGAAATCCTTCAGGTTCTTCAGTGTTTCGAAGAAGGTGTGAGACTTGTCGAATAACTAGGAGATAAATCTGCTCTGAGCTGCCATCCTACCTTTTAGCCTCTGGAATTCTTTGACGTTCCTCAGAGAGGGAATGGACTGGATGGCGCGCATCTGCTCGGGATTAGCTTTGATGCCCCGGTGGGTCACGATGTACCCCAAGAACTTTCCGGAGCTCACTCCAAACATGCATTTGGCTGGGTTGAGGATTCATGTTGTATTTTCGTAGGGTAGAGAAGGCTTGCTGCAGGTGCGAGATATGGTCTTCGGCTTCCAGGGACTTCATCAGCATATCGTCAATATATACTTCCATGGTCTGCCCGATCTGATCTGCGAACATCATATTCACCAGCCTTTGATAGGAGGATCCCGCGTTTTTAGGTCAAAGGGCATGACCTTGTAGCAATAGATGCCCCGGAAGGTCATGAAAGATGTTTTCTCCTGATCGTCTGGATGCATGAGTATCTGGTTGTAGCCGGAGAACGCGTCCATGAAGCTCATTAGCTGGTGTCTGGCCGTGGTGTCGACGAGTTTGTCGATGTGAGGTAGAGGAAAGGGGTCCTTTGGACAGGCCTTGTTGAGGTCCGTGAAGTCTATACAGACTCTCCATTTGCCGTTCTTTTTCCAGACTACCACCACGTTAGCTAGCCACTCCGGGTACTGCACCTCGCGGATGAATCTTGCATTGAGCAGGTTCTTGACTTTCTCGTTGATGGTTGCATCCCTCTGGGGAGAGAAATTCCTTCTCTTCTGCCTGACTGGCTGGTACTGAGGGTCCACCTGCAACTTGTGCATGATGATCTCTGGATCGAACCCAGACATATCTACGTGGGACCAGGCAAAGCAATCGGAGTTGGATCTGAGGAAGTCTATTAACCTCCTTATGAGCCCTTCAGGTAGCTTAGAGCCTATCTTGAGGCGTCGAGCCTGGTCTCCTTCAGTCAGTGGCACTTCATCCATATCTTCAACCTCAGGTTCCTCGGAGTGCTGAGCCGGAGGCTTGTTCTATAATTGCTATAAGACCTTGGTCTTTCCTTTTAGGGTAGTGTGATAGCAGGATCGGGAGTTCTCCTGGTCACCCCTGATTGCTCTTATCCTCCACGGGTGGGGAACTTTACCATCTGGTGAAGCGTTGAAGGGACGGCTCCCATATCTGGATCCAAGGCCGCCCGAGGATCAAGTTGTAGGAGGATAGGCAGTCGACCACCAGGAACTTTGTCGACATGTTAATTCTTGCTGCGTATACCGGAATAGTGACTTCTATGGCGGTCTGTTTGACTTCTCCGCTGAACCCTACGAGTGGAGTTGCTTTAGGCGTCACGGCGCTTTCTTCCAATCCCAGGTCTTGGTAGGCGGCCTGGAATATGATGTTGCTTGAGCTTCCGTTGTCCACCAGTATCTTTTTTACTAGGCAATTTGCTACAGTGAGCGATATGACTAGGGCGTCGTGATGCGAGGCTACGATCCTTTCCTGTCCCTTGGCCGTGAAACTGATCTCATCGGTTCCCAGGAGCAGACGCTTAGGTTCCGTGATTTCCAGGCTGTACTTGGCATTACGGGTACTATTCTTGGCGGCTGCATGGCTTATACCGCTTATCTTCGGTCTTGCCAAGGTGGCGAGGCCGGGACAGTTTCAGTGAGATTTCTGGAGGTTCCCTTGCTCAGATGACTCTTGGCCTTATCTGAGAGGAGTTCCCGGAGCTGTCCCTTCTTGAGTAGGTCATTGACCTCGATCTTCAGCGCGACGCAGTCCTCCGTTTTATGACTGTGGTCACTGTGGAAGTCGCACCAAAGGTCTGGATTCCGGAAGAAATCGGGCGCCTTCATCTTCTGAGGCCACTTGACCTGGTGGCCCATCTGCCTCAGAGCGTTAATCAGTTCCGGCCTCGAAATGGAGAGGTGGGAGATATCAGGCCACGTGGACACTGCCACTCCTTCTTCCTTCTCGGTTGGGCGAAACTAATACTTTCCCCGATTCCTGGTCCTAGAATCTCTAGCTGGTCTTTGAGAGGGTCTCTCGTCACGTTCGTGCCTGTCCTACCTGGTCGTCTTCTGGCCCTGTTTCAGAAATGCCTTCAGCGTAGACTGCGACATCTTCTTCCCACTTAACCTGAACCCAGGCTCGGGATAACACGTCTTCCATCGTCTTGCACTGGTATTTAGTCAGTCTCTGTAGAGGTCCCCATCTGAGAGTAGGCCTCTCTTGAAGGCGGATATCGCTGTAGGCATGTTGCACTCGGGATCGCCACCTTCTCCAAGTTGAAACGTTTGATGTAGCTTTGCAGCGATTCGGTTCGGCGCTGATGAATCTCGTAGAGGCAGTCCGAGGTTTTCTCCAGGTTCCTGCTACTCACGAAATGCTCCACGAACTGGTCGCTGAGGGTTGCGAATGAGGATATGGACCTGGTGGGTAGGCTGATGTACCACTGCAAGGCGGGTCCGATGAGGGTCGAACCAAATCCTTTGCACATCGTGGCTTCACACGACTCCCTTGGGAGTGATACAGCGAGCATCCTCTGCTTGTACTGCCCGATGTGGCCGTCTGGGTCTCCCGTGCCATCGTACATCTTGATGTTGGGGAAGGAGAATTTCCTTGGCATCTCTATTAGCGCGATTTCCTCCGCAAAGGGGGTGTCCACGTATGAATCTGGACCACTCTTCCGGATTGGAGGAGCCACAACAGGAAATCTCTCCACCATAGACTAGATGGCGTCGAACTTCTTGGAGAACATCTGCTCCAGGTAGAAAGTCATGGAGGACCTTGCCACAGTGGTTCCTTCGGGAGAATCCTTGTCGGGTTCCGGCTCGGAGTCGCTTTCTAGGTCATGGATCTGGGCATTCCTGACCTTGTCCCGGTTTGCCTCGTTCTTGTTGAGCGCCGTTTTCCGATGAGTTGTGAGCATAGATCGGACTCGAGTTCGGAAGCAACGCTTCTTGTTGCTGACCGTATTGAGGATCTGGTTCTCATCTCAGAGAGAGATGTCCTCGGCATCAACTTGGTTGAGCTTCTCCGCGCTTTGCTCCAAACACTTGGAGTGCTCGTCCAGCTGATTCTTTAAACCCTGAACTTCTGAGAGGATCTCGGGGTTCTCCGCGGCGTCTTCCCGAGCTCTGTATAGCTCGGTTACTTGGGTTTGCGGGCTGTCTAGCTGCCTTTGAAGCTCGACTACTCTCGGTGTGGATTCCGGTAACTCGTCATGCTCATCCACCGCCATCGTCACATAGTTTAGATTACTCTCCACCTTCTAGTGCCAAACTGTTAGGGGATTTTTGTGTAGGTTCTTTGTGAGTACCACAGAATGATGGATGAGGCTAGAGAATTCAGGGGTTCGCAAGTTTGTTTGAGAGTTTAAGAGATTTATTGAGAAATATACTTGAAGAGACATTTTATTGAATAATAGGGCAGGAACTACAACAGATTGAGTAAGAACCCTAGTTCTAGCCGCCTAACCCTAGTCTCTAAGTCTTGAAGTGTCGATCTCTTGCTTTAGGGTTTAGGTTCCCTTTATATAGTCTTCGTAGACTGCTGGGAGTCGGTTTGGAGCACATAGAAATCTTCCATATCCAGAAATATGGAAGGTTCTTCCAATCGGAAGTTTTCTATTTTCCCCAGGGGAGAAGGGACCGATGCAGGGATCGGACCCTGGTGCCATCTCTTACAGGAACCTGGAGGCCGGTGTCCTGTCCAGGGTCTGGAGAAATCTAATACCTGATTATTTTTTCCCCAACACTGGCTTTATTAGCGAAACAATAATGGAGGTTAGTTCAATACCCATATTCATTGGTGGGTAGAGCACTGAGGGGAAGATACTACATAATGAGTTCACCTTTACATACACTCTCTGTACTCCTTCATATGTGTGGACCAGCATCTCAGCAGCTAGAAAGCTATTACTATTGGGTATCAGACATAAGATACACTCAGGATATGAGGTCAAGGCCTGGGATGATCCTTGGATCCCTATAACACCAGCTAGACCTTCTCGTCCTTTATCACCAGTCTTACATCCGAATATGAGAGTCAGTGACTTTATCAATCAAGAATCATAGGAATGGGATGTTGGATTACTAGAGAATTATGTGGCCCCTAAAGACATACCTCTCATAAGGAGTTGGCCATCAGATCTGCTCATCGAAGAGACACATTTTGTTGGAACTACGAAGAATGGTCTCTACACGGTTAAATCAGGATATTGGATAGCTCGCAATTTCTTACAACCTGATGGAGAGAAGGAGATACTAGAACCCATTATAACAAAGATCCAGGCCTTTGCTTGGAAGATAAAAGCACTACAAAAAATTGCCATCTTATATGACAATTGATAACAAGTTATGCCGCAGTAATAAAAAACTAGACAAGGTGCAACATGAGATGTGATAATTACTGCCCAAAATGTGGAGAACCAGAATAATCTGTTACTCATGCCATCTTTGATTGTCCACCAGCTCTACAAGTTTGGGCCTTATCTTTAACGCCAACGAGTTCAGATATCTTTCCAGTCTCGAGTATCTATGCTAACATGGATTATCTCTTATGGAGGAAAAAAGCATTGATAAACTAGAATTACATAGGGATCCTTATCCCTGGATAATATGGTACATTTGAAAGATCATAAATGATTAATTTTTTAGGGGAATAGACAGAGGTCCTTTCGAGCTAATTCGCTATGCAGAGAGTGAGTGGCAGGTCTGATTCAATGCAAATGAGATGGGGCAATCAATTCCACAAGACCATAGTAGTCATGAACCTCAAGTATTAAGCTTGGGTAATATCTGCATGATAGACGGGTCATGGACATCTCCTCTGCACTTAGAAGTAGAAACATTGAGATGGGCGATGAGAGCATGCTGCAATATTCGATATGTCAGAACTTTGGAATAGACTGCAAGGACTTGATCGCCATGCTTAAAGAGCCACACGCTTGACCAAGTTTTGCAACATAACTGGAGAGGATAGAGACTTTGCAGATATGTTTCCCGGACTTCAAAATTACTCATATTCCACGAGCTCAAAATCAGATTTCTAATTCTTTAGCTAGGACGGCAAGATTTTTCTATAGAAATTTTCATTTGGTTGGTTGTTCTATTCCGGTTTGGTTGCCTAGACCACCTTAACTTTGAATAATAAAATAACGGTGCTTACTTGTCAAAAAAAAAACCATAAGCCCATGGAGATTTCAGAACCTAAGCCCACGGAGATGATCATAGGCTGGGCCAAGAAAGCGTTTCAACGATAAAAAGGAATCACACATCAATTTTCAGAAACAAAGTCGTGATTTGATTTCTCTCTCCCTTGCAAGAGTTTTATTTTTCGACCAGAAAACGGTAAGGGGAGGAGAGATGCAATTGTTTGCGCTAAATCAAGCAGCCATGTCGGTGCCACGAACCCTAGGCCTTGAGCCTTCCTCTTCCTCGTCCTCTCGTCTTCTTTCTTCTTCTCAGGTGATTTTGATCTTTCGATTTTCTCCTTACTCTTCTTCTCTACGTATCTCTGAACCAAATTTATGGCAGATTTTGAGCTCTCATCGCGCGTTTGGTCTCCTAGCTAGGCCTCGTCACCGATTCCAAGGATTATCTCGATCTCAAGGTCAGAATACTTGTCTTTCAATCTCAATTCGATGTTGATTCTATTCCTCATCTTTATTCTATCCCTTCTAATCTTGAACTTGTTATGAACTAGCGGAGAGCTTGATATAGATAGGTGGTTAGAAGATCTAATTTAACTCTCTAGCATTTTCTTTCGATTGCTTTAGGATGTTATATAAGTCCAATTCTAAACAGTTTTCTGGTTCTCTCTTTGGTTCCTCTCCGTTTATCTTCTCATGGAGGTCTCTCTAAATTTGAACAGTTGTAAAGGCAGTGGCAACGCCAGACCCACTCTTGGAAATGCCCCTGACTGAGGAAAATGTAGAGAGCGTTCTGGACGAAATCAGGCCATACCTCATGTCTGATGGTGGTAATGTCGCATTACATGAGATCGATGGAAATATTGTGCGAGTCAAATTGCAGGGAGCTTGCGGGTCATGCCCAAGTTCTGTTATGACTATGAAAATGGGTATTGAGCGTCGCCTAATGGAAAAGATACCTGAAATAGTGGCCGTCGAATCAGTTCCAGATGAAGAGACTGGCCTTGAACTCAATGACGAAAACATTGAAAAGGTTAGTTTTTTTGTTGCTTCACTTCTCTGTTTATTATTTTGTTCATATACTGAAGAGCTAAATGATGAAGACATGGAAAGTTTTAGAGTTCTGTATAAACTCTTGCTTGCTTATGTTCCCTGCATCTGTTTTTCTTGTTTGGGCTTTGATCTGAATGCCCAAAACATGAAGAATGTTAGTTTTGGTATAAGCTCTAGGTTGCTTAAGGTATCTACATACATATGGTGCTTGTGTTATCATTTACTCAGTCCATATGGCTGATATTTTCAAATGCTAAAGTTAAAATCGTTAACTGCTTGTGTGCGAAGTAGGTATTTATGTCTTGATGTTTTTGATTTGAGGTGCGATGTTAAAAAAATTTTATTTAGGTGCTGGAAGAAATCAGGCCTTACTTAATTGGAACCGCAGATGGGTCGCTTGAGCTGGTGGAGATCGAAGAGCCGATCGTGAAGATAAGAATCACAGGACCTGCTGCTGGAGTCATGACAGTACGAGTAGCAGTAACTCAGAAACTCAGAGAGAAAATTCCTGCAATTGCAGCTGTTCAACTTATATAAACACGACCTCCTTTCTTTCCTTTGTATTACTAGCCTCCTTGTATAGTGTATAGATACTGTGTTAACGTTTGATATTTGTCTCCAAAATAAGCTTTAAACATTTTTGGTCCACTTCATTTCTAAGCAATCTTTATATTGGGTCTCATGAGTGTCAATACTTTTTGGTTTCTCGCTTCTTCTTGTTTCATTTTAACTTGAAGAATTCAATTTGCTGATATGGAAGTTTGAAATCTTCAGTCTCCACTGTTCAACTTCTTTTGTGGGATAAAGACGAAACAGAAATATGTTTTACCAGTTTTCCTTACCCGATGCTAAAATATGGATGATATCTCCCGCTGTGGCGCTAATTCCATATTGCATAGGACGTTATAGACTCGTAAGAACTGCACAAGCGTCTGAAATGCTCCTACAACTGAAAATGATATCTGACATATCTTCTATTTAAAATTTTTTATTTTAATTCGAAATATGAGTTAAGAGTCGTACAATAACTGTTTTATGTATCTTTAATATATAAAATTGACTTGTGAAGGATGTACAGCCTTCCACGACAGCAATTGAGGTATGAGCTTTTGACGACACGTGTCAACGTGCTGGCCCGTCGTGTATTTCACGCGGTAGACATTGATTTCGCGTGTCAGCTTTTTTTCCAATCGGCGCGTCTTATACCAATTGGACCTGTGTGATGTTTTCTTTCTAGGCCCGTTTCGCCGACTCTCTCATCGTACCCAATTCGGGTTAGGGTTCTTCGTCCTCTTCTCATTCTCTTCGCTGCCAAAATCTCATAGAGAGCAAACAGATCCTTTGACAACCTTAACGTCTCGGAAAATATTTATGAACTACCTCTTCCTTTACCCTGTAACCTCCTGCAACTCCATCTATAAATATCAGCGAGCACATTCAGAGGTTCGGTTCCGTCTACCTGAAGATCCATATCTCCCTGAAACATTCGGAGGGCTTGGATCTGAGGATGGCTTCTTCTGCTCATACATCATGAACATTGAGAAACTCGGATCCCAATCCGACTCGACTGGACCATCTGCTCCCAAGTCCGAAAACCCGTTTTCTGAGGCTGAGAATTTGAGGCCTATACACGGGAACAACCTCTCCTTTGATGGGTTTTCGAATTAGGAATCATCAGAGGCTACGAAAGCTATAGCTCCTGATAAACTCGCTGAGCTTTGGGTTGTGGACCCTAAGAGAGCTAAAAGGTTTTGTCTTTAATCTGCTCAAAATATTACCATCTCAAATCTAGGTCTAATTTGCACTTTCTCTAAGTAGATATTCATGGTCTCTTACGGTGGGGTGATGGATCATACTTTATATCCTCTTTGTTCCAGAGACATAATTATTCTGCAGACTAAATGTTTCTCATTTAGTTTTGTTTTATGTCTATATTGGAAATGGTACTGCCTGGATAAGATATTTTCAGCTCTTTCATTAGAAACTTGAGTTTTTGTAACATCCTTCTCCATAGTTGTGGCTATGAATTACTGTGTTTTTCTTGCAGACGATCATGGCTGGTTGATGGTTACCGCATCGCAACCAAAATAAAGAGTGCATTCTAAACCGCACCAAGTGGTACGGAACAGCCATCTTACAAGACACTATCCCAACTGTCATTGACAACAGTTACGTACGGTTTTCTTTTTCTTCACTTTCTTTTCATGTCCATTCTCTTGATATTACATTTCTGCAATATGTTTCTCATTTAAACCTCAGCTGAGCCCATCAATGGCTTTCCTAACTCGCACTAGCTGCCATTGTAACGTTCTCCAAAGCTGAGCAGTCACCATCGTAACGTTTCTCCAATTCCACAATTGTCTCAGAAGTCTAGCAAAGAAGAAAGAAACGACACCTATGGCGGCTATGAGGGTCGAAGCAGGAGATTGGGTACGGGTTGGAGATTTTCAAGGAGAAACACAGGTGAATCTTTCAAATTTCCATAACTATTCTATTGGTTTCTTCAGAACCAGTCATCAATTTTTATGATTCTTAGGATGTTGATTGAGAATAACGATGAGTACGATGGTGATGAGTGATGACCCTCTCTTTCCATGGATCAAGTGAGTCCTTTTATCTTTCTTGATAATAAAATTCCTAGACTTCGTCTTCTTATCCAATCTTTATGAGTGAGTTTCCTTCAAGTATATGAAATGGACGCATGTGGCTTTTTCTCCAGGGCGAGAATGCTCGGGACTGTTACTGATATACGAGCAAACCCTTCGCAGCACTCAGGACATTACATGGATAATCTTGGTTATCTCAAAATTTGGTAGGAATATATAATGTTTCTCTTCTAGCTTTATATGATTAATTCAATGTATGGAAAAGTACTAAAAGAAAAGGAGTAAAATAACCAAACCAGCTGATGAAGTAAGAGGTTTTCTGAATTTGAACTATTAAATTTCTTTATGGCCTATGATTTTTTCCACATGATACTCGAGCAGGAACAAAAAAAAAGAGTGTTACCGTCGAGAAGTTTTACCATTTTATTGTCTAGATAATATAACAATAGTGAGCGTCTCTTTAACTTTAGCCTTTCGGAAATCCCTGAAATTTTTTCATAAGCTCCCTTACATGACAATGTTTTCTATAGATATACGGTGACAAGCGTTAAAGCTACAAATCAAAGACCCCAAGCCGACTCAGTGAGTGATTCTATATTCTCTGTTTTCTAACTTTTAAGCATAAACAAACATCTCTAAAAAAACTTCTTGTGCAACTTACTATGATCTGTGCAGCTCATCCAAGGCACATATGTATGTGAACACAGACAGTTAGATAAGTCAAAACCAGAGCTTGGTTCTTAGCTCAGGTTGGGAGTCATAGCAGAGAGGAACAAAGAAAAACATTCAAGGTTTTGACTCTATTCTAACCTCCAAAACGAAACTAACTTTTCCTCTGCAATGGTGATTATTTTATGATAATTTTCTAAGTAAAGATCATGGGTAGTTGAGTTTGGAGAAAGTAACATTTGTTCTCGTCATTGTGAAAAATCCAATGAGTATTGTTAATCTGTTTTCTCGGGGATTGTTATGAAACACAGGTCGGGCTTTTTCAATCTTTGAAATTATTGGTCCAGGTATTTTTGTTTGCATAATTGTTTCCTTCATACTAGGTCTACTTCATACACTGTTATATTGTCAAGTTATGTCATTTTAATTGAAAATTTTCTCTTCATATGCTTACAGGTAAGGTTTATAGGGATATAGTAGGAAGTGTTTAATATGTTGCTCTTGAAGTAACAAAATAAAATTACAGAAAGAAGATCTATGTTTGGAGTACATAGATTATTGTATACATCATAATCTGTGGTGTTTTTTGGGGGTTTGTAATATAAAGGTAATAATCTGTGATCATTTTATTCTATTTAATTATGTAACTATATTTTTTTGATCAAATAATTAGGTAACTATATATGTTTAACAATGTTTTCGTTGTTATAATAAAGAAAAGCTGAGATAAGAATGTTTAATGAGATGTGAATTATAGGTTTTCATTCAATACAACCAACACTAAAAAGTTGCAGAATAGAGTTATTTATTCAGACTTTACTAGATGAAAAGAAAAACGAATTCCAGTGAACATTTATACGCCGTTTGTTTTATCTTAGTTACTAGATACATTACATCTAAGTTTTTTTGTTTAGTTACAGTTTGGTACACTAGCTTTTTTGACCAAATTATTTGATCTGAAGTGGTACGTCACCTAAAAAACAGTTAGAAGAATCATATTTTAATAGTTTCTAGAATACTAATTTATAAAAATATTTAAAGTAACATTAGAAAATTTCCAATAAATAATTTTGTTATTAAATAGAATTCTATAACAGCTATAATAATTAACAAAACAAAATCACTAAAACACTAAAGATTAATCAAAATATCATTGAAAATATAATTATGAAATAAAAAACGTATATTATACTTTGTTTATTATTTGTTAAATTGTTTTCAATTTAGAATATAATTTTCAAAATTTCTTCATAAAATTTAAAATATTTTCAACTTAAAATTTGTTTTTAAAAATGCTTCATAAATATATTTTTATAATATTGTACAATCCGCCCGTAGGGTGGGCCAACCACTAGTATTACTATAAAGTACATTATTTCCTCCTTCTGCTGCCACGTCAAAAAAAATGGGAGAAGGAAATAATGACACCTGTCCCACTATCAAAACACGGCGTTTCATTGACTGGGTATACAGAACAATTGTGAGTCCAAAGTATTAATGAGCGATAACAATTTTTTCGATGAGTTTTTTACTGGAGAAAGAAACAGTGAATTTGTTATAGAATTTGGATAATTTTATAATTTGGTTGAGGTGGTGGTGTTTCACTGGAGCAGGAATCTGGTTCTTTTCTAATACTAAATACTTCGCAGAGATAAGTGTTGCTGATGGGTAGGACAAAGTTGGGATCTGTCTTAATCAATACTCTTAAGAAAATTTTCTCTATAAAGTAGGAAGCGCAAATGTATCTTGCAGCTACATATTAGAATGATCTGTTCTTTTAATTTCTTTCTTGAATATATGGTTTGTCTATGTTCTTCTTTGAATTAATGATATTGTTTGTATGTTTTTCCCAAAATGACAGAGCAAAAGCTGCTGAAATATTAGCCAAAGATTTAGAAGTTTTGGTATGTTTAATGAAAACTTTACGAAGAAATCACTGAACTTCTGACTTGAGAGAAATTTAGGTATATTTTGCTTTTGCCTTAATATAATTGAACTTTCTAAATTGCACACACTTAAGTGTTAAAGTGTGTGCGTGTGTGTTTGATATATCCACAGGGGAAAAGAGCAATGGTGAAAATATGTTGTTACAAAATCAGTCAGGTACGCGGATGACCGATTCGAAGGTGGAGGAAAATGCGCATTGGATTTCTCTGTATGAATTTAACTGGAATGGATTTAACTGGAGTTGTTGAAGTTGTTTATATGTAGTTTATTTGGTTTGGTTTTCTGAATATCAAGGATGGTAGGCTTCACACTTCAACAACTCCAGTTAAAACTACTGATTTTTATAATTATATTTGTTCAAACTATGCGTAGGGAGAGAAGTAAGCAGTTCATTGTCCAAGCTTATATCAAAGTTCATGTACACTTTGGCTCCAGATTGAGAAAGCTCCGAGCTACTATGAAGAGTCCAAGAGGTATCAATGTTGATAACCGCAACAGTTTTTCTTTCTTTATGATATTGATGGTTCTTTGTTTCATCAGTGATCCAAAAAGCTGCATTATTCTCTGAGGGTTTAGCTTAGAGTCGTGTGTTTGTAAGTCATTATTTATTCAAATTGCAAACTCAACTCAGTTGTTTGAACCTAATACTAAATTGGCTGCCGTCTCTACTTCTCTCTCAGGTTCCTTGGTTGATGAAGTTAAGGGAGTATTTTTGGTAGTAGTTTTGCTGTCTTAGACTCGGGTGTAAGCTTTGAGATGGGTGATCCTTCTCAAAGAAATCGAGTAGGAAGAGCAGTAAAACCAACTCAAAAGTTCCAAGAAATAAAATGGACCATGGTTAGAGGGAGGAAAAATAGGAACCGTGGTGCCCGAGACAGGCCTGTACTACCATTTTAGAAAGTTTTACCAACATATTTCTCATATATTTGTTATAAATTTATAATTTCTCAGCAAAACAAGTGTTCTATTCCAGAGAAGATGAATCATCACCTTGGTTTGTAGTTACGAAGGCGCCACCAAGGGGATACCATGAGTTGGAGATAGAAGCAGAGTTTGTTGCACCACCACCATCCATTCAGCACTGTGAAGATTTAGAGAATCAGACTTCTGATGATGAGGGTTTCTGTGTTAAGGATAATTGCAAAGGAATCTAAATAATGGATTAGTAGTTAGCAGATTAGTAGAGTTAGGATTAGTAGTAGCAGATTAGTAGTGTTAGGATTACTAGAGTTAGGATTAGTAGCATATTATAATAAATATCTCTTATGTTTATTTTCAGAGTCATGACTAAGAAAGGCACTCAAATCATTCCAAGACGCAGCAATTGTCACAGAAGGCCTTGACGCTACTCCCATTGAGGGGACAACTTCGATCAGAGGACAGAAAAAAGCTCAACATACTGTTTCACAAGGAAGCTTGTGTCAGCTGATTAAGGAAAAAGTCAGCCGTAAAAGAAAGCTTCCATCACCTGCTGAAGTAAGAATAACTGAGGAAGTGCATAATGAAGAGTCTGGGGAATGTTCGTAATGAAGAGCCTGGGGATGATCATGATGAAGACACTTCTGCTTGGATGTATGTTCAAGACCCTGAGAATGCGCTTGAGAAAGAAGATGAAGAAAACAATAATGAGAAAGTAGAAGAAGCAGAAGCAGATAAAGACAAAGAAAATATTGAAGAATCAGAAGCAGATGCAGTAGAATCCGAAACAGAAGTTGAAAAAGAACAAGAACAATGACAAGTCAAAGAACAATAAGAGGAGAACTAGAGGACCAACGAAGATGAATAAAGTGGCTAAAAGGCATGAGGAGAAGGTGGAAGTTCAATTTAAAAGCTTTGGTGAACCTGTTGGTAAAGGATCAGTTACACTTTCTTCTTTCCTTGGACCTCTTGTGAGAGAATATGTACCAGTACTTGTAGAGGATTGGAGGCACGTTGATGAGCAGACAAACGGTACATTGTGGGAGGAGGTGCAGGTACAAGTTTGTTTACTTTGTTAAAAATTAACCTTTCTTTATATTTTATATGATAACCTAGAAATTATTGTAGGCGAGGTTCAATATGACAGAAGATTGGCAAAAGACGTCTGTCTTCCAGCAAATGGGTTGCGTTTTTAGAGCTTCTAAGTCAAGGCTAGTTAAGAAACTGCGTTCTTTAATGAATATAGAAACTCTACGATGCTTAAAACCAAGCAACATTCACAATGACTCAGCTTGGATAAAGTGGGTGAAGAGTAGGACTGAACACTCTTTCAAGGTGGTTTGTTTTAAATCTTCCCATTAAATTAAAGGTTTTCTATATTAATTCTTGGAATGTGATTGTAGGAACAAAGTGACCAGTTCAGAGATATGAGGATGCGTCAGATTCCACACACCACCAAACGCAAATGAATGGGTCGCCTTGCTGATGAAAGTGTATGTGTCTGTGATGTAGTGAATTGTTGAGTTCAATTCTCTTTGTACCTTACTTTCTTTGCTACTTTTAGAAGAAAAAGGCATCTGACCCAAGTAAGATTATTAGAAGCAAGATCTGGGTAGCTGGACATAACCATGCTGATGGAAGAGCTGTTAGACCAGAGTTTGAACAAAAAATTGTAAAAAATTATCAAAACTTTTTTCTGTTATACTTGATAATCTATATTGATACCCATACAAATTTGATATCAGGAACAAATTAAAACAATTGATAGTGAGATGGGCTCAAACTCCACTATTTATGTTAAAGAAGATGCTGTGAGTCAGGTTCTAGGTAAAGACAAAAATGGAAGAGTCAGAGGAATGGGAAGAGGGATCACTGCTACCAAGCTAGCTTTCATACAGGCTAGAGATGCTCATGTGCAGAAGCTTGAAGATAAGCAAGCAGAATTGGTGACTGAGATTGAAGATTTGAAATACTTGGTTCATGACTTAGCTAAAGGGAAAAGTGTAACTGGATACGTCAATATATTTATAATTTCCTCTCTTTGTCGAATATGAATTGTTTTGTATGTTCTCAGAAAGATCAGGATGATCGTTCACAATCCTGCAACACTGGTACAAGAAAAGGATCACTTAGGTGTCAGCTACTTGATTGGTATTCCGAAGATGATGTTGTTGTCGGTGAAGGAGATCTATGCTCTATTGAACCAACTTACAAGATTGGCCGTATTCCACTTGGACCTAATGCAGCAGCTGTACTTGTTAACTTAGTAGTAGATAAAGAAGCATACATATGGAGGTTTACAACTGCTATCACCCTACTTGGAGATGCTGTGGGAACCAAAATTGCTTGGCCATTCCATAAGCTCATTCTCGACACTATGGATTCTCCAACTGTAAACAAGATTTCTGGTTCATCGGTAAGATTAGTAGTCATGTATTCAGTGTATTTTATATCATTTGGAAGGTTATTTACTAGGTGAGCCGTCTATTATGTTTTTGCATGACTACTTAGGCTACTAATACATTGGAAGATAGACCCCAAATTATTGCTTGGACTAGTGATGCTGAAGTGATTTCTGAGGGATATATGGCTTCAATTGACCCAACAGAGATGGTCAATAATTTTCATTTGGGGCCAAATGCTGCAAAAGTTAAGATTGACAAGGTGATTAACAAAGAAGCTTACATGTGGAGACCAAGTGAAGACATGAAAGTGATTGGTGATGCACTGTTTGCGAACATAGCATGGCCAATTTCTGAGGTTCTATTGTGTGAAGGAGCAAGATCATCTAAAGATTCATCATATAAGGTACCATCGGGTTCTAAAGGAGCAGTACCATCTAAAGATTCATCACCTAAGGTAAAACTCTACACATAATTATCTATATTTTACATTCATATATTGTGTTCTTAAAGTGATGATCTATATGCATTTTTCACTTGTATAGTGTAGCTAACAGCTCAAACACAAGTGGATCTCCTAAGAAAAAATGCTTCCTCTAAGACTGCTTTGGATCAGGTAAACCGGTTGCAGAAGGAAAAGTTTTATCAAACAATCCAGAAGACAAAGTCCATTTTGTTCCATTGGATCCAAACGCCAGCAAGGTATGGGTTGAGGTATATAAGATTGATGACGCCCGTGTATGGAGACCAACATCAGAATTCCAGATTGTTTTTGATGCATTAGGTTGTACAATCGCTTGGCCTAATGACAAGATTGTTTATATGTGAACCAGTGTCTTTTGTAGGATTGTCTTGGTAGTAGAACTTGTTTGGCTAGTTGAATACTTTGTTTGTGGTTTGGTTGTGTAAGACTTGATGGTTTGGCTATTAGAACTTCTTTATTCGAGTATTGGTGTTTGGCTAATGACATTGTGATTCTATATTGATCAAAATATGGCAGAAACAACAACAAAATACGTTGATTCCAATTATAATCCAAAACCCAGCTAAAATTACAAAAACAACAACAAAAGAGTAATTGCTAAAAGAGTAGTTGCTATACTAAACCTAACAATAACATCATAGTGCTATGTTTAAAACACCATTAGCAAATATAACACGCTATTATAAGTATTACAATTGCATAACTAATAAACGCTATCGAAATAATATATTAAAATAGCATATGGAAAAACGCTAAGTAAAGTGCCAGAGAAAAGATTGCGGGGGCAGACACATCATTCACCATAACGCTATGCTATTCTGTAATAGCGTTTTCTGGAGGCTATATATGTGACATTTTCTTGTAGGGTTTGGGTGTTTGTGTTTCGCTTAGACTAATAGTAAAGATCAACACAAGTTTAGTCCTCGTGATGTTCCTTGTGTTTTCTTGGGGTATCCATCTGGTTTCAAAGGTTATAAGGTCTTAAATTTGGATTCTCATGTTGTTACAATTACTCGTAATGTGATATTTAAAGAAAAAGTGTTTTCTTTTAAAACAACTGAAATTCTTTCGAAAGCTGTTGATATGTTTCCAAACACGATCTTACCTTTACTTGCTCCTTTACATTTGTTGAGACTATGCCTATTTTGTTTTATGGTGAGAGTTCTGGTACTTATGTGATGCGTGACACTTTACGTGGTAGTGATTTTGTTCCTTCTATGACACGTACACACACTCATTCGAGACACTAGATGAATCTAGTACTGTCTTGGAGGATACTGTGACTGATCTGATAAATTTTTCTAGGCCTAAACGTACTACTAGAGCTCCTACTTATTTATCTCGGTGTCATTGTTCTTGTGTGTCATCTCTTCCAATCTCTTTAACCCGGTTATGTCATTCTTTATCCTCTGTTTCTCATAACAGTGTCTTTCTTGTGCCTATGTCTTCTTTTTCTTCACCATCATTTCCACCATCTTTTCCACCATATCTTCCAAAACTCCTTATCCCATCTCGTCTACTGTTTCTTATGGTCAGTTTCATCCAGTCTTTCAGTCTTCTGTTCATTCATATAACCTCGAAATAGAATCTAAATCTTTCAAACAAGCCATGACATCTGAAAAATGGAAGAAAGTTGCGAATGTGGAACTTAATGCTATTGAACAAGACAGAACATGGGATATTGTTTATTTGCCTGTTGGTAAGAATGTGGTGGATTGTCGATGGATTTTTACAATCAAATATAGAGCTGATGGGACTGTGGAGCATTACAAAGGGTGTTTGGTTGGTCAAGGTGTTGGAGAAAAATACTCAGGTATCCCTTTTTCTCCAGGCTCCAGGCAGGACCCTGGCCTCCGGGTCCCCGCTACAGAGTACTCCGGGTCCTCACTGAAAGGAACTCAGGAACTCAGAACTCAGAACTAAAGAACTACCCCTTCCCCCGGGAAAATAGAAAACTTCCGATAAAGAGAACCTTCCATATTTCCGAATATGGAAGAGTTTCTCTTACTCTGGCCGACTAAAACCGGCTCATGGACGACTATATAAGACAAGGAAAAACCCTAAAACAGGGGATCGACGGACATACACTCGAAGACTTAGAAATTAGGTCTAGGTGGCTAGAACTAGGGTTCTTACCATAATATCTTGTAATTCCAGTCTCTTAGATCTAATAAAACTCCTCTTCGAGTTCTTTTTGCTGTTCTTCTCTCTAAACACTCTCAAATTCATACGAAATCCTTAATTCTTCTTCCGTTCAGTAGTACTCAAAAAGGACCTACAATAAAATCCCCTAACAGTTTGGCGCTAGAAGGAGGGGAGTAATCCTACTACGTGATGGTGACGGTAGAAGAGCAAAATAATCTGCCCGAAGCTACTCAGAGAGAAGCCGAATTTCAAAGACAACTCGACGGTCTGCAGAACCAAGTCACCGAACTACACAGGGCTCGAGAAAGAGCTCCAGCCGACCCAGAGCTCTCTTCGGAAATACAAAATTTGAAGGAGAAGCTCGACGAACATTCCAAGTACCTGGAACAAAGCGCTCAAAAGCTTGGTCAGCTCGAATCAGAAAACCTCGCCCTCCGGGACAAGAATCAGGCCCTCAACGCGGCCAGCAATAAGAAGCGCTGCTTCAGAGCTAGGATTCGGTCCATGCCAGACCTCGAAACACCTAGCTCCGGGGCTGGAGTCACACATCCCTCCCCAACACTCAATGAAGACGGAGCACCACGTGAGAAAGCCGGAACCACTCAGATCCACAGTATAGAAGATAGCGACTCGGAACTAGGATCCGATAAGGAAGCACACGACAAAGCAGGACCAGCGAAATCTTCCGCAACCGCCTATCTAGAGCAGATGTTCTCGAAGAAATTTGACGCTATGCAAGCTTTTGTGGAAAGGCTCCCGGGAGTGGCTCCTCCGATCCGGAAAAGCAACCCCAATTCCTACACAGAATCTCCATTCATAGATGAGATCGCCCTGGTGGAGATGCCAAGGAAGTTCTCCTTCCCAAACATCAAAATGTATGATGGAACCGGAGATCCAGACGACCATATCGCCTAATACAAGCAAAGGATGCTAGCAGTAGCACTCCCAAGAGAATCTCGCGAAGCTACTATGTGTAAGGGATTCTGCTCGACCTTGATAGGATCCGCCCTACAGTGGTACATCAACCTGCCCACTAGGTCGGTATCCTCTTTCGTGACCCTCAGCGAGAAGTTCGTGCAACAGTTCACAAGCAGCCGGGACCTGGAGAAAACCTCCGATAATCCCTACGAGATCCTCCAGAACCGATCGGAACCTCTGCGAGCTCACATAGCTCGTTTCAACCAGGAGAAAGTGGCCATCCCCGAGTGCAGCGCCCCCACAGCGATCTCAGCCTTCAAGAGAGGTCTGCTCCCAGACGGAGAACTCTACAAGGAACTCACTAAATACCCATGCAGAACTATGGAGGACGTGTTATCCCGAGCCTGGGCTCAGGTAAAATGGGAAGAAGACGTTGCCAGCCGTGCCAAAGCGGAACAGAAACCGGACCAGAAAACCACCAAAACCAATAGGAACGATCGAGATGAGAGAACCTCTCAAAGATCAGGAAGAGACTCTGGAAGTCGGAACCGGGGCAGATATCCAAACCGACCAGCAGATAAGATGGAAGGGATGTCCGTGTCTACTTGGCCAGATATCTCTCATCTCTCCATATCCAAGCCGGAGCTAGTCAACGTCCTGAGACAGATGGGCCAACAAGTCAAGTGGCCTCAAAAGATGAAGGCACCCGATTCCTTCCGGAATCCGGATCTCTGGTGTGAGTTCCATCGCGATCATGGACATAGGACTGAGGACTGCATCGCACTACGAATCGAAGTCAACGAACTACTCCAGAAGGGGCACCTCCGAGAATTCATCTGCCACAAAGCTAAAGCACACCTGAGCAAGGAGGAATCTGAGAAACCAGCCAAGACCACTCCTGCTTCACCGCCTCGCCAGCACCGAGTAATTCACGTTATATCCGGCGGCTCAGAGGTGAGCGGTGTGAGCCATGCAGCTGCAAAGAAAAGCACCAGGAACACCAAACAGGGGTTGGAATCGACTCAGTCCAAGCGCCTACTCCTAGGTACCGACGAGATAAGCTTCACAGCCAAGGAACAAGAAAGAGTACTCACCCCTCACCACGACGCTCTGGTCATATCACTCATCGTGGCAAACTGCCTTGTAAGGAGGATCCTCATTGATAACGGAAGTTCTAGCAATATTATCTTCCGAACCGCATATCAAGACCTGGGGCTGGAGAAGAATGCTCTCACTCGGAAAGTAACTCCACTCATCGGTTTCAGTGGAGAGGTCAAGCAAACTTCAGGAGAAGTAACATTGCCTGTCTACGCAGAAGGGGTCAACATGACAACCAAGTTCCTAGTCGTTGACTGCCACTCATCGTACAACATAATCTTGGGACGACCCTGGATCCACGAAATGGGGGGCCATCCCCTCGACATTACATCAAATGGTCAAGTTTCCTACACCCTGGGGCATAAGAGCAATCAAAAGAGACCAAAAGAACTCTCGCTCTTGCTACCAAACCACCCTAAACGGAAAGACTAAGGCTTTATAGCAATCACAGAGTGGTCTTCTGGTCCAGAATACCAGAAGACCAAAAAGTAGAAGGGCAAGTACCGCCTCAGCAGCCAAGTCCCATTGGGCTCTGTGTACAAAAGTCAGCCGGCGGACGAGGAACTTCCCTCCTAGACCTCCTCAAGCGGGAATCTTCGGAGGCATCAGCAAGCGGATCCTACATCGCCAAAAAAGTTGGGGCATGAATGCCATAGAGAGACTTCTCACCGTGCCAAGGAACAGACCCTATCTCCTAGTTCCTGAGGCAAACGTATCTATCTATCACGGAGTCCAACGAGAGATCTCCTCCATGATCGTCCGCCCAATTAGAACAAGACATTGGAGAAGTCCATAGAGACCGTGGCATAAAGACCACCATCATCGAACCGAAGCATCGACCACCAAGGACGGCGCAGGAGACTCACCGTATCTTAGTCGACGTAGTCACACCAGTAGCAGCACACGTAAGAGCAATCGACTCGGGGTCCAAACCTCCAAGAAAAAGCAACTACCCAACGCCGCCCAGCCTGGCCAGCAAGGGAATGACTCAGAAAGCAGTCTATCCAACAGGGAAACCCCCGCGAACTTACGGACTCCGAAAAAGCAAAGGTAAAGCACTGTTAGACTACTGGAACCCTTCGTAGCTCAAAGCATATAACCTCTAGTACAGTCCCCAGATTATGATTTATTACTTGTATTTAAGCATTATGGTTTTCTACTCTTATATATGCTAAACGTCTAGGGACTAAGCTCAAATAAAATAATAGTCCCGACTATAAGGGAAATATAAAAACCATTATCCTTAAAGGGGCATACAGGACTGGATCAGGTCCCTTGAAACCTTCGATTCCCAGCTAAGCCTCACCAATACGTGGTACGTCCACACAGAATTACAAACGGGTATGAGACTGAGGGCAGGAATGGGTCTGATCAACCTAAGCATGCTTGTCAACACTACCTATAACCCCGGTATAGACCTTGAGCCATAGAAATATCGGACCCCCAAAAGCAAGAGTACTGTAACACCTCAGGGTTAATCCAGGGAATTTGCATATTGTAAATGTACTGTCACGCACAGGGAGCAATATATAAACTCCTGCTTGAACAGACGTGGAAAGCAGAAAAGCCTGGCACTTGGATTTCCGGATCCATAATCAGCACCTCTAAGTCTGACAGTGGCTTCCTGCAGAAGCATAATGCAGCGCGGGACCCGATAGTGACCAGCTTACGAGCAGTAGAATGCGAGGTCCCAACAGGTATCGGTAGTAGTTCTGCCTAGGTGGACGAAATACGGTCCCTGCGAAACTTAAAACTCCGGATTCCTATAAACCCCAAAGTTCTTATGAATTCCGGGCCCAAACGTAAGAACTCCAGGTTTATGAAAAACAAACGGACTTCCGAGTCCTCAAATGAACTTCCGAGATCCAAACGGACTTCTGAGTCCTCAAGTGAACTTCCGAGTTCCCAAACGAACTTCCGAGTTCCCAAACGAATTTCCGAGTTCCCAACGAACTTCTGAGTTCCCAACGAACTTCCGAGTTCCCAACAAACTTTCGAATTCCCAACAAACTTCCGAGTTCCTAATGAACTTCCGAGTTCCGAACGAACTTCCGAGTTCCTAAACAAACTTCCGAGTTCCCAAATGAACTTCCGAGTTCCCAATGAATTTCCAAGCTCCATACGAACTTCCGAGTTCTAAAATAAATTTTCAAATGCTCAGGCACAAAGCCTCTAGGCTCTTACGGAATTTCCAAATCCTAAACGACATCTCGAAGAACCTCGAGTTCCCTGGAGACCAGGCCCCAGACTATCTTCTACGAAGTGCCCCCTCGAAGCCTTGGATCCGAATCCTTAGAGGGTCCCCAAGTTCCTCAAGAAACTCCCAGTCCTTCCAACAGGCCAGTAGAAATCTCGGAGTCGTCTCTGGACCATAGAACAGTCCTCCGACCTGATCAGAAACTTATACTTCATTTTAGAAGGGCTTGTCCACTTTTGGAGACAAGACTACCAGAATCTCATCTACTACAAGAAGCAACAAATCTAACCTAAGGCAGAAAACAAAGATGTGCTCACGAAGCAGACCATCGCATCCTAAGCTACGAGGTCGACGAGCAAGTATAATGCAAAAAGATGGAGAAAACATTCTTTTAACAGAAAAAAGGCCACATCAGGGCCATCATCCGAGTTCAAAAAAAAGCAAGCAAAAGGCGCGAAGGCCTATCCAAAGTTTTAAACCCTCATCAAGGGCAACAAATAACAAAAAGAAAACCCCTACGACGGGGGATAAGAGTTTGCAAGATGGGACTTAGTTGATAGGAGGATCATCATCGGAAGGCTCAGGAGTCTTCACCACTTCAGCTTCTCCGGGCATCTGGGGCTCGTCCTCAAAGGAAGGAGCTGGAACGCCTAGGAGCTGAGCTTCGGTCGTCTTTACCGTCTTGTACTGCTCCAGCGCAGCCGCGAGATTCCAGCTCTCGGTCTCCTCCTTAAGCCATTCCCTCATCAGTTCCCAACGGACCGTCACCTTGGCACCATTCACCGCCATAGACTTCTCGATCTCGAAGGTCTCTGCAGCATCCTTCAGTTCACATATTTCCTCCTCCTTCTTCTTTAGCTGCTCTCTGAGAGAGGTGTTCTCCGAAGCTGCCAACACTCCCGCCTCATCCTGGTTCTTTAGATTGAGCTTCAACCCTCTAATCTCCTTCGCCTGAGCCAAGACCGTGTCCCTCTCTTCACGTAGCTGAGAGGCCAGAGTGTCCATCTCGGCTTTCATGGAAGCCTTGTCCTCTATCCTCTCCCCAAGGTGATATAACTGAGTCACCACCTGCATAGAGACAGTCCAATCAACAAAGAGAACCACATGACATCACAAGAAAGAGTATATAAAAACTCACCTGAAGTAAGTCAACTTGGAGGGATTGGATGTCAGAAGAAGAATCTTCCTCCGAAGCTAGGAGAACTGGAGTCGAAGGGAAAACCTTGGCAGTAAGATTGGCAAGGACGTTGTCAAGACCGAAGGGTGACGGTGAAGATTCTTTCGAAGCAGACCTGGAGACCTTAGCCTTCTTCTTTGAAGATGAAGGAGGTTGAACTGGAGTAGCTTTCCACTTGTTGCTCCTGACGAACTGAACGTCATCATCATCCTCAACGGGAGTTGGCTTCTTGGAACCAGCCTTCTTAGCCCGCATCGCCTCGGAGGCTTTCTGATACTTAGCCAAGGCTTCATCTCCTTTCGCTCCCGACATGTCACCTGAGATGCAATACCAAGCATAGTTGGAAACAACTCGTGAAAACGTGGCAAATAGAGAACTCACCCCAGATGATGCAACACTCTAAAGCCTCTTTGCTCACTAGATCTGGAATTTGTCGCCTCTCCGTCGGAAGCTCCAACACCTGCTCGATCGTTTCCTTTCCTTGACCAGGACCCAAGCTCAGCACGTCTACAAAAAGAAACAACAAACATCAGAACCAAGCTAGCGAGAAAGATATTCTGAACTCTCGTGACCCACCAGCTACACGCCAGATTGAAGAGAATCCTGGGAGATACATAACGGCAAATTTCTCAGCCCAATAACTCTCGAAGACAGGATGCCTCGTTCTCTCTCTCTTTGGAATCTCCTGAACCGGAGGCGTCTTACTGCGAGGACGCAGATGATATCTCCCCTCTCCAGTATTCATAGAAGAGACAGAGTAGGAGTACAGAACCTCCGCAACTCCGATGGTGAGACCCTCGAGATCGCCAAGGTTTTGCAGGGCTATCAATGTCCTCCAGGAGGGAGGATTCAGCTGACCTGGAGAAATCCCTAACGCCCCTGATATCTTAGCCACTAGTGAAGGGACTCGATCTCTGAAACCTGACTCGAAGAAACCTTCATACACCGGGACCTCGTCGACCTCGAAGTCAGAAACTCTATCGATAGGACCACGGATCCGGATGGCGACATCGTTGGAGAGACCGAACTTCTGTCTCCAACTTTCAACTTCTTCCACCCCGATCGACGAGATTGGACCAGTGGGAGGAAGCCTCTCCATTTCTGCAACAGGGGAAGCTCTCTCCACAATCGCCTGGCCGGGATTCTCGACCACCGCAGTGAGATCCAGAGAGAAGTCGGAAGAATCCGTTGATTCAGGAGGATCGACGGCGTCTCTACTCTTTTTCGACCTAACCCTAACGCCTATAGAAGAAGAAATAGGAGAAGGATTTGATCCGGCCCTCATCTTCGATGCGAGAGTCAGCGAGGGAAGTACGAAATGAAAAAGAAAGAGAGAGAGGGAAGAGAGTATTACCCGTGAAGATCTTGAGGAAGAATCGTCGAGGGTCTTTGAGAGAGAAAAAAGGAAAGTGAATGGTTTACTGGGCGGCAAAATGAAGGGATTAGAGCTAAAACCCTAATCGAAGCTCCACGCGCCAGAAAGAGGCTCCACGTGAGGAACACGCATCCGGAAATCTCCCAACACGTGTCCTACGAGATCGTCAGTTTCCCTCCAAATCCATGCGCCGGCCTTGGTCCCGTCTAGTTAAAAAAATCCAAGGAAAACTGAGTTCTGACCGAACTCCGACAGATCCCACTGAAGTTTCAAGATCATTTCTAAAGAACCAAGTCCCGCCAAAACTCTGGACACGGTCCCAATCGAAGAAAAGACTCTGAAATACATAACTACTAAAAGCAAGGTCCTACCTAAGGGAAGCAAGCTGAGAATGAGCAAACTTCGATTTGACTCGAGTGCACAGGTTATTCCCCGAGTTCGATGACGAAATCGAAAAATAAGGGCAAACTGTTGGGGAAAAATACTCAGGTATCCCTTTTCCTCTAGGCTCCAGGCAGGACCCAGGCTTCCGGGTCCCCGCTACAGAGTACTCCGGGTCCTCACTGAAAGGAACTCAGGAACTCAGAACTCATAACTAAGGAACTACCCCTTCCCCCGTGAAAATGGAAAACTTCCGATAAAGAGAACCTTCCATATTTCCGAATATGGAAGAGTTCCTCTTACTCTCGACGATTAAAATCGCCTCAAGGACGACTATATAAGACAAGGAAAAGCCCTAAACAGAGGATCGACGGACATACACTCGAAGACTTAGAAATTAGGTCTAGGCGGCTAGAACTAGGGTTCTTTCCACAATATCTTGTAATTCCAGTCTTTTAGATCTAATAAAACTCCTCTTCGAGATCTCTTTTCTGTTCTTCTCTCTAAACACTCTAAAATTCATACGAAATCCTTAATTCTTCTTCCGCTCCGTAGTACTCAAAAAAGACCTACACAAAAATCACCTAACACAAGGTTCCACTCAGCAAGAAGACAGTGATTATATGGCTACTTTCTCTCCGGTTGCAAAGTTAACAAGTGTGAAGCTGTTACTTGGCTTAGCTGCAATCAAAGAATGGAGTTTGAATCAAATCGATGTGTCGAATGCATTTTTACATGGTGATCTTGATGACGAGATTTATATGCGTTTGCCACAAGGTTATACTCCACCTGAAGGGGTTTCTTTACCACCTAATCCTGTGCGTCGTCTCAGGAAGTCAATCTATGGTTTGAAGCAGGCTTCCTGGCAGTGGTATAAACGCTTCTCTTCCATCTTATTAGGCGCTAACTACGTGCAATTTCCAGTTTGTCAAGAGTTCTGGTGGCTCTTTTGTTGCTATTATGGTTTATGTCGATGACATAATGATTACAAGTAATGATGGTGCAGCTGTAGCTGAGTTGCAAGCTCTTCTCAGCTCAGAGTTTAAGATCAAGGATCTTGGTACCGCACGCTTCTTCCTTGGTCTTGAGATAGCACGTTCTTCGCAGGGTATTTTTGTGTGTCAACGCAAGTACCCCTTAGACCTGTTGGAAGATTCAAGCATGTTAGGCTGTAAACCGAGTTCCATTCCCATGGATCCTTCTTTACATCTTACTAAAGATTTAGGAACTCCTCTCTGGGATCCTAAGGTTTACAGAGAACTCATTGGCAGACTCTTGTATCTTACCATTACGAGCCCTGATATAACGTTTGATGTTCATCAACTCAGTCAATTCCTATCATCTCCTATGGATACACACCTGCAAGCTTCTCATAAAGTCCTACAGTATCTCAAGAATAATCCAGGACAAGGGTTGATGTGTTCTGTGAACTCAGAGTTATGTTTGAATGCCTTTGCAGATGCAGATTGGGCAACGTGTAAAGAGACTCGATGCTCTATCACAGGCTTCTGTGTCTATCTTGGTACATCCTTGATCTCCTGGAGATCTAAGAAACAGGTTGTAGTGAGTCGAAGTAGCACTGAAGGAGAGTATCGAAGTCTTTCCTTAGCTACGTGCGAGTTTATCTGGATTCAGCAGCTTCTTCATGCTCTTCTGGTACATGTCACAGGTCCTGCAAAGCTATACTGTGACAACAAATCTGCTATTCACATTGCGATGAATCATGTGTTCCATGAACGTACTAAACATATCGAGATAGACTACCATACGGTTCATGATCAAATTAAAACTAGTCGTCTCAAGACGTTTCATGTTCACATCTTAACTAAATGCTTCATCCTGGTCTATTTCACTCTCTTCTTCAACGCCTATCTGTGTCAAGTCTTTATCTTCTAGCAGCTTCACCGATAAAGACTTGACGGGGTGTATTAGTATGACCCAGTTTAGTAGATTTAGATTGTTTGGTTTGTATTGGTTAAGTTTCCTTTTACTTAACCATGCACATATACATACAGGACTCTGATGTAAATGTTAATTAAGGAACCTAACAAACTTTCTTTTTCATCTTCATCTCTCTCGTTCACCATGATTGTCGAACTCAAGTTTCATCTTCTTTATCCTCGACTCTAGATCTTAATACCGAGTCAAGAGGCATGGTAGAAGAAGAAAGCAGAGAGGAAGCAAATGATGGAGGAAGCGGAAACGAAGGTGAGTGCACAAAGGTAAAAGAAAGAACTTCTTTTGCTTTTCATTCTCTTCTCCCTTTTGACGTAACCATTTTGGAATGATAATGAAGTTTTTACTGCTGAGGTAGAAAGTCCTGTAAGAGTTCTGTATAGTATTAATGGCAAATGGCTTATTGCAGCCTTATGTATCAAGAAGATTACAACGAAATACAATCATGGAGTGTTATGATTCTAATTTTTTATGAGCCTTGTGAATCTTTTCTTGATTGATAACAAAAGCGCAGGTCCTAGAAGTGGCCATGTCGTGACTATAGCAATGTAAGCTAATAGCCATACGGATTTCCTGCTGTATCTTGAAAGCTGATCCACTCTATTCATCAAAGGACCGATTAAACTGTTATAACCTTGACGAGTGTTGTCTTTATGTAGATGATAACTTGTCCTTTCAGTTTGAGCACTATTCTCTTCTTCTGCATTAGCTCTTGCTGTCTCCACTTCACTTGCTGCTGCAGCAACCATCCCTTCTTCTCCAGTATCCACAATATATGGTCCCTGATCAATGGAAGATTCTAATGGTTCCAGGATTATCTGCGTCTGAAAGTATAATATGATGAATATCTTGAAAGAGGCTGAGAATGGATCATGTCATGCTAATGGACTAAAAACTTATACCTTTTGTTTTCGGTCTGCATAGGGGCTAGAGAGAAGCACTTCAAAATATTCTTGCACAGCCCTAACCCACCTATACATAACAGTTTTACACATTTCATCTTCCCTCCTAAGGAAAAAAGTCTTTGTGGATAGAGTGTGAGATGATTACGCAGAATGATTTACCACATGCCTGTTGCTGTAATTCCTTCATAATAAGCAAGATGACCACCATGAGTTGTGGTTGCTAGAACTATGTTTTTGTTTCCCCTGCAAAAGTTGAGATCTTGGAACTTAAATTTCAGAATGACACAACCAAGAAACTCATCAATTTTCTCCTAGAATGCCTAATGTCGCTCACTTACTAATTTAGCCACACTGACGGAACAGAGAAACTCTGTTTTCCCAGAATTCACCAACTCAATTCAGCAACGGTAGTCTTGTCAAACCTTCTAGAGCATCCAAGAACAAAACCAAATCGGAATGACTTCTAGAACTAAAACGCAATTCCAAATACTATTATACCTTCACATCCAGTTAACTTAAAGTCCCTTATACCAATTGTTCCCTCTTAACTATTTTCTGAATGCTACTGAGGTGACGTCCCATTAATTAAACATCTGAATGACTCCTATAAAAGACTTACTTATCAGTGACCCTAAGTGAAGGAGAACCAGATTAAGGATACCGATTAATAGTGATGAGAGACTAATAGCAAAGAGATTCTTACCTACATTCATCCCAAGGAATAGCTTCCCTTGTACAAACTGGATCATCCAAAGCACTGATACAAAGGAGTGGAACAGCGACATTTCCCACAAACTGCGCACTGCTCGAATGTCTATAGTATGTATCAGTTGTCTGCATTAATGATTGGGTGATGTTCTACTTGCTTAGTGGAGCGAGAGGATATATAAACAAAGGATACCTACAAATATAAAACGAAAACGGTACCTCGAATTTGGCTACAAGTCTGGTGGCGTAGTTGTCAAACTCTCGAACTGAACGTGACTAAGACAACAAGACACAGAAAGGAACGAATCTTTTTAAGTCAATTTACTTGATTAGGTCATATAAATAGAATATCAATAATCAACCTTCTTAATGCCTTCCCAATCGGCAATACGAGAAATGACGGAGTGGTGCCTGCAGGTACAACCATGTGCAAAGAACAATAAAGACAAGATTAAAGAGAGATGAAGGTAGGTACAAGACAAGAATATTTAGACATACAGTTGTGCATAGCCTTGAAGCCCAACAGTAAGCACTCTGTCATAGAGTTTTTGCACGAGTTTACGGTTGATGAATCGATCACATATCTGCAGAAAATATTCTTTTAAACAAAGGCATGATAGAGCAACTCGTAGAGTGGAGGAATATTACAAGACAACAAGCATATGAGAATGAACCAAAAAAAAAACAGAAAGTGAAATGAAGAGAAACATCGAGGAGAACATCAACCCAACCATGATTTTCAGAAGTACTAAAGTCACCCAAGGATAATGATGTGAAACAGAAATAATAGTCGTGAAATAAAGAGAGACGTTATTTTCAATATCACACAATGTCAGTTTACTGACCAAAAGATCCCAAGGAGAGCACACAGCAGTAGCTCCAACAAGAGGTGTATCAGTGCCATGTTCCCCAAGATATTTTACCTGGATGCATGAGGTTGCAATTATAAAAGTAAGGATACCCAAACGTTAGGACATATAAGAACAAACAATGGTCGCCACAACCATTCGTTGCAAGACTAAGGATATAGAGAGGCAATATACCAGGACGTTGGCACCGATGCTTGTTCCAACAGCAAACAGAGGAGCCTCTGGGAACTGAGAATGTATGTGATCAATTACTTTCCGAAGATCTTCTGTCCATCCAGCATTGTAGACGCAGTCAGACTGATTAATGATTCGAAGATTCAGTCAGTCAATCATACTGCTTCCCAATCCACAAGAATAATTAAATGAAACAACCTCACAAGTGATAATCTTACGAATTAAAACTCAAAAGGATACTAAAACCTTTTAATTATGTAAAGCATATGACATGTTTCTTCCAGCGTGTTTTATAGTGAACTTGATTGCATGACTGTTGGTCAGATAGAGAAAGAGAAAGATCATGAATATCTTGAGGAACTCACAGTTAAAGAAATCCCTCCAAGACCACGATGGTTGCTGACAACAACATTCCATCCTTCCTTTGCCAGCCTAAAGGCAAGATGTTTAATATACTGCGGAAAAAGAAGGTTTCAAGTAAGCAAAAGGAACCCATTAAGGAAGAATGTAGAGAGGAAAGGTAAAACAAGATTACAGCAGCGGTAGAATCACTAGTGAGGCCTGGAACCACAATAGCAATTGGAGTCCTATCATTTCCTGGAGTTGAGCCGTTGACCACCTGAGATATGCCATCCACGACTGTGCATAACAAAAAAATTGCTCAAAGCAGAAAGAGCTTAAGAGGGAATCAAAATCTGAAAAGAGAACAACAGGCCTGTTCGTTTCGTAAACGCAAAGTTTAGCGGTGGCGTCAAACAATTATTACTACGACGGAAACCAAAATAGCAGAATCAGGAGTTGCGGTAGACGCTACTGAATTGCCGGAGACCAAAAAACGAGACGCTTTGTGTCGCATATAATTTCAGCGTCCCTTCTCTTTGGTGTTTGTTGCCGCTGCGTCTCAAAATAGTTCAGCAATATATCAGCGATGGTTTGTTATTGCCGTGATAAAGGTTGAATTTTTGGACGCTGCCGCTAGAAGTGGCGATTACGAAACGAACAGGCCTAATGTATAAATACAAACCATCAGAATGCATTAACCAGTCCAAAGCAATAGTGCCACCATCTGTTGCTTGGAAGAGATTTCTGACACCACATAAAAGAACATTGTAATAAGGGAACACATAACAAGATCTGAACAATCAAAAAAGCGCTCACCGCTTATAGCAGAAAGTAGGTGAGTTTCCGAAAAGGCTAAGGAAGGCTGTTTGAAGATGAGGGCTTGAAAGCCAGATGGTAGGAAAGTAGCTGCAAAATCGAAAATACACATAAGAAAGAGCGTTTCTTTCTTTTTGAAGATTGGATCAAAGACGAAGATTACCGTCCGTGAAGGAGGCGACACTTGGAAACGATAAACTGGCACAACTCGGAGTTGGGATTGAAGGTGAGAGAAATAGGATCTGATCTGGGAAAATGAATCTCGAGGAACAAGTAGAGGAAGAGTAAGATTGCGAGGAAGAGGAAGAAGAGATAGTGAAAGAAGGGAATGAGAGAGAGAGATTTTAAGAGGATGAGGTAAGGAGAGAGCAATTCCTCCTCTGTGATTATTGTACAGTTCATTGTGCGATGACCCTCTTTTTTTTCCTTATGCTGCAGAAAAGTGGGGCGAGATCTGATTATTACACCCGATAAGTGGAGGAGACGAACGACTTTTGTTTGAACATTTCCTTTCACTCCAACCACACCGGTGGTTTTCCACTCTTTTTTTTTTTTATCCTTCCACTCTTTTTTTTCGTGTTGAAATTTTGTTAATTAAAAGGGGAAATTGTTTTTTTTTCCCTTTTTTTTGTGTTTCAAAAAGAAAAAAGGAAAATTGTTTTTTACACCAAAAAATGGTTATTATGTCGAGTTAGACTAATTTCTATTTTGTACCAGTTTTTCTTCTAATGCCTTTTAATATTTTTAAAAATAAATTAAATAAATAATTTTACAAACAAACAAAAATTAGAAAAATAGTAAATACTGATGAAATATCTATATTAACTTAGCAATATTTTTTCTAGTTTTAAAAAATGTTTGAATCATAATTTCAGATTAAGGCAATTCTCCATAATAATATTTTTGAAGTTTTTGTTTCCAAAATAACACTAGAAGGGAAAGTCACAAAATGACATTTATTAATGGACTAAATGTCTCCTTATTTTATAGGGAAATTGCAATAGATATACATGAAAATTTATTTTATCAGGTAAATGGATATGGTACTGTGTAATTTTCATAATTCCAAGAGTGACCCTATTGCTTCTTACAGACATAACTCGATAAAACCTTCTACCTCTTTAGCCATTTCACTTTTCTTTTTTCTTTCTCGTTCTTTTTCTCTTTTTCCCTTCTTTCTGATAAACTCTAACTTTCTCTAAAAAAAATCTTCCACAAAACTGGATCCCTTCTCATCTTCCTCTTCTATATGTGCAACCCAAAATATATCTAAAATTTATGTCTCCTGTCCCCACCGTGAAACCAAACTTCTCCATCGTGAAAGACCTATCCGAGAGCGCCACCGTCTTCTCCAAGCCACAATCACCAAACTCCGCCGCCGCGTTCTTCCGTCGTGCTCTGTAACTCAGGAAGTATCCAGCTTTGAACCATCGACAACCTCAACCAGACTTTGATTCAACACCGCATTATCTCTCGTCCAAGTCACCTCCTCACCGCGATCAGCTCTCGCCGTTGTGGCCGTGCTCATCGTTGGAATCAAGCTCGCCATCATATTCTGCAAAGAGAAAGCATCGTTCTCTCCAATGGTGGAGTTTAGAATATTTGCACATCTGGCCCTTGACCTTTTGGCTACTTAATCTTTGACCCCAACACTATTGATTGTGAGGAAAATCCTCATTAACTCATGAACTTTCGATTGTGCAGTTTAACCCAAACGAAAATTTCCAAATTGCAGCCTTAAAAAACACTAATAAGATTAAGAAATAGATATTAAAAACAATTAAAATAATGAGATATCACTACTATAGGATTAGAGCATATGCACTTGAACATAATATCAAAAGGATATTTTATGATTTATACATATTATTTACAGCCGGTTATTGAATAATTTATCCGGTTATACCAAAATCGCTTATTTGATTATTTTCTACAGTAGTAATTTTGTAATTTTTATAATATGTGAAGACGTAATTATTGCTACTAACCTATACCAAGCCCACATTAAAATATTCTTCATATTTTGTCATCATATTCTTTCGTTATTATATCTAGATACGTAAGTTTTATATTCGGATTTCACATAATTGGACTCGAAATAAATTCGGTTAGTATAATGTAAATCCGGTTACACGACAAAAGTTTTCATAATTTATTACTGTTATATATAGTGAACACAACATAATACTCACCTTTACGATTTCCTAGTATATAGATAGAAGCTTGTCAGATTCAAAATACCACATTTTCGGTGTTCGAAATGATTACGGTGAGTCTTAATCTCTTTTTTTGTGCACAGCATGAGTGTTAATCATATATTGAGTTCGTAATACCCTAAACCCAACTTCTAGATTCAAACTGTAAACCCTAAATCCAACCCCAAAACCTAGACGCTATAGGGTTTGGGTTTAAAGTTTACGATTTGGGTTTACGGTCTAAGATAGGTTTGTGGTCTAGGTTTGGGGTTATAGTTTACGGTTTGGATGTAGGATTTGGGTTTACGGTATACGGTTTGGGTTTAGGATATAGAATTTAGGTTTAGGGTATAGAGTTTGGGTATAGGGTTTACAGTTTGGGTTTATGGTCTAGGATTTAAGTTTAGGGTATAAGGTTTGGTTTATGGTGTAGGATTTGTGGTTTACGATATAAGTTTTGGGTTTAGGATATAGGGTTTAGGTTAACAGATTATGGTCTAAAATTTATGTTTAAGGTTATACGGTTTGAGTATAGAGCCTGGTAGTTGATTTTAGGATATAGGGTTTAACAGTTTGGTTTTAGTGTTTAGTATATAGATTTAGGGTCTAGTAATTGGATTTATGGTATAGAATTTGGGTATAGGATTTGGATATAATGTTTAATATATAGGTTTATAGTTATTGTATCCAGATTTCTTTTTAATATCCGGCTAAAACTTATACATACAGATTACTTTTTAATATTCAGTTTCTGATATATTATAGATGTCAATGAGTGATTTACGTATAATTTAACAATATTGGCTGCGGGGGAGTGGTTTCTGAAGCTTGAACTAATGCAACAGATCCCGAGTTTGACGTTGATGATGTATTTTTTTGCATTCTTAATTTAATATTTTTATTTAATTCCTTGTTCTCACTCTTTTAAGAAAAAAAAAACGTCTAGATGAATATATTCACCAGTTTTACATTCTACGTTGAACAAATATAAGTGTTTCAGAAGAAGACAAAATGACTTGGTAACGGGAAAGGAAATAAGTACGTCAAGTGCTGCCGAGGCTACTCCAGTCTTTTAACCCATTTCCATCTCCCAGTACGCAAATTATTAAAAAGAGCTACACACTTTCCCAATTTCCACACATAATTTGTATATTCAGCTAATTAACCCTATGTTATAATTAATAAAACAAATAGAAAAAAAATCAGAAACCTCCCTCTCTCTCTCTCTCTCTCTTCGATCAATCTCTCACGGCTGTTCTTCCCTCTTTCTCTTCACTCGATTTCTCATGGCGGCTACCTCTCTTCAGGCTCCGCTGGTGCACGGGGAGGCGAGCGAAAAAACCCTAACGCTAAAGTCGGTAACTTTCGAAATGAGTACGTGTATGTCCCTAAGAGACCTTCGCCGTCGGTTGCTAGTACGGCGAAATCTGTCGGTGAGGGTAGTTCGACAGTTAATGCCGTTGCAGGAAAGTTTAGCGGAGATGTGCTGTATAGACTTTACTTTAAGGGTTTGGTGGGTGAAGAGAGTGTGACTGGGAAGGGGAAGGTGAAGATGGCTGACGTGGCGGTGGCTGGATTTGGGGTTGCGATTTGTGACCAGAGGGATGGTTTGTTGTTTGAGTTAAAGAGGGAACTGGTTGGCCGTGACACGAACCGCCAGGGAGCGTAGATTAAGGCATTGACACGTGGGCTAACCGAAGCCGCGAAGCTTTGGATCAAACATGTTATCTTCTGCAACTCTTTTCCCATTTTCCAGTTTGTAAGTTTCCTACTTTTCTTGTTCTGTGTGATTAAATCAGTAAAGAAAGATATATATACAAGGTTTAGACCGTCATAAATAGACCGTCATAAGATAAATAGAAAACTAACAATTCATAGTCTAACTAGGAAAAGGTAAATACAAATATGGAAAAGTACAAAGTAGATAAGTAAAAGGAAAACATAGTATGAGCCGTCTCTCTCTCCTCTTGGGCGCTTGGTTATGGGCCATCCACCATATGATTTATAATACTCCCCCTTGAACGCCATAACCGTTCAGGGTTCGTAGTATGCTTAATGTTGCCTCATTAAAACCTTACCAGGAAAACCCAGTAGAACAAAACCATGGTGAAGGAAAAAGAGTACAACACACACTACTCCCTCTGATGAATGCATCACTGAAGGTCTTTCAGTCGATGCATCCCAAGCTGATGTATGAGCTTCTTCAACGTCGCGGTTGGTAAGGCCTTAGTGAACAGGTCGGCTGAATTTTCACTGGATCGGACCTGTATCACTTGGACTACATCGGCCTTCTGCATCTCATGTGTAGAAAAGAATTTGGACAGGATGTGTTTCGTCCTGTCCCCTTTGATGTATCCATCTTTGAGCTAAGCAATACATGCTGCATTATCCTCATACATCACGGTTGGACCCTTGTCTTCGGGCATCCCAAAATCTGATCGTATATGTTGGGTCATCGACCTCAACCAGACACACTCGCGGCTGGCCTCATGTATGGCCAATATTTCCGAAAGATTTGAGGATGTGGCCAGGAGTGTCTGCTTCATTGAACGCCATGATATGGCCGTTCCACCATGTGTAAACACATAGCCTGTCTGAGATCTAGAATAGTGCGGATCTGAAAGGTATCCAGTATCAGCAAATCCAACTAAACCATCTTTGTTTTTGTTGGTATAAAACAGACCCAAATCTTTCGTTCCTTGTAGGTAACGAAGAACATGTTTTATCCCGTCCCAGTGCCTTTTGGTCGGACATGA
This sequence comes from Brassica nigra, assembly GCA_016432835.1. NCBI lineage: Eukaryota > Viridiplantae > Streptophyta > Magnoliopsida > Brassicales > Brassicaceae > Brassica > Brassica nigra. The sequence goes on from CM028247.1 coordinate 38,889,050, forward strand.
GCTAAACCTAGAAAGTAAGTTCACAGCAAAGCATATATCAGGCCGTGTGTGAGTTGCTAAATACATCAATGCTCCTATGGCACTGAGATATGGCACTTCGGGACCAAGGACATCCTCACCGTCCTCCTAGGGACGAAATGGATCCGTGACCAAGTTTAGAGACCTCACGACCATAGGGCTGGACAATGGGTGAGACTCGGACATATTAAATCTTGTTGGGGTCGAAATCGGATATGACAAAGTTGACATCCAAATGTCCGTAAAAATTAACATAAGATTTTTACGTTCTCGAAAAAGGAAACTTATACGGAGAACTTGCGGTAAAATCTTGTTTTAAAGAATTCAAACAACGATTTCTTAAAACAACGACACAATGCTATCATTGGTCCAAACGTCCGTAAACAACATCTCAAGCATCATATCATTGCGACAGTCTCGGACGCTTGGACGATGGGTTCTCACAACAAAGTTTTCAGTCCACGGCGCAAACTCGGTCGCGATGGCGACCGAGTAACAAACAAGAGCTCGGTTGCTATAGCGATCGAATCGCGAAACGAAGCTTGGTCGCTATAGCGACCAAACATGCATGCATCCGGTCCTTCCGAAGCGTCCAACGTCTTCCGAAATGACGATACGACGTAAAACTATGCAGTCTCGACTACCCTCATTACAACCTTCCGCAAACCACGGCTTAACCATTTCTTGATTTCCAATCAAATGGAATCCTTGGTCTGGTTTTACGATAAAAACCGCGGAAATTATCTTTATCAAAGAAACCGTAATAAACGTCCCGAATCAAAAGACGGTCCAAGGAGTCCTAAAACTTGATTCGAGGCCCACTTACGATTTCTTAAAACCCATAAACGCTATGACGGTTATGCTTGGTGAGATAAATATCAAATTCCGCGGATAAATGGAAAGTTTCCGCAGATAACCATGAAGATCGGAAAAATGGAATATCTCCATTTTTTGGACTATGACGGCTTAAGGGCAAAAGAGGAAGGCGTAAACCGACCTAGAAGGGAGTATATAAGGAGTTCAAGACGAGAGGAATAGGGGAGAGAACTTTTTCACAGCAAACTTAGCACGTAGAGCAATTTAGGCATTTTTCCGTTTTTGTTATTCGAGCTGCGTCTCAGTTAGGTTTAGCCGCCTTCGGGTATTAGACTAGGAATCTCGCCGACAGCTCTGGTAGCCGAAGCATCTTACCTTGTTGTTACGTTCAAACGCGAATTCGGAAATAAGATCTTCTTTGCTCATTTTACGATTCCTTATTATTATTCTCGTTTTATTTCGTGTTCTGATTACTTGGCGTGTGGTTTCTCAGATATCCGGGACGACGCGACGGACTTGCAGACTCCTCTCAACGGAGTAAACAAGGATGCTCTGAACACTCCAGCAGCGGATGTATCCGCGGCCAACGCACCTGCTAACGCCGCGACGCTCGACGAGTTCAAAAAGATGCTCTCTGCCTACGAAAATAGGTCGGAAGAGAAGGATAAACTCGTGGAAACCTTGACCAAACAGGTTCAAACCCTAATGGCAAGGACCCGCGCAGTCCTCCCTCGTGGAGCTACGAAGCTCCACGGAAGGAGGCTCTAGTTCACAACCCCACGTGATAGGCCTGGAACTTCGCAGGAACGTCCCTCCGGACAAAACCCTAGCGAAATATCCCCTGTCGAGAAAAGCAACTCGGAAAATCCTCTGCCGTCCGAAAAGAACACCGAGGTGGATGAAGTCGAGCACATCGACTTGGAACCCAGCAAAGACTCCGAGGAAGACGCCGACGTCCATCCAAGAAGAACCAGGAGCCGATCGGCTCGGGAAGATTCCCCGTTCGACAAGCCCATGGCGAAAGAAGAGGAAAACCTCTACTGGGTCAAACAGGAGGAGCTGGCTGAAAAGCAAAACGATATTACTCGCAGCAAACGCCGACAAGCTCGGAAAGCCGCTGAGTAGAATCTGGATATTCGCAATCTCCGCGATTACATCACCAAAACCGCTGCGGAAGTAAGGGCTGTGAAATCGCAGATCCATCACGCCACGAGTGCTGCCCCAGAAATTGACAGATTACTCGAGGGAGCTCGTAAGACGCCTTTCACCGCACGCATCTCCGACACCAAGGTGTCTAATCCAGGGAAGCTCAAAGTACCGATTTACAACGGTACGACCGATCCTTAAGCGCATCTCCAGGCATTCCATATCAGTATGGGAAGGGCTAGATTCAAAGAAGACGAAAGAGACGCAGGCTATTGCCGTCTGTTCGTTGAGAATATGGAGGGAGCGGCGCTCGAGTGGTTCGCTCGCTTAAAGCGAAACTCCATCAGAAGTTTCCGCCAGCTCGCATCGGAATTTCTCAAACAGTACTCTATGTTCATAGATAGAGAAACTTCCGATGTCGACCTCTGGAGTCTGTCCCAGAGAGAGGACGAGCCCCTCCGAGAGTTCATGGGTCGGTTCAAACTGATCATGTCAAGGGTCAGCGGAATCAGCGACAAAGTTTCCGTAGACGCGCTTAGGAAGACGCTCTGGTACAAGTCAAAGTTCAGAAAGTGGATAACACTCGAAAAACCTCGCTCTCCACAAAGCCTCGGACTACATAATGATCAAAGAAGAAACGAAAGTCCTGTCGCAGAAAAATAAGCTGACGAGAAATTCTTCGAAAGATGCAGATCCGAAATTGAAAAAGAAGACCTCTCGTAACGACAAGTACATCTACCACGAGGGAGAAGAGCTCCAAGGCGCACACAACTACGCGATCAATTCGGAGCAAGGCAAAGCTTCGGGGAACACATGGACTCGCAACAAAAATTACGACGAAAACGTCTACTGCGAGTTCCATCAGACCAGGGGCCACTACACGACCAACTGTAAAGTCCTGGGGGCGAGAATGGCCGCGAAGCTGCTTGCTGGAGAACTCTCTGGAGTAACCAGCGTCAAGGATCTCATCCTCGATACCGATCGTCCACCGAGACCCGATAAAAACCCTCCCGCAGAAAACTCCTCTCCAAGAAATCAGGTAGGAGATAAACGCGGAAGGAGATCAGACGACAAGGGGAACGATAACAACCGCATAAGGGTGAACATGATCATCGGGGGATCGCAGTACTGCAAGGACTCGGTCTCGGCCATCAAAGCCTACCAACGGAAAGCCGAGTCAAGTGTGAAGTATCCCACATGGTCTCCTCCCCGAGATGGTCAGGACAATTCGGTGACATTCATGGAAGAAGAAGCCAGCGGAATCGATCAGCCTCACTGCGACCCCCTCGTCATAGATCTCGTGATAAGGGATCTTGAGGTCGCGAGAGTACTCATCGATACCGGAAGCACAGTCAACGTGATCTTCTGCGACACCCTCAAAAGAATGAACATCGAGCTCAGAGAAATCACCCCCGTGCCTAAGCCATTGACGGGTTTCTCCGGACAAACGTCCATGACTCTAGGATCCGTCCAGCTACCCGTCATGGCAAAAGATGTCACGAAAATAGTTGACTTCGCAGTGGTAGACAGCCCGGCTGTCTACAACGTGATCATGGGAACTCCGTGGCTAAACGCCATGAAGGCCGTTCCCTCAACGTATCAAGTATGCAAATGCCCATATGCAAGAGAAATTAAGTTCATTCAAGTCTACGTTCAGGATGGAGCTGGTTTCAAGAAAAATGTCAATATCAAGCAAGCAAGCAAGTTTCAAGAAGAGTTTTCAAGGCTCAAAGCATGCAAGCCTTTCAAAAGATGCTTAAGCTACTTGATATGCTTAATTAGGGTGTCAAATTTAGTGCAAACAAGTGTTCTTTACAAGGCAATGCTCCATATACAAATGAATGCAACCTATATGCTCTAGACTCAATCTTAAGGATGCAAGTGATGCAATCTACATGATTCAAATTTTTTTTTTAATGCAAATATGAATGTACAATGCAATGCATGAGACTCTCAATCACAATGCAAAAATGATCAAATACCTGGTACCTCCCCCACACTTAAATCACACAGTCTCTGTGTGAGTAAGAGAGAAGGAGAATACCCCAACAAGACAAAAGCAAATGTATATACAAGAAGGATTGGAGTGACACATACTTGGAGTTATTGGCTGAATTGGGTGGTAGAGGACCCTTGGCCTCGGATTTGTGCCACCGGGAGAGATAGGCTGAAGCAGATAAGTGAAGGCGGGTGTCTAGAGTTGCAATGCTTGCCGCCTTTCACCTTTTGTCTAGCCTTAGACCCAACCTGAAAAACCTCAACTATCCTTATTAAAAAGCTTCAAAAGAAAGAAAGATAAAGAAATATATAAAATGGATAAACATGGGAATGCCTCCCAAACGCGCTTGTTTTAAGTCTCTAGCTTGACTTTGTGTGCTTTCTAATCATAAGTATCAAAAGGTTGAGCCAATGCACCTTTGGTCCTTCTCCTATGAGAACAAGGAACCAAGTATGCAAAGGAGCACACTACAGTCCATAGAAAATAGACAGATTTTTCATCAAAGAGCTTCACTAAAGATGTATCATGAATCATGAGATGCTTTTTTGAGGTTCAAATGGGCATGAGAATCAGAAGCATTTGGTGGAAACACAAAGTCAACTACAGGCTCAAACGAAGTTTTAACAAAGTAGTCAACTCTATCTCCATCAACCAAATAATACACAATGTTCACATTCTCATGATAATTTCAGCATGGGGGTTTTCTATCTCAAGAAAGAGCTTATCCACATCAAGTTCATCCCCTAGATCAGCAAGTGCAAGAAGAGGTCTAGGTTCATTAAGAATGAAAAACTCAGATTCAAGATCAAATGAAGCACATAGATAACTCTTGTCAAAACAAACTTCAATATGATCTCTAACAAGCTTTTCTATTCTCAACTCATCTAATTTCCTAGTTTCACATATCAGATCAAGACATTCATTTATGAACACATGAGAATCAAGATCATGGGAAATATTCTCACCACAAGGCAAGCAAATTTCCTCAGGTGGAAGTTCTAAAGGGGAAATGCTTGTACCTTCCAGCTGGAGTGGTGGAACCCAATACATTACCTCTTTAAGGTCATAAGCAACATCAAACTCATGTTGTGTAATCTCCCTTTCTTCAAACTCTGCTCGATCCCTAATGAGGTGTACCCGGATCATTCGTGCCAGGGATCTCATTGGCTTGCCCCAATTCTCTTTCATTCTCTGAAGCCGATGCAACTCCACCCTTTGGTCTGGTGTGAGTATGCGTATATCAAAGGGTGGTGGTTCCACATAGACATATGGCTCATCTTCAATGTGATCTTCATATTCTTGTGGCTTTTCAAGATAGCTTGAAGCCATCACTACAAAACATAAATTCTAGAATAGAAAGTTAGTAACTGTACAAAAGCAAAACAAAGCAAGAAAATAAAGTTTAGTCTCAAGAAAGATTGAAATCCTAATGATAAATCTACTAGTTTCCCGGCAACGGCGCCAAATTTGATACATGACTTTTCAAGGGTCCTAATCAAATCAATGTAGTATAAAATATTGTCGAACCCACAGAGAACTCGAGACTTATAGCACCAAGAATACACAAGCTTCTTTAATCTAAGCAAACAAGAAGATGGATGAAGGTGACAAGCTAAGATCCAAGAAATATAAACAAGGTGATCTCAAATCCAATCAAGAAACTATTTCAAGAACTCAATCAAATGCTAAGGTGGAATCCATGGGACTAGGAATTTGACTTTAGGTGATGTAGATCCAATCTAAAGGTGGCAGCAAACAATCAATCTAACAACCTTAAGCCTAGACACAATCCTAAGCAAGCTCTATCATTCACTAACATATCTCAAGCATTTAATCTCTTAGGTTGAATAATATGAAAACAATCATTAAGAACAAGTCCATTACCTATCTTAACACCTTTAACAACAAATCTCTTTGGTAAAGAATGTTAAGAGCATTGAAGAGTTGGTTCAGGCATTTCATAGAACACCTTTCAGACATGAAATGCCTATAGATCTATTTTGATATGATCAATACCAAAATAGCATTAAGAACCCTCAACAAGCAAGGAAACAAGAAGATCTAACAGTAAACACCCTAGATCTTCACTAATCACCTTTAATCACCCTAGTCCATGAATCCAAAGTGTGTCTACTCACTAATCTCAATGAAAAACCTTAAATCTATGTGAGATTCAAGGCTAATCATGTTTGTGAGAAGGAGAAACAAGATATAAGATGAAGAGCTTCCTTAGATTGATTAAAAGATTCAAGCTTTTACAATATGAGGCAAAGTCTTGAGAGAAAATGAGATACTCCCACTTTGGGAGATATAAGAGTATTTATACAAGGCTTAGAAGCCCTAAAAACATCATAGAAAAATACTAAAAGGTCCTTAGGGTCAATTAGGCTTCAACCAATAGTAAAAGAGGGTAAAAAACGGTCAGGGGTTGAGCCAAACCGCCCAACCCGGCCTAGTCTTCCCGGCCTGGTCTCATCCAGCGCTTCTCTCCCGACCAGGTAGCTGTACCCGGACCAGTCTTCCCGGCCAGCTTGATGTGCTTCTAGTAAACTGGTCATAACTCCTCCAATACAGCTCCAACTGACTTGAAACCACTTCCATTGGAAAGCTAACTCAATTTTATGTGTCTCCACAAAATCTTAGCAACAGAAAACATCTGTAAGGCCTTCGTCCATGCTCATTTTTGTCTCGACCATATCATGGATTGACTTCTCTTTTCATGGCCAAACTTGATTCTTCAGCTCTTTTTGGGACATAAGACTCCCAAACACCTCAAATCACACCAAAGCATGCTCCAACACCTGATAAAGACAAATGAATGCAAAATGGATCCTAATGATGCCTAATGCCTAACTTATATGATCAAAATACACAAGATATGGATGCTAAAAACATGTAAATATGCAAGACATCATCCGTCCAGCTACCCGTCATGGCAAAAGATGTCACGAAAATAGTTGACTTCGCAGTGGTAGACAGTCCGGCTGTCTACAACATGATCATGGGAACTCCGTGGCTAAACGCCATGAAGGCCGTTCCCTCAACGTATCACATGGGCGCAAATTCCCAACAAGAACTGGAATTGCAGCCATCTGGGGTTGTCAAAAACAGTCGCGACTTTGCTTCTTGGCGGAACATAAGTTAAGACAGATCACGACAACCTCTATGGTAAAACGCAAGCCTCTCGAAGATTCTCCGACGAAGACGGGCGACATCTTCCGCATAAGCAAACTCGGAAATCGGAACCCAATTTGGTTCTGACGACGACATCGTAACTCAACGGGAAGAGAAAAATCCCGACAAGGACGTCGACCCTGCGACAAAGGCGGTCGACGCGCCACTAACCGCCGAGTAAGACACATTCGCGGCACAATCAGAACTACGAGATGGTTTGATCTTTGAAATAGGTACGTAGGCAGCTCATCGAAAGACGAGTTCAGCTATCCCTCTAAAAGGAGGGTACGATACTGTGATACTCCCACCTTTTAAAATTTCCGATGCACCTTTGTAATCGAGTTGTTTTAAACATAATAATTTTTTTTTACAATACGCATCTTTTTACTCTTCAAGATAAAAATCGCAAGACATTCTCATCTTATCGTTTGATAAAAGTCGAGAAAACTACGCAAGTATTCCAGAAAATCGAAACAGGAAAGTATAATCTCTGAAAATAACGACGAGACGTCGTCAAAGTTAGATTCAGGATTATACGAACGACCATCCAAACACGATAAGAAAACATCAAAACTTATACCGCGCTCGTCGATTGGCCCCGACGAGCACATCAGCCGTCTTAAACAAACGCAACTCAATCGTTCCTTAAAGAATGATTCTCTAACATTCGACACAAGGATAAAAGCGCGCAATAAAAATCCCTAAATTTTGGTCTAGCACTTCCAGTTGGCTTAAAAATTGTCTCTGGAGAGATGCTCGATTCGTATCACACAAGTCAAATAATCCGAGAACCTATCGTGGACTTTAAATCGATCAGGTTGAAATCACAACAGGAAAACTCATAGCCGGCTTTTCACCGCATAAACCTTTAAAAATCGAGAGTAAACCTAGGTCTTGCCCTAAACTCAGCACACTGGTCTCTAACATCTCAAAGACATGATATCTAAAAATGATACGAGATCTTAAAACATGTCTCTCCGTTCCATATCTCAGCTTTCCAATCACCACAAGTCTTGCGACGGACCTTAAAAGGAAACAACAGATCGAACGTCTTATTGGAGATAAGTACGAGACAACAACTCTGATTTATCCCAAACAAACGAAAACTATTAACAAAGACGTTATATATATAAACCGCCCCGCGGCTGGGATTTGAAGCCACCAATGGCCAGTCCCAATATTACAAACAGGCCATACTGGCCAGAACAAAGTCATATGGCCGCACTCGGCCGGGTAAAAAGAAAAAGGCCACACTTAGCCGCAGAAACACGAAAGATAAAAGGGAATTATTTTCCTGATAAACACCAACTTAAATCAATAGATGACAAAATCCTCTGACGGCAAAGCTCCAAACTCTCCCGCTGGATAGCTCACCTCATCCTCGCCTCCATCCGCCTCGGTCGCGACCTCCACCGTATCGGGAGAAACCGGGGATTGGATCCCAAAGTCCCCAAATCCTCCCTTCGATCGGAGGAACAAGCGACTCGGCATGAGCACAATCCTTCATGCCTTCCTTTATGAGGTTCAGCTCATCTTCATAAACATAGTTGCCTTCCTGCTTTCTCAAGAGAGTACCAACCGAGCCGCGACACTCGCGAAAATCGCCCGTTAAGTCATCGGCCGCCCTGAGATTTTTTTATTCATCCCTAAACTGCGTCGCGCGGTTATTCATCTCGGAAACGATCTCCCTTTTGGCTTGTCTTTTCGCCGACGGATCTCGGTGGCACGATCGGCGGCTACCTTTAAATCTCGCTCCAGGGTCTCCGTCTGAAGCCGCGCAAAGTCCTTTGCATGCTTTTCCGCCTTGAAACACCAAATCCTCATTTCTCTGAGGCTCTCCACTAATGCTGAACCAAGCTTGTTCATCGCCTACGAAATCGAGAAAATTCGTTATTCTTAAAAAAACGAATATACATATGAATGACTCGTGGAAGAATTAAGGAGGAAAATAACTGACCCCGTTGACCGCGCGAGAACTCTCCGCGACTATCTCAGACCTCTCCGGCTCTTCCACGAACGGAGGAGGATCAGGATTTGCCGGAAGACCCTCGAAAAAGTTATCAAAATCAGGAAGTGGCATATCACTCAAGCCGCTTCCATCGCCAAAAGCGAGATTCGGGTCCCATCCCGGACGATCAAAATTGTCGACAGAATAGTCAAGGTCTCCGATGTCAACGCCTTTGTCCTTGGAGAACCAATCGTCCGACTTCTTAGCCGAAACACGCTCTCGAACACGATCCACGGGCTCGGAAACTCAGGATGGGCCAATCTGATCGCCTTGCGAACCTTTTTGTGAGAAAAAAGGTCCATCAATGATGACCGCTCCTGAGGGTATCCCTCACCTCCATGATATGCGCAGGCCACGGATGTGCCAAACTGATATAGGGTGCAGGATTGGGGATCATTCGGAACATCGGAATGAATTCCTCCTCGCACGCAGCATCGACGGAAGAAAAGAAAAATCCTTCCACTGGTTGAAGTTGGGGACAGGTCCTCGATCACGGACATTATCTTACGAGGGGTCATTCGCCAGCAACACGACTCCCGAACGAACTGCACCCGTACGAAGCCAAAATGATCAGTAGTGAGAGATAGACCATGCTCGAACTTAAAACGAGACCAATGAGAATCTCGGCTAGGATTCAACTGGCTGAACGAACGTGGAAACGATCCAGCACGCGGACAATAATCTCAGGGATCGGAAACCAGAGGCGACAACGCACCAACACAGCCTCGTAGCATGTAAAATAACCCTCCGGGGATTGTTGGCTCTCCCCACGCCTGGGAATTCAAATTCCACAGCATCCGAACCCGAGCTTCCCATGCTTTCGCAAGAAAGGAGCTGGTAGTCTTGCTCGAAGGCCTTCCGTCACATCTCGATGCGATAACAGGAAAACGCTCCTCGGTAGGGCCGATTTGGTTGCTGCACGTTTTCCAGTACGCTCCAGCCAGATCCGGTGGATGGAACGAAAATTAGGACTTCAAACAAGAAGCTCCTCGTCCCGACATTCGGGGAAGGATTTTCAGAAACTTTTTTCTTGGAAGATTTTTCCCACTTCTAAACATCTTTTGAAATTTTGAGAGGAGGAATCAAAAGAAATTTTCTCTCAAAAGAAATTCTTGTGAAGATGAGTGAGTAAAAAATGAAAGGAGTTACCTTCTCTTTTATAAGCTTCAGGAATTACTATTCAACCGCAGACTCTTGGATGCAAACTTCGCCTAAACTCGCCAAACCGCACAATAGAATCTCGTCAACCTACGATTCTAGCGCATCGGGGCTAACTGTTGGGGTCGAATCGATATGACAAAGTTACATCCAAATGTCCGTAAAAATTAACATAAGATTTTTATGTTCTCGAGAAAGGAAACTTATACGAAGAACTTGCGGTAAAATCTTGTTTTAAAGAATTCAAACAACGATTTCTTAAAACAACGACACAATGCTATCATTGGTCCAAACGTCCGTAAACAACATCTCAAGCATCATATCATTGCGACAGTCTCGGACGCTTGGACGATGGGTTCTCACAACAAAGTATTCAGTCCACGGCGAAAACTCGGTCGCGATGGCAACCGAGTCACAAACAAGAGCTCGGTTGCTATAGCGATCGAATCGCGAAACGAAGCTCGGTCGCTATAGCGACCAAACATGCATGCATCCCTGTCCTTCCGTAGCGTCCGAAGTCTTCCGAAATGACGATACGACGTAAAACTGTGCAGTCTCGACTATCCTCATTACAACCTTCCATAAACCACGGCTTAACCATTTTTTGATTTCCAATCAAATGGAATCCTTGGTCTGGTTTTACGATAAAAACCGCGGAAATTATCTTTATCAAAGAAACCGTAATAAACGTCCCGAATCAAAAGAGGGTCCAAGGAGTCATAAAACTTGATTCGAGGCCCACTTACGATTTCTTAAAACCCATAAACGCCATGACGGTTATGCTTGGTGAGATAAACATCAAATTCCGCGGATAAATGGAAAGTTTCCGCAGATAACCATGAAGATCGGAAAAATGGAATATCTCCATTTTTTTGGACTATGACGGCTTAAGGGCAAAAGAGGAAGGCGTAAACCGACTTAGAAGGGAGTATATAAGGAGTTCAAGACGAGAGGCATAGGGGGAGAGAACTTTTTCACAGCAAACTTAGCACTTAGAGCAATTTAGGCATTTTTCCATTTTTGTTATTTGAGCTGCGACTCAATTAGGTTTAGCCGCCTTCGGGTATTAGACTAGGAATCTTGCTGACAGCTCTGGTAGCCGAAGCATCTTACCTTGTTGTTACGCTCAAACGCGAATTCAGAAATAAGATCTTCTTTGCTCTTTTTACGATTCCTTATTATTATTCTCGTTTTATTTCGTGTTTTGATTGCTTGGCGTGTGGTTTCTCAGATATCCGGGACCTCAAAGAAATTAGGGTTTTCCTACTTTCCTTATTTATACGATTTATTGACGGTGCGAATTTCGGTTCCCACAAATCTCTTGAGTACTTTTTCTGTATATGCCATTTGATGCACAGAGATTCCATCATTTATATACTCAAGCTGTAATCCCAAACAGAATCTTGTCTTTCCAAGATCTTTCATTTCAAATTCTTTCTTAAGATATTCGACTGTTTCTGAAATCTCTCCAGAGGTTCCAATGATATTTAAATCATCAACATACACTGCTATAATCACAAAGCCCTTATTTTTGAATTTCTTTATGAAAATACATGGACTGATCGGATCATTTATGTATCCTTCTTGTATGAGGTACTCACTTAATCTGTTGTATCACATCCTGCCAGTTTGTTTCAGTCCATAAAGTGATTTATTCAACTTTATGCAGTGTTGTTCACGAGAGCTCTCTTTATTTTTCAATTCAATACCCTCTAGGATTTTCATATAGATTTCATTATCCAGTGGGCCATATAGATATGCTGTAAAAACATCCATCAATCTCATATCTAGAATTTCTATTATGACCAGACTTATTAGGAATCTAAAAGTGGTTGCATCCACCACAGGGGAATATGTTTTCTCATAATTGATTCCTGGTCTCTGTGAGAATCCTTGTGCAACAAGTCGGACTTTATACCTCATGACTTCACCATTCTCATTTCTCTTCCTCACAAAGACCCATTTGTATCCCACTGGTTTTGTATCATTTGGTGTTCGGATTATTGGACCGAAAACACATCTCTTCTTTAAAGAGTTTAACTCCACGTTTATGGCTTCTTTCCACTTAAGCCAATCTTTTCTTTGCATGCATTCATATATAGACGTGGATTCTTGATCCTCATTATCCATTAGTTTGGGTGCTACCTCATAAGCAATTATATCTGTGATGTCGACATCTTTTCTATTCCATTGTTTTCCAGACAGGACATAATTTATTGAGATCTCATTATTGTCCGGACCATCAGTACCATGAACCCCGGCGTTCCGAGGATCACTGCTTGGTACGTCCGGACCAATATCCATTTCTATGGACTTAGGTGCGGCCACATCTCGGGTAAGATCGGCCACGTCCTTGTCTGGGGTTCCAACCTCGGATATAGCACCTTTCTTTGTTTTCGAGGTTTCTTATCTATGGAACCGATTGGTCTACCACGTTTCAAACGTGTTTTGGAATCTGTAGCAACTTGATTGTGTCCCTCTTGAACATCAATCCAAACTGGTGCATTAATAGCTGGTACATGTGACTAAGTCACTCTTTTCGGGTCAGCAAAGGAATCTGGAAATTGATTAGCTAGCTTTTGCAAATGTATTATTTTCTGGACCTCAAGATCACACACTTGAGTCGGAGGATCTTGCCAATTTATGGATGTCTGATTCCATGATATTTCTTTTACCAGCTTATTATCTCCATCTAATGCTGGAAGTTCGGATTCATTAAAATTACAATCCGCATACCTGGCCTTAAATAAATCACCCGTAGTTGGCTCAAGGTATTTTATAATTGTGGGGGAATCAAATCCAACATATATTCCCATCCGTCTTTGTGGTCCCATCTTTGTTCTTTGTGGTGGAGCAATAGGAACATAAACCGCACATCCAAAGGTGTTTAGATGGGAGACGTCTGGCTCATGACATGTAAGTAATTGGGATGGGGAATATTTGTGTTCACTAGATGGCCTGATGCGCATAAGTTCGGCCGCATGAAGGACTGCGTGTCCCCAGGCTGAAACCGGAAGCCTCGACCTCATGAGTAATGGTCGGGCAATGAGCTGTATTCGTTTTATAAATGATTCAGCTAAGCCATTTTGTGTATGTACATGTGCCACGGAGTGTTCCACTGTTACCCCCATGGACATACAATAATCATTAAACGTTTGAGAAGTGAATTCACTAGCATTATCAAGACGTATAGTCTTCAAAGGAAAATCTGGAAAATGAGCTCGTAATCTTATTTTCAGAGCTAGCAATCTTGGAAATGCCAAGTTGCGGGTCGATAGGAGACAGAATGCGACCATCTGGTCGATGCATCAATAAGGACCATAAAATATCTGAATGTCCCACAATGTTGGTGTATTGGTCCACAAATGTCTCCTTGTATTCTTTCCAGAAAATTAATAGTTTCCTTTGTCACCTTAATAGGTGATGGCTTTACTATGAGTTTCCCTTGTGAACAAGCAGTACACATTAAGTGTTTAGGGATAACTCGTTTTTCTTTTAGTTAATGACCGCTGGTATTATCAATCAATTTACGCATCATAGTTGACCCGGGATGACCCAGCCGGTCATGCCATAAAGTGAAATTTTCGATGGCTGTTTTGTTAAATGCGGCATTGGCCTCAATCATACTGACTTTAACATGATAAAGACCAGTAGATATTGTGGGTATTGATTCTAAGACCTTCTTTTGGCCATGGGCAATTTCAATAATCTGAAGGAATTCTTTATTTCCTTCGCCCTTAGTCTCAATATGATATACATTCCTTTTAATGTCTTTGAAGCTTAATAAACTTCTTTTATAGCTGGGAGAATACAAAGCATCCGAAATTTTGAGATGTGTTCCCATAGGCAACAAAACATTAGCCTGGCTGTGGTCCTCTATGAGACTAGCTATACCCGCAATGGTGGAAATGTTGGCGTTTTTAAGGGTTAGATTTATGAAGTATCTTTTGTCTCTTAAGATCGTGTGGTTCGACCCACTATCCACCACGAATACATCCTCTTTCATTTCTAAAAATAAAAATGTAGGATGATACTTAGATACTTCATTTTATATAACTTATATAAGATATAAAAGTAAATTTTTTTAAAATAATCCATAAAAAAATCATTCCATAAATAAATTCTAAGAAATGACAATAAAATAAAAACACCAAATCATAGTATCAAAGCAAATAAAACAATACAAATGTCGAAATTAGTCTTTTAGAATATCTGAAGTTTCATACTCCATTAGATCATTTTTTTCATGATCAAAATCGTTCTCATCATCTTGGGTCACCATGTGGGATTCAGGATTCTTCCCTTTCATACTTTCTGTGTATAGCTCAACTAGATGTTTGGGAGTCCTACAAGTCTTTGCCCAATGGTTGCTCATTCCATACCTATGGCATACAGATTTGGTCGAGTTGTTTGAGTGCTGCGGTTTGAATGAAGACCCGCGGCCTCGACCATGACCTCGTCCAAACGAGCGTCCTTGGTTCTGGTCTCGACCAGATTGATTACCTCGTCGACGGCCAGAAGTATTTCGACCATGGCCACGTCCCTTAAATCTCCTACGCCCACGGCTGTGAGATTGAACGTGATTAGCCTCTTTATCAGCCTCAGTGGCCGCATGGGCTTCCGGTAGTGTGGATCCTGGAGGTCTCATCTCACTATTCATCATCAGTAACTCATTGTTTTGCTCAGCAAGTAATACGCATAAAATCAGACTTGCATATGTCTTGAATTCTTTTGAACGGTACTGTTGCTGAAGCAACACATTGCTTGTGTAGAAGGTGGAAAATGTCTTCTCAAGCATTTTCTCTTCTGTGTTATTCTCACCACACAGTTTTAGTTTAGAAACGATCTTAAACATTGCTGAGTTGTATTGATCCATAGACTTAAAGTCTTGGATCCTGAGGTTTTTCCATTCGTGTCTAGCCTTTAGTAACATGGTCGTCTTTTGATGATCGTATCTCTGTTTCAATACATTCCGAAGGTCTAGAGGATTCTCAATGGTTAAGTACTGATTTTTGGGACTCTCAATCAGATGCTGGCGAATAATTAATATTGCACTATAACGATGTTTTTCGTTAGCACTTGATAGGCCATATATTTTACCCACTTTTACCAATGGTTTATGAGCATTTTAAGATACATTTGTTATGTTTTGGAGTTTTTTAGAGTATTTTCAGGTTCAGGTACGTTCTGGAGAAATATAGTGATTTTGGTGTCTTTTGGAGCCTTTTGAGTTTTGAGTGCAGGACTGCACAGACGCGTCAGATGTTTAGCTATGGATGGAGACCTTTCCACCGTTATATTGAGCCTATCTTTTGACACAAGATAGATATTTGAGTTAGATTTCCAATTCCACCAGTTTGGGGTCAATAAGCATCCTGTAGAAGAAGTTATGACTATTTTACTGAAGAGTGGTCAGTCTGCCTCGCGAGAGGAAGCTGTCGAGAAGAGGAATGCATATCGATCGATGCAACATAGTGCATATCGATCGATATGGATCTCAGAATGTGGGCCAAGCATATTTTATGACCGATTGAAGCCCAGGAGCCACCACAAAGTTACCAAAATACCCTTGGACGACCAGAAACCCAATTTATGTGTTTTCTAAGCCATTGTTGACGGCTACGTTTTCTTTACTTCATTGTTCTATTGTTCTTAGTTAGGAGAGAAGGGAGGAACTCCTTCAGAGTCCTCCTGGAACTCCATTGGTTTTTATATCTATTTCTATTTCAATTTAATATCTATTCATCTACGATTTCTGTGACAAACTTTATGTCTGAATAGATCCACCTGTTGGATTTAGGGTTCAGATAGGTTATGTGGGATTAGCCCCAAATATGAATACTTGAGCATGTGATATTCATCTTAGAAGATTGTTCTTAATGCTTTTGTAGGAGTAGCTAACCTACACATGAATACAGGGATAACATCCTTGGATCTATCTTCTCGAGCTAGGAGTTTTAGGGAACAAGCTGACGGTGACTTGGCAAATTCTCTAGTGAACTGTATTCAACCACACTCTTAAGGCTCGCTAGTAGCGTATCAATCAATACTCCTATAGATTCATCGATCGATAGACACGAGGCATTATCGATCGACACGTGCAATGGCAGGTCGATCGACGCCTTTTGGTGATTCTCAACGTGGAGTCACATTGATTCTAGTGTTAGATAGTCGGCGACGACAGTCGGACTATTGAATCGTTGGGTTCTTTAATATTATGCAAGCATCTCATATAAGCATTCATACTATTATAATCCTGACTTCCTGAATAGAAACCCTAGATCTAGCAAACCATCATTCCATCAAACAACTCTCTACCTTGTTGAATAATTGTCTTGTTCAACTTGTTTAATATTTTTTTACTGCTTTATTTATTTATATCTATTAGTCTAGCTTAATCATATAACTATTAGATCTAATTGGTTCCTTAGCTCCTTGTGGATTCGATCCCTAAGTACTACAACTGAACCTCTTATTTGAGAGAGTAAAGTCACTCCTTAGGGTAATTTGTGTGATATCAAATTTGGCACCGCTGTCGGGGAGCTTTGATCGCCATTAGATCTTGTTTAGTTAGATTTAGTCTAGGTTTGACTATTTTTCAAAAACTGATAAAAGATTTTCTTCTGTTTCAGGTACATACCAGGAACAACAATGAAGAGAGGATTTTTAGCTTTTTCAAAGAAGCAATCTGCTGGTTTATGCACGATCCGTAAGTCTACGAGGGAAGTATCGATCGACACCCTCTAAGCAGCATCGATCGACATCGTTAACCAAGCATCAAACGACACTATTCATCATGTGTCGGAAAACACTATTCATCGAGTTACTGTTCATCCGAACACTGTTCATCCGAACACTGTTCATCGCGATACTGTTCATCCGAGCACTGTTCACCCCGGTACTGTTCATCCGAGCACTGTTCACCCGGTACTGTTCACCCAGCATCGATCGACACTGTTCATCCGACGTCGATCGATACTGTTCACTTCGACACTGTGCATCCGGGTACTGTTTATCCGACCCAGAAAAATACTATTCATCAAGGGTCGACCGGCGCAACTTCCGTGGAGACAGAGAAAGTCGAAGTACTCATACTGAGCTTCGATGAGAATGGGATGTTAAGAGACAAAGAAGGACGCCCTCGCAACAGCATAGGACAATTGATTAATGCAGAGGGGGATGTAATCCCTGATGTGATTATTGTTGCTGAGGCAAACGACTTTGATCTGAACCGCGAATGGTATGATGGAGTAGGTCAGAACCCTTTTAAGGGTCTTCCTCACCAAGATCCTAGAAACCACATCGAAGAACTTGAGGATCTAGTGTCAAGGAGTGAGCAGAATGAAGTGTCTGAATACCACATGCTCTGCAAGATCTTCCCCTATTCCATCTCTGGGGATGCATTAAGATGGTTCAGTCAACTACAGCCAGGATCACTAACTAGCTGGGATGACATTGAAAGAGCTTTCCTTTACAACTTCTTTGATGATGCTGAAGCAACTCGAGAAAAGGAGAAGAATGATAAGTGGGATATGCTCATGGAAAGTTGGCAGATAAAGAGGCAAGATATGATTCCAAGACAGCTGATCTCCTACATTTTGGGAGAGGGTGATGAACAACATAGATCTGAAGAGCTGAGCAGGGTAGAAGAAACTGATATTAGTGACAGAATCTCAGCACCTATCGACCCCATGACCTCCACATCGATCGATTTCCAACTTTCAACATCGGTCGACAATCAACCTCATGAATCGATCGACACGAAACTCGCAACATCGATCGACACCCTCCAAACTTCAGAACACAATGAGACTGGAAAGTCTAAGTCTGGAAGAAGAACGAGGAATACGAAGAAGAAAAAGAAAAGGAATGCAGATACACATGTCCTATCACTAGTCCCTTCACAATGTCAATAGGAAAGTCTTAAGTATAGATTGCGCTGACAAGGAGGTCCAAAACCTTTTGCCAAGGTTAGAGTGCTATGTGATCCAAAGCTGAGCAGAGCAGAGAAAGCAGATACAAGTGATCCAACTTCAGCATCGATCGACAGTTGTACTTCAGAATCGATCAATATGGGTATTTCAGAAACGATCGACACAGATTTTTGTCATCGATCGATACCTCTCGAAATCTCCAATACTATTGATGTTGCTGAGAGGGACGACTTTGAGATGAAACCTATATATGTCGCTCTTATGGAACAGCGTCCCTTTCATGGCTTTCCTCAAGAGAAACCGATGGATCATATAACCATGATTGAGGAATTGGTCTCGATTATCTTTGATAGAGTCACTGAAGACCACCACTTCTGCAAACTCTTCCCTTACACACTTACTGAAGAGGCAGCATGTTGGTTCAGGAAATTGCCACCACGATCTCTCACTACCTGGGATGACATCATGAACGTCTTTCTCAACAAATAAATCTATGATGCTGCAGCAAATCTAGAGATTTGAGATAAAATCTATGCTGGAATATACGGTAGAGAATGATGAACAACATGGATCTGAGCCGAGCATAGTAGAAGAAGTTGAGACTAGTGATTTGACCTCAACATCGATTAATACCACAACCGCCACATCGATCGATACCAGCACCCCAGCATCGCTCGATACTAGCACCTCAGAAACGATCGACATAGACTTTTGTCATTGATCGATACCCCTCGAGATCCCTGAAAGATCGAGTTGTCCTCAAGACATTGAAGACTCGACACATAAGAGAACCGATGTATCTGTGGGAACCGAAATTTGCACTGTCGCTTTTAATGAATAAGATTGCGGAGGAAAGCCAAGTTAACCCGACTTTCCCTGAAGGTCCGGATTCTCTGCGACAGCCAACGATAAGTGATTGAATAAATGCGGAAAAAGTTTTGTTAAGATTTGGGACTGGACCTTAAGAAAGGCTGCCTACGTACCCCTTTCGAGGATCAAGTCGGACGTAGTTCAGTTTAGAAAGAGTTGAACAAGAGATCGAACCGTCTGGGGTTAAATCAGTATGGCGTTTGTCATAGAAACAGGCATGTCGAAGATAACGCCTAGGGTTCCTATGTGCGGAGCTCTGAAGTAAAAGAATTGTCCGATCCTTCCGAGAGGAGCGGAGGTTTGCGAGCAAGAGGCGGCCGGACGTTCTAGGGCCTGCCTTGCTAGTCTAACCGTCTAAATTCTAAGTTCTATCAGCTAGGGAGCTCTCTAGGTCTCCAATCTAGGATTTTCGGATCCCTTCTCCTCTGCTCTTGCTCTCCATATATACCCACTAGGTCGGTTTGCCTTAGGATGATGGACCTCGCCTTTGGGCCCAAGTTTATCTCTTCAGGAAGTATTCCATTTTCGTCGATCTTCTTAATTATCCTCGAGTTTTCCCTATTTTTCGGTGACTTGATGTTTATCCGATGTTCGGAAATCGGATAAACCGTCACAGCATGATTGGGCCTGAATTCTTAAAATCGTAAGTAAGTCCGTGGACTTGTCTTAAGTCGTTGAGCGTTTTATCACGATTTCTCGAAAAGACTATCTTTCTCGTAAAATAAACCGTATAGCCTAAAGGATCGATGTTCAGTTAATCGATCTTTGTTTTATCGATATCTTCGAGAAATCCAATCCTTCTAGTTTTGTCGTAAAACATCGAGGGCGATTCCAACCGAATCGAAGGTGTTCATTCGTAGCGTGATCGTACCAAACTCACGGGATCGATCCAAACAAGCCAAGATGGGATCAAACCGAGCATGATGGGACCGAGACTAGGGCGAGGGCCGTCGACCAATGTCATGGGGCTTGCTGCGGTGCCAGGCGGCTTGGGCGTGCCGCCCGGCCAGGCGGCTTAGGACGCGTGCGCGGCGTAACCAGCCAGCGTGGCAGCGTGCCGCGGCGCCAGGCGAGTGCCGGCCAGGCGGCCAGCGTGGCGCGGCCACCAGGCGAAGTGCGCCAGTCCAGCTCGTGGCGTGCCGCCCGGCAGGCGAGTGCCAACGGCACCAGGCGGCTTCAGCGTGGCCGTGCCACCGGCGCCAGGCCGCCCGTGTGGCGCGGCCACCAGGTTTCTTTGCGCCCATGGGTTTTCCGTTGCCCGATCCTTCCCCGTTAGTCGTTCGTGCGGAAATCTTTGAGTTTGGAAGGATCGTTAGCCGTAGATTCGAGATAACCGTTTTCGACCTCACGAGTGGATATTCTAATTTGAGAAAATCTCGTATAACTTCTTTTCAAATTATCCGAGACTTTTGTTTCAAGAAATACTTTCAGAGACTTTCAGTCATTGATTCCGTCGTGACCGATTTTGACACCAACAGTTAGCCCCAGCTCGTTAGAACCTTCGTGATGTTCTTGCGGCGATAAGATATGTCAGGTAAGATAGGCGGAATTAATGGTTGAAAGGCTCTGAAAGTGGTAAGATTGGGGCTGCGCTTTCGAAGGCTACCTACGTACCCTTGTTGTAGGGATCAAGCCTTCCGTAGTTCGCTTTGGAGTTTAAGACCCTTGTGATCTGTTTTCAGCGAGACTTATATGGTCTGGTTATGTGTCATGAGAGACTTTCGAGCATGATGCTGTTGATGTATTTGTTTTCGATTATTTATGAACTTCAGTTTTGAAGTATGAGAAAGAGGGTGTGAGTTTTCGTCTCATTCCTAGTTCCACGATGATCACCGTACCTATTGTTTGCATAAAGCGAGATTTTCCGCGGTTTACCGATTCTGTGAAAAGTTAGGTGAAGCGAATAGGCTTTAGTGAAGAGACAAATTTTGGATCTCGTATACCATACTATGTCTGTGAGATGTCAAGATCCAGCGTGGCTGGGTTTAGGGCAAGACCTAGGTTTACTCGGTTGAGGCTTTGCAATGACAAATCGGCTTCGTTTTGCCTGTTTGCAATTTTAACCTGACTTCGTACCGTTTAAAATCCGAATTTTGTCGGCTTATATGATTTGGTAGTGAGCTACTTCCTTCTGAAGAGCTAAACCAAAATTTGGATTTCTTGTATAGCTATGTTTATCCTTGTCGGATGCAAGAGAGCTACCCTTGAATTTTGCATTTAGGGCGTTTAGAGTTCGTTTGTTGTGATCAGCAACAACGAAATGATGCCAGTTTAGAGGCATGTTACCGTTTAGAGGTGTGTTTGTATGTTTTGAGTTAGAGGCGAGGATTTCGTGCGGAGCGTTTTGAGAAAAGAATGTCCTTGGCGTTAGCGGCGTCTCGCGATGCTGAAGGTCGAGTTTTCCTTGTGCCGCATTCGTGGTTGAAATGTTCGCGGGCTTGGAGATGTTTTGCGAATGTTCGCAACCAGAAACTGTTGTTTGGTTTGGACGGGACCAAGGGGTCGCGTAAGTTTGACCGAGGAGAAGCGTCTACATTCCACGATGCCGTGAAGTGTTGGCCTTCGGGATTTGATTGTATATATTAAGGATGACTCATATAACTCTTGGAGCCTTGTCACGAGTGTTTCTTTTCATGCCGTGTTTACGGGGCGTATATAACTTAATCGATTGACGATAAGTTTAAATCTTCCGTTAACCATATGGTTGTTAGGACTGAGTTTTGGTATGAAGAGTTTATCGTTATGATTTCGATTCTGGGTTATCGACAAATTGCTTGAGTAATAGTCACTTGGCGTTCATGAACAAATCGTGGAGTGTTGTTTTTAGCCGTTAAGTGATTGGAGCGGTGCTCGCTCAGTAGCTTTAGATTGGTATGGAGGCTAGATTCGGCCGTATTGCCAAGGAAGTTGTTGGTAAACGATCAGACCATGACCCTTATTAAGGTCATGTTAGTTCTGATTGTCCTTAATGGGGATGCGAATTCAGGTCCGGGCTTTACGGAAGTAGTTGGCGAGGGCCAAATAAGCGTTGCGAGATAGACATGCCAAGCATAGCGGATTTTTCTGAGTTATGGCTGATGGCTTTTAGAAACGATCTTCCACTTTAGGTCTTAGTTATACGATGAATGGCTCGTATAAAATTTTTTTTGTTGCATGAAAATCGTTTCATTTTATCCGGGGAAAAAGTTTAAGGGATCGGCGCGGATATGTGCGGGTTCGCTGCGTGATTATTTCTGCTTTCGGACGTAACCGAAGTGAAAGCGGAGCCAGAAACCTTGTGGAGCAAAAATGTCTATGACAGTTACTCGTTGGACCCATTATGTTTATTTTACGAAAGTTGCTTTGTATGAACTGACTTCGACCAGACAGAGGATTTTTCGTAAAAGTGATGTAAGAGGGTTTTCGCAAAGGTAACAGGAGAGTGTTTCTCACAAATTACTTGCGATATTCGCGACCACGGATCATGTTTTCCTCATTCACTTTTGCGTACTGCGAAATCGTTTTGCATGAAACCGATCATGTTTTTTCCATAGGCTGTTTTGTTTTATAATGTTCTTGTTATCAAAGTAATGGATGACCAGTTTCATGGAGACAGAAAATCGCAGATTGTTAAAGTAGCGATGTTTCCCGGATTACACGGAGATGTTTCGCTATGATTTCGACCTTTGGACGAAAGCTGCTTCGATCTACTCATGGAGTTTTACCGAAGGTTATTTCGTTATTTTCGTACTTTACCGTCGTGCTATTAGTCTGACGTTGGTACACGTTCTAGTCGCGAGTTTGCGGCGAGAGCGGCGATAGTTTTCAAGACTATGTTTGTAGCGGTTGGGCTATGCCTTTTAGGCGAATCTTATTGCTAGAGTTTGCTTTGTCAAAGCGTTGTCTTGATGTTGAAGCAAAAGTTTTGAAGATGGGATTATCGTTACTACTTTCCTTTTCTTTTATGAAAGCGGGTTAGCCGTTCTTCGAAGGCTTATTATGCGTTTTCTTTCTTTTAGGAAGCCGGATGAGTATGCTTTTACAACGCAGGCGTCGTGTCTCGGTTTTCGAGACTAGATCGGTTTGCATGTTCTGCCTTAGTCTCATCGATCGTTCAAGGCTGCCTCTTGCCCGTTCCTCTTTGTTTCGTGACTTTTAGCGGTTCATCGTCAAAGGACTTTGAAAAGTTTGATACCGAGCGAGAATCGGTTTTGATGAAATTCGGCGAGAATATCGGGCGAAAGAGATATGAGCGCCAAGTTCCTGTTCTCGTTTCTTCGTACTGCTGGTTAAATTGACAATGTGTCCAAAGGAACATTACAGAATCGTTGAAACAAAGGGAGGAGAAGTAGCGATAACTTCGAAGAAGGCTAAGGTGGGTGCTTTAGACAAATGGAGACATTGGGCAAGGCGCCACTCGAGTGAGGCTCTTAGCTCGTCAGGCTATGGCGAACTAGTTAGGTCCTTATCGTTTCATATGATCTTGTATGACTTCTGAATGGTGTTTAGTAAAATATTGCCGAGCTTGATTTTAAAATATGAACTTTGTTAAACAATCGAGAAGGCTTTGCGGAAGAATCGTCGTGTTTCTCGAACAATCGAACATGGGTTTAAGGGACCAAGATGTTGCCGTTGCGAGATCACAAGACGACTGCGGATGGGCCAGGACCCTTGCGGCGCGGGCGAAACGGCAGGCCTGCGCGGCCAGGCGTGAAGGGCGAGCCTGCCCGGCGCCAGGTCGGCGTGGTGATCTACGCCCGGCGCCAGGTGCGGCGTGGTCGATCTGCCGCGCCAAGCGCCTGCCGCCAGCACCAGGCGCAGCGTGGTCGGTCTGCCGCCCGGCGCCGCGGCGTGGTCGATCTACGCCCGGCGCGCCGATGCCGTGTCCAGCCCGCCGATGCTGCTGTTGCCGCCTTCGATTCCGGGGCTCACGGACTCATAGATCGAGTTACGAAAACTCATGCGAAGATGCATGGTACTGAGACAGGACCGGGCTCGTCCTATGACGGGACAGAGAGATCCTTCTCATGGGCGAGGTAGTCGAGACAGCGACATTGTTTTCTTCGTAAAATCTCAACGGAAGCTCCGATTGAGACGAAACGAAAACCATCTTTACCTAAACTCAAAGGAGATTCCACAGGCGAGGTGGCCATGGGCGAGGTGGCCTTGGTGATGGTTGTTCTCGTCCACGGGCTAGGTGACCGGGAGAGTGATTTTGTTCCCTTCGTAAAATCTCAACGGAAACTCCGATTGAGATGAAACGAAAGTCATTTTGACCTAGACACAAAAGAGAACAAAGTGGGCTCTTACTAAGGTGGACTGCGTAGACTGATATTACCCTATGGCAAGTCGTCCTAGTAAGATCAAGCTCCGACCTCCTTTCGTTTTCCCGTTTGTTCCTCGAGAGTTGTTTGTAAGAAGTATGGCAGTGGGAATCGGTGAACCGATTTGCCGTGCTTCTGTTCCGCGAGTAATATAGGTTCTCCCCTAGGTTTCGAGGAGAATAAGTTTTAATTTTCCGAGAGGTTCTCGAAAGAAACGTTTTTCGTAGAAACCTTGCTCGTTCGCGATTTCTCTACTTGGTAACAAGGCGAATTTTGGGGTTTGATTGATTTTATCGTTGCCCTTTCTGTTTAGATAGAAGTGCGAGCTCGTTTTCGCTCTTCCTGTGGTGGAAAGCCGCGGATAGGTTTTGATTTGCTTTCGAGCACCGTGGCGTTTCGCGTAGCGATGGCGTGGAACAGTCGCTGCTGGAGTTGTTTTACCATCGTTGGCGCAAACTGCAACTTTTCTTTTATATTTCGGACATCGGTTCGATCAAGCTGCGGCCGTATGAGTAAGAGTAATCCGTCCACCCCTCCTTCTAGCCAAACTGTGGGAACGAAATTTGCACTGTCGATTTAAATGAATAAGATTGCGGAGGAAAGCCAGTTAACCCGACTTTCCACGAAGGTCTGGATTCTGCGACAGCCAACGACAAGTGACCGAATAAATGCGGAAAAGGTTTTGTTAAGATTTGGGACTGGACCTTAAGAAAGGCTGCCTACGTACCTTCGAGGATCAAGTCGGACGTAGTTCAGTTTAGAAAGAGTTGAACAAAGATCGAACCGTCTGGCGGGTTCGTCTAGTATGGCGTTGTCATAGAAGCAGGCATGTCAAAGATAGCGCCTAGGGTTTCTGTGCGGAGCTCTGAAGTAAAAGTATTGTCCGATCCTTCCGAGGAGCGGAGGTTTGCGAGCAAGAGGCCAGACGTTCTAGGGCCTGCCTTGCTAGTCTAACCGCTAAATTCTAAGTTATATCAGCTAACAGGGCTCTCAGGTCTCAATCTAGGATTTTGGATCCCTTCTCCTCTGCTCTTGCTCTCCTTATATACCCACTCCTAGGTCGGTTTTCCTTAGGATGATGGACCTGCCTTTGGGCCCAAGTTTATCTCTTCAGGAAGTATTCCATTTTCGTCGATCTTCGTAATTATCCTCGAGTTTTCCCTATTTTTGGTGTCTTGATGTTTATCTGATGTTCGGGAAATCGGATAAACCGTGACAGCATGATTGGGCCTGAATTCTTAAAATCGTAAGTAAGTCCGTGGACTTGTCTTAAGTCGTTGAACATTTTATACGATTTCTCGAAAAGACTATCTTTGTCGTAAAATACACCGTATAGCCTAAAGGATCGATGTTCAAGTTAATCGATTTTGTTTTATCGATATCTTCTACGAAACCCAATCCTTCGTTTTGTCGTAAAACATCGAGGAAGATTCCAACCGAATCGAAAGGTGTTCATTCCGTAGCCGTGATCGTACCAAACTCACGAGGATCGATCCAAACAAGCCAAGATGGGATCAGACCGAGCATGATGGGACCGAGACTAGGACGAGGGCCGTCGACCAGCGTCATGGGGCTTGCTGGCATGGGCGAGTGCGGCATCAGGCTGGCTTCAGCGTGGCGCGTGCGCCCGGCGACAGGCGAGTGCCGCTGGCACCAGGCGGCTTCAGCGTGACGCGCGCCCGGCAGCCGGCCAGCGTGGCGCGTGCCGGCGCCAGGGTTCTTTACCGCCCGTGGGTTTTCCGTTGCCTGATCCTTCCCCCGTTAGTCGTTCGTGCGGGAAATCTTTGAGTTTGGAAGGATCGTTAGCCGTAGATTTCGAGATAACCGTTTTCGACCTCACCAGAGAGTGGATATTCTAATTTGAGAAAATCTCGTATAACTTCTTTTCAAATTATCCGAGACTTTTTGTTTCAAGAAATACTTTCCAGAGACTTTCAGTCATTGATTCCGTCGTGACCGATTTTGACACCAACAGTATCAAGCTGTTATCTTGCCCCAGATGTAGAAAAAGAGATCACCATGAAAGATTTCTTGGAGCTAGAAGAATTCTTGGAGTTGGAGGATGGAGAACAGCTTGGAGATTTGGATTCAAGTGAAGAAGTAACTATGGAAGACTTCTTGGAGCTGGAGGAATGGCTTAAAGATATGGATCAGAACTCGAAGCAAAAGGTTGATGACGATCAACACACTTCGGGAAAAGGTCTGGAAACTTTGCCAAAGGATGACATCGATCGACATAAACCTAATGAGATCGATCGATATCCACCTAAGAGTATCGACCAACACCACTCACCTGATATCGATCGACAACCACCCGATGGAATCGAGCTGCATCCACCCTATATCGTCGATCACCACTCACTGGAAAGCATCGATCGACACCAACTTGATGAGATCGATCGATATCAACCCTCCTTCGTCAATCTACACCCACCCGATTGCATCGATCAATACCCATGGTTGGACGAGCCGCCAGGATACACCATTGAACCAGGACCGATTAAAGAAAAGATGTTCATGTCTAAGGCCTCACACCTTGCTGTCCCTAAACATCAAAGACCACCTATATGGACAGAAGAAGCTGTTGGGTTTCACAAAAGAGTGAAGAGGATACATGATCCTGTGAAGATTGTGGTTCCATGTGCTGTATTTGAAGCTGAATCTCCTATCCCACCAGATAAATGTGCGCATCTGAGATCTTACATTGGGGTAGTGGATGATCATCAGCACGTAGAAGCTTCTCAGAGAGGGTTAAGATTTGAATATGAAGTTGATAAAGGTCCAGGAGAAGCAGTAACGAACGACATCAACAAACTAAAATCGATCGATACAACCACTTCAACATCGATCGACAACCTTCGCAAATCAGAGCAAGATGAGTTTGAAGTGTGTCAAAATCTTCATGATAAAGACACCAACACGCGATCAGACAAGTCTGGGGGAAAGAAGAAGAGGAACTGGAAGAAGAGAAAAGGATCAAGGGAGATCCTCAGTTATCATTGATTCCTCACTTCTCAGATGGTGTCAGAAAATCCAGAGTGTGCAGCAGATGCTTCTCACAACCATTAGCAAAGCTTAGGGCACTCCTTATTGCTGAGATGATAGACAAAGAAGAAGAGTCCATGAAGGAGGCTTTCGCACAAGAATGATAAAGCTTCAGAGAGTAGACATTGAGACTTGGTTTGGAGCAAGATCTCATTCTCATCCGGACTGAATCAGATCTCCAGAAGTCAAGCTAATGACTGAAAATAAGCGCTGAGTGGGAGGCAACCCACTGTTAGGTTTGTTTTAAATTTGGTTTTAATTTCATTTATTACTGATTCTTGTCTTTAGTTATTGCAGGTAAAAAAAAGGTGAACAGTAACGACGATACTGTAGCAAACGCACTTTAGCAGGAAAATCGATCGATACTGTAGCAACACCATCGATCGACACTGTCGCAGAGTTACTGTAGCAGAATCACTGTTCATCGGAAAAAAAAATCTGGTTTTATTTTTTTTAGTGTTTTATTTATGTTAGGAAAAAGGAAGAAATTCAAGGAAGATAGTTTGCACAAGAATCGACGATGGCTAGCTAGCATCGATCGACAGAGCATCAGGAGTATCGATCGCCACTTAACTGTGTTGATTGACACTCATATCAAAAGCAGGTATACCGTTTTTCTTGTTAAATATCGTTCATATGATCTATTTTCCCACCAATCATAGACTATATAACACTGGTGACAGTGTTGTATAAGTCTGGGGGAGGTCCTACTGATATTGTATGTTAGTTAGTGATAAAAAAAAGATCCGAGTAGACGATTGCTCAGCGCATCGACCGATGAGACCAGCTCGATATCGATCGACAACACTTCAGCAACAACGATCAATTGTTCTTCAGTGTCAGACGATTGCTCTTGCCATCGACGGATGAGACCATGTCGATATCATTCGACAGAACTTCAGCAACAACGATCGATTGTCTCTTCATTGTGTCGCTCGACCGCGAGCAGGTTATCGTTCTTACTTGTTACATTGAGTACTTATGGTTTATGCTATTCCCTTTAACTCCGACTAGATTTACACTGAGGACAGTGTATAATTTAAATCTGGGGGGATGTTTTACTAATATTAGTTTACTTTGTGAGTCTTATCAAATGTTTTTTAAAAGTTTTTATTGAGTTAAGAAGGGGACAATGAACTTTTTCAATCTTTACTTGTTATCTAACCACTCTTTAGCACCATTCTTAGATTTGTTGACTGCATAATGTACTATAGATGCTAAAGTGGATCACCTATCAACTATGACCACACTTGCTATGAATGTTTGAAGGAACCAAAGCTGACCTCCAACCTAATACTGACATTACTTGCTTGTCTTGGGGCTTGGTATACATTGGATCAGGTTCCTCCTGCAAGTCCGGAAGGTAAAAGTCTGTGTGCTTCTGGTTTCCTTCTCTCTCTCTCTTCAGCATCCACCAAAAATAAAAGATTGAGATGATTTCCTGAGATGCAGAGGGGTAGGTACATTACCAATGATCCCATTATTCTAATTCAAAGGAATGATCACACATTGTTGGAAGCGAGGGATAGGTAAATTACCTGTGACCCCATTATTCGCCTACACTTTGTCAAAAGAAGAATCAATAAGATGAACAAAACAGTTCATTGACATTGATGATTAAAAGAAAAAAAAATTAAAAGATTCAGAGAAAGAGAGAAAGAGGGAAGAAAGGGATCAGAGAAGACTACCTGTGTGTTCAGAAACTTGCTTGAGTAAGAACCCATGTGTCCTTTGATCGATACTCCCAAGGTAAACCCTACACATTTATTTTATGCAAAGAAATGAGGTTAGTAGAGGGGTTAGTCAGACATGATTTGCTAAGTTGCTGGCAAGATGAATTTGGTAGCTAAGCTAGGATATGGTATATAAAGTACTTCTAAAAGTTAGGAGATATTTGATGTGGCTTGCAACATTGTAGAGGTGATGATTCTAAGTTCAAAGATTTTGTGAGTCCCTGCTGTTTTCAAATCTCTTTCAGAGAGACTGCCGGTTTGTTTTGCTTGAGACAAGCAAAATGGTAAGTCTGTGGGAGTTGATAGGCCATATATTTTACCCACTTTTACCAATGGTTTATGAGTGTTTTAAGATATATTTGTTATGTTTTGGAGTCTTTTTAGAGTATTTTCAGGTTCAGGTACATTCTGGAGAAATATGGTGATTCTGGTGTCTTTTGGAGCTTTTTGAGTTTTGAGTGCAGGACTGCACAGACGCGTCAGATGTTTAGCTATGGATCGAGACCTTTCTACCGTTAGATTGAGCCTATATTTTGACACATGATAGACCTTTGAGTTAGCTTTTCAATGCCACCGGTTTGGGGTCAATCGGCATCGTGTAGCAGAAGTTATGCCCGTTTTACTGAAGAGTGGTCAGTCTGCCTCGCGAGAGGAAGCTGTCGAGAAGAGGAATGCATATCGATCGATGCAACAGAGTGCATATCGATCGACATGGATCTCAGAATGTGGGCCAAGCATATTTTATGACCGATTGAAGCCCAGGAGCCACCACAAAGTTACCAAAATACCCTTGGACGACCAGAAACCCTATTTATGTGTTTTCTAAGCCATTGTTGACGGCTATGCTTTCTTTACTTCATTGTTCTATTGTTCTTAGTTAGGAGAGAAGGGAAGAACTCCTTCAGAGTACTCCTGGAACTCCTCCTTCAGAGTACTCCTGGAACTCCATTGGTTTTTATATCTATTTCTATTTCAATTTAATATCTATTCATCTACGATTTATGTGACAAACTTCATGTCTGAATAGATCCACCTGTTGGATTTAGGGTTCAGATAGGTTATGTGGGATTAGCCCCAAATATGAATACTTGAGCATGTGATATTCATCTTAGAAGATTGTTCTTAATGCTTTTGTAGGAGTAGCTAACCTACACATGAATACAGGGATAACATCCTTGGATCTATCTTCTCTGAGCTAGGAGTTTGCTGCGAACAAGCGACAGCTGACTTGGCAAATTCTCTAGTGAACTGTATTCAACCACACTCTTAAGGCTCGCTAGTAGCGTATCGATCAATACTCCTATAGATTCATCGATCGATAGACACGAGGCATTATCGATCGACACGTGCAATGGCAGGTCGATCGACGCCTTTTGGTGATTCTCAATGTGGAGTCACATTGATTCTAGTGTTAGATAGTCGGCGACGACAGTCGGGCTATTGCATCGTTGGGTTCTTTAATATCATGCAAGCATCTCATATAAGCATTCATACTATTATAATCCTGACTTCCTGAATAGAAACCCTAGATCTAGCAAACCATCCTTCCATCAAACAACTCTCTTTGCCTTGTTGAATAATTGTCTTGTTCAACTTGTTTACTATTTTATTTACTGCTTTATTTATTTATTTACTGTCTTATAATCTATTAGCCTAGCTTAATCATATAACTATTAGATCTAATTGGTTCCTTAGCTCCTTGATTCGATCCCTAAGTACTACAACTGAACCTCTTATTTGAGAGAGTAAAGTCACTTCTTAGGGTAATTTGAGTGATATCAGCACTGTTATTCTCGGTAATACAATCACCGAGACCCTTGGATTTTAAAATGATCTTTGTATCAAGAGCCCATTGTAAGTAATTGTCTCCAGAGACATTTAGGGCAGCATAATCCAGGTTATTGATTTTCGACATCTGAAATCAAATATATATACTTTTAGAAATTTTATATCTTTATATCAATATTATATGGCACATGCATCAGAAAAAAAAATTTCTAACAAGTATATATGATGCAAACAATAAGATCAAGGTTATAATGCATTAGGTCAGACGACCATACTGGATGATGTCACACGGCTGCAATGAACATCAATCCTAACAATTGTTTCTATTGATCAAACATGAATGCAATATAAGCCACACGGCTACAGATATGGACATTCGGATTCTATATGATTTTTAATGCAACCGGATTTTAAACACCTTAGCAATCACAGTTTCTAAGTAATTTATGAAACAAGAAACCTCAAACAATTTTTAGTTAATTCAAAAAGAAAATTCAGATGAGATCCTAACAATTTGTTTCTAGGTGATTCAAAATTCAGATTTAAATGATCAAGCATTTATCAGGTTCGGATTTATAAACAGAGGCTCAATTAATTCAATTCTAGCAACAATCCTAATCAAATTTGGATCAATCAAATTCGGAATTCAAAACTTTTAATCTCAATTAAAATCAAGCAAGCAATCAATCAATAGATTTGATTTTAATTTTTTTTTAGGGTTTATGAAATCGACCAGGAAAAAGGGGGTGATCGATTTCTAGGGTTTTTGATTTGATCATTAAGATTAAAGGGGTTTTGAGAATCAAAACTATTGTAGTTTTGATTTTAATTGATAAATCAATCTCAGATCGAACTTTTGGGTTATAAGCTTCGATTTACTTATGAAAGGGATTGATCTATTAACCTAGGGTTTTATTAGGGTTTTGCAAAATTTTAATTGGTTTTAATTGATCACAAAACAATCCAAATTCGATAATGGGTGTTCTTAGGGTTTCAGATTTTTACCTTTAGATTTGAAGGATTGAAACCGGACCACCAAAGAGAAGGAGATCACGAGCTGGTACCGGCCGCAAGAACGGAAGCTCCTTGGTCGGATTGCTATCGGACGGAAGAGCTGGTACGGCAGGCGGCTGGTCGGAGTTCTTGTTCGTCGGATTGGATGAGAGATGCGGCTGCTAGTCGGATGGATATCGATCTAGGGTTTATGGGATGATCTCGAACCAGAAAAGAAAATTAGGGTTAGGGTTTATGAGAAAGTAGTTGGCGGCTTGATTAAGGTTTAGAGGTGGTCGATTTTTAGCTAGGGTTTTTAGAGAACAACTCGTGCTGATAACGTGTTGTGAATCAGTGAGAAAACTTATATTATTCTATAGCCTAAAGGCTCTATATATATACAAGGTTTAGACCGTCATAAAATAAATAGAAAACTAACAATTCCTAGTCTAACTAGGAAAAGGTAAATATAAATATGGAAAAGTACAAAGTAGATAAGTAAAAGGAAAACATAGTATGGGCCGTCTCTCTCTCCTCTTGGGCGCCTGGTTATGGGCCGTCCACCATATGATTTATAACAACAGAAATATTTTTGCTTGTTAGACATAACAAAAAAAAGACAATGTGAGATTCTTGAAAATATTTTGGATAGCAACTAAAATATTTAGGATGGCCGTCCTGAAAATTTAATAAAATTAATAAATAAAATATTAGGATAGCAAGTAAAATATTAAGGAAAGATTTCCTGAAAAATTAATATTTAATTAAAATAAAATGTTAGGATAACAAGTAAAATATTTAGGAAGTGCTTCCTGAAAATTTAATATTTAATTAAAAGAAAAATGTTAGGATAGCAAATAAAATATTTAGGAAGGACTTTTTAAAATTTAATATATAACTAAAATAAAAAAAAATTAGGATAGCATGTAAAATATTTAGAAAGGACTTCCTTAAAATTTAATATTTAATTTTAAAAAATGTTAGGATAACAAGTAAAAAAATTCAGGAAGGTTTTTCATAGTTTCAGGATAGCTTTCCAGAAAACTCGGACACTAGAAAATTTGAAATTTTTTTGTCTTGGTTACGCACGACAGAAACACAATGGGAGATTGAGTACCTGAAATACTAGCACTGCCTGAGCTCAAGTATCCTATAGGATCATAGCCAAAGCCAAGAGTGACAATAAACCAATACTATAAAATAAGCGCTTTCATTATGTCTGGATTCTGAATGGAATCACACTGGAGGATATACGGTTTAAGTAGATTAAGAATAGTGGTTTAGTCAAACATAAATGAATATATTGACAAAAGTACTTATATACCATATTTAGGATATCACATAATGTATTTAAGATGAGTTTCCATAACATATTTGTAGTGCATTTAAGAAAAGTCCTAATTTTATATGTCATGAGTTTAGCAGTATACACCATTGGTAACAATCAAATGAATATATCAAATTTTTAAAAACAAAATTAATCAAAGTTTTTACAATATATCATATTTAGAATAGCATGTAACATATCTAGGATGGGTTTCCAGAACATATTTTGAGTGCATTTGATAAAAGCATCATTATATATGTCATGTATTTAGCCAAAATTAAGGATTTGTACACCATATTAGTAAGAATCAAGTAAAATATTTAGGAATCGTTTCTTGAAAATCTAATATTTAATTAAGAAGGAAAATGTAAGGATAGCAGGTAAAATATTCAAGAAGTGCTTCCTAAAAATTTAATATTTAATTAAAAATTAAAAATATTAGGATATCAAGTAAAAATGTATATATTAACAAACTTACTTATATATCATATTTAGGATATCTGTTAAAATATTTAGGAAAACCTTCCTGAAAATCTAATATTTAACTAAAAAAGGAAAATGTTAGGATAACAACTAAAATATTTAGTAACTACTTCTTGAAAATTTAATATTTGATTAAAAATTTCAATGTTATAATATCTAGTAAAAAATGTATATATTAACAAACTTACATATATATCATATTTAGGATATTGTTAAATTATTTAGGAAGACCTTCTTGAAAATTGAGTATTTAACTAAAAGGGAAAATGTAAGATAGCATGTGAAATATTTAGGAAGGACTTTTCGAAAATTTAATATTTAATTAAAAATAAAAATGTTAGAATATCAAGTAAAAATGTATATATTAACAAACTTACATATATATCATATTTAGGATAGCAATTAAAATATTTAGAAACGACTTTTTGAAAATTTAATATTTAATTAAAAAAGAAAATGTAAGAATAGCAAGTAAAATATTTAAGAAGTTCTTCCTGAAAATTTAATATTTAATTAAAAGTAAAAATGTTAGGATATCAAGTAAAAATGTATATATTAACAAACTTACTTGTATATCATATTTAGGATATCAATTAAAAATTTTAGGAAAGCCTTCCTGAAAATCCAAATTTAAATTAAAAAGGAAAATGTTAGGATAACAAGTAAAATATTTAGTAAGTACTTTTTGAAAATTTAATATTTAATTAAAAATTTAAATGTAAGATATCTAGTAAAAATGTATATATTAACAAACTTACATATATATGATATTTAGGATATTAGTTAAAATATTTAGGAATGCCTTCCTGAAAATTGAGTATTTAACTAAAAGAGAAAATGTAAGGTAGCAAGTAAAATATTTAGGAAGGATTTTCTGAAAATTTAATATTCAATTAAAAATTAAAAATGTTAGGATGTCAAGTAAAAATGTATATATTAACAAACTTACATATTTACCATATTTAGGATAGCAATTAAAATATTTAGGAATGACTTCCTGAAAATTTAATATTTAATTAAAAATTTAAATGTTAGAATATCTAGTAAAAATATATATACTAACAAACTTACTTATATATCATATTTAGGATATCGGTTAAAATATTTAGGAAGGCCTTCCTGAAAATATAATATTTAACTAAAAAGGAAAATATTAGGATAACAATTAAAATATTTAGTAAGTACTTCTTGAAAATTTAATATTTAATAGTGAGCTGCCACTAGACCACGGATGTTATAACTGTTTATTTATGTAAGTAAAACAATATAACCAACAGCTTTTTATTCAATTAAAAAAATGAGACGTTCGGATTCAGTGGGAATCGAAAGCAGGGGTAAGTGACTTTCAGGTTTAAGGAAAGTAGTGGTTTAGCCGTTAGGCTCAGGAGAATCATATGTTTTAATCAAGCACAAAAATTATTTTAAACCTGAATTATATATTATAAAGTTGGAAAGCATTTGACGATATCTGGATGGACTTCCAGAAATAATATATTAGTGTGTTTTTATCTAGCAAAGTTTAAACTAGACATGAACTGATATTATAAACTAATGATTTCAAATTGTGATGTAGAACTTTTAGAAGAAAAAAGGAAACAATTTACATTTCCCACTAGTTTTAAGCATTTAAGGTAATCTTAAGGCAATCGTTGTTCAGGATGGCTATCCTAAATTTGAACAAAGTCTTCCAAAATCAGCGAAACAAAAAGTCAAATGCAACATAATACGTAAAGCTTTATAATTACTAGGCCAAAACAAATTTGTAATTTTCACTAGCAGCGTGTGGTAAAGCATCGAATAAATTTTGATATCTAAATGAAAAAATGATATCAAAGACAGAGCTTCTTGTGTAGATAGATGCAGGTGAAAAGTTTTAGAAATATACATTCTGAAAATTAATTATTAGCAAAAACTTGAATTTGCTCTCGTCTCCTGTATTATTTTAGGGTGTTAGACACAATAAATACTATGGTGTCAAAACTTCTTCGAACCATCCTTCCTGGTTATGAAACAGCCATACTTTGTTGCCTCGGTCACTTTTGATCTACAACATGTCTCTACATATCATTCCAAATGCATGTCCATTCTCCAACACTTACAGTCCTCAAGTTAGCATGACTATAACCCCTTACCCTTAGCAATTCGCTTTACAGGATCCAAGTTTCCAGAGTTGCTACACAACGTTAATTCTTTGTCTAGGATTCCACCAATTTTTCGACAAGTACCTTCAACTTTTCTGAATCAACCTGAGAAACACAATACTTCAACACAGAATCGCAAATATGAGCATCAGCTTCAAAGCCGCTCTCAACCACTTTGTCAAAGAAACTGATAGCCTCGTCTAGATATCCGAGTTTCATGAACCTATTTTATGGACAAAAATCTGTTACAGACCAATTGGCCAAAAAAAAAATCTACAACCACCTAAAATAATCTGCATAGACCAAATAAAAGAAAATTATGATTTTTCCATTAATGAAGGGATAACATGAGTCATTAGATCATCTCATCTGTGTTTTAATCTTGACCACACGATTTTATATCTCTCATTCTCTCTCCTTCTCTCTCTTTCTCTTTATTTATTATCAACCACTTACAACCACACAATTTTTTTATCCATTCTCTTATCCGACTGAGTACAACTAATATAACTCGTACAACTAAACATATTAAAATTGCATAATTAATATATAAATGTTATAATTTACACATGAAATAAATAAGTAAATATTCTAATAGGTATATGATGACAAATTTTCATCAATTTTATTTGAGGTTTTTTAATTTTTAGTCATATTATTATGATAAACAAACATCAAACATATTTTTACAAAGCTATGATGTGAAAGTATATGTACAACCCCTATAACTAAACATATAAACAATTTATAAAATTTTTATTATATATTAGACGAGTATTACTGGTACAACTGATACGACATTTCAGAAATTGACAAAAAAAAAATTGGTATTCCATATGAGAAAACAATCAAATATCCCAATTGGTATGTACTCAGAAAGTCTTTCTTAACTTAATTTAAAGTTTAGGAAAAAATTAAAAGTTACTAAACAATTCCATAAGTTTACATAGTCTACCTTATACTTTTAAGGTTTGTTAACTTTTTTTCCACATAAATTTTGAAAAACATACACGAAATGAATTTTTACGCAATTGATGATTTCATTGTAACCGGACAAAGTCATGTAAACATAAATAAGTGGTACAACTAAGGTAAATGTTATTATGTGGTACAACTAAGATTTTTTTTATTTAACTGCCAAAGTACAACTATGTACAAACTGGTACAACTCAAAAACTAGTATAACTATGTACAGTCAGTACAACTAGAAAACTGACACAACTATATGTTATTTGTTTTAATATTGTTTTAAATGTGGATCACGTTTTAAATATGTATCATGTTGTAAACATTGTGGTTGAATACTAATGTCGAATAGTTATACTAGTTGTATCATTCTTAAATATTATTGCGTAGTTGAATCTATTGTATTAGTTATACCAAAATACTTGTACATTTAAACTAAACACAAATTTTTCATAAAGAATATAAGTTTCAACATGAACATAACTTCTAATAGCTTCAAAAACTATCCAAAAGAACAAGTTTAATATCAAAATGAACATAAGTTTTAATACCAAAATGAACATAAGTTTTCAAAAGTGATGCAGCGTATCATCACTTATCACCGTCATAGTTATGGGCTTTCTTAGTTTAGGCTTTACTTGTGTTCTAAGCTATTTTCCTTTTCTTATTGGAACTAGATAATTGTTAGATTTCCTTTTTGGCTTAGGTTTATTTTCGATTAGCTTATATATAAGCAGCTTTGGTCTATGTAAACATTCACCTTTGGATTTTGATTAATAAAGTTTTGAAGGTTTTAAAGAGCTCTACGAGCACTGCGAAGAGTATTCGCGCCCTAATCTTTTGTTTTCGAGTTTTCTTCGAGAACAAGTCTCTAACTTATCGATCAAACCCTTGATCCCTAAGTTCTATAGCTTCCGCTCTCCATCAGTTAGTATCAGAATCAGTACGTTTCTGGAGTTCTTCTCTCGTTATCATGACAAAGAAAACGACCGAAGGAACTTCTATAGACATGACCGATTTACGAGCCTTACTTGTAGAGATGCAAACTGCTACACAAGCTTCAATCCAGCAACAGGGTGTCACGTTCACGACAGCATTAGCTGCTGTAACTGATCGCCTCGACGCCCTAACCACGACCTTGGCGACTCGCTTGGACCCTCAAAACCAGCAGGTCGCTAATGCTCCACGACAACCTGAGCACCATCATCCGCCTCTAAAACAACAACGACAGCCTCAACAACAATTCCCTCATATCCAGCATCATCCTCGACAGCACCAACAACAAATTCAACATCAATACCAATTTGGTGATGCTCGTGCTCGCGGCTTGTACGAGGAAGAAGAAGAAGATCATAGACAAGTCTACCGTGAGGACCTACGTCAACGAGATATCATCAATAATCGTTGGGAAAACAGTTTAAAGTCGACATACCAGAGTTTCACAGAGGTCTCAAAGGAGATGATCTTATTGACTGGTTGGTCTCCGTAGAAGAAATTCTCAACTTTAAAT
Organism: Brassica nigra; assembly: GCA_016432835.1. Classification (NCBI taxonomy): domain Eukaryota; kingdom Viridiplantae; phylum Streptophyta; class Magnoliopsida; order Brassicales; family Brassicaceae; genus Brassica; species Brassica nigra. The sequence goes on from CM028247.1 coordinate 38,927,462, forward strand.
AATCCCCACCTGCCCGACGAGTTCCTCTCGTTGCTATGCGATTTTGCGGCCATGCTGCTACTTGGGGGAAGCAACTTAAAACCACTCATTCTCGTACCGGAAAAGCTCCCATCCAATCATGGGATAAATTAGCCAAACATCTGCGTCAGACGTTCTTACCGCACAATTAGAGCGTACCATGTACACAAGACTACAGAATCTTCGTCAAGGAAATCGCACGGTGGACGAGTATGCAGAATAATTTTCCCTGCTCTTAACTCGTAACGAGATTAACGACAGCCAAATTGAACTTGTTTCGCGTTTTATTGGTGGACTGCGACCTCAACTTCAATCAGCAATGGCTCAGTTTGATCCTTCAACGATCGGCGAAGCCCACAGACGTGCAGCATCTTTCGAGCAGCAGTCACGAACCTCCAATTGGAACTCCTCCACTCGTTCTCGAACGCAGGAACAAGCAAGCAGCTCCACTCCATCTGTGGCAAAAGAAACGAGTGATGCTCTTCCATCGGCCATCAAACCAGCAACACAAGAGGACCCACAATTACGTCGCTCCACACGACCAAACACCTTACGGTGTTACTCTTGCAGCGAGCCCGGTCATAGGATAAACGCGTGCCCTCATGCCAATTGCCGGGGACTATTAATCGATGAATCACTCGAGGACCAGGAAGTATATGATTCTCAGGAAGAAGATGATCCGACTGATAACACCACGTTACACCACACACCGGGTGATAGTGGGCGCCTGTTAGTTCTCCGTCGATCTTGCCTGACACCGCTTCAACAAGATGACAAGTGGTTGCGTACAAATATTTTCCGGTCCACTTGTACTATTAAAGATCGTATATGCAGCTTTGTCATTGACTCCGGCAGCTGCCACAACGTTGTCTCCGAGGAAGCTGTTGATAAATTAGGCATCACGCGCGAGAAACATCCGTCTCCATACAATCTTGGCTGGCTTAATAACACGGCCAGCATCCGTATCACTCAACGAGCAATCGTTCCTTTTTCGGTGGGACTGCACTATAAGGATCGCATTTACTGCGACATTGCGCCAATTGATTTTTGCCACCTTCTTCTTGGTCGGCCGTGGGAGTATGATCGAAAAATTACACATGATGTGCCAAGAACACTTATAGTTTTCTCTGGAACAATCATCATATTGTTCTTGTCCCATCGCCTGGGTCGTCCCTTGCGTCTTCGTCAGCATCAACACGGCTTGAGCACCCTCCACAGAAACCACTCGCCCAATCTTCGACTCTCTTATGCTCCTATACGTCATTTTTATCGGAACTTAAGACCGAAGGCGTTGCATTTGCTCTTGTCCCAGCATCGACACAACGACTTCTTTCAACGTCACATGTACCCGCCTTAGATACGGTGTTACGTGAATTCGCAGATGTGTTCCCTCACGAGATACCCGAAGGACTTCCACCTCTTTGCGACATTCAACACCAAATCGACTTGGTTCCGGGAGCAACTCTGCCTAATATACCACATTATCGTATGAGTCCCGCGGAGCACGAAGAGCTACAGAGCCAAGTGGAAGATCTCCTTCGCAAAGGACACATCAGAGAAAGCTTTAGCCCATGCGCAGTTCCGGCACTCTTAATCCCAAAGAAGGATGGGACGTGGCGCATGTGCGTCGACAGCAGAGAAATAAATAAAATCACAGTTCGTTACAGATTTCCTATCCCACGACTTGATGATCTTTTGGACCATATTGGCTCAGCAAAAATATTTTCGAAGATTGATCTTAAAAGCGGTTATCATCAGATTCGAATCCGGCCCGGGGACGAATGGAAAACAGCTTTCAATACTAGGGAAGGCTTGTTCGAATGGTTAGTAATGCCTTTTGGTTTATCTAACGCCCCCAGCACTTTTATGCGCATTATGAACCAGGCATTACGCCCATTCATTGGCAAGTTCGTGGTAGTCTACTTTGATAATATATTGGTGTTTAGCGCCTCCCTTACCGAACACGAAACACATCTCCGGCAAGTCCTCTCCGTGTTACGTACGCAAACCTGTATGCAGCTAAGCAAAAAGTGCGAGTTTGGCGTCACTAAGGTTCTCTTTCTTGGATATGTAGTTTCAGACAAGGGCTTGGCGGTAAACGACTCTAAAATTGACGCGATCCGTTCTTGGCCGATACCAAAATCAGTTTCAGACGTCCGAAGCTTTCATGGCCTTGCATCCTTTTACCGAAGATTTGTCAGCCACTTTAATTATATCATGGCACCAGTTACAAGCTGTATGAAGGATGGCAAGTTTAATTGGACACCTGAAGCAACACATGTGTTTAATCTCATCAAGGAAAAGCTCACGACAGCTCCAATTCTGGTGCTTCCCAATTTCTCTATACCGTTTGAGCTACATTGCGATGCCTCTAAGTTGGGAGTTGGCGCTGTGTAAAGTCAGCTCGGACGACCCGTGGCGTTCTATAGTGAGAAGGTGGCAGGTGCACGCGGACGGTATAGAACCTATGATGTTAAATTCTACGCCATTTTCCAGGCAATCAAGCACTGGCGTCATTATTTGGTGCACCGCGAGTTCATCTTATTTACCGACCACGATGCGTTGCGACACTTGGATAGTCAAGCCAAGGTTTCTGCTCGCCATGCTGGGTGGATCTCTTACCTTCAGCAGTTCACTTCTTTGATTCGCCATCAGTCCGGCAAGACGAATCGTGTGGCAGACGCACACAGCAGGCACCATGGATTACTTACGACGATGCACACGTCGGTCGTCGGCTTTGCATCTTTGGCTGACTTGTACCCTTTGGATCCCTTCTTTTCTCGTATATTTGCAGAAACAGAACAAGGTCTGTCTAATGATTACACGATCCAGGATGGGTTTTTGTTCAAAGGTATCCGTTTGTGCATTCCGGACTCGAGTCTCCGTCTGGAAATTATTCGCGAGTTGCATTCCAAAGGTCACAGCGGCAGGGACAGAACACTTCACTTGGTAGCAAGCTCGTATTTTTGGCCTTCACTTCGTCGCGACGTGGAAAGATTCGTGGAGCGATGTCGGATTTGCCAACAAGCCAAGGGCAAGGTGTCTAACACAGGTCTTTATTTACCCCTCCCGATTCCAACTCAGCCGTGGACGGACGTCAGTATGGATTTTGTGTTACGACTATCGCGTACACAACATGGCCATGATTCGATCTCTGTGGTCGTTGACAGATTTTCAAAAATTGCACATTTTATAGCTTGCAAGAAAACTACGGATGCCGTCAGTGTCGCCTTCTTATTCTTCCGTGAGGTGTATCGCCTTCATGGGCTTCCAACCTCGATTGTGTCAGATCGTGACACACGCTTTCTTAGCCATTTTTGGCGCTCTCTTTGGAAATTGCTCGGTACGTCTTTGGACATGAGCACGGCTTATCATCCTCAATCGGACGGCCAGACTGAGGTTACTAATCGCTCTTTGGGCAATCTCCTTTGGTGCCTCGTTGGCGACAACATCAAATCATGGGACAGCAAACTTGGCCAAGCAGAATTCGCACACAATCACGCTTTAAATCGTAGTTTGGGCTTCTCGCCTTTTCATGTTGTGTATGGCATCATTCCTCGTTGCCCTTTGGATTTAACAACCGTACCCGATAAGACACGCCATCATGGTGAAGCTGTCGACTTCGTCTCTTAGATGCAGGACATTCATCGTCAAGCTCAATCAAACTTGGAGGTTTCAGCAGTCAAATACAAGACAGCGGCTGATAGCAAAAGGCGTGAGGTTATATTTTCGCCGGGGGACTTGGTTTGGGTTTACCTTACAAAGGAGCGACTTCCTCTGAGAGAGTATAATAAACTTAAGTCCAAGAAGATTGGCCCTGTGGAGATCGTGGAGTGCATTAATCCGAATGCCTATCGTGTACGTCTTCCTACTCATTTGCAAACGTCCGACGTCTTTAACGTTAAACACTTATCACCTTATCACTGCGACGATGACCAGCCAGATTCGTGGCGAATCCTTCTCAACCGGGGGGAACCTAATGCAGCGTATCATCACTTATCACCGTCATAGTTATGGGCTTTCGTATTTTAGGCTTTACTTGTGTTCTAAGCTATTTTCTTTTTCTTATTGGAACTAGATAATTGTTAGGTTTCCTTTTTGGCTTAGGTTTATTTTCGATTAGCTTATATATAAGGAGCTTTGGTCTATGTAAATATTCACCTTTGGATTTTGATTAATAAAGTTTTGAAGGTTTTAAAGAGCTCTACGAGCACTGCGAAGAGTATTCGCGCCCTAATCTTTTGTTTTCGAGTTTTCTTCGAGAAAAAGTCTCTAACTTATCAATCAAACCCTTGATCCCTAAGTTCTATAGCTTCCGCTCTCCATCAAAAAGTAACCCCAAAAGCTATCTATTTGACATGAAATGAGACCTTAGTTGAATAATCAAACATTTTACAAAACAATTTCAAAATTAATAGTTTACCATTCTTGGTGCCTCTTTGTCATTCTTCGTTTTCTGCCTTTACATGGTTCCAAGCCTGCTTGGTTGGATTCGATAAGAACCCTACTCCTTCTTTTTCTTTTTTTCGTCGCGGTGAGTTGCTTTTACTCGTCACCGATGCTTCTTTATTATTCTTTCCAATGACTCGCATTTTTGGAGCCATGGTTGAAGACTTTTCTGGTTCTGCATCTATCTTTTTGGCCTCGAAAGCATAAATATGAAGATGGTTTTTTCCGAAAATAGTACAACTAGTATAACTACTAATTTGAGTTGTACTAGTTGTACTTTGCGTTCATTTTTATCTTGAATAAATATGTAGAAAATGAAATTTGATTCTGGGTAAGTTATACTTGATTAAATAAGATTATGGATTGATCGATTTAGGATAAGAAAGAGAAAATTGGTCGATGGTTGAAGAAAGTTTCTGACTTTGTTTCAAGGTGGAAGAATTATTAATGGAGAAGAAATGGGGAAGAAGAAGAAGATTTAGGGTTAGGTTGGGTCGGATTTTGGGTCGGATCCGGTCAATTCTGGTAGAATAGTAATGACATAGATTAGTAAATATGTTTACATCTTTAAGTTTTTTAGTTATTTCTATTTAAAATTAAATATAAAATAAAAAGAAAAATGCATAGGTCCATATGAGATTTTTTTGACCCCTTATGGTCTATACCAGCATTTGATCCCTATTTTATCAACTTCGAATAAGTAAGTCACCACAAACGCAAAAGCCTTGGATTAGAGTAGTATACACAACAAGATCCGCTTCATACCCTTTACTATGTTCCATCTCTTCAAGCAATTTCATAGCTTCTTCCATCTTCCCAACCTTGCAAAATCACAATCCCACAAGTCCTCAAACTCCAAGAACACTCTTTCCCTTCTATTTCACTCGCCAAGTCCAATGCTGCTCCAACTCTCCAAAGAAATCATTATCGTAGTCTGCACCTGGCAAATTCAAAACTTTGAGCCTCAGCAAAGAACTCCGAAACAACCAAGGTAACAATACCATCACACCAGCAATAAAGAAACAAACTTTGGAATATTACTCACTCTCTTTGATTCTACTCAAGTAGAGGTAGATATGGTGGCCCACGAGCTTCTTCGAAGTTCCTAGTCAAATGGAAGACATATCTGTTAAGTATTGTTTCATTCTCTATGGAACAGATCATTGTACATTGAAAGTTTATGTACCTCTTCGGTTGGTAACAAAACACATCAGATCCAGCTTCCTTGTTGAAATCAAGCATCTTATCCTCAGCATCTGCCTCCTCCTTTGCTTGTTCTCTATCAAGCATATCAGATTCCTTCGAATATCGCCGTCGGTCGAACCCGACTCTAAATGTTCCTCATCATCGCCACCGTCGAGAAGTCATCACCCAAGAGCTCTTCACCGTCTTCGTTCTCTTCTCCATAATCATCGGACCTTCCTCTCCATCATCGACTCTTCGCAAATGAGTCAAGCGAAATGCCATTACGTAGCACAAGAGATCCGATTTGGTGAAAGTCATCAACTTGACATCTTAAAACAAAACACGGAAGAAAAGTACACATAGAATCTCATTCGACCGATCAATGACGATAGTGGAGCTGATCTGATCATAACAAGGTAAGAGAGAGGTACGAGATCTCAATTTCTCTCTATTTTTTTAATATATAATTGGCGATTAAACCGAGGGACATTATGGTAATTCATCATTTTAATAAAACCTATTTAAGGGATTTTGAGCCTTGAATGCTAGTTTGGGAAGAAAAACTTAGTTTAAGGTCATTTGAGGCCATTTGGCAATTGTCCAAAATAGCACTTCTGAAGTTTTTGTCTCCAAAATAGCACTGGAAGGGAAAAGTCACAAAAATAACATTCATTAATGGACAAAATGTCTTTAGTACCCTTGTTTTATATTTAAAAAAAAAATCTCTCTTTCTCACTTTTATTTCTCCGATCTCTCTCATGACGGTATCAATTCCGGCGACGACGTAAGTGACGTAGAGATTTGCGTCTCTGCCTTCGCCTTCTTCTCTCGACGATGAAATCTCTTGATTGAGTCGCCGCTGTCATTTCCTCCGCCGTCGCCGCTGCTAGAGTCGAACAATACCCTGATTCAAAGAAGCCAATCCGTTTACAACTATTTCCTCTCTCCCTCTCGTGAGTTTCCATGTCCTCTCCCAACTCCTGATCACTCTGTTTTTGATCAATCCTTTTGAATTCGAATCACTGTATCTTAGATTGAGTAGTTGATTTTAGGTGTTTTTCTATGTAACGCTTAGGTAATGTAAGTCAGGGAAGGTTTCATCTAGAATCTGTACCATGTCCAAACCAAATGATGCAGAGACTCTGTCTTCATCATCAGTAGACACTTCACTTAGCCCTCGTGTCAAATCCTTAAAACCTTCCAAGACTATGGTTAGTCCGGTGTTCCTGTTGTCAGACTAGCTGCTGGAGAACCCGATTTCGATACTCCTAAAATCGTTGCTGAGGTTTATATCCTCTCAAGTCGTTTCATTATGTTCTTTCTCTCTGTTTTGTGATGAATCTTTTGTTTCATTATAGGCAGGGATCAATGCGATTCCAGATGGTTTCACTAGGTATATGCTGAACGCAGGTATTACAGAACTTAGAGAAGCTATATGTCACAAGTTAAATGGTAAAAGATCAACACTTTTGCTTTTTTATTCAGTCATGTCTGTAAAAAATCATTGATTAACATCTTTTGTAAGCTATGGTCTTGATATTGAGCTGTATAGCTTACTCACATCTGCAACAACTTCATTGACTAGGTTGTTGTAAGAAGGATTCTTCTTCCCGTCTCCATATAGTATCGCAGCTTCAAAGACATCTACACAAAAGCCTCTAACGCCAGGCGGATTCTTGTCTTTAGAGACGTAATCTTTATAGCTCATACGGTTCGGCACAGCGATTTTGAGAGGCTTTCCATTGTTAGGAAACACCCAACCACGAGGAGGCTTAGTCACTTCACCTGGCCATATGATTCCATGAAGACGTTGGTTTGCTGCAGATGTGTTTGGAGGCTTTCAGTACAATGTCTCTGGAACCACTACTGAGAGACCTGAATGGTTTGACCAGTAACCGACTCTGCGTGGACCTGAGCCTTCTATGTTTAGAACTTTGTAAGCCGGGTTAACACGGTTCCTCTCTGAATCAAACTGGATTTGTCCTGTCACACCTGTATGATTCCTCCCAAGAATGATATTTAGCAACTTCTCTCCTTCGTTGAACACACTCAGAGCTGATAACTGAATGCTGCTATCACTTGTTTTGTGCAGACTCTGATCGTTGGAGAAAGTTATGTTATTGTTCTCTCTGAAGAAAACATCGAGTGCACGAGCGATCAACCAGACAGAATCATAAGCATACAATGCGTAAGAGTTGACACCGCTCTTCCACCTCTCCTTAAACTGTCTCTTCCATGCCACACTCTGCTGTGTAATGGCGAAAAGCAACCACTCCTTGCAAGAGGCCCATCGTTTCTGATCCCACAGGCTCCATGGAGTGTATAACTGTTGGAAGCCAGTCCGTTGCGATCCAGACATAACCGTTTCCCATCATTCAAGAATCTTAGCCACAGAGAAAACGTTTAAACCAGAGCCAGGGTTCACATGGACGACGTAGACACGAGACGCCATCAGATTAACAGAAACCAAAAGGCTTTCTAAGGAGGTGGAATCTGCACCGGGTGTGATCGCAGCTTTGTAAGAGATCTTGGAGCGTTTTTGGCCAATGCATCGCTTAGAACAGATACGCCGTTTCTACCGTACTCGTCATCGACGTATATGGCAATGACTTGTCTCCATCCGGAGTAGGATATGAAGTCTGTGATGGCGTTCATTTGGAAGTAATCGTTCTGCGTTGTGCAGAGGAAGTAAGGGTATTGCAGAGAGGAGAGAGTTGGATCCGTTGCTGTGAATGATAAGAGAGGTACGTGAAGCTCGTTAGCTACGTAGGAGATCATGTGAACGATTCCTGAAGATTGTGGACCGATGGCTGCGGCCACTTGTGTTTCCATCAGCTGCAAAGCTACAAACCATAAAAGAGAAACATGATTGTTTTGATGCAAGTTTTAGGAGAGGAGAAGCAGTTTATTACCTCCCATGGTGTTCTGAGGATTCCCTGCGGTAGGAGTTGGTGCTGGTGGTGAGGAGCAAAAAGCATCCTTCACACGCTATAAAGTCTTATACTCTTATTTATTTTTTAATGTAGTAATTAGTTCTGATGGTGTCCTTCTGGTTTGTCATTAGGATCTCTTGTTTTTCTTCTCTTCTTACTAATTTCTCAATTTGTTAAACCCTGCAGAATGATTGTAGTGGATGCATGTAATTTACGGCCACAAATTCGTTGATGAATACTTTACTGCCAAACATATTGGACCAGGAATGCTCTTAATGGTATACTATTAGCTTTCTGAAATCGTCAAAAACTTAGATTATAAGTCTATGTTGTTTGTGAATTGAATATGTTGAATCAGTTCCACTTTAATTGTTCTTTTCAAGGGTCATACTTTGTCGTTGATAAAATACTCATGACTTTAATCACTAATATTACGGCTCTCTATCGACCTTTATATCATTTAAAAATTTAGGAAGCATTTGTAAATGTTCAGGAAGATATTCCAATGATTTTTCTCATGACTTTATTCATTGTTGACTTATGATTTCTATTTCATTTAAACTTGTTTATAGTTTCGTTTGATTGATGTGTATCTTTCTTTTTGTTTCAGGAAGCATTCTAAAATATCTAGGAAGGCATTCGATAAAATTCGAACTGGCATGTTTCATGTTTCCTTTATCTGGACTCTTTATTTTCTTTTTAGAAAGAATTCTTAAATATTTTAGAGACTGTTAAGGACCAAGTGATCGACCAGCCCATGACAGGCCCAAACTGTTCGACCCATTACATGTCCATCCGGCCCACTCGCCAATGCCTTGGGCGATTAGGAGTTTACATTTATCTATAATAGATGTTTTCCATATTGGTGTTTATCCATATTTGCATTTATCCTTTTCCTAGATAAATTAGGAATTGGTATATTGCCATTTATCTTATGACGGTCTAAACTCTTGTATAAATAGACCTTCTGGTCGTGAGGAAATAATAAGCCTTTAGAGGATCTTATTTACAACACGTTATCAGCACGATAGCCTCTAAAACCCTAGCTAAGATTCCGACTTCTAAAAACCCTAATTCCTCCGTAACTTCAAATCTATCGTTCTCTCAAACCGTAAAGATCCAGACGACGATCAATATACAAATTGAAGCTCTCGACGAGACGAATCCATCAGTGCGAACCGTTTGTCGATCCGATATCCGACGCGCCCTCACGCTCTGTTACAGTACGCGGCGCCGATTTGCTTTGGAACCCTAATCCGATTTCAACAAGGATTTTCTAGCCGAATTCAAAACCTGTGAAAGATAAGTTTATCATACCTTAGCTGATTCATGTTATCTTGTTTAAATTATGGCGTTCATGTTATCTAATAGTCATTGTGTTGTTTCATGAGCTGAGAGGAGTTGGTGCAACGATCTCAACACACAGCTGTCCGCGACCCGATAGCTCTCCGACGGTTCGATAGCAGCCCACGCGCGTCTCTCACCAAACCAGCTCGTCCGGTTGCAGTCCAGTTCGTGATCTCCTTCTCTGGTGGTCCGGTTTTCAGATCTTCTTCAATCTAAAGGTAAATAAAATTCTGAAACCCTAATTGAGAACCATATAAACGAATTTGGTTGATTGATAAGGATTTGAACAATTAAAATTTTTATGAACCCTAATCTAGGATAATAGAAACTCTAAAATTTGTGGAATTAGGTTTTGGTTTAGTTCTCCTGTTAGGTTGATAGATCAATGGTTATTAGGTTGCTAGAAGCACAAAAAATATTCCTTATTCCATATGAGATTGTATTAACAATTAAAAAAAAACCATAATGGTTTTTGAATCTCAAAACTCTTGATCCATTGATCAAATCGTGTGCTCCTTCCTCCCTTGATCTATTGATCAAAATCTAAAAATCCTAAAACCATAAAACCCTAAACCGCATGGATGCAATCCGCATGCCATGCATGGAACCATTCGAAAACCCTAAAATTAAAATTGTTTTTCGATTGCTTTCTTGTTTTAATAGTTTGATTAAAATTTTCCAATCTGTTTAGGTTGTTTTAGAACTGATTAGATTTTCTATTTTTTTTTAAAAAAGGAAAGTTTCAGATTGTGATCAATTGCCTAATTCAAAACCGAATTTGATTAGGATAATTACTAGTTTTGCTCACCAATGTTCATATTGATTGCTTGATCACTTAAACCGAATTTGGAATCACATAGAAACCAAATTTTTAGGATCTCGTCCTGAGTTTTGATTGTTTGAATTAAAATTATTTGAGGTTAATTGTTTCATAAATCACTTAGAATCTTTGATTGCTAAGGTGACTTAAAATCTGATTGCATTAAGAATCATATAGAACAAGGATTGTTTCATATCATGGCCGTGTGGCTTTGCATTCATTATGATCACTTTGAAATTGTTAGGATTGATTGTAAATCAACCTCATAGCCGTGTGGCTTGTGCATCATCAGTGTAGCCATGCGGCTTGCATCATATTGTCATGGTCGTGTGACCTAATGCATTGATCATATAGTTTGCATAAAATACTTGTTAGAATTTTTTTTTATTGTCTGTGTGACAAGAAGAGCTTATAAAACCTAAAAAAATTTCTAAAAGTATCTGATGTCGAAATTTGAGCCTTCGGATTATGATGCCCTAAATCTCTCTGGAGATAATTGGTTGGAATGGGCAATGAACACTTCAGCTGTCCTGAAGTCAAGAGGACTCGGACGGTGCATCATTCAAGATGATTATGCAACTGAAAGTGAAAAGTATAGGACCATAACAATTATGCTCCATCATCTCACTGAGGATCTGAGAAATCAGTACCTACATATTGAGAATCCTCGTGACCTTTGGACAGAATTAAAGTCAAGATACACAATGGTGTTATTACCAAAGGTCAGGCATGAATGTATATGTCTCAAATTCCAGGACTTTGGATCCGTGGATGAATATCACTTGGCTTTGTCCAAGATAGTTTACAAATTGAGACTATGTGGTGAAGTGATAACAGATGCGGATTTACTATCCAAGACATACTCCACATTCCATCCAGAAGACCTGTTATCATGACAGATCTATATTGAAAGAGGTTTCACCACCTACAATGAGATGCTTTCATGCCTATTGATAATGGAGCAGAATAAACTGCTAGAGAAAAGTAGTGAGATGCAGAATGAATCTGAAGCATCCGTGTCCAAAATAAGGGATGGTGTGGCCGGCTTGTCTATTGAATGAGAAAGACTCTGACATCCTGATTTTGTGTTATGATTTTGATTTATGTTTTGTTTCAATCTCTTGTCATTCACGAATTTATTGATAATAATAAAGAACTGTTTTGAGTTCATCTTGCTTGATAATGATTTTGATTGATAAAAAATGAGTACACATTTGACCGGTATAATAGCCTATATTAAAGACATACGGCCAAGGCATTGCCTAAAGGGCATTACATACACCCAAATTTCGTGGCCCATTGAGTTATAACAAGAAATGGTTTACAAATAGAAACCATGGGCAAAAGAGAACAAAAGGTTCCCACAGATTTAAGAAAAAAAATCGCTTAAATGCCTTATAAGAAAATGGCAAGACTATACATGGGTACTCTACTGATCTAAACTATGCTAAAGATCAGTATGATAAGAGGCAAAGAGCCATGGTAACCAGATTGGTGTACCCCACGAAATTACACTTAATGGCATGACTGGATTAGCCATCCGAGTCTAAACTTGATGCAAAAGATTGATATTGCAAAAGGCACAAAGAGTTATCCCATAGAATCTCATGTTGTGTAACATGTACACAAGGGAAACTCATTAGGCTATAATGTCCCAAGCATTTAAAAGATTATAGCATGTTCATGAGGGGGGAGAAAATACACACCAGTGGTCCATGACCATACTATAAACATGAATATGACAGATTGGCCGTTCGGGCCATTACCTATAAGGTTCAGACTCTGAAAGTCTATAAGCTTGGGGACATCACGAGATTTACATGTATAAATGATTAATATGCATCAGGCCATATAAGTGAGCATAGATATTCCCATCTCAGATTGAATACGGGTCATAAACCAGACATAAACCATCCTAAGAGATTTTGAATAAACCACCACAAACATATGTGCCGTCTAGGATGGAACCTCAGAAGAGGATGAGAAAAATATTGGGAATATATGTTGGATAGGAACATGTCTTTCTCCCATGAATTCTTAATAAGTGACCTTGAGCTAAACATGGGTGATCAGAAAATGGCCAGGTACACAGATTGCATGACTAATGAATCCGACTATCCAACATCAGGGGGAGAAAGTAATAAGCTGGTAAAAGATTAATAAAAGATTAATAAGAGGAATAGAATGGTATTAACCATCTATGTCTTGGCAAGATCCTCGTACCAGAGAATATGATCTAAGACGTCCAAAGAAAAAGATTATGCAAAAGCTAGCTAATTGAATGCCAGACAGATTAGACCCGAAAAGAAAAGAAAAGAAAAACCAGCTTGCACCATGAAATTAATGTCCTAGAAGAGACATATTCAAGTTGGTACAAAGTCTATTAAAGATAGATCAATATGTTCCATGAGATAAGGAACCTCGGAAAGAAAAGAAAAAGGTGCATAGAAAGAATGACAGATCCGAGGTCATAAGGGAAACCATACCAGACATTGAGAAAAGGCTGCGCAGCTAAACATCTAAGGTACCAGACCATGTAAGCTTGGGACGCCAAGCTGCAAGGTAATGAAGGTCCTTGATAAGAATGAAATCTCAAAATCGATTAGAACATGTCTGGAACACAATGGAACCATACACAAGAGTGTCGACACACAAATGATAAAGATTCATAAGAAAAGAGCACTTGAGTTTTAAAAGATATAAGCGAGGATCAGAACCCACGTGAATACAAGAATGCATTCATAGACTAAATTAAGTCAAAGGAAAACGTGAGGTTTAAAGAGTTCAAAGAAAGAGATGGGCGTATTGGCCAAACATATAGAAACGCCATCTGATGATAAACTAGTGGATAAATGGGTCTTGTGAGGAAAAGAAAATCGTGAGATGTGGAACGTGACCAAGTAGTCAAGAGGTCGTTCACATTACTACTTACATCATTCAAAGAATGGCTTGTTACACAAGGATACTCACAGAGACCAAAGGAACATATTATAAGGAGATATACTCCTATGTGGTGGATGCTACTACACAAACTCGAAATTGATGAGGTCTGGAAACAAAAGAAATAATGATGTCGTAAGCAGTACATTGATCACTGGATAAAGATAATAAAGGTACCTGAAAGATGAGAAAATAAATTCTCAAAAGAACACCATTGTTCCTAAGCTGTTCATGGACTGATGCAAAAGCAGCTGCATTATATGATAGACGACTAAGTAAAACTTAGTAAAGGAGTTCTATAAGAACGATCCAAATCAGTCCATATATTCTTATAAAAGAAATCCCTTGTGTTTATAATAAATCAGCCTGAAAGAAGGTTAATTGTTTTGATGATGGAACTGCAATAAATTGCGGCATCACATAAGGATCATAGACATACAAGAGACAAGTTGTATGTGTGCATTGAGATCCATGATCCAACGAATTAAAGATGGAATATGAGATGGTCACAGAAAGAAAATGGATACATTAGATCCACGCCAAAAGGGTCCATACCAATTAAAGACCATGTCCGGACTTGTTCCGACTAAACCGGTTCCAGTGACCACTATATTCAGATCGTGGTATGGCTATGGACAAGGCATGTGTCTTTGGTCCAGGAAAAACTTTACGTAAGTACTTTTAAGGCTTATGCACATCCGACCAAAAGTGCAATGTATTGATATGATTGGCGCCTTGATATGGCAAGCCATACTAGGTCGGATAAGTTTTATGGATATGTTCAGACCATAAGACATTGATACTAAAGCCATACACGTCCCTTGCCGTAAGTGCTATTGGCGCCTTACTTAGATAAATTTGGCATGTCTGAACATGAGACAATGGGACATGATCAATATATCCTAAGTTACCTTCTAAGGAACTAAATATTTGAGATTGATTTATACTAACCAAACCCAAAAGAAAAGATTTTTTGGTTTTGATAAATGTTACAAGTCCATACAAGGTCTCAAACAGGTTATACATGTTTGGAGAATGATGAAGAAGCACAAAGTACTACAAGTTCAGTCATGTGATATGTTAGCCGACTTCTTCACCATGTCTACACCAACTACACGTCCATGAAGTCTACCTATCCGTTTGGGACGTGACAATAGAAGGACCAGTTCAAGACTTGGCGCCCATGAAGCTAAACCATCAGAGTGTCCATGCGCCAGACTTGAAGAACATGTACGGAGGTACAAGTCAGGGGGAGTGATACATGTTGTACTCTTTTCCCTTCACCTGGTTTTGTCCCAATTGGGTTTTACTGGTAAGGTTTTAATGAGGCAACACCAATATTGGTAAAGTGTATCACGAGCTCTATATGACTATGACATCCAAGGAAGAGTTCATGTGTTGTACTCTTTTCCCTATCCTTGGTTTTCCTTTTACCACATTGGGTTTTGGGTTTTTCCTTGGAAAGGTTTTAATGAGGCAACATTAAGCATGTAACGAACTTTGACCGGATGGGTCGATCAAGGGGGAGTGTTAAGGACCAAGTGATCGACCAGCCCATGACAGGCCCAAACTGTCCGACCCATTACATGTCCATCCGGCCCACTCGCCAATGCCTTGGGCGATTAGGAGTTTATCTTTATCTATAATAGATGTTTTCCATATTGGTGTTTATCCATATTTGTATTTATTCTTTTCCTAGATAAATTAGGAATTGGTATATTGCCATTTATCTTATGACAGTCTAAACTCTTGTATAAATAGACCTTCTGGTCGTGAGGAAATAATAAGCCTTTAGAGCATCTTATTTACAACAGAGACTTTGAAAAGACATGATATTAAAAAATTATTTAGATTTGGTACACAGGATATGGATACAATGGGAGTATCATTTCATTCCAAAGTGACTGTGTCCGGATAAATATTCTGAAGGAAAATGATGATGAAGACGTTTTTAGCAAATTACTTTCGCAAAAGATTGTGTGTTATGTTTTTAAACTTTTTTGTCATCAATGTTAACTTGTAGAAGTACTTAAATGTTTAATCTGGGTGATGTTTAATTTGGATATTTTTAGTATACATTTTAAATGCTTAAAACATCTTGCTACCAAAAGCATTTGATCCCTATCTTATCAACTTCGAATAAGTAAGTCACCACAAATGCAAAAGCCTTGGATTAGAGTAGTATACGCAACAAGATCCGCTTCTATACCCTTTACTATGTTCCATCTCTTCAAGCAATTTCATAGCTTCTTCCATCTTCCCAACCTTGCAAAATCACAATCCCACAAGTCCTCAAACTCCAAGAACACTCTTTCCCTTCTATTTCACTCGCCAAGTCCAATGCTGCTCCAACTCTCCAAAGAAATCATTATCGTAGTCTGCACCTGGCAAATTCAAAAACTTTGAGCCTCAGCAAAGAACTCCGAAACAACCAAGGTAACAATACCATCACACCAGCAATAAAGAAACAAACTTTGGAATATTACTCACTCTCTTTGATTCTACTCTGAAGTAGAGGTAGATATGGTGGCCCACGAGCTTCTTCTTCGAGTTCCTAGTCAAATGGAAGACATATACTGTTAAGTATTGTTTCATTCTCTATGGAACAGATCATTGTACATTGAAAGTTTATGTACCTCTTCAGTTGGTAACCGAAACACATCGTATCCAGCTTCCTTGTTGAAATCAAGCATCTTATCCTCAGCATCTGCCTCCTCCTTTGCTTGTTCTCTATCAAGCATATCAGATTCCTTCTGAATATCGCCTTCGTCGGAGTCAGAACCCGACTCTAAATGTTCCTCATCATCGCCGCTACCGTCCAGAAAGTCATCACCCAAGAGCTCTTCACCGTCTTCGTTCTCTTCTCCATAATCATCGGACCTTCCTCTCCATCATCAGACTCTTCGCAAATGAGTCAAGCGAAATGCCATTACGTAGCACAAGAGATCTGATTTGACTGAAAGTCATCAACTTGACATCTTAAAATCAAAACCTGGAACAGAAAAGTACACATAGAATCTCATTCGACTGATCAATGACGATAGTGGAGCTGATCTGATCATAACAAGGTAAGAGAGAGGTACGAGATCTCAATTTCTCTCTATTTTTTTAATATATAATTGGCGATTAAACCGAGGGACATTATGGTAATTCATCATTTTAATAAAACCTATTTAAGGGATTTTGAGCCTTGGATGCTAGTTTGGGAAGAAAAACTTAGTTTAAGGTCATTTGAGGCCATTTCTCTTCAGATTATGTTCTACAGAAAGTAGAATTGACATTCTACGAAGTAGAAAATAAAATACATTTTTTTCATTGAATCTACTAAGTTCAGAATACGTGTTCTACGTAAATAGTAGTACTCTAAAATATTTAGAATACACATTCCGCATTTAATCTATCGCTCTAAAATCCATAGAAATCGAAATCTACATGTTACTATAAATCTAAAACTTGTAGAAATTGAAATCTACACAATAATATAAATCTAAAAACCTGTAGAAACCGAGTTTTACAAATTTACTGTATTATACGGATAAGAATAATCAGTTCCGAAAAATATGGGAAGAAAATATTTGGAAATATTCAGTTTTCATATATGTAAAAAAAATTATTTTTTCAAAAAAATTTAAAAATCGTGATAAGCTTTTGTGTCAATTGTATTTTAATTACTTTAACTATTTATTATATCTTAATATTTAACAATTATTTTGTTGTGGTTTTAAAAAATAAAATAATAAACAATTGTGTTGTTAATTATAATTTCAAGTTTATAATTGAAATATTTAAGGGCATTATTTTAATTATTGTAATTACTTTAATTATTTATTATATTTTATTTAACAATTGTTTTGTTGTGGTTCGGAAAAAACAATTGTTTTGTTAATTATAATTTCGAATTTATAATCGAAATATTTAAGGGTATTATTGTTATTTTGAAAATAATTAGCTTAATGAGACATAAAATATGTGAGACTTGTCTAATGGGACATAGTTACCATTTTTTGGCCTAAAAACAGTTTTCCCATTAAAAAAAACTCACATATTCCTTTTAGAAACATTTTAGAGATTTTTTTTCCACTTAAAACTAATATTGATATTACTTCAATACAGCCCTTATAATATATAACCAGGTATTTTGTCTATATATATGGGCATAATCATTTTACAAATAATTATTGTTATATATATTATTAATTAAAAATTTAATCATTATAACTTTTAACATAAGAGTTCATATACAAAAGATGATTTTCTAATTGATTAATATTTAGTTACAGATTTTTGTGTTTCTTATTTTTAGTTTTTTATAATTAAAATATAATTTACGGATAATAACAAGATATTTATATATCAAAATTATCTTTTAACCTATAATATATTCATTATATAAATATTAATTTAATTTAATTATATAATAAATTAATTAATTTTTCATTAAAGTTAACAGCGACTTTAACTAATCAAATATTTTATCTTTTTAATGTCATTCCACTACTCAAATTTGAAGTGGTCTCCAAAACCAAACTAAAATAGAACAAATATAGTTTCTTTATGTGTATAAGAAATTAAGAAGTTGTGGAATAAGAAATAATGTTTAATTTTTAATATTAGAGCTGAGAAACAAAAAAAAAATCACTTCAAAAATAATTGTATCAATTAAAATGTTAAATTAAAAATGGTATTTTTTCTTAATTAAAATTAAAAAAGTGACAAGAGCATTTGAGAAAATTTTAAGGGAAATTGCATTGTATGATAACCAAAAAATTATAATTCAATCCATAGCTAAAAGTCCTATCTTTTCCCTGTATCTCATGTCTTTTATGTAATACTAGTATTTGGAGCCCCGCCGTTAAGGAAGAAATGATACTAATTTTTAACTATATATTTAGGTTAGTAATCCGAACGGGTGTTATAACTTGGATAATCATTGAATTGGATCGAGTTTAATTTTGTTCAAGAGCATTTCGACTATATTCGAAGCCTTGGGTTACACACATCACTTTGTATGATAAAACAATTAAAATACCATTCTTGTTCTAAACTAAGATACAAGATTAACAAAGAGAGTTTTAGTGTATATGTGTCTCTCCAAAGATATTTGATGATCTTTGAACAATGAACACTCTATTTTTCTAACAATTAGTTTCTGATTTCTTGTTGTTATTCAGGTTATGATTAATCAAAACCCACAACTTTTATATGAATTATAAAAGGTTACAATGGTTAGTATCAACAATTACAATGGTTAGAGTTACAATTGTTATCACCAAGAGTTATAATAGTTAACACCAACAGATGGAACGGTTAGAGAAAAGTCACAATGGTTAACCATTAATGACTCTAAACATCAACGGTTGCAACGGTTTATCACCAAAAATCGCGACAGTTTATTACTAATAGTTACAAGCACAAACAATTTTAATTCTTCATCTAGAAAATTGCAATGCTTAACTTAAACGGTTGTAAAGATTCACTTAATGTTTCAACAATCTTTCTTATTTATGTGTAATCGCATATTCAATAAATAATTAACACATATATCAAACACATGCATATGAAAAGTTCTAAGAATTGTTTTCTTTTTGAAGTACATTCTAACAATTTTTTACTCGACACTATTATAAGTCATTTTGGGCACATGAAGATAATACACACATTTGTTTTCACACAACGCTAACTCGCTAAGTGTTTACTAGACACTAATATAAGTCATGTGTGTTATTCATTATGAATGTATACAAACCAAGTCCCAATTTCTGTAGTTGGAGTCACTTTCAGTTCCTTTCGTTTCCGTTGATGATCTGCCTGAAGACTTGTCAGATGACTGCGATGTTGTTATAGATGCAATTTTCGGGTTTTCATTTCATGGTAGCTATTCTCATTTCACAGAAAAATAAACAACATTAGATTCTGTTATAAAAGTCCTGCATATTTTCATTTGCTCAGCAATTGGTTTTTGAAGTCGCCATTTTGCACATGTAGGTGCACCAAGGCCTTCTTTTGATGCCCTTATCCGGAGATTGCTGTCCTTGCAGAGCTATGAGCAGACACCCCCAAAACGCTCAGCCATTGTGTCAGTCGATATTCCCTCTGGTTGGCATGTTGAAGAAGGAGGAGACCATGAAGGTGGAGGAATTAAGCCTGATATGTTGGTATGCCTTAGACCAAATGCTTACACTAATTTTTCCGCTTGAATCATTTTTTTTCTTACCATCATACATTGTCAATTATTCAATTAACTCGTATTAGGTATTTTTGACTTCCCCAAAATTTTGTGCAAAGAGGTTTTGTGGCCCTCATCACTTTTTAGGTGGAAGATTTGTACAACCTTCTGTTGCAGTAAAATATAAGCTAGAGCTTTCTAGTTACCCTGGGACATCGATGTGTGTTAGAATTGGTAAACCACCAAAAGTTGACATATCTCCCATGAGAGTGAACTATGAAGTTGATTGTTTGTAGATTCTAGTGTAGTTAGTTTTCATCCAATTAAGATTTAAGAAGAGTATATTCCCTATTTTCCAGGGAAACCAGATCCTCAACTCTATAACCATTTTGTACATAAAAACCAGAATCCACATTTTATGGGGTTCCCTAGCACAACGACTGTTTTCATTCTTTTATATATGAGTCACATCTACAATTAAAAATTCTTATGAACAAATGGTTTACAAATGATAATATTTTTATTTTATAATATTTGAATTATATAAATTTTATACACTTCTAAAAATAATACTGAAATTTGTTTAGTTTAAAGTAAAATATTAAAATTACATAAATTTTATGGATTTTTACCATCTAAAAGTATAATTATTTTACTTTTATTTTATACTAATAATAATACTTTGTATATTATTGTTTTCAAAAGTATGTTTTTAATAACTTATTTTAGTTTGAAAAACAAAAACCAAAATCTAGTGTTACCATTTAAGTTTTTTGAAAATTTAAAATCTATAGAAAAATCAAAAACCAAAAATTAGAAACCAAAATCTAAAATCTAAAAACGAAAATCCAAAAACCAAAAGCTAAAATCCAAAAACCACAAAAACAATCATCACCTATGTCTCTCCAGAATTCTTGAGGACCAGGTTGAAACTGATCTGATTTTACAGGTATTATTCCATTTCTTCTTTTTATTTGCTTATCAGTAATATGCATGAGCATAAACTTATATTTCTTCCGAGTCATTTTGTTATCTGAGGTTACAGGACTCTTTTTCACTTTTTCCCAGCTTTGTTAAAACAAATCATTCTTCTTTTGCAGAATGAGAATGATTTTTTTTTTTGGTTTTAGCAAAATAGTTCATTTTGTTTCAGCTTTGCTTAATAGAGATGATAAATCCTGTTTTCGCTAAAACAGCTCATTCTTTTTTGTAGTTCATAACTGGCTTGATGAGGCAGCTGTTTCTGGATTGAGAGAAACAAATGCAATGGCTTTGTCTACGACAAACAAGGCCAGAAAACCGTAAGCACGTACACTCCACGAGATTTCACTCTATGGAACAATATGTTCCATGATTATCATGGCTGTATTATAAAGGTGTGTGTAATACCCTGATCTTCCAAAATAACATAATAAATAATAATCTCATAAATCTCTATTTATTACTCTCAAAAGTCAAACTTAACGCCATAAATCCAATAAATGAAATAAATCCCAAAATATCGATAAAAATATAAAACCGCAAGTCTGAAAAAGAAATAAATAGAACGCCCAAAAGCACCAATCCGGTATCAATCACTCCTGTTTGTCGGTCTTGCCTATAAGAGGAAAGAAAGGAGGGTGAGTAACAGAGGAGTCACTCAGTGAGGTATGGGATGATAACCCGCAAACCACTGACTCAGTAGATAGCACTACGACTATGTATGCCTAGTTCTAGCATGAACACACAAGATGCCTAAAGCATCACACAAAACAAACAATGCAATGATAGCATATAGCTAGTCCATACACCCCGCATTCTCCTCATACGGATATACGTAACCTGCGTCGATAGTACAGAAGTCCGTCTATGCAACCCCGCCATCATCATCCTGCGTCAATATGCAAACGTCTCTGCATCCCGCAATCATTACCCTGCGTCGCTATGCAAACGTCTTTGCACCCCGCAATCACTCAAACACCTGCGTAGCTAGCTCAGACGTCTCTGGCCCCCGCAATCCCCATATAGTCCCTATACTTATAACTACATACATATATAGAGCCATTTAACATCACTCAATTCAATCAACAGTTGAATCCTCTAACACCCTACTTCTGGTTTAACAAGCATAAATTAATAAACACACAAGTCTCTCAAATAGACTCGATTCACATAGACATGACATGTTTCGAAGCTAAACTTTCCATAATAGTAGGACTAAACTAGCTCGGGATTAAAAGGAATAGCCCTCACCTTAGCCACTACCTTGAATGATCAATGAAAGATGGTCAACTGGGGTCAACTGCAATACGAGGATCAACGGCTTAAGCTCAGATCTCAGGAAGTAAAGTTTCCAAAAATAGTAACTTTCCTAAAGTAGTAACTTTTCTAAAATAGAAACTTCCCTAAGATGGCGGCTTTCCTAAACTAGAAACTTCCCTAAATAGATTTCTAAGACTAGAAATAAGGAGGCGACAAACTTACCAGAAAAACCTGCTGAAAACTCACCCGCAAAATCTCACCAGAAAATTTACCAGTGACTGGTCGTTAGATATTCCAACAACAACTTGTCACACGCAAAAAAAAAACTTTGACTTGATGAGAATAAAGAGAAGGGGTAGAGTTTCTTATATAGGAGAAGAGAAGAGAGGTAAGTTTTCTAAACTTCCAATGTGAGACAAAGATAAAAATAAAAGATTTTGGGTTTTAATTAAAAAAAAAAAACAAATGGGCCACCCCTTTCGTTGGGTCACGGTCGTTACAGTGTGACTTCTTATAGCTTTCTGGAATAGTATGAGAATTGAGATGCATCCAACTATGACTTCTTTGATCTTGTTCTTTTCTGATATACATCATGTGATTAAAAATAAAAGTGTCTCAGTTTCCAGTTTCTTGCGTGAGATGCAGTTTCTATCATGATATGACTTCTTTGATCTTGTACACATTTTTGAAGTATATAAATTAGGGGGGCTGTACGTGCGAATCTTGATCATGGGTGATCTCACTTAATGCTTTGAGTACAACATATGTCGTATCAATAAATATAACAAGCACAAGTACTTTTCTATCTGGTTATCTTTTCAAATGAGCCTGATTTTTTTCTGCAGATCATCAAGAATGGTTTTACTAAAAGGATTTGATGAGAATGGATTTGTCTGGTTAGTACATCTTCTCCTCGCCCTTTTCTTGTATAAATTGGGGATATGCAAGATATCTGTTTACAACCTGATATTATTTGCTTAATATCTTAAATTGCAGGTTCACTAACTACGAATGTAAAAAACGGTTCTGATTTAACGGAAAACCCTTTTGCAGCTCTACTTTTCTACTGGGAAAGTATGAACAGGTATGTGCTTTCATCTTCCTTTAACTTTTTGTTCTATCTAACCTTTAGTCATCTTCTGTAATACAAATACTCTGATGCTTCCACCACTTATATGCAAGAATCAGTAACTTGGTTATTGAAATTATCTTGTAGGAATACTAATATATGTTCTTACTGTACCAAACCAGGTCAGAATTGAAGGACCAGTGGAGAGAATATCTGAGGAATAATCAGAGAATTACTATCATAGTCGTCCTAGCGGAATTCAAACCGGGGCTATTGTTAGCAAGCAGGTGCCTTATGAACTGTTACAGATACCGAAATATTTTGATATTGATATTAGGAATAGTTTGCTTTGGACTCTCATGCTTAAACTTTTGGTTTTTCTCAGAGTTCTGTAGTTCCTGGCAGATAGAGCTGTCAAATGGTCCGTCAAGAGCCTATATGAGCTTGTCCAGTTGGATCATTTAAATTATGGGCAATATTGGATGGTCCATATTGGACAATGGTCTAAACAAATACCCAAGACCAATAGAGATCATGTCTAAATAGGCATACATGTGGACATCCAATAGTATTTATCAATTATTTTTATTTCCCTAAAATTTTGAAATTACATTTTATCTCCAAAATTATAAAACTAATTTTTCCGCCAATACAAGATAATCATGTTTTTCCGCCGAAATCGAGAAATCACATTTTCCCGCCAAAACCAAAAAATCATATTTTTCCACCAAAACCGAAAAAATCACATTTTCCCATCAAAAACGAGAAATCACGCTTTTCCGCCAAAACCGAGAAATCATTTTTTCCCGCCAAAACCGAGAAATCACGTTTTTTCCGCCAAAACTGAGAAATCATGTTTTCCTGCCAAAACCGGATAATTACGTTTTCCCGCCAGAATCGAGAATCACGTTTTTCCGACAAAACTGAGAAATCACGTTTTCCCGCCAAAACCGAGACATAAGGTTTTCCGTCAAAACTGAATAATCACGTTTTCCCGCCAAAATCGAGGCATCACTTTTTCCCGCCAAAACCGAGAAATCACGTTTTCCCGCCAAAATCGAGACATCACTTTTTCCCGCCAAACCCGAGAAATCATGTTTTTCCGCAAAAACCGAGACATCACGTTTTCCGCCAAAATTGAATAATCATGTTTTCCCGCTAAAACCGAGAAATCACTTTTTCCAGCCAAAACCGAGAAATTACATTTTTCGCAAAAACTGAGAAATTATATTTTCCCGCCAAAACTAAAAATCATATTTTCCGCCAAAACCGAACAATCACGTTTTCCCGCCAAAATCGTAAAATTGTGTTTTGCTACCAAAAACGTAAAGTTACATTTTCCGCTAAAACTGTAAAATTATAGTTCCCCGCCAAAAACATAAAATAATATCTTCCCGCCATAACCATAAAATTACGCTTTACAATTTTGATTTTTTGCTAAAATGGTGTTTTCTCAATAATTTGTAAAACTATACTTTTTTTCAAATCATGAAATATGTTTTTAGGAGGCCCACCATGAACACCCATTGTCTATTTGGTCTTTGCCCAATTAGACCATAGACGATTTGGTCTTTTGTCCAATTGGACCATTTACTAATTGGTTGCGTCCATAGTCCACCCAAATTCAATTGGACTGATCTAGGCCATGGGCTATATGACGAGTACGAAGAACTAACAAAAAATATTCAGATGGGTTAGCTCTAAAATCTTTGAATTCTTAAAAATAAAACTCATTTTGATTTGATTATTATTTGACTAATGACTTTTGTCGTTCTTGCTTGCAGAAGTGTGATACCAAAGCCTAAAAACTGGGGAGGATTCAGATTTATACCAAACCTCTTCGAGTTTTGGCAGGGACAGCCATCTCGTTTACATGACAGGTACCTTCTTTCTATAGCATTTATTGTTTTTTCCTGGGACCAATCAGTTGTTTGTCGTAGTCTAAGGACATGTTTCTAGAAATAGCTTGAAATGGGAAAGAGCATGAAGAGGAAATGATCTCTTAATTAGGCTTGCAACACACAGCATTGTTTGCTAGCGTATTGATTTGTGTTGATTCGCAGGCTACTTTATTCATAGATTGGTCCCATGACTTTTAGTCACTACCTCCCACCTGTAAAGAAGATGATGGTTGTTTCATATCAACCACAGTACTGATTTTAAGGTTTAACAAGGCATTGTACTGATTTTATATCCATTGTCACAAAAATAAACGTGATTTCCCTGTTAGCAATTAATAGTGTGATTTATTTTGGCTTCTTCATACCCAATAAATATTGTTTTATGACCTGATACTACTCATGTGCAGAGATGATTGAGTATCGTTTATCCATGACATTTCGTTGAACAATTACAAGAAAATGTCCCCGAGAATATTTTTTCATAAAGTTCTTACAGATTATAATTTATTGTTTTAAAATGTTACTAGATCTTGACCCGCGCAACCGCGCAGGTGTTTGTTTTCGTTTATAATTATATAAACATTTTTTCACTTCTAAATTAGTATATTATAGTAAAATAATATATGAGATGTGTATATTTAAGGTTGTTCAAATATAATAATATTAGAGTATACTTGTTGTCCATAAAATAGATTGTTTCAAACTTTCACATATGTTTGTTTCTTTTATATATATATATATTTTTTGTTTGTTGGATTAGTATTTCATTATTGAATAAATAGATAGAAATAGAATTTGGAAAATATTAAATTATCATCTCCAAAGATAATCTAACATTTCACAAAATAAGAAAGTTAACAAAAACTAAACTTAAAGCTTCATATAAAAATTTTATAAAGAATTTAATTAAACATTTAATTATTTTTTAAAAATGAACTATATAATTTTAAAAGTTAACATTGAAAAGATTTAAATAGTATACATATGGGTCAAGTATTTTTTAAATTATAAATCCAATAGGTCAAGTATTCTTTAAATTCAATTATTGGTAAGTCCAATATAAATTTTTTGTAAACCCAAAATGATCAGGTAACAGATTTTTCTCCAGAAAAAACGTGCTATAAGTGTCTGTATATTTTGTATTACGAAACATTATGTACTATTCATGTTGGAAGCATATGTTAGGTCTATAACACCGGTTTCTGCAAGACATGAGTATCCTGCAGTGACATGCTATGTGGGCATGTTTTCATGGGCTTTGAATTTTAACTCGTTTTTGGCAAACACTTTCTTGGAAAATAAAACAACCCACCATCTGCTATAAAAATCATTAACCACTAACCATGTATTTGTAAACATATACCTTGATCCTTTGCTTAACTATCAAGGTTTATAAACAGAGAGTTAGTTCAGTAAAGTCAAGTTTTGAGAACCAAAATTCTTTGACAAAAACATTCTTGTCTTTTTAAGATCCGTAAAAAAAATTGATTATCCACAGTTGGGTTATCATATCATAAAGTTTTTTAATGGAAAATTTAGAATACAGTTTTAGAGAAAATATTACATCTTTGGTTTTAAGTGTTGCCTTAAACCAAGAGACAAAGTCCCGTGTAGATACTTGCTTCTTTTCTGTAAGAACAACGTGTATTTGGCTTCAATCACAGGTCCGATAGCAACTGAGGTTTTTTTTGCAAATAGATAGCAACTGAGGTTGCACAGCTGATTTTAGTTTACCTTTCACAGGTTTTGAGCGTTAGATTTGGAAACCGAGTTGCTTTTCTCTTCCTCATAGAAGTTTTTGACTCCTGCTTACAAAGATTACAGAGACAAATAAACTATGTTCAAAAGTAAACACTCTAAAACCTAAAAAAAGAAGTAAGTGTTTTTATTTTTCAGCCTTCACTTTCTTTTGAACAGAGCTGCTTGGTTTTTTCGAATTGACATAATTTAGTTTTCTCTTTCCCTTGGATGGTCTTGAAGAAGGTGTACCACGAGAAGATGTAGGTGGTGCAGGCTTTTGAGGACTGCTTTCAACAGGTATCGCAACCTTTTATTTGAGTTCGTAACGGGACTGAAGTTTGTCAACTCCTCCATGGCTTTAAATACAAACATTATACCCAAATAGATGATCCTATATACACTACCACAGATAAGAAGCGGCACATATATATTCACATTATTCTTCTGTTACTTAACTATCATGTGTCCATTTCCTTTAATCCAGTGGGAAAAAGATCTGAAGTTGAGATCATTGGCGTATGAAGAAGAGACTATGAGGAATGGCCGAGACCCAACACAAGCTCCACTGATTCATTTTATTCCATCATTAAAGGTATGTATAGCTCAAGCTTATTGAGATTACGACTCTCTGTTTTTACTAACATAACAAATGAAAGGGTTATATGTAGATGGAATTATGCATACTAAGTCATCAAGAATTTTTTTTATTTAGGGTTATATATAGGTTCACCAGATCTCTAGCTGCATCTTCAGCTATTTCAAGCCGTTTAATCAAAGAGTAAGAAGCTTTGGAGAATGCATCCATTTTGTTTTTGACTACTCTTGTGGCTGCATCTCTCTAGGATGTGTTCTCACCTTAAGCTGTTAAGCAAACCTGATAAATCTTGGCTAATTCTCTATGTAAGAGCTGTGGATATGTGATGTCTGTTAGATAACAGGTCTTGATCTGGGAAAAGAAACAGACTTGAAAATATGAGTTTGTACCTCTTTGTCATTGATTACTTAATGACGTATTGCAATTATTTTTCTGAAAACTGAGATATCATCTTCTTCTGTCTTTGTACACAACCCAGAAATTGAAATTAGGGTTCCCAAAACCAGTTACGAATAATAAGAGAAGGAATCAAAAGACGTATATGGGCTAGGGTTCGCTTCATATTACGTTGGTGTTCGTGATTGCAATTAGTATTTGTGTGTTTTCATGTTTATTTAGGTTTCGTATTTATCTATCAATGTAAACACATTGACTAATATTAGCATGATTTTCTAGGAATAGGTCCATTTTTTAAAAAAAATCACACATGAATCAAGGTTGTGACTTCTCTTTTAATATATAAGATTTAGCTACAAACTACAAGTATATTTATTTGTATAACAAAACTAAAATGAAGCACATTGAAACTTGACATGTGTAAGAACATGCATTCATTGAAGAGCTGCTCTTCACTTTTTTTTTTTAATTTATATTATTTTTATCTTAAAATTGTTGAGAACATCGGTAAGAACATTCCACTGCTGATGTTCTCATTGAAGAGTTGCTCTTCATTTTTTTAAAATTTTTATTTTAAAATTGTTGAGAGCATTGGTTAGAATATTCCACTGCTGATGCTCTAGTTAATACATTCTTAAATATTTTTATGAAGGAAAATCACATAAATCTTTTTTTTCTTTCAAATTGATATTAACTTACAATTTAAACTGAATTTATTTAACTAGCATATTAAACCTTCAAATTGACTTTTGTATCATAAAAAAATTTTAACCTAATTTTTTGTTCATCAAGTAAAAAAACTGACATTTTACTTATAACTATGATGATGTGTCAGATCGAGTAATGTCGCGTCTAGACATAAATGAATGTAAATGTGGACTGACGGGCAAAGAAAGCTTATGAACTGTAGATGAAATATTAATGTAGAAACTGCGGAATCGTAGGTCGGTTTGGGCGCCCACGCAGGAATGGTGCTATGGAGGTAGGATCTTTGTGAGCATGCGCTAAGTTCTAGAGGTCTAAGTTGATTGTTTCATGTTAGTCTCTAGTAGTCTGTGCTTGTTGTGTTATGTGGTTTGAGATGAGTTCGTGAATTCCTAGAATCCACCTTCACTGACTAGTGTCCATTACTCACCTCAAGTAGTTATGACTAAATGCAGGAATAGTAGTCATGAATGGTGCCAATCTGTTGATTTCATTTTAAACCTTTTACTTGAGTAATTTAAAACCTTGGATTTTTTTAAATAAAGCCAAGGTTTTAAATATTATGTGACAACCTGTCCCGTGGACCCCAGGCTCACAACTCTGCAGAGTATCGATCCCAATTTTTCATATGTGAGCCTTCACTGACTCCCCCATATAGGTTGACTGCAGTTCGATTGGTGACGGTTTGTCCTGTGGGAAAGTTGTTAAAGAGTGAGGTCTTGGGTTCGAGGAATGTCAAACGCATCAATAACCTCCATGGGGGAGTCAATGAGGACTCACATGTGAGGAATTAGAGTCGGTGCCCTGCAGGACCCATGGGGAATGTAGTTCCCACGAGACAGGTTGTTACATATTCATTCTCATATTCGATTTTCTTAAAAGTTAAGTTGTTTGTAAGAAAATTCATTTTGGAACAAAAACTGTGTTGAAATGAAAGTAAGAATGTTATTGTTGAAAACGTAGGGACGGACTGTTTACAAATAATTATATAACAATGACAAACTTAATCACGAGATCCTAAAAATTATCGTCTATCTAAATATCTCTACAGACTGAGGTATATGTCATACAAAGAACAAAATCGAATCTTTGGAAGCTCTACTACAGAAATTCGCCTGCTGTGGAGATTTGAAATTGGTTATATGGAATTTTAGATTGTAACGGTGTCAAAGAAAACGTTCAGAGTTGGAGGCACATCTTAATTGCTCAGAACTGCACATCATAAAGAATTTGAAGAACTGCTCAGTTTAGTAATTGGTGGAATACTAGACAATGCGAAACTTTTTTGAATGATATTTAAGAAAAATGTGTTCATTCTCAAAATCTCTACCTATACTATCTCCTTTAAGTAGATTAGTAAATATGTCAATAGTATTGCAGATGAATTGAATAAACGGATTAGATGCAATATAGCTTTGTAGAGGGGCGGATCCACACGTGAAGTGTGGTGCGTGCCACACATTAAAGATATATATTTTCTATACACACAGAATATAATAAGCCGTCAATGGCATTATTGGCGTTAGATACTACCTAGTGCCACAGTCTACACAAGTTCGAGCATTGACTTCTCCATCATTTTTTTCTAAACATCTTATTTATCTTAAAAGTTCTTCATAAAGATGGATTCTTTTTCTCTATTATTGCTAAACTATTTTCTTATTCTTTATAAGTGATTTTCTTTTTTTTTTACTATATAGGCCTTTTCTAAAATAAAAATTGGCACTTTATTTAGTATTTATGTATTTGTATTTACTCATCTATTTTTAATACTTATAGTAAAATAATAACATCTATATTGAATACGTGTTTATAATTTAACTTTGTGTCATATATCTATATATATTTTTTTCAGCCATATATAATTTTATTTTAACATTAAAAGTAGATACTTAATATTATAAAAAAATCTTAATATTATAAAATGATTGTCTCCTTTGTTTAACTTAATTATTTTGTAATATATATGTAAAATAAGTTCAATTTATGTTATGCTTATAATATAATTTAATTTATTTAATTTTTAAAATACATAACTATATATTTATATATATTGTGCCACACACTAATTTATTTTCTAGATCCATTGTGAAAATATATGGAAAATATAATCCTACACTAATAAAACTTGTAATAAAACTTGTTGACGGAAAAGTATAACAAATGATAAATTAAAACAACACATAGCATTATGTTGGATAACTGATATCACAAAATGATAGTATGACAAAAGAAAGAGAAATTTTTGGGTTCACCACCTAGCTGAACTTTCACCGCCTAAACCCTAAATCCTTGGATAAACCCTAAATCCTTGGATAAACCCTAAACCCTTGAGTTCTTGGAATATCTCTTTATCCAAGGATTTAGGGTTTACCCAAGAGTTTAAGGTTTAATATTTAGAGTTTAGAGTTTAGTATAAAAGGTTTTAAAAATATTAAAAAAATCTTTTATTCCAGTACTACTACTTTTTATTTATTTTTATCTTGTTGTTTAAAAAACAAATTTTAAATATTCTGTTTCTTTTTCGAAAAAATTTTCATATGAAATAACCAATTCTTATTGGTTGGTGAACCTCTACGTTCATCTGGAGTCAATCCAAGAATTTATCCAAAAGAACTTTTAAATTCATCAACTAATAGTATTGTATTTTTTTATATTGAATATCTTTTAAAAAAGGAAACAAATGATTGTCAAGTTATATATTTTTAAAATAGAAAGATAAAAAAAGTAAAAAAATAGTTGTTGTTTAAAATAAAAAGAATTTTAAAAATATATATTTTAACACCGTAAACAAAATACTAAACTCTAAACCCTAAATCCTAAACACTAAATTTTAAACACTGAACTCTGAATCCCTGGATAAACCATAAATCATAGGATTCAGAATTTATCCAAAGATTTAGAATTTATCAAAGAATTTAGGATTTAGTGATTTAAAATTTAATGTTTTTTTTATCACTGGAAATTTAGTGTTTAGTATTTATGATTTAGAGCTTAGAATTTATCTTAGGGTTTAAAATTTACCTAAAAATTTATAATTTATGTTTATCAATTACTATTTTTATTTATATTTATATTTTATTTAAAAAACATAATATAATTTAACAATTATTTTGTTTCCTTTTTTAAAAGGATACTAAATATAAAATAATACATTACTATTAGTTGATAAATCTAGAATTCATCCTATAACCCAAGAATAACTCAAAGAAAATACCTTTGAAAGACGATTTTTGGAAAGATATGCTTATTGTTAATAGCAACAATATGCATCCAAACTCGAAGTTGTAGAATTGACCAAACGAGTATCATCCTAATACAGAACATCTAAACATAGAAACAAGCATCACAGTAATGTTTGCTAACACTGTGGGTTATATTATATGGTTGTTTTCTACTCTCCTCACGGAATTTGCACATAAATCCAACTGAAAGGTGTGTAAGGATTTTTCAGGCAGGTGGGAAGTATTTGTGGAGAGTAAAAGGAAGAGCATAAAACTCTTCGGTTCTCGGGTCACCCTTGAAAGTCCAGAATCTGTCCCACCAATGTTTACCTCGGTCTTTCCTGATCGAACCATCTTTCTTGTGCAGCGTTGTGTCCAACAAGTAAGCCACACATCCTCCAACAAAGGCTTTGGATGAGAATGGAACATTGACCATGTCATTGAACCATCTTGCTCCTGTATGAACTGGACCATAGCCTTTAATGGCTGTGTGCTCGTTGAAATACTGTGGAATAGATAAGCCTAGGAAGATTGAGAAGCCCAAAATGAACAACGTCCTGAAGCTATTCAGGTTGCAGTACTGCAGCAAACTTAGTCCTCCAGCACCTGACCAACCGTTTTTTGTGCGTTAAACATGAGATATAGCAACAACCAAAAGGGTAAACCCGGATTTGCTCACCCTACTATATCGTTTACTTCTGCTGCTTATAAACAATACTTACCTACATACGCGAAGAAGAGACAGAACAAGGCGGCAACTATTGGAGCAGGTATTGATGCAAACACTGCCCCAAACTTCCCTGTATAAGATGAAAAAACGAAAATCAAATTAATGCCTTACTACTTTAATTGTGGACAGATTTTAGCAAAAGAGACAAGCTTACCAAGAATTGAGAAGAATATCATAAAGCCTGCAGATATTTGGACAACTCTCCTGCTACCGACTTTTGTGAGTGCTAGAAGACCCGCATTCTCGCTGCAATACATTTGAAAACAAACACACAGACACCATTTAGAATCAACTCATGCATGTATTAGATTAGGAGAAAGGTAATGAGGTCTTACACAGAAACTGAAGAGCCTATGCCAGTTCCAAACAACCCTGAGATCAAAATTGCAACTCCCTAAACCAATAGTTGAGACACAAAAACGTTAGATAAGTGACCACTTGCTTTGCTTGCCCTGAGAAAGCTTATGAAGTGAGAATTTTACCTGCCAACCAACACCGCGGCTGATAACAGAAGGTGGCGGCATTGTGGCACTTGCATATCTTGACACGGCAATAAAAGCGCCTGTTGACTGTTTTTTTTCCCGTTGATAAACAAATTAAACCAAAGAAAACAAGACAAAATTTAATGTTAAATATATGAGAATTGTGTGATGAAGGGAAACAAACCTCAACAAGAGCAACAAAAGAAGCCATCATCATGGCAAAGGCTTCACCGGTATCAAATAATGGTGATCCCCATTGGAATGGCCATGGAACTCTTATCCTACACGGTGAGGTAATAATAAATTGGTAAGCCACACCTTGAGCATCAGTCATTAAAGAATTACAGTATCCAAGCCATGTTCTGTATTATTACCATGGAGCAGCACCAATGAGCCCAGTACGATCAGTTCGGCAGCTGCTTTGAG
This sequence comes from Brassica nigra, assembly GCA_016432835.1. Taxonomy (NCBI): domain Eukaryota; kingdom Viridiplantae; phylum Streptophyta; class Magnoliopsida; order Brassicales; family Brassicaceae; genus Brassica; species Brassica nigra. The sequence goes on from CM028247.1 coordinate 38,960,829, forward strand.
TATCTGTTTTGTCACCATTATAGGCACCACCAATTGTAAGAAAGAACGCATAAAGCCAAACTATCGCCACAGAAAATATGACTGCATAGCGAGCGAACACATGTTTTCCTCCCTTTACAACATGTGGCATGTACTGCAAAAAAAAGTATGACCGAGGCAATAAAGAACAAATTTAAAACAATGTGAAAACAGATGAAATTGCTGCAAGTTTTGATTCGGTAACTACGATTACATGTGATATAAGTATAAGAATGATAAGCCCCGGCAGTCCAATCTCAATACACTTAGCAACCTGGCGGGAAATAACAGAATATATATTTTCAGATACTTTATCAATATTAAATATTTTGTGGTTCCTTTCACAGAAAAAGATGACTTACACCGGGAAAGCCTAACTCGTACAGGCCAAAACCTACTAGTCCAACCAGAGGAGCAGCAGAAAGAGGACTTAAGAACCTGGACTTAACAGAACCTCGATAACATATCCTTGACAGACGCAGTGAAACAAGATTTTTGAGTATATTGTACGCTCAAAAACTGACCTTACAACATTACGCCAAAGGCCACTGAAGCCAAGTATAATCTGAAGAGTTGAAGCAACAATTAGAGCACCTTGTGTTGCTCGAATGGTCCTCTTAAAGCGCTGAAATTGCATTAAATGGTATATTAGAGTAAACTAATAATCAAGCTGATATAAAAAAAACACACACACAATAGAATAGGGAACAAGTGTGAGCTATGACATCAACTGGATCAGCAACGTCGTTGAATCTCCCGGAAAGCATGATTGAGATTGTAACTGGCACAAATGTATAAGATGCTCCAATAACAGCAGGCAGTCTAGTTCCAAACACTGTTTGGAGCAGCGTGTTTATCCCAGCTACAAAGAGTATTGTCTGAATCAGCTTCGCCTTCTCTTCCTGCAAGAATCATAACACAGAGTAATGAAGAGAGGATAATCTCCCACAACTGTTGTTTTCAAGAAACGAGACTTACATTTCTACCTCCCATTTGTGGGACAAGAGCCGATGGAATCAGAACGGTTGTTCCAAGCATTACAAGGTAGTGTTGAAACCCAAGCAGAATAGCCTCAGCTAAAAAGATAAAGGAACAAACTCTCAATCTCACTAATACCAAACAAGAAAAGCTCGGAACCTCATTTTCAAACAAGAACTACTCAAATAAGAACAAAAAAAAAAAACAATTACCAATCAGAAACATATCATTAAAATTAGATCCGTTATAAATGGTTCATTAAGTTTATTCTTCTAAGTTAACAAAAGAATGATCCTCAAAACAGCTAGAAGATTCTAAAGGTAATAAGAACAATTCTTAAAGAAGAAAAAGTAAAGAATCTAATCCCTCACTTTGCAACAAAAGTAAAAAAAAAAAAAGCAGAGCCACTTTCAGAAAAGAAAACAGAAGAATCTAATCAATCACAAAGTTTCCTACGGATATACGGAGAAGGTCTGAATAAGAAACAAAACAATCTAGGAGATGCAAAGATAAACAAAACTCACGCCATGGAGGCGGGCTAGTGATGCAATAAGAGATATCTGGAAGCTGTTCTTTTGGAGGATGTGGTAGTGGGTCAGACGACGCTTTTGGTGCCGGAGCTGACATCTTGTTAAGCTCTGCAACAAAATTAAAAAAAAAAAATTCACATAACCTTGAAACCAAATCCCAGTAAAAGTCAGGACGTTTGAGCTTAAGGCGAAAACGAAAACAAGAATCCAGGAAAAAACAAGTGGTTTTGAGCTAAACCCACATCACAAAACTAAGAGAAAACTGTTTGAAGAGAGAAGATAGAGATGTTACGTAATTGCTGCAAAAGAGTTTCTTGATGAGGAAGAAGAAAGACTTGAGAGAGAGAGAGCAAAGAAGAAGAAGCTTGTCGACGAAGGAGTGAAGAGAGAGAGACAGGTGTGCTCTGCTCAGTCTCCGGTTTTCGTTTTTTATCTCCGTTACTTGTGCACCGACTGACGTAAGCAAGAAAACAACTCCCTACCTGTCTTACTCTTAATTAATATGTCATTAGAATTTTTGATAATGAATAAATCCTTAATTCTTTTTTTTTTTTTGCAAATAAATGAGATGTGTCAACGTTGCAGCGCCAACTGCTCTTATATACAACAGCGTCACTAAAACCAAAAGAAGATATAAAGCAAAGATGTTAGTATTGGTACTTAGGCCTGTTAAATCTGGGCCATATAACTCGGACTCATATAACAACAACTCATCCATTTATGTATGTTTAAGATCGTATACATTAAAGTCTGATGGGCTCAGCGAACTTTTACGTGGCAGTTTGCTTTAGGTTATAGGGAGCTGATGTAACACGACAATGGTTGACGATTTGATTTAACATTATTAGAATCAATGAGTGTGATTGGTGTCAAACAGTGCAACTCAGAGTAATTAATACAACGAAAATGAGAGGAAAACTAGTGGCGTAAAAATTGTAATAAAGAAAAAGAAAAAAATTAAACCAGCGCAATAGGGCTGGAATTATTATCCGAGATCCGGATCCGATCCGAGATCCGATCCGGATCCGCTCCGAAAATAGGATATCCGGGGCGTCCGGATCCGAATCCGGATAGTAAAATGTCGGATCCGCCGAATCCGGATCCGAATCCGGATATCTGAATTTTTAGGTCCGGATATCCGGATCCGGATCCGTTGTTTTTAAATATATTAAATTTAAAATATTATTAATAGTTATAGTTCATTTATTAATATTTATACATAAAATTAGTCTTATAATATTATATTTTAATTTAATAATATTATATGCAGAAATATATTTATAAATTTTGTAAAATATTTAATTTATGTAATATTTATAGATTTTTTGTATTTTAAAAAATATTTTATTTTTTTAAATTATTTTGACGGATCCGATCGAATCCGATACCCGGATATCACGATATCTAGACGGGTATCCGGGTACCGGATATCCGGAAGACACGGATCCGGATCCGGATCCTAAAATCACGGATCCGACGGATCCGGATCCGGGTATCCCGAATATCCCGGATATCCGGATCCGTCCCACCCCTACAGCGCAACACATTTTTTCGAAACAATTACACGATAAAGCAGTATTAAGTTTTTATTATACAATCGGACAGTTTATCCTACCAAAACAGTTTTTACTAACTATTTCTCATTTTTCTAAACGAGTTAGTCAACTTGCAACTAACTCTTTAACTAACTATATTTAATACTCCCTCTGTCCCACTTTAAGTGGGTTTTTAGGGTTTTTCTTTTGTCCCATTCTAAGTGATGTTCTCTTTATCCTAGATAAAATTTATTGTTGTTTGAAAATTTTGACCAACTACAAAATACTACATCTTTTTTTTATTGGTTGAATTAGTTTAATTTAATACTAATACATAGAAATTTGTATTTTCTTAATATTTGTGCAAAACCTAAAACACCACTTAAAGTGGGACAGAAGGCGTAATCGTTTTCTTTTAGACAGGATTTAACCATGACCATTTATTTGTTTTCTGTATTTAATGGTCAAAATTCTGCATAAATAAAGTGGGTCCATCGTTTTTTCCCTTCGTCTTCTTCCTCCTTCATTTTCAACTTATTAGAAAATTGAAATATGATTCTTGAATTTCTTTTCTCAAATTTTTTTTTATGAAATCGTTTTCTCTATTACTCAATCTGTCTTTTGAGATCTGTAAAGATGCATCTCCGATAGTGGTGTAATGGTAAACAGCGGAAATGTTGCAACTTTGACATAAACGACAACGGTGACATAACGACGGCGAAGACAATGTAGAAGACCTATTACAAACCATGAACCAGATTGTGAAAAGCAAACACAAAATGGGAGAAGATGGGTAATGAGAAAACACAAAGTGGAAGATTATTTCATTCCTTGATGAGATTATAAGTGGAGGAAGAAATTGAACAAAATTGCTGATGAGTAACGAATGTTAAATTGAAATAAATTTACATCGGTTTCTTATGAGAAAAAAAAATAGTCCAAACAAAATTGTTACTGCAATGACGAGTCTTAGCTTTAAATTTTGGTTGTTGTATACACGTACACTGTCATATTTACCGTACACATGTACACCCCATATGTATTTTACATATGTAAGCCATTATACTTTTTCGTATACATGCATAGTGAAGATGAAGATGACAATGACGATGGTGATGTTGATGATGGTGCTGGTAAGTTAGTGAATTATTGGACTGTCTATGGTTAACGGTTCCCTAGCCATCTAAACAAGACTCCTTTGTAAAGTTTCTACAACAATGTTCAGTAGGATGTCCATGTGTACATTTGCCTCATAGTGTACATGTGTACATTTTGCCTCATAGTGTCTATGTGTACATCTATATGTATTCACATGACTCTAGTTGATATGTACGCTTTCGTTTTCTTGTTCTATAAAGATAAAAATTTTGAATATTCATTGAATTCTTAATATGCGTAAATATTTTAGAAAATCTTTTTTTTTCAGAAACAGAGAGAGTATTTTGCAATTTTAGCTAAAATAAACATTTTGTACAGTGTGTACATGTGAATCATTACACAAGTTGTTTGGTGTACACGTTAGAGATGTACATGTGGATAGTGAAATTTTGTGTACATCATGTCATATACATATGATTACATACATATATCGTTACAACAACATCCATAATAAATGATTCATACCCCATGGAAAAATATGGGTGTGCTATTTGCATATAACAAAGGTTAAAATGCACATTAATAAATTTGGGCAAAATCAAATGTCATTCTTGCAAATCTAAACTTGAAGGACCAAACATGCAAAAAATAGAAACTTCACCATTTGTTTTCCCAGACTTTTACTCTGTGACGGAGGGGATGACCCATAAGATTCCAGACCGCCACGACGGCAGATCTGAGCATGGTGGAGATGATTTTTTGATGACTACTGAGGTAGTGGAGTGGTGATTCGTCGTAGCATCTCGCTGTTACTCGAGCAATGACAGAGGGTGTGGTAATTTATTATTTACAGCAGTTTCACACATGAGAGCTCGAGCAATGACAGAGGGTGTGGCCATTTGGTGGTCGAAGTACAGATCTGACCCTAATTTAGCGGCTAGTGAAGAAGACGTAGACGGTGGTCGGAGAGGTTTGAAGACAATGATAATTGTGTTGTCGTTTGACTTTGTTTGATGAATTTAATAAAAAGAAAGGTAACAAAATTTTTCCATCCTCAGCTTTTTCATCTGCTTTTGCCTTTTAAACCATTATTTTTTCTCTTCTCTACCATTAAAGAGAAAAGAAAAATAAAATTATAATCCGTGGGACCCATTTAGTTTGAAGAATAAGCTTAGTTTGTTTGTAATTAAGAAAAACTACCTTAGGAGAAAAAACTGCCCTATAGTGTAATAAAAACCCATAAACTGCCTGCAATGTAAAAAACTCTATTTTTTCTCCATAAACCAAGAGAGAAGAAAGTAACAACTTTACTCTGTTTTAACAGTGATAAGCAAAAAATTAAGTGTAAGCTTTTTCACATGATTGGCTAATAGTAGCTGAAATCAGAGTAAATATGTTTAACTCTTAAAATATATCGCTAGATGTACCAAACAATCATTGTTGGGATCAAAATCGGTCACGACAAAATCCAACGTCATAAACTCCTCGAAAGGTATCTTCTCTTAGCAAAAAGAAAGATAAAGAGAATACGAGAAAGACAACAACAAGTTTCGAGTCAGTTCCGACAAGGAATTAGAAACTTGTCCAAAGTCATCGTAAACTTCAAACGACTAACAAGAGCGAGGGTTTGATCGTCCGATAACATCAACGAACTTACCAGACAAACGGACCGAGCCAAACAAGGCAACCAACTCGCCAAGATGGCGAGTTGGACGCGAAGCAAGACCAACTCGCCATCCCGGCGAGTTGGAGCACTTCCAACTCGCCAGATTGGCGAGTTAGACCCGAGGCAAGGCCAACTCACCATCCCGGCGAGTTGGAGCACTTCCAACTCGCCAGATTGGCGAGTTGGATCCAAGACAAGAGCAACTCGCCATCTCGGCGAGTTGGAGCACCTCCAACTCGCCCGATTGGCGAATTGGACTCGAAGCAAGACCAACTCGCCATCCCGGCGAGTTGGACCCAAGATGAGAGCAACTCGCCATCTCGGCTAGTTAGAGCACCTCCAACTCGCCCGATTGGCGAATTGGACTCGAAGCAAGACCAACTTCCCATCCCGGCGAGTTGGAGGACTTCCAGCTCGCCCGGTTGGCGAGTTGGACCAGAAACAAGACGAACTCACCAACTTGGCGAGTTGGGACACTCGCCCAGTGGGCGAGTTGCTTTAAAAAAAAGAAGAAGAAGACCAACTCGCCATCTCGGCGAGTTGGACAAGGAGGGGAGCTAAACTCGCCATCCGGGCGAGTAAGGTTGCCCAATCGACCTTCGTCCCATCCTCGTAGCTTTTCTTTTTGGAAAAAGTCCTTTCTCGTTCCATCTCGATCGGAGTCATCATCTGGATTTTACGGTAAAATCCGCGAGAACTTGTTTATGAAATTCGAATCGATCGTAAAACAGCAACGGTCGATCGGACTGCCTCCACTACACGATAAGTTCAATTTTCAGAAATCGAAGTCATTTCTAAAAGAGGCGTCGTTTCGATAGATTAGAGAAAACGCTTAAGTCTAAAAGAGGCGTCGTTTCACGGATTTGGAATAAGACCTATTTTGCGCTCTTTTCGCTTTTTTCGTATTTTTCATTGATGTCTATCGTGTTCTGATTGCTTGGCCCGTGGTTTAGCAGATATCCGGGATCTCTGGGAAATTAGGGTTTTCCTAACTTTCCCAAATCGAAGGAAATCAACAGTAATTTCGGTTCCACGGCTTTGGCTAGAAGGAGGGGGGATCAGATTAATCTAACTCTCAACCAATAAATGCTCGATTAAACATGGCTGGAATCGGTGACAAAAACCAACCAACGCGCGATGGACTTCCCATCGACGCAAACGTTGAGGCCACACCGGCTGGAAACGTGTCGACGGTCATTGCAGACGCAAACACCGCGATGTTCGACCAGATGAAGGAACTGTTCGCTTCTGCCCAGAAAAAGTCGGACGAACAGGGAAAACTCATGAATTCTCTCGCTAAACAGGTGGAAACCTTAACAGCAGGGACCAAGAGTAGACCTCCGCGCAGAACTACCAAGGTTCGCAGCGGCAGGAGGCTAGATTTTGCGACTCCAGGAAACCAAGCCGCGATCGCCAAAAAGGGCCCGTGGGTTACGTTCTTGACGAAACAATCCTTCCTGGTGCACAGCCAACCGCGAAGGATCTTCCACCTCCCATTGCGGACAACGATGCATACAACATGGAGCATATCGACCTAGACTCCAGTAGCCAATCCGAACCAACGGATGAGGATGTCGACACGCATCCGCGTCGCACAAGGAGCCGCAGCAGCTTCGATGACTCGGTTTGGCGATCCCATGTCCAGGGAGGAAGAGGCGATCTTCTGGGACAAGCAGGAAGAGCTAGCAGAGGAGAAAACTCGTCGCAGACGCAGCAAACGCTGACAAAGTCGGAAATCTGCTAGCGAAAATCCCGAGATTCGCTATCTCCACGACCATCTCATGAAGACGGTGGCGGAAGTTAAAGCGGTGAAATCTCAAGTCCATCACGCTACTAGCACTGCGCCTGAGATTGACCTGCTGCTGAAAGAGGCTCGAAAGACGCCTTTCACCGCTCGGATCACCGAGACTAAGGTTTCAGACCGGGGAAAGGTGAAAGTAGAGCCTTACGACGGTGCAACTGATCCCAAGGCGCACTTACAAGCCTTCCAGATCGCGATGGGAAGAGCCAGGTTCAAGGACAGGGAAAGGGATGCCGGCGAATGCCGCCTCTTCGTCGAGAACCTTCGAGGCGCTGCACTCGAGTGGTTCTCTCGTATAAGGCGAAATTCCATCGGAAGTTTCCGCCAACTCGCTTCGGAATTTCTCAAGCAATACTCGATGTTCATCGATCGAGAAACTTCCGACGTCGATCTCTGGATTCTATCCCAGGGAGAAGACGAATCACTCCGTGACTTCATTAAACGGTTCAAAACCGTAATGGCTAGGGTCAGCGGAATAAGTGACAGAGTTGCAATCAACGCGCTCCGGAAAACACTCTGGTACAAGTCGAAACTTAGAAAGTGGATAACCTTGGAAAATCCGCAGACGATCCAGGACGCGCTCCACAAGGCCACAGACTACATTATCATCGAGGAAGAGACGAAAGTCTTATCGCAGAAACTGAAGCCGACTAAGACATCGTCGAAAGATCATGGGGCTGAACAGAAATCGAAAAGAAGAAACCTCCGTAACGACAAGAGCGTCCATCACGGGGAAGAAGAGAACCAAGGCGCCCACAACTACGCCATCAACTCTGGATCGAAGCAGGTCCGGACGATGGGCAACACATGGACCCGAAATCCGAATTACGATGAGAATTCGTCCTGCAATTTTCACAAAACGCGAGGCCACTCGGCTGTGAACTGGAAATTTCTAGGGGCAAGATTAGCCGCCAGACTGCTGGCAGGAGTTCTCGCCAAGGTGACCAGCATGAAGGACCTCATCCTCGACTCCGACCGTCTCCCAAAGAACGATAAATCTCCTCAAGCAGAGAACTCGTCTCAATCGGGAGAAAAGCGCGGGAGAAGGCACGGTGAAAGAGGCAACGACAATAATCCTCGCAAGATAAACATGATCATCGGAGGATCACAGTACTGCGGCGATACTGTCTCAGACATCAAAACCTACCTGCGCAAAGCCGAAGCTAGCGCGAACTCGCCGATCAGGTTTGAGCTCGGCAATCCTCCAAGCGAAACAATCACGTTCGACGAATAAGAGGCCGGTGGAATCGACCAGCCTCATTGTGATCCACTCGTGATCGATCTCGTCATAAGAGATCTATAGGTCGCCAGGTTCTCATCGATACAGGTAGCACAGTCAACGTTATGTTCCGCGACACTCTCAGGAGAATGAGCAACCCGTTGGGAGAAGTCGTGCCATCGCCCAAACCCCTCTGACTGATTTCTCGGGGACTACATCAATGACTCTGGGATCGATCCAACTTTCTGTCGCAGCGAAAGGAGTGACCAAAATCATCGATTTCGCGGTCGTTGATCACCCGGCCATCTACAACGCCATCATGGGCACTCCTTGGCTAAACACCATGAAAGCGGTCCTCTCGACTTATCACCTAGGCATTAAATTCCCTACCAACAACGGAGTCGCCGTGATCTGGGGATGCCAAAAAGAGTCGAGACGTTGCTTCCTGGCCGAGCACAAGCTGCGGCAAATCACGACTACCGCAATGGTAAAACCCAAACGGACAAAGCTAACTCAGGCTCCGACTGAAAATGATCAGAAACAAGAAGATCAGAAATCGCCAACTCAAGCAACGGCCGAAGAAATAATAATTTAGGAGCCTAACGCTTCCATCCAGCCGGATGAGACAAAACCGGTAGAAGACGTCGATGCCGCGACTAATGCGATCGACGCAAAAAAGACAGCCGAGTAAACACACTCGTACGACCAACAGAACTACGAGATGGCTTGATCGAGAGAATGCGTGAAGCAGCTTGACTAAACGACAAGTTCAGCTATCCCCCCTCCCAAAAATGGGGTGGGGGGAGGAAGAGTACCTTAAACTTTTTCCTTGTACTCGATATTTCGAAACTTTTTCGGCAATAAAGATCACGACTGGAATTTCATAAAATTTCCCTGTCCGTAAACAATCATCTCGTTCGCAAAACGGATCAACTCCGTCGCAAACACGTTCTGGTCGCATCGTCAATTTCGACTCCTGACCAGAACCAGAAACACCAGGATCATTTTCAAAGGGACAAGCGAGGCGTTGCACGGACCTGCGAAAAATGCTATCAGTTCATTAGCGACTTTAAAATACAAGCGGCTCGTCGATTGGCCCGCCGAGCACTCTAGCCGTCCTGAACAAGCGCTTTAGATCCATCCAAAGGATGGATCCTCTTACATCCGACTAGGATAAAATAGCGCGCTATAAAAGAAAACCAAAATATTGGTCAGCACTTTCGGGAGACTTAAAAATTGTCCTCGAAGAGATGCTCGATTCTACCATACAAGTCATATAAGCGAGAAGATATCTCAGACTTTAAAGCGGGGCGGAATCAGGTCGAAAGCGATACGGAAGCGTAAGTCGAAGTAGTCATCGCACCCAAAACCGTCGTAGACCTAGGTCTTACCCTAAACCCAGCACACTGGTCTCTAACATCTCAAGGCATAGTATCAAACACCCTGAAGCGAGATCCCAAAATTTGCCTCTTGGCTATTGTTCGCATCTCCAGAAATCCATGAGTTTATGCGCTGCGGAAAAATCTCGAAACAGATCAGCGGATATAACCGTTCACCGAGTTAGGTCGCGAGATGACAACTTCGCACCTTCCTCTACATTCGCACGAATAAAACATGCTCTTAAAGCGAAATACAAGTTCATTATAAAAGTCGCAGAAGCGAGGGATTCAAAGCATCGGGCAGTCCCACTACATAAAAGCGGCCACTTCAGGCCGGAGACAACATGCAAATCGGAATATATCACAAGGATAAAGGGCACTACCCAACAAGTCACGGGAACCTTTCAATCAATCGCCGAGATAAAACCCCGTCATTGATCTTCGAGCGACTGGTCATTTGCGATCAGGAGCGGTTGATCCACCTCACCCGTCTCGCCGGGAACTCCCCTCGGCTTCTACCTGTCGGAAGAAACGGGATCAGATTCCATTGCTCCCAGATCCTTCGCTCGATCGAGGGATCGCAAGTCCCTATTCCTCTCATTCATACGACGAGACGCCTCGCATACCGGCGTCGTAATAGGAATAGTCATGAGCGTCGTAAGATACAAACTACCCGCAGTGCCACGACACTCGCGATAATCCCAAGAGCCTTGTGGTTCGGAAGTTCTCGAACTCATGCGAGAACCTCTGCGGAGTTCTTACGATTTCCCGCGTCTCTCCTTCTGCTTTAAGCACCGTACATCACGCCGGACGATCCCCTTCCGGCGATTATCTAGTTAAGCTTTTCAGGCGATCTCCTTCTCGGCCATATCGGTCCTAAACTGAGTCATGCGAGCCACTTGTCGCTTTCGTGCGAGGGCCCCACTTCGGAAGGGCTGCAAAACCCTCGAAGCTCGGGAAAGAAAAATTGACAATACAAGCGGAATGTATGGTCGAAGATCGTAAATTACCTCGTTGATCGTTCTTGGCGCTCGGAAACTCTGGTACCTCGGTAGAACTGCCCTCAGTAGGGAAGCTGGAAATCAAAGAAGTCATCGAGGTCGACCGACGTCCCGTTAAGATAGGAAATCTTCGTCGATTGGCATCATCGACGGCGATTTACCTGCGAGTGCTTGCCTTTCCTTTCTTCTTCCGGCCCTCGTGCGGCGCGAAGCCATCCATGCTCGATCCGACTCTTCATCAGCCGGCATACCGATTGAATCGGGAACTATAAAAGCTAAAGCGCGGACCAGCTTAGGGTGAAATCAGCCGTGGCACTTCTCCTCGAGGAACAATTTTGGATGGCGGTAAATCTTAGGAAGCGAGGGGATTGGCGTGCCCACTACAAAGACAAAGATCTCATCAATCTCATCAAAACTAAAGAAGTGATCGAATCTGGATTACCTTTCTGACCCCGTGGTCCTGAAGATGGGAATGCCACTTCTTCAGCGGACGCATCGTCGACTTCGGACGAAGAAGCTCTTCTTCAACTCGTGATAGTTGAGGTGAACCCTCTTATGACCGCCGTCCCAATCTGGGTCTCATCTGAACCATGGCGAAGTCCATGGCGATAGCATGGCTTTGAGATGGTTGGCGTCGAGGGTGTTCCCAATTCGTAACTCAACGCCAACAGCCCAGGATGTGCTACAAGCCGCACAGTAAATCTGGCGATCGATAACCTGTAAGAGCTCAGAGTCGGACAGCAACTTCGAATCGGAAACCACAGACAGCATTGCATCAAGTACATCTCGAAACATGTAAAGTAACCTTTGTTGGAGAACTTCGCATCTTCTCCTTGTTCAGGGAGGCGAAAGTGAACCGACTCGAACTCTGCAAAAATTCTGAATGGAAGCAAGACCATTGGAACAACTCTTCCTCGGCAATCCGCCTCATGGTTGGGTATAGCGGAGGAGTCCATAACCGACTCTGGCGGGCTTCATATCCGCGCTTCCCGATCGCGGCTGCATCTTCAGGATCGACCAAGGGAATCTCAAATTCTACCTTAGGCACAGCGTCGTTAAATTGCGAGCTAAAACCATTAGCGGCGAAGCAATCCGACCATACTTGCCAGACTTCTTTCTTCTTGAAGACATTTTCTCAAAGGAGAACTTGTGTAAAGAGAAGGGAGAGAAGAATTTTTTTTGGAAGTGTTGTGGAGATGAGTGAGTAAAGAATTTGAAAACTTACTCCACATACTTATAGAAAGGAGATTTAGTATTCAACTTTGGAGTTTGGACATTGGATAGTGCCTAACTTACCTAGCAGCTTACCTGCTCGCAAGAATATCATAATTCTAACGAGGGGGCTTGTTGGAATCAAAATCGGTCCGCGGCAAAATCCAGCGTCATAAACTCCTTGAAAGGTATCTTCTCTTAGCAAAAGAAGGTAAAGAGAATCTGAGAAAGACAGCGACAAGTTTGAGTCAGTTCGACAAGGAATTAGAGACTTGTCCAAAGTTATCGTAAACTTCAAGCGACTAACAAGGCGAGGGTTGATCGTCCGAGAACATCAACGAACTTACCAGACAAATGGACCGAACCGAACAAGGCAACCAACTCGCCAAGATGGCGAGTTGGTAACTGAACCAACTTCGCCATCCCGGCGAGTTGGAGCAACTTCGCCATATTGGCGAGTTAGACCGAGCAAGGCCAACTTCGCCATCGGGCAAGTTGGATCAAGGCGAGCAACTGCCATCTCGGCGAGTTGGAGCACCTCAACTTCGCCCGATTGGCGAGTGGACTGAAGCAAGACCAACTTCGCCATCCCGGCGAGTTGGAGCACTCAACTCTCAAGTTGGCGAGTTGGACCCAAGACGAGAGCAACTCGCCATCTCGGCGAGTTGGAGCACCTCAACTCGCCTGTTTGGCGAATTAGACTTGAAGCAAGACCAACTCGCCATCCCGGCGAGTTGGAGGACTTCCAGCTTCGCCAGGATGGCGAGTTGGACCAAACAAGGCGAACTCGCCAACTTGGCGAGTTGGGACACTGACTTCGCCGGTGGGCGAGTTACTTAAAATGAAGACCAACTCGCCATCTCGGCGAGTTGGACAAGGAGGGGAGCCAAACTCGCCACCCGGGCGAGTAAGGTTGCCCAATCGACCTTCGTCCCATCCTCGTAGCTTTACTCTTTGGAACAAGGTCAAATCCTTTCGCGTTCCATCTCGATCGGAGTCATCATCTGGATTTTACGGTAAAATCCGCGAGAACTTGTTTCCGTTTATGAAATTTGAATCGATTGTGTAAAACGGCAACGGTCGACTGGAGTGCCTCCACTACACGATAAGTTCGAATTTTTGTAAATCAAAATCATTTCTAAAAGAGGCGTCGTTTCGATAGACTCGAGAAAATTCTTAAGTCGGAAGACGGTCCGAAGGGGACCTAAAACACGACTAGAAGCCCACTCTCGATCCTATGACGGTTTATCTTTTTTCATGCATAAGAAGATAAATGTCAAGTTTCGGAGGATAAATGTAAAGTTTCCAAAGATAAAAGCGAAGATCGGAGAAAAATGGAATATTCCCGCGATGCGATAAACTCGACCAAGGGCAGAAAGGAAAAGGGTAAACCGCCTTAGAAGAAGTATATAAGGACGTCCAGGGCGAAGGTGCAAAATAATCCGCATTCACAGCAAAAAATTTAGCACTTAGAGCAATAGGAAATTTTCCGTTTTCTAGAATCGAGCTGCGACTCAACTATGTTTTTCTCAAGTCTTTGGTTGTTTGAACTAGGAAACTCGCCGACAGCTCTCGCAGCCAAGGCTTTACCTTTGTTGTAACGCCATTCACAGATTCGGAATAAGACCTATTTTGCTCTCTTTTCGCTTTTTTTCGTATTTTTCATTGATATCGATCATGTTCTGATTGCTTGGCCCGTGGTTTAGCAGATATCCGGGATCTCTGGGAAATTAGGGTTTTCCTAACTTTCCCAAATCGAAGGAAATCGGCAGTGCGAATTTCGGTTCCCACAATCATAGCCAAAATATATATATATATTTTAGCGAAGATAATATAAAATAGATGATATCTTTAGACTAAAGTATTAAAAGGGAATTAGGCTCTTCTAACTAAAGTTATCTCTTCTCTCTTCTATTTTTTTCTGTCAAGATTGATTCATTTCAGGGTTGTTCAATATGGTAAAACCGAACCGTACCGAACCGAACCGAACCGAAATAGAAAATATGGTTTAGTTTTGGTATATACCATATAAACCGAATGGATGTGATTTTATAAAAATCGTAGGATTTGGATATGGTTAGGTTTATAACCGATTAAACCGAATAAACCGAATAAACCGAACAAAACCGAACAAAAGTAGAAACATGTAAATATGTATCTATTTTATAACGACACATGAAAATCTGTTTGTTATATAAGTTAATTTTTTGTTAATAATCATTACCATATTTTTTATAGTGATAAAGAAGTCCTAATTTGTAAAACACATGAATCATAATTAAATAACAATACATCACAACCGATACTTCTTAGTTTCTTAGTGTATTTTTAATCTTTTTGCTTCATTTTAGCATTGACTATGTTGATGTGAATGTTATAAATTTGATGGACAACACTTAGTGGAAATTCTTCATAATTTTTTTCTTATCTATAAACGAACAAAGTTTCGTGTTCAATCGAAGAAGCATGATTTTGATGAACACTAAATATGGAAGAGTGGAAAAACTTTTCTTTCATCCTTGTGTTTTGTTTATTTTTATTTTCAAAATTTCGAGCTTTGAATTTAATTCTAGATTTGATTATTTTACTTGATGGTAGATGCGTTTTTAATTTTATGTTTATTTATTTGAATATATATTATGTTTTAATAAATGGTTGTGTTGACAATATGACTTTAAAATTCATATAATATGACCTCAAACTAAATAATTATGTGCTTTGGTATAAAACCGAATAAACCGAAAACCGACGGCATATAAACCGAACCGAACCGAAGTAAATGTGGATTTAGAATGGTAGTTATATTTTACTAACCGAAATACCGAGAAAACCGAACCGAAACCGAACCGATATCCGGATTGAACACCCCTAATTTATTTCAATTATTACATCAAGAGTAAAAACACGGTTACACTTTAGAACCCGGATTAATTCGGGTGCACAATATCACTTTTCCATCTGTTCCAACATATTCTCTATGTTTTCATTAATGAAACTTAAACTATATATAATTATTATGGATGCTTAGACCACCATAGTGTCGTCTGGCTTCGCCCCTGTGTACAATGTAACGAGAAACAGAGGCACTATATCAAAAAAATGGCTTAGCAACAACATCACTAACAACAGCTGAAATTAACTCCCATATTTACTGACACCTATGTCCCAAAAAATCTCTTATGCAGTTAGAGGGCTCAGATTCTATTAACAAAGAATTCAAATAACCAAGCTGGATGCCCCGCCGCCCCATAAGAGTTAACCATCCTAATTTTGTTACGCCTTGCACAATGAAAAATGTCTTTTTAGTTACTTTATGCTAACCACCTTCAACTCAGACTTCTCCATGCCCTTTAATTCAATATGAATCTCTGCTTCTTCGAATAAGAAGGATGGCCATGCCTCTGGAATTTGAACTGCACCGAAAAACTCTTCAAACTCTCCAGCAAAGATGATTTTAGTTTGTCTATGACTCTTCATGCTTTCAGCAGCTCATAACAAAACCTCAAGCTTTGCTTCCTCTTTTGTATTTTTTCCTGTAAATAATCTCTTGCTACGAAATAGAACCACAGCCTTTCATTCCTCAACATCCATGCGCCTCCTCAATCTTTTTGTTTTTATCGAAAACAAATCTCACATTACACATCCTCCAACCGGGATTTGGTGGATGCCAATTGCAATGGGATATTGGTTGGCTTGGATTCTCAACTTCTTTCCACTCTTTCTCTAATTCTTGTGCCAAGAACCATTATTCCATATCTCTACTACCTTTGACGGTTACCTCCAATGGGTTAAAGCCTCATCACTCATATAGTAGGTCACTGTATCTCTTCCATATATTCCAAACAATCAAGGCAAAACTCTACTATCTTCACATCTCAAATTTCTAACCTTGGAAAAGGTTGAAGAGAAAATCAAAGTTAGCGAAGACAGATGATGAGTGAAAGCCACGTTAGGATGAATAACGGACGATATCATCTATACTTGTCTCGCAAAGTGACATTGAAACAGTATGTGGTTAATGGACTCTCCTTCTTCACCACATGCTTGGCACCTCCCATCAACTTTCATCCCCCTTCCTTTGAAAAATTCTGCAGCAGGGAAGGCTTCACTTAAGGCTTTTCAAATGAAAACTCTCAGTTTTGGTGAAGTGTGAGTTTTCCAAGCTTTTTTTTTTCAAACCGTTTAAGGATGGTAAGGACTATGCTTGGGTTGGTTCTTTCTCCTCTTCATGTCTGCAGCAAGCCAATAGGCGGATTTGATTGAAATTCAACCACTTTTTGTTATATTTCCAAGAGACATAATCCTTCTTTCTCACCACAGGTTGACTTTTCAAAATGATCTCCACATTACCCAGAACAAATACCGCCGGCAGTTTTGGAATATCTCATCTACTTGTGTCAGCATTAATGAGATCCTCTGCTTTGAGATTCACATCAAAAAGGTAGTTTTTAATCCAAGGAGCAAGAAGTCCTTCCTCCGGATCATCAACTCACTTATCCAACCATACCTTTGTTGATTTACCATTCCAAACTCGGTAGCAGATCCCTTGTTGCAACAACTCCCTACCATATATCAAACTTTGCCAAGTAAAGGAAGGTCTTGCACCCACTGAAGTAGATTAGAATTCTCCACTGTTGAAATAAATGCTCTTCAAGAACCTTGAGAGAAGAGAGTTTGGTTTGTTTATGATCTTCCATCCTTGTTTAGCAAGTAGAGTTTAATTGGAACATTCAAGATCTCTAAAGCCAATTCCTCCTAGGTCCTTAGGTAAACACAACTTCTCCCAATCAATCCAATGGATTTTCCTATTATCATTATCATATCCCCACCAATAATTAGCCATCATGCTCGATATCTTGAAGATCACAGTCTTAGGTATCTGGAATACCGACATAGCAAAGACCAGAATGCCTCCCACCGTTGACTTCAACAAAATTTCTTTTCCTCCCTGGGATATCTGTTGTAGATAC
This sequence comes from Brassica nigra, assembly GCA_016432835.1. NCBI lineage: Eukaryota > Viridiplantae > Streptophyta > Magnoliopsida > Brassicales > Brassicaceae > Brassica > Brassica nigra. The sequence goes on from CM028247.1 coordinate 38,978,236, forward strand.
CAATCTTGCTTGAGATCTACCCTTTATATACGATAGCATTTCAAAATTGGAACCAGAGAAACATTCAGGTAGCTGGCACCACCTTCATTAACTATGCCCATTATTATTTGAATTTGTGCCATTGTCTCTTCATCGATCAAGTCACCAAAAGATATGGATGATTTTTGTAGGTTTATGTTTTGACCAGTAGCTTCTCCATAACATTGCAAGATTCGGTTTAGATAGTCGCTCGAGCAGTTGAAGCTTTGCACATAAACAGGCTGTTGTCTGCAAAAAGTAAGGGATGAATCAAAGGTCCATCCATCGCAAATTGCATTCCATTCAGCAGACCATTCCTTTCCACGACATTCAGAAGGTGTGTGAGGCCCTAAGTGCAGAAAACAAACAAGAAAGGGGAAAGCGGACCCCCTTGTCTGATACCTCTTTGCAGCGAAATCAATCCAAATGGATGATCATTGGTGAGTGATATCTTGCATATTTACATTTTTTTAGCTATCATATTGATCTCTTGCATATTTTCATTAATTTAGCCATCTTTATTTTGCATTCTTTGTCTTGTAGGTTAAGGTTTAGGCATTTTAGGACCCATTTTGCATTCATAAGTCTTTATCAGGTATTGGAGTGTCCCATGGAGTAAAAGAAGGTGTTGAGAGTGGTTTTGATGCAAAAATGAGATAAAAAAGGAGTTTGGCCTAGTGTAGGCAGAGATGGTCTCAATCTTACTCAGCCGGATCAGACGGATGGACGTGCTCGGCCATGTTCACCCGCGCATGGAGAGCCTGACGAACACACGGACGCGCAGCCTGATCTGCTCGGGTTCACTTACACGCGCGGGACGGAACAAGCCAGACGGAGGGACTGAAGCAAGACCATGCACGGCCTGATCTGCTCGGGTTCTCTTACCCGCGCGGGTCAGAACGTACTATACGGATGGACTGAAGCAGCCGGATGCGCGGCCTGGGACGTGCGGTGCGTAGCACCCGCACGGGATGAGACGAACAAGACTTACCGGATGCGCGGATGACCATGCGCGGTACGAAGAGCCCGCGCGAGACAAGAGATATACGGGACAGCCGGATGCGCGGCCGGACGAGCGCGGTACGTAGAACCCGCGCAGGACAAAGCCAGACGGAGCTGCACACATGCGTGGTACGGGACGCCCGGGCCAGCACACCCGCGCGGGACGAGGAACGGATCGGACGGTCCTGCACGGGTCGGACATGCGCGGCCCGGACCGTCCAACCACGACCCTGAGCGTTTTCATCCTGCTCCCCCATTGGTCGAGACCTATTGCTTCCAAGGACCTTTTAGTCAATTTCTATGATGTTTTTAGGGCTTTTAGCCCAAGTATAAGTACCCTTGTTATCCCTAATTTGGGACTTATGTTATTTTCCCTCTAAGAACACAAACCTTTTGAGTAAAACTTTATCTTTGAATCATAATCTCATCTCATCTTTGTGTTCTTGATTGTTTGATTTCATCTCCTTTCTTTCTCTTCATGATTAAGCTTGAATCCCTCATGGATTTAAGAGTGGTCATGGTGATTAGTGAGTAGTCCTCTTTGGATTCATGGGTTAGGGAGACTAAGGGGTGATTAGGCTAGATCTAGGGTGTTTTAGTGTAGATCGAACTTGTTCCTTGCTAGTTGAGTGCTTTTAATGCTATTTTAGAGTTGGCCACTCTAAAGTTGTGCCTTAGGCATTTCATGCCCGAAAGGTGTTCTATGGAATGCCTGAACCAACTCTCCTAAGCTTTTAACATTCTTTACCAAAGAGATTTGTTGTTAAAGGTGTTAAGATGGCTATTAGGCTTGTTCTTAATGATTGCTTAGATAATATTCAACCTAAGAGATTATATGCTTGAGTTATCTTTGTGAATGAGCATTCATCTAGAGATAGAGCTTGCTTAGAATTGTGCCTAGGCCTAAGGTTGATAGATTGATTGTTTGCTGCCACCCTTAGATTGATGCTTGATCCCCCAAGGTCAATTCCCTTAGCCCATGAGTTCTTCCATCTCATAAAGAAAGAAAGTTTTATCTTTTATTGCATTTAAATATTGTCGTAGTTTAATAATCATCTCTTTTAATGGTTGCATTTAGATTAAGCATAGGCTTGCATTCCCTTTACTTTGTGATCACTTAGAACTGGTTTGACATCTTTTATATTACAACATTTTATTAGGACCCTTGAAAAGTCCTTTCATCAAATTGGCGTCGTTGCCGGGTTCTAAGTTGATTGTGACATTGGGATTTAGTCATTTGCTTGAGACTAAATCATTTATCTTTTCTTGTGATTTTGATTCTTCTTTTGCCTCTTCCTTTGAATTTCAGGTGTATGAACACAAGAAGCAGGGGTGCAACAAACCTGGTTCCCATTGTTGAAGAGATAGCTACAGTTGAGAGGGAAATAGCAAGAAGGAGAAGAGAAGAAGAGCAACAGGCTCATATTCAGAGGTTGGGGTTTGAGATGGATGAACACCAGCATCAAACTCAAGACAGAGTTGCTCAAGATGGCAATGGTCAAGGAGCTGACAACCTTAGACCACAGCGCCAACAACAACACCCACAGCGGCCAGCTAGAGCTATTGGCACCTATGACCGTCCTCACATTGATGGTCATAGGACAGGCATCCGAGCACCAGCTGTGGAAGCTAACAACTTTGAGATCAAGCCAGGGTTGTTGAATGTGATTGAGAACAACAAGTACCATGGCCTGGCTGTAGAAGATCCATTTGATCACTTGGACAAGTTTGATAGCTATTGTGGCTTGTCCAGGACCAATGGTGTGTCAGAAGATGCCTTCAAGCTCAAGCTGTTTCCTTTCTCTCTAGGGGACAAGGCACGCCAATGGGAGAAGTCCCTACCTAGTGACTCCATCACCACTTGGGATGATTGCAAGAAAGCCTTCTTGGAGAAGTTCTTCTCTACATCAAGGACAGCCAAGTTGAGAAATGAGATCTCTAGCTTCCAGCAGAAGAATTTGGAAAGCTTTAGTGAAGCGTGGGAGAGGTTCAAAAGCTACCAGGCTCAATGCCCCCACCATGGCTTCTCAAAGGAGAGCTTGCTGAGCATATTCTACAGAGGTGCTCTTCCTAAGTACAGAGCCAGATTGGATATAGCAAGCAATGGATTCTTCCTGGGCATGTCTGAAGAAGATGCTGAGGAGCTGGTTGACAACATGGTGAAGAGTGACTCAGTTTACAGTGGAGGGCACGACAGAGCTGATAGAACCACCAGAGCTGATGACAACCAGACAAAGAAGGAAATCAAATCCTTGCAGGAGAAGATAGATTTGCTTATTGCTAACCAAGCCAAGCAGGAGCAGATGAACTTTGTGGGCGGTCCTAGTCAAGAAGCACCTCCTAAGGTTAATGAGGTTGATGGTTTAGAAGGGCAGGAAGAGCTTTGCTTCATCAACAACAATGGTACTTGGTACATGAAGGAGCCTAACTTTCAGTAGAACAACTACCAGCAGAGGTCTTATCCTAACAACCAGCAAGGAGGCTATCAACCCAAGCAAAACACTCAGCAAGGGAACTACCAGCCTAGGCAAAACCCTCCTCCTGGTTTTAGCAATCAAGACAATCAGTCTACTCAAGCTCAAGGTAGCTCTTCCCAAGCTAAAGCTCCAGATTCAAATATGGAAGCTATGTTCAAGCAAATACTCGAACCTCAGTCTAGAACAGCAAAGGACATTGGCCATGAGTTCAAGACTGTCCACTCCAAGATTGATAGCAGCTATACTGAGCTAAACAACAAGATAAGAGCTTTGGAGAGCCAGTTTGCTTCTATAAATTCTCAGCCAAGTCGCCAACAAGGAACACTACCAGGAAAGACCGAGCAAAACCCCAAGGAGCCAATGAAAGCAATCACCTTGAGAAGTGGTAGAGAGTTACCTCCAAGAGCTCTCCCCAAGGATGGTGAGAAACTAGGTGGGGGTGGCCATCAACATTGATGATGAAGTTGTGGTTGTAGATGAGAAGGTTGATGAAGAGATTCTAGAAAAGATTGTTGAAGCTAAGGGTAAAGGAAAGGTTGGAGAAGAGAAGAGAACACTGAAACATGGTGAAGTTGCCACTCCAACAAAAGAGTTTTCCTTTGTTCCTCCTCCCTATGAACCTAAGCTGTCATTTCCTGGAAGATTCAAGAAGCAACTTTTGGAGAAGTACAAAGCACTCTTTGAGAAGCAATTGAGTGAAGTTCAAGCCACAATGCCTATCATTGATGCCTTCATGCTTGTCCCTCAGTACAGCAAGTTCTTGAAGGATGATGTGGCTGCTAAGAAGAAGGAAATGGAGGGAATGATGGTTCTTACTCACGAGTGCAGTGCCATCATCCAGAGATTGACAATCCCTAAGAAGCTAGAGGATCCAGGCTGCTTTACTTTACCTTGTGCCATTGGTCCTTTGATGTTTGAGAGGTGTCTATGTGATTTGGGAGCCAGTGTCAGTCTCATGCCTCTATCTGTTGCCAAGAAGCTTGGATTCAGCCAATACAAGAAGTGTAGACTCTCTTTGGTGCTTGCTGATCGCTGAGTTAAGTTCCCTATTGGCATCCTTGAAGACCTCCCTGTGATGGTGGGAAATTGTGAGATTTCTACTGATTTTGTGGTGCTAGAGATGGATAAAGAAGCTAGAGACCCCTTGATCCTTGGAAGACTATTCTTAGCCACAGCAGGAGCAATTATCAATGTGAAGGAAGGCAAGATTGATCTTCATTTGGGGAAAGAGCACACTCTCCACTTTGACATCAAGGAAGTGATGAAGAAGTCAACTGTGCAAGGCCAAGTGTTTTACATTGAAGAGATGGAAGATCTTGCTGATGAGCTTCTTAAAGAATTGGCACTTGAAGAGTTGGCAATTAAGGACTCCTTGCAACATGCTTTGACAATGGATAAAGAAATCCAAGTGGTTGAGAACAAGGAGAGTGATGCTTATGTGAGAATGCTGGATTCTCATAAGAAGATTGATGGTGAAGCTCAGTATGAGGAGCTTACACAAGAGGTTGACCAAGCTGCTTCAGCCACTCAACAAGAGGACACCCAACAAGCTGATTGGAGTGAGCTCAAGGAACCAAAACTGGAGCTCAAACCTCTTCCCCATGGTGTAAGGTACACATTTCTAGGCCCTAATGAGACATACCCTGTCATTGTGAGTAGTGAACTTACTGAACTTGAGCTTTCTCAACTTTTAAATGAACTTAAAAGGTTTAGAAAAGCAATTGGGTACTCACTAGATAATATTAAGGGGATATCACCTTCTTTGTGCATGCATAGGATACATCTTGAGGATGAATCAATGACTTCTATAGAGCATCAAAGAAGGTTAAATCCTAACCTGAAGGATGTTGTAAAGAAGGAGATACTTAAACTCCTAGATGCTGGTGTTATCTACCCTATTTCAGATTCTAAATGGGTATCTCCTGTGCATGTTGTCCCAAAGAAAGGTGGTATCACTGTGGTTAAAAATGACAATGATGAATTGATACCAACTAGAACCATAACTGGCCATAGGATGTGTGTATTGATTATAGAAAACTCAACTCTGCATCTAGAAAGGATCATTTTCCATTCCCATTTATTGATCAAATGCTTGAGAGACTTGCAAACCATCATTTCTATTGCTTTCTTGATGGGTATTCAGGGTACTTCCAGATCCCCATACATCCCAATGATCAAGAGAAGACAACATTCACATGCCCCTATGGCACCTTTGCTTATCGAAGGATGCCATTTGGGTTATGTAATGCTCCAGCAACTTTTCAAAGGTGCATGATGTCTATCTTCTCGGATCTCATTGAGGATATAGTGGAGGTATTCATGGATGATTTCTCTGTCTACGGATCTTCGTTTTCTGCTTGTTTGTCCAACTTGTGCAGGATCCTACAGAGATGTGAAGACACCAACCTTGTGCTGAATTTGGAAAAGTGTCACTTCATGGTCAAAGAGGGGATTGTGCTTTGGCATAAGATTTCAGAAAAGGGTATTGAAGTGGACAAGGCTAAGATTGAAGTGATGATTAGTTTGCCTCCACCAAAGACAGTGAAAGACATCAGGAGCTTTCTTGGCCATGCTGGGTTCTATAGAAGATTCATCAAGGACTTCTCAAAGATTGCTAGACCAATGACCAAGCTGCTGTGCAAGGAGGCCACTTTCAGCTTTGATGTAGAATGTCTTGAAGCCTTCAAGAAGATAAAGGGTGAACTTGTTAGTGCTCCCATTGTCCAGCCACTTGATTGGGATCTCCCCTTTGAGATAATGTGTGATGCTAGTGATTTTGCGGTTGGAGCTGTTTTGGGGCAGAAGAAGGATGGCAAGACTCATGTGATTTATTATGCGAGCCAAACCTTGAATGATGCACAAATGAAGTACGCCACAACTGAGAAAGAGATGCTGGCCATTGTCTTCGCCTTTGAGAAGTTCAGAAGTTACCTGGTGGGTTCCAAGGTCATTGTGTACACCGACCATGCAGCTTTGAGGCATCTTCTAACAAAGAAGGATGGCAAGCCAAGACTACTGAGGTGGATTCTTTTGCTTCACGAGTTTGACTTGGAGATTAGAGACAAGCCAGGATATGAGAATGGAGTAGCTGATCACTTGTCCAGGCTGAGAATTGAAGGTGGAATCCCTATTGATGAGGGACTTAGACAGGAGCAGGTCATGGCTATCATGTCAGTGGTGGCAGTCATTGAGACTGGAAAGAAGATTGAAGAGGTTAAGGCAGCTGAAGAGAAGGGGTCTTGGTATGCTGATTTGGTTAACTACTTAGCCACTGGGAAGGAACCATTGGGTCTTGAGGGGTATGAGAAGAAGAAGTTCTACAGAGATTTGAAGAGATACTATTGGGATGAACCATACCTTTACACTCTTTGCAAGGATCAGATCTATAGAAGAGTGGTGGCTGATGAAAAAATTGAAGGAATCCTTACACATTGCCATGGATCTTCCTATGGAGGCCATTTTGGTACCTTCAAAACTGTCTCAAAATTACAAGCTGGGTTTTAGTGGCCACATATGTGCAAGGACACACAAGACTTCATCTCAAGATGTGACTCTTGCCAAAGGAGAGGGAACATTACTAAGAGGAATGAGATGCCTCAAAACCCAATCCTTGAAGTGGAAGTGTTTGATGTTTGGGGGATATACTTCATGGGACCCTTCCCTTCTTCTTATGGAAACAAATACATCTTGGTGGCTGTAGACTATGTGTCAAAGTGGGTAGAAGCCATAACAAGTCCCACAAATGATTCAATAGTGGTGATTAAGATGTTCAAGAGCAATATCTTCCCAAGATTTGGAGTACCAAGAGTGGTTTATAAGTGATGGAGGTTCACATTTCATCAACAAACTGTTTGAGGGTCTTCTCAAGAAGAAGGGAGTAAAACACAAGGTTGCAACACCTTATCACCCTCAAACAAGTGGCCAAGTGGAAGTTTCCAACAAGCAAAATCAAGGGCATCTTGGAGAAGATTGTGGGAACTAAGAGGAAGGATTGGTCAGACAAGCTTGATGATGCTCTTTGGGCATATAGAACAGCCTACAAGACTCCTTTAGTCACTACCCCTTTCAACCTTGTCTATGGGAAGTCTTGTCATCTACCAGTTGAGCTTGAATACAAGGGATTGTGGGCTGTGAAACTTCTGAACTTTGACATCAAGAGTGCCAAGGAAAAGAGACTTCTTCAACTCAATGAACTGGATGAGATAAGGATGGACGCCTTTGAGAACTCAAGGATCTACAAAGAAAAGACCAAAGCCTTTCATGACAAGAACATCCTCAAGAGAGAGTTCAAGGCAGGAGATCAAGTCCTTCTTTATAACTCTAGACTGAAGTTATTTCCAGGGAAGCTCAAGTCAAAATGGTCTGGTCCATTTGTGATCAAGGAAGTGAAACCTTATGGAGCTATTGTGCTTTGGGATAAACAGAGAAATGATTTCACAGTGAATGGACAGAGGGTCAAGCAGTACATGGCCACCTCACAAAAGGAGATTGGGACATCAACCCCACTCTCTGATCCTTCACCAGCCTAACCTCAAGGGATGCAAAGTCAAGCTAGTGACTTTAAACAAGCTCACTTGGGAGGAAGTCCCATGGTTATCCGTGTAAATATTGCATTAGGATTTATTTTTCAAGGCTCTTGGATGGTGGGAGATCAGTGGGATGGAGATGGTGTGCATGAGGCTTTAAAATGAGTGGGAAGCAAGATAAAGAGGTCCGGACCGCCTTTAGATTCGGAATGCGCGGTCTGATACGCGCGAGCCATGCTACTCGCTCGGATGGCCGTACCGATCAGGACAAGGAAATGCACGGTCACTTACGCGCGAGACGGAAGCACCGCGCGGAAACGGACGGACGGATCGGAGGTCAGTGCTTAATTCTTAGCTATTGCTTGTCTTGCTTGCCTTCATGATTGCATTGTGCTAGCTCTTGTTGAGATTGATGATCTTATTAGAGCTAGTTTGTGTTTGATCATGTTTCTCTCTTTCTTGTGCTCACTCTTTTTCCAAGGATTGAATTTTCAGGTATAATGGGGAGAAAGAGTGAAGCTCAAATGGAAGAAGAGAAAGAACAGGCTGCGAAGAGAGTGACTGCTCAGTTTGGGAAAGAACTAGGCTCCATGCCTGAATCAGAGGAGGAGCGTAGGCAGCAAGCTTTGGCAATGCTAAGAAAGAAAGCACAAGCCAAGAGAGATGGCAAGAGAGTTGCTGTTGATGAGAGTGTGGCGGACATTGCTCACAAGCAAGCCCCTCCCAAGAGAGCAAGAGCACCTAGGAACACCAGGTTGGGAGCTTTAGTTTTGGAGAAAGGCACCAAAGGAGGTGCTAATGAACCAGCTCCCACATTAAGAGCCAAGGCGCCAAGAAAGACTGTGGCACCTCCTCCAATGGAGCAAGAGGGTGAAAGTGCTGAAGAGGAACATTCTCATGAGGACAGTGAAGCTGAGCATGATCCTAACTCAACAAAGTCCTTCAATGATAACAGAGACAGGCAGAAGACACCCACTGATGAGGAGCTGTTAGAGCAAATGAGAAAAGGTGTCTCTTGGCCCCCAACCAGATTTGTTGATAGGATGACCCTCAAGAAGTTGTCAATTGAAGATGACATCCAGGAGATGCTAGGCTACATGAGTTTGAGCAGTTTCTACACCATGGCCTATCCAACTTACAAAGAAGTCTCTTGCCAATTCTTATCATCTTTTGAAACCACCTTTCACACTTCCAGGAATGTGGAGCAAGGATGGGGGAAGATACATTTCAAGATTGATGGGCGAACCTACTCCATGACATTCAAGGAGATTGAGGAAGTGCTTGGTTTCCACGACCAGAAAGATCCTTCTTTTCCCAAACTTGCCAAGGTCAAGAGAGAGATGAACATCACACACCTTACTTGGAGGCTGTTAACAGGCAAGACTGGGAGTGCCAACCGTGACAAGAATGCCTCCATCCAAAACCCTTCTGTGCGCTATCTCCACAGATTGCTTGTGCATACCTTGTTCCCCAGGAAAGAAGTAGGAACAGTCTTTGGAGATGAAGTGAAATTTATGCACAAGCTGTCCAGCACTATGCTTTGCAGCCTTATCTCCCTTTGGTTCCTAGTGACTTCTACAAGGATTTTGGCATCGTGGGATTCTTTGTGAAGCGCCTCATGTACTACAAGGCTTGGAGCTGGACAAACAGAGACCCTGAAGCTCAGATTGGGATTGGTGGCTTGATAACACCATTGCTTGCTTACCAAGGGATAAGTTTGGGAAGTGATGCAGCTGGCCCCACTTTCTTGGATCTACAATACCTGAAGTCAGCTCACTATCTCTCTGGAAGGTTTAATGGGAAGTGTGTTTACTCCTACTTGAGAGGTACCCAAAAAGTTGAGCTGCTCCTCCCCAACTATCCCCTCACTACCTTGACCACTCCAGGAGCCATAAGATTTGACATCAGTGAGAGGCACTTGCTTGGACCTCATGGCGCCCTAGGCCCTATGGCTCTTCCCAAGGGTGAAAAGGCAGCACGGAAGGTGGCAGAATATGATCAGGGATACACTAGCAGAGGCACTGTAATTTCTTTGGTCCTCCTCGTTACAAGTTCGACCAGTGCACCAGTGCTTTTCCTCTTGGTCCCATTCGCCAGGCTCATGACCAGATTAGCACTCTTCAGAGGTGGAACAGAGCTCAGGATAGGACTATCTTCAAGCTCACCAACAAGTGCAAAGAGCTGAGAAGAACTGTGAAGAGACAAGCTGAAGCTTCAGCTCAGTTTATGAGGAAAGTGGCTGATGTTATGGCTAGGGGAGCTGTAGCTGGTTGTAAGGCTGAGGATTTTGATCTTGATGCTTTCAATGCACCTCCTCCTCAGCCACTTCATGATCCTTCTGCGCCACGGACCAAGAAGCAAGCTCTCCGCCGCTTGAGAAACCCATACATCCTCCCATCCGAGTCCGGGAACAAGTCTCCTTCTCTAGACACCACTGCTGAGGAAGATGATTCTGAGGATGAGGCATCAGCCTCATCACACGCTCCATAGAGGTACTCCAAAACCTTACCAATGTATATACTATTTTTCTTTGCATTTAGTTTTTTTTTTGGGCCCTTCTCTACATTTAACAAACACAGAGACTGTGTGAATTAAGTGTGCGGGAGGTGTCAAGTTGCTGATCATCTTGTGTTTTATGTCATAAGCATGCATTTGTAGATAGCTATTGCATAGAAAAAATCCATAAAATTTTGAAAAATTTGAAAAGCACAAAAAGAATCATGTAGTTGCATTAGGATTGAGTCTAGATCATTCACTTGCATAAAAAAATCATCATATAGGCTGCATCTTGCGTAAGGGGACAAGGATGATAGTTACCTTGAAAAGATGCTCATGCTAAGTTCTTAAAGTGATAACCTTTATAATCATAGTAAGTAGCTTGAGCCTTAGGATAGCTTGTAAACTTCGAGCCTTGAAAACTCTTCCTAAAGCTCATTTGATTGATTGATGCTCTCTCATTGAATTTTACTCCTGTCTTATTTAGACTCTAGGTCTCTTGCCCATGGTCCCTTGTGTACTGAGTCATGGATAGAACACTTGAGTTGTCTCTCCCATTCTTTACCTATCTTTTTGACAAACTCAAGTGGTACTCCACTCCCAAAAACCCTTCTTTCCTTTCAAGCCTATATTATTTTGATGAGTGAGGCCTTTTTCTGAAAGTCTTACATGTGCATAATCTTGAGAGTATTGGAAACGACAATGCTTAGTCTCCATTCTTGCTAGATTAGGCACTCTATTGTCTAGCTCATAGGATTGGGGGGTGAGTGTTGAAAAGTTTTATTTGGGATTGTGAAAAGGTTATGAAGGAAAAGAATGAACTCTTAGAACTCAATGTTTTTAGTCTTTTTGGGAAATAGAAAAGAAACTCTCTAGCTCTTATTTGTGAATAAGTCTTGCCCCAAAAAAAGAAGAAAAGAAGAAGAAAAGAAAAAAAGAGAATAAGAAAGGGGCTAGCAAAGTTAAAAGAGAGCTAGAGAGAGTTTTAAAAGTGTAAAAATCCCTTGTTGAGACATCAAAAAGAAAGAGTTCTATATGAGAAAAAGTGCCTTGAGTTCTTGGGAAGCATTTGGATGAGTGATGTGAGTTGGTTTGGCATTGTAGATAAGATTATTCCATGTTTATGTTTGGGAGAGGGGTAGAACAATGGAGATTGAGCATTGTATGCATGAGTTGATCCCTTTCTTAGATAAATTATGTGCAATGTCAAGGCTACTTGTTTTGAGAGTGAACCACCCATTAAAAAATCCCTTGAACCCCTTGTTTCACTTTGCATCAAAGCCTTTTTCACCAAACCAAATGACTTGGACCATTTGACCATTTGCAAGAGATCTTTTGAGTTTGCTTAGTGATTGTTAGAGAGTAAATGGATTTGTGGTTTGTGGATTTATGATGAATGAGTGTAAGGATCAAAAGAGTTAAGATAGGCCTGAGAAGTTAGAGTTGGATAAAGTGTTTGCTCTAGCTAGTTGGTATGACTATACAAGGTTATCAAGTTGAGAACTAAGAAGAGCATTCTTTGGTTATGAGTCCCCTCCTTCAAACCTCTCCTCATTAGTCCTTGCTAGTTTACTTGTGGACAAGTAAAGGACTAGTGTGGGGGAGTTGATGTCTTGCATATTTTCATTAATTTAGCCATTTTTATTTTGCATTCTTTGTCTTGTAGGTTAAGGTTTAGGCATTTTAGGACCCATTTTGCATTCATAAGTCTTTATCAGGCATTGGAGTGTCCCATGGAGTAAAAGAAGGTGTTGAGAGTGGTTTTGATGCAAGAATAAGATAAAAAAAGGAGTTTGGCCTAGTGTGGGCAGAGATGGTCTCAATCTTACTCAGCCGGACCAGACGGATGGACGTGCTCGGCCATGTTCACCCGCGCATGGAGAGCCTGACGAACACACGGACGCGCGGCCTGATCTGCTCGGGTTCACTTACCCGCGCGGGACGGAACAAGCCAGACGGACGGACTGAAGCAAGACCATGCGCGGCCTGATCTGCTCGGGTTCTCTTACCCGCGCGGGTCAGAATGTACTATACGGATGGACTGAAGCAGCCGGATGCACGGCCTGGGACGTGCGGTGCGTAGCACCCGCGCGGGACGAGACGAACAAGACTTACCGGATGCGCGGATGACCATGCGCGGTACGAAGAGCCCACGCGAGACAAGAGATGGAGGGGACAGCCGGATGCGCGGCCGGACGAGCTCGGTACGTAGCACCCGCGTCGGACGAAGCCAGACGGAGCTGCACACATGCGCGGTACGGGACGCCTGGGCCAGCACACCCGCGCGGGACGAGGAACGGACCGGACGGTCCTGCACGGGTCGGACATGCGCGGCCCGGACCGTCCAACCACGACCCTTAGCGTTTTTCATCATGCTTCCCCATTGGTCGAGACCTATTGCTTCCAAGGACCTTTTAGTCAATTTCTATGATGTTTTTAGGGCTTTTAGCCCAAGTATAAGTACCCTTGTTATCCCTAATTTGAGACTTATGTTATTTTCTCTCTAAGAACACAAACCTTTTGAGTAAAGCTTTATCTTTGAATCATAATCTTATCTCACCTTTGTGTTCTTGATTGTTTGATTTCATCTCCTTTCTTTCTCTTTATGATTATGCTTGAATCCCTCATGGATTTAAGAGTGGTCATGGTGATTAGTGAGTAGTCCTCTTTGGATTAATGGGTTAGGGAGACTAAGAGGTGATTAGGCTAGATCTAGGGTGTTTTAGTGTAAATCTATCTTGTTCCTTGCTAGTAGAGTGCTTTTAACGCTATTTTAGAGTTGGCCATTCTAAAGTTGTGCCTTAGGCATTTCATGCCCGAAAGGTATTCTATGAAATGCCTGAACCAACTCTCCTAAGCTTTTAACATTCTTTACAAAAGAGATTTGTTGTTAAAGGTGTTAAGATGGCTATTAGGCTTGTTCTTAATGATTGCTTAGATAATATTCAACCTAAGAGATTAGATGCTTGAGTTATCTTTGTGAATGAGCATTCATCTAGAGATAGAGCTTGCTTAGAATTGTGCCTAGGCCTAAGGTTGATAGATTGATTGTTTGCTGCCACCCTTAGATTGATGCTTGATCCCCCAAGTTCAATTCCCTTAGTCCATGAGTTATTCCATCTCATAAAGAAAGAAAGTTTTATCTTTTATTGCATTTAAATATTGTCTTAGTTTAATAATCATCTATTTTAATGGTTGCATTTAGATTAAGCATAGGCTTGCATTCCCTTTGTTTTGTGATCACTTAAAACTTGTTTGACATCTTTTATATTACAACATTTGATTAAGACCCTTGAAAAGTCCTTTCATCACATATCTTGTGCATTTTGATCATATAAGTTAGGCATTAGGCATCATTAGGTCCATATTGCATTCATAAGTCTATATCAGGTGTTGGAGTGTGCTATGGAGTTATTTGGGGTGTTTGGAACTTTGTAGTCCAAAAAGATGAAGAATGGGGTTTGGCCAAGCAAGCACAAGCCAAACCATGGACCAGACCTTACCTTGGCCGGCCAAGACATGAAGATGGATGGACAGGCCGGACGTGGGTAGCTAGGCTCGGGATCACCTACCCGGGCGCATGAAGAACTTACCTTGGGCGTGATCTGGACGCGGGGTTGATGGCCTCTGGACAAGCCACCCGCGCGGACGAGATGGAAGGAACAAGACCAAAGCTGGATGCGGGATGATGTCCTCCGGATCATGCACCCGCGCGGCGTGGCCGATGCTGGACAAGCTTGGAAGGGACGCGGGACGGACTCCCCTGGAAGCATCACCCGCGCGGCCGGACAAGGCAAAGCTGAAGCATTCATGGCCGCGGTTTGATGGCCTTGGGATGCCTTACCCACGCGGATAGGACAAGACCGGGACGAGCATGGAAGCGGGTTGGCCGGACGCGGGTTGGCCGGACGCGGGTAGGACTGGCCGGTTCCAACCCGGGTCACCACCTTCTTCCTTTTGCTTGTTTTTGATTGGTCGAGATTAAATGATGCCAAGGCCCTTTTGGTCTTTTCTCTTATGTTTTTAAGGGCTTTCAAGCCTCCTATATATACTCTTGTGATCTCCTTTGTGAGATATAACTTCTTTTCTCTCAAGAACACTTTTAGATCTTGAATAAAGTTTGGATCTTGAATCCTTCTTCATCTATTTCTTTTGTGTTTATTAGATTATCTTCATCTCTAATCATGTTTAGCCTTGAATCATCCATGGTTTTAAGGTTATCCATGTCTATTAGTGAGTAGACCTATCTAGGATTCATGGGCTTGGGAGACTAAGGGTGATTAGGCTAGATCTAAGATGTACTAGTGTAGATCTATCTATTTCCTTGCTAGTAGAGTGATCTTAAAGCTTCTTTTGAGTTGGCCTCTCAAAGGTTGAGTTCTAGACATTTCCCACCCACAAGGTGTTTGATGAAATATCTGAACCAACTCTCCTAAGCTTTTAACATTCTTTACCAAAAGAATTTGTTGTTAAAGGTGTTAAGATAGCTAGTAGACTTATTCTTAACTATTGCTTTCATATTATTCAACCAAAGACATTTGATGCGTGAGATATGTTAGTGAATGAGCATTCATCTAGACCTAGAGATTGCTTAGGATTGTGTCTAGGCTTAAGGTGTTAGATTGATTGAAAGCTTGCCATCTTAGATTGAAACTTGATCACCCAAGGTCAATTCCCTTGTCCCAAGAATCCCCTTGCCTCATATTGAAAAGAAAGTTCATCTTTTATTGCATTTCTAGTATTGCCTTAGTTTATAATCATCTCACCTCACTTAATGGTTGCACTTAGATTAAGCTTGGACTTACATTTCCTTTGCATTGAAATCTCTTAGAATTGGATTGACATCTTATATACTATAACATTTGATTAGGAGCCTTGAAAACTCCTATCATCAGTGAGCACTGAATAGGTTACTGAAGAGACACACATCATCACCCAATCTACAACCTTGTTATCAAATCCCAGAGCAACCAACAAACTTCTCAGATAACTCCATTCTACACGGTTGTAAGCTTTCGACATGTCGGTTTTAACAGCTATAAACTCCTTAGAGATCCCCAGGTGCACCTTTAATACATGGACAACTTCATGAACTATGATAATGTTGTCGGAGATCACTTTAGCTCTTACGAAAGCTGACTGATTTACGGAAACTATGGATTGGAGAGAAGGTTGAAGTCTTTTGACCAGTAATTTCGCCACTGTTTTATAGAGGACCGAACAAAGGCT
The DNA here is from genome assembly GCA_016432835.1 of Brassica nigra. Taxonomy (NCBI): domain Eukaryota; kingdom Viridiplantae; phylum Streptophyta; class Magnoliopsida; order Brassicales; family Brassicaceae; genus Brassica; species Brassica nigra. Next base: position 38,993,984 of record CM028247.1, read on the forward strand.
TTTTGGCCACAAATCAGACTTAGATCAGGGTTAGTTATTTTTCATCAAAATTTTGCTTTTTGTTTTTCGATTCAGTCGAACTCTATTTTGATATATCTGAATATCAACTTATGTTGTGACTCCTTCCGTCTTACATGATTTCTTACATATATTATCCGTCTCTGTAAAACATCCTAAAATACAAGTCCAAAATATTTTTTGTGGTTTAAAAGAAACTAGATCTTGATCCACGCTTTGCGAACGTGGGATGCTTTATGATGAAAAATTTCAATAATAATTTAACAAATATTTTTTATTTTATAAAAAAAATTTGTATTTCAATAATAATTTAAAATATTTTTTTCATTTAAATCAGTGCTTTTAAATTCAACCCAGACCCGCAGTCAAATTGGTTAACGGTGATCCGATAATTCGGTTTAGGTTCTTAAAAACATCCATATTTAAAACCTGTAAAAATCACTAAAACCCAAAACTAACCAACTGAATCGATAGACAATCGATATGTAATCTAGTTTGATTTAATTGTTATAGTTTCATTATTTTCACCTTTTAATCCAAATTTTGAAGTTCCTATTTTGTAATTTTATGAAATATGACATTTTTTCAAATTTTTTGAAAGGAAAAATGATAAATATAAAATAATTAAGGACATAAATATGTCTTGATCGTATTACTCTTTTTATATAGCTTAATTAATTTTATTATAATTAATTTGTTTAATTTATCTTGTTATTAATTTGGTTTATATTATAGTCGGTTTAAACTTTGTTGTTTACAATTAGTGTTAAGCATTTTCAGATAATATATATATATATATATATATATTTGAACATTTTCATAATTATTTTGTTATTATATTTATTATACAATTTAGTTATTTTCAATGTATATAGTTTATATATATATATATTATGTAATAGATATTATTTAATGATTCTTAAATAAATGGTATAACCATTTTTAGGAAATCCGTTCATTTAATTAATTTGTTATTGAATGAAATATTTTTAGGAAATCCGTTCATTTAATTAACCTACAACAATAAGTTCTATTTATTTTTGTTGTTTTTATTGATTATTTGATTTTTTCAATTATTTAATTCATCTAAATAATTTGAGAGAAAATTGTTACAATTATCAAAAAGATGAGATCTAATGTTTTATATTGTTTGGATACAAGATTAAATATAGAGTTATTTTAAAATATGGATAGTATAAAGAAATGAGTATTAGTGATTTAAGGTATGTTTAACTATAAAGTACTGTATATTTAATTTAAAAACTAAAAAAAATGTTAGCTATAAATGTAAGATGCTGTTTTGGTAAGAGAGAAGTCAGTTAGATCCATGATCTATTAGGGTTAAATCCGATAATGTCCATGTACCTTGCGCTGTGCACGTAGGAGCTACAGGTGGACAGTGCCAATGATTTGAGCCGTATCCATACAAAGATTTGAAGCATAGTCTCATTGGACTCCAAATATGTTTCATTCTTTAGGATATTCCATGCTACCAAATATTCAAATTAACAGTATATTGAAAACTTTTGTGAAGCTCCAGCAAAATATATTTCAATGGCTGGTTCGACTTATGTTCAAGCTACCAATCAGTGGTATATCCTTTGGACAACAAAATTTTTAAGCATCTCAACATCCCATTCCTTTGCCTCCGTTTGATAAGATTACTCACTGTCATTCTCAGATGTACCACGAGGGCATTAGGGCCTGTTGGTCTAGCTGGTGTTGTAGGAATCCAAGGATCCTTCTACACTTTAATCTCATATCCTTAATGAATCTTTTTCTAATTAATAATAATTGTCTTGCCGCTGAAATATCAGTCCAAACTTAAGAACGATTATCTGCAGTACTTACTTGCATAAAGAAAACTAAGTCTACAATATTTCTGCGCAAAACCCGAGCTAGCAAAGAATCTAGGGCATAAATTTTTTTTTACAACTCATGATATCATTAGATTGTTTGCATTTCAATTTTGTAATAATGCATTGAGTTTTTGAATAAGTTTCACGTCATATGAATCTCATATATATATATATATATTTATAATTTTAGTATCGATCTCATCAAACTTGAACATGGTAAGCTTAACTTATTAACAGGTCTGGCCCATGGTATAGGCAGTAGGCCTAATAGGCAGTATAAGCCACTTCTTAAAAGCTCAGTTTTTTACATTTCTTTTCCTTTTTATAATTAGTTGTATTATTTTTTATTGGGTTTCAATAATATTAAAAGACACACTTTTTCTCATCTGAGTGGGGTCCTAGATGAACATGGACCGGTCTTGCTTATTACTATACTTGCATCAGTACAGTCCTAAGGGGAAGCCATAGAAGCATGTGTGTCCGGCATTTTTTACAATAAGTAAATGCAGACAGTATTTCACAAATTTTTTTTGTAGCTTAGTTGGTTAATGATTAACAAAATATTCAGAGAGGTTAGGGGTTCAAATCACTTAAGTCTTTTTTAGCACTGTGTAAAATCACCTATTACATCATCATATAAGTTCTAAATCTATTAGATATGATGATCAACAACCTGTAATATATGCGATATTGATGAACAACTCCATGTATAATGATTTCATGATAAAACTCTTCCCGAAACACTTGGATCGACGGATAGTTCTACATGTACGACATCTTTGATGGACAGACTCTTCATAGCAGACGATCACAACGAACAGTTCTGCTTGCAATACTTTTGATTCTCTGATAAACTTTATATCCTATAATTAGTAATAAACTGCATAGTTTAGGATTTGAACTCTAAACCTGGTATAAAAACCTTAAATCTTAACCAATAAGCTACAATGCTTACGCCAAAATAAAATCACTTAAGTCTTTATCATCAGTTTTTATTACCTATATAATTTTTGGACTTCCGACTCAAAATATTCCAAAGCCGAACCTATTTGCATTCTGGTATTCTCCATGGAATGATACCATGTTGCATCCGGATCCGTTACTTCGATACACTTGCTCCTTGGCTCTAAAATATTTAAAAGTTAAGCATATGCACCATATGAATCATCCATTTTCAAACATAGATCATGATTCTAATTTGTTAATACTTAATACTGCAAAAAAGGTTTTAGCAAAAAATAAAACTAAAAACAATAGAAAGAATATCTATTGGGAAAAATTCCTTAAAAATACACGGACTAATTTCCATTTGATAATAAAATACACAAACTATTTTGGATCTCTGTTTAATATACGAACTAATTTTCGTTGCATATTAAATACACAAACTTTTGAAATTCATAAGTTTTACACATAGTTTTAAACGGCGTTAACTATATGTTAACTTTAATTAAACATGTGTTCAAATTGTAAAAATAAAATTCCTTAAAAATACACGAACTAATTTCCATTTGTTAAAAAATACACAAACTATTTTGGATCTTCGTTTAATTCATGAACTAGTTTTTGTTTCCCATTAAATACACAAACTTTTGAAATTTGCAGATTTTACATATCGTTAAATAAAATACATGAACTATTTTGGATCCAAACTCTGTTTCTGCCATATATATATGTGGGAAACAAAACTATTTTGGATCCAACCTTTTTTATTCTCCAAACTCTGTTCCTTTTCTTCTTCTTCGCTTTGATTTCCCTTTATATCGCTTCGAAATGTAATCGATTTTTCATTTATGTGTTTCTGATTCTTATTATTCGATTTGACTGCACTGTTAATGATTCAATCAGGTTAATTTACACTATGGAAGCGTAATAGAGCGGGAAGCTAACAATATAATATATAGAGAGGATTTTTATGGAATTTTTCTTTCACATTATAACCACATGTTTAATTAAACACTAACATCGTCTTCACTTCTATTAAACATAGTTGACATCATCTAAATCATGTTCAACATAGTTGATATCGTCTAAATCGATATGTAAAATCTTCAAATTCCAAAAGTTTGTGTATTTAATGGAAAATAAAAACTAGTTTATGTATTAAGCAGGGATCTAAAATAGTTTGTGTGTTTTATTAGCAAATGAAAATTAGTTTTTGTATTTTTAAGGAATTTAATTTTACAATTTAATACGTGTTTAATTAAACGTTGTTTTCGTTAAATATGGTTAAAGCCGTTTAAAACAATGTGCAAAAAGCCTACGAGTTTAAAAAACTTGTTTATTAAATAGACAACGAAAATTAGTTCTTATATTAAACGGGGATTCAAAACAATTCATGTATTTTATTAGTAAAAGAAAATTAATTCGTATATCTTTAAGAAATTTTCGCTATCTATTGCCATCAAAGCATCAATAAAAGAGTACATTTGAACTTTCATTATTTTTTCAAGGGTACGGTAGAAACAAATTGACACACTTGATTCTTCTATGAAGCTGAATAGAAGTTAAATCTCAGACCATGCTATTTTTCGTTACAGCTAAATCATCGACCACATAAACCATCTTATATGTGTCCATTAATATTTGAAGAAGAATACCAAATTATATTTTACACAAATTTTAGCCACGATTAAAGCCCTAACAAGCCTTTCTCTTTCTTGATTAATAATTAAAGAAAAGGAAAAAAACAAGCAGGATACGAAGTTTTTTGAGTTTTGAATCATCTTAGATGGATGGTCTTTAGGATTTAAGGACCACGTTTCCTTCGGAAGCAGAGGCAACCCTGCTGCTGGTCGCCAGGAATCATCCCACCTCCTTTAGTAATATCAATGCTCTCCAACATGGGTACAACCTCGTCCATCTCTGGTCTCTTGTCTGGATTTGCATCCCAACATCGTTTCATTACAGCTGCAAGCGCGCTCGGGCAACACCTTGGTATATCTGGTCTCAGATTCTGCATTGATCATAACACCACATTGCTTATAGATATGTGTTTTAAGTTCATGGCGGATTAAGACAATTTTAACTAATACCTGGCGGACGACGGCTGAAGTGACTTCAGAGAAAGTAAGGTCAGGGTATGGCATGTCACAACAATATATCTCCCATAAGCAGATCCCAAAACTATACACATCGCATTTTCGATTATAAGGGTTTCCATTGAGAACCTGTAGCCAAGAGTTGAATTTTTTTTATAAATATCGGATTTGTTTCCAAACTTGATGATGGATTTATCTCGAGACTACCTCAGGAGCCATGTAGCCAAGTGTGCCAGTCTCTCCTGTCATGTCATTAGGGTTAGATGCTTCAACTCTCGCAACTCCAAAATCTGCGATTTTGACAGTCCGGGTTTTGTCTAACAACATGTTCTCTGTCTTTACATCACGGTGAACAATCTTCTGCGAATGAAGGTAACTCAACCTGAAAAAACAACAAAGTCTCCTTGACATGCTTCTTCATTTCTAAGTAAGCCAAAAAAAGAAGAAGATAATAATACCCTCTGGCAAGGTCAAGAGCAAGCTGGACGACAACTTTAAATGCTAGTTTCCTTCTTCTGTTCTTGATCAAGAAGGATTTTAAAGCACCACCTTGAAGATATTCAACAACAACACAACATATATTGTTTGGCATTGCTAATGGACCACTCTCTGTTTGTAGCTGTAACCCTGATGCACCCATTGTAGCTCCTATGAACTGCAAAATTTCATTGATACTCTCAAATATTCTAAAACTTGTAAAAAAGGGTAACGGCACCAGTAAAATATGAACCTTAGTAACATTAGGATGGTCCAGTTTATGCCAAACAGCAACTTCCTGTGCAAAATCTGCCCTCAACGACACGATCTCAGCTTCTGATCTGTGACCTTCTTCACCCCAATCAAGTAGCTTCACTACTCAATTCACCACAATGATTAGAGCTCAATAAAACTATAGTAAAAAACATCTTTTTCTATTAGCTAATTATACTCTTTTTTTTTTCACTAACTTTAGTTCTTCAAAAAGAGATTGAGACAAGAATAGCTGGAATCACATGAAAGAGATCCACAAAGCAAGAATCATATAATTATCCAAGTAGCTGAAAAACTTATGATGGCAAAACCCGTGTCGGCTTCACGGAGATCACAAGAATTGCTTCGACCCACTAAAGAAAGAGACTAAATTTTATTAAGAAAAACTTAATATAACTCCAAAGTCTTTTTCTTTCAGATGTAGGTGCATCTGACAAGTTTAGAACTTTTTGTTCAAGTAAAAGGGTGGTCCAAGAAAGACCCAGAAACAGCGATAGAGTACGGCTCAATGTTGTAATTTAACTGTAAGAAATTGGGAATTGAAGAATCTATTCTAAAGCTACAGAGTTCATAATGTAACAACACTTGACAGTTACTAGATCATAAAATCAAGGAAAGATGTTAAAAGAGGATAAAAGGAAGCTTGGGTGACTCACCGGCCACATCCTGACCATCGTAGATACCACGATGGACGGTACCGAAAGTGCCACGTGCAAGAACAGTTTTGATGATAAGCTTAGAAGGATCGATCTCCCACTCAAGTCTCTGCCCTACGAAACCGCCTTTGAGAGCAGCGACGGGAGAGGGAGAGGAAGAGGCGGCGGATTCTTCTTCCTCTCTCTTCTTGTTCTTCTCTAAAGTCAAAGCTCTGCTTAAATGTCTCTCTAGCTGCTCATCTAAGCTCTTTAGATCAATCTGATCTGCTCGAACAAACCCATCGTTTCCTTCCGTCATTTTATTTTGGTTCCCTGCTCTCTCTTTCTCTCTTCAACAAAGTGTAGAGAGAGAGATGTAACCGTACGAATCTGTTTGATTTTGTTTGTCCGAATAGGGTTGTCAAGTTCTGAGCTAATCAAACGCAGAGGAAATTAAAAGTTAAAAAAAGGGCAAGAAGAGAAGACCGCATGTGAGCACATGGTGTTGCCTCGACGGAAAATAATATATATTCATATTTATCCATAAACAGTTATTGCACCTAATATATAAATGAAAAAGGGAATAGGCAAAATAATACATACTAAACTTGAAATTGTTTGTATTTTAAAAATTCAGGTTATTTTGGACATATTTTACCTTTTGTATTTGAAAAAAATAATATTTTAAAGTTAAAATTTCAAAAATATGAAAATTATTAAAAACGTAAGTAGATTATACTGAGCTTGAAAAATGCCCTAATAGAACTTTGAAATTTTAAGCTATTTTGAACATATCTTACTCTTTTCTAATGAAATGATAGTATTTTAAAGTTTTAAATTTTTATAATTATGAAAACTATTAAAAACATAAGTAAAACTCACTACAAGAAAACTTACGATTTATGATGACTGATATTGTTGTTAATTCATTTTAAATGGAATCTTACGATGAATTAAAATATCAAAATCTTTGTAAAACTTCTGTCATAATTGAAAATTTGTAAGTTTTATGACAAAATTGGTTCGTCGTCATTAACCAACGAAGAAGATGTCTGTTGTAAATGACTTAGTAACTCTATATTGTAAAGTCTTTGTTAAATTTCAAAGTGATCTCGTCGTTCAAGCTATGAAATATTACGACGAATTTACAAGGTTGTGCAAATCCACGTATATGCCTCATAATGTTGCTAGGAATCAACATCAATGTCCACATAAATACATCGTAAAATCTATCATAAGTGAACATCGATTTCCTGTAAAATCTTTGTATAAGTATCTAGAAAGTTAATACTAATATTTTATTTTTGTTATAAAAATAACATAATTTAAAATAATTAAATAATTAACTATAAAAATTAATAAATTTATGAAATAAAATTTTGTAAATAAAAATATTTAAATTTAGAATACAAAAACGAAAATGAACAAAAAAAGCTAACAGTTGAGGACATCATCATCCTCGAAGTAGTCCCTGGTGCTCGTTCTCTCTAACTCTGCATCTTCACCTGAAGGATGGGCATGCACATCTAGAATCCATAGTCCCCGCCGTCTAATATGCAACATCCTTTAAGTTGGCAGGTTTCTGTCCGCCTAAATGCCGAGAGGAATTTTGACGAACTCCGAGCGAGCTTACATCGCATTCAAATCAGACCGCAGCAGAAAGGACTCCTCATTCCGTATCCGGTAATAGGACGGATTTGTCCACAGGACATAGTTAGGTAGTCATAATGTCTTGTATACCAAGTATCCTAAGATCAAATTTTTAGTTAATTAATCCAAAAAAAGAAATAATAGCAATCTTGATGAAGAATCTAATAAGATCACCATCGCAATTCTATCAATTAACAATTCATAATAAGTCGTAGAAAATCCTTAAATCTATGTTTACTCAGACATGATCAATGAATACATAATGAAAGACTGAATAAATTATATAGATAAAGTACTAAAAACTGGAGTACGAAGAAAACACAAAAGGAGTTCTAACTTGTCTCTCCAAATCTAGCGTAATGTAAATGGTAGCCTACACAATGGCTTAAAATAAGAAAATATAGGTAAAAACACGATAATTGAACCCTTGGTGTTCCTGATCCCTTTTGTTGATGATCTGAGGGTTATTAGAGTTGCAAAACCTTGCGATTTCAATCTGATGGATTGAAGAATTGATAGAACAGAAATAATGGTTGACGGCGGCGTGTGGAAGAAGGTAGAGAATGGATGTGATCTTCAGTGTTGATCTATGAACTGTCAGACACTTGTTTTGATGTGCCAGAGATTGTATGGATTACCCACACAAACAATGATCTATGGCAATAAGCCTTGCAGAGAATCAACTCGTAGGCAACAATGTGCAGAAACTGAACAAAGGATTCACAGGATCAAAGAGAGATTTTTTATTGAAAAAGTGAATGAAAAACAGTGTAGAACTCGACAAGGTTTATGTAGAAAGAAGAACACAGATTCTAAGATTGACTTGTGTAAAAACTAGAAATAAAATATGAAGACTAGGCGATCTTGGAGACTGAGTAATTGAAGACTCTTTGACTTGGTTCTCCATCGAATTTGGTTCTGGTTTTGTATGAACCAAGCTGAAATTGCCTTCTTCAGATTTCTGGTTTGTGATTTTGTAACTGGGCCTTCGGACAAAGAGAATGGGTCTTGAATCTGGCCGGAATGAGCTGAAGAAGGAGAAACCAAGTTGGGCTTGAAGTTGGGTCGAACCAAGACATCTTTGGGCGGGGCTGTTCCATTGTCTCTCTTTGGATTGCCCAAGTCTGCTTCTGGTTCAGTGTCATCCAGCTCCAAATCAGATCCTTGGGAACTGTCAGCTCCATCCAATCCATCTAGTTACGAGTCAGCTACTGGTGCCAGCATGGTTGCATCATCCCCTCCTTCTTTAAAAGGATTTGACCTCAAATCCAAATGATCTGCATGGAAAGGGATCAAGCCAGCAACATTGAAAGTAGAACTGATTGGATAATTACCTTGAAGATCTATCTTGTAAGCATTGTTGTTGATCTTTTCCAGCACTTTGAAAGGTCCATCCGACCTAGGCAAAAGCTTAGACCTTCTTTCATCAGGAAACCTTTCTTTCCTCAAGTGTATTGTCACCAAGTCTCCTGGTTCAAGTATCAACTCACGCCTGCCCTTGTTTGCATACTTAGCATATTCCTTAGTCCTTTCCTCAATGTTCCTCTTAACCTGCTCATGCAAAGAGACAACATACTCGGCTTTGAACTTACCATCAAGGTTAGTCTATTCATTGAGAGGTAAAGGTAACAAATCAAGAGGAGTCAAAGGATCAAACCCATACACAATCTGAAAAGGTGAGAACTTAGTAGCACGGTGCACAGAGTGATCATAAGCAAACTCAACATGAGGCAAACAATCTTCCCAGGTTTTAATGTTCTTTTTAATCACAGGACGCAAAAGAGTAGCTAAAGTAGTAGAGAACATCAGCTTAGTTCCTAGCCTGGACCAAAGTGTTTTCCCGAAGTGACTCAAGAACTTGGTATCTCTATCAGACACAATAGTCCCAGGCATCCCATGAAGTCAAACCACATCTCTAAAGAACAAATCAGCAATGACGAGAGCATTATCAGTTTTCTGACAAGCAATTAAATGAGCCATCTTAGAAAATCTGTCAACAACAACAAAGATTGAATCTCTTCTTTTCCTAGTTCTGGGCAATCCAAGCATAAAATCCATAGATATATCAATCCAAGGTGCATTAGGAATAGGCAGTGGAGTATACAAACCTTGTGGACGAGCCTTTGCCTTAGCATGGGTGCATACAACACACCTGATGCATACTCTCTCAACGTCCTTCTTCATGCCTGGCCAGTAGAAATGCTCCTTCAGTATGCTGTAAGTCCTGGCTACACCAAGGTGTTCCATAAGTCCTCCTCCATGTGATTCCCTGACATACAACTCTCTTAAAGAACAATTAGGTAAGCACAATCGATTTTCAAAGAATAAAAACCCATCAGCTTGATAGAACTTGCCACTGGTATGTTTCTCACTGGTTTTAAAATGTTTTTTAAAATCAGGATCATCAGCATAATAAGTTTTCACTTGTTCAAAACCTAACAACTTAGTTTCCATTGAAGATAACAAGGTATATCTCCTAGACAGTGGATCAGCAACAACATTTTCTTTACCTTGTTTGTAATGGATAACATAAGGAAAGGTTTCAAGAAACTCAACCCATTTGGCATGTCGCTTGTTCAGCTTGTGTTGGCCCTTTAGATGTTTGAGAGACTCATGATCAGTGTGTATCACAAACTCCTTTGGCCAGAGATAGTGCTGCTAAGTTTCAAGAGCTTTGATCAAAGCATAGAGCTCCTTGTCATAAGTAGGATAGTTCAACACAGCTCCCCCAAGTTTCTCACTGAAATAGGCGATTAGTCTCTTCTCCTGTATCAGAACTCCTCCAATCCCTACACCAGAAGCATCACACTCAATTTTAAAAGTCTTAGTGAAATCAGGAAGAGCAAGTAATGGAGCATTGGTTAACTTCCCTTTCAGGTTTTGGAAGGCCTCCTCTTGCGTCTTTTCCCACTTGAACCCCACATTATTTTTGATAACTTCAGTGAGAGGTGCTGCAATGGTGCTGAAAAGTCTCTGACAAACCTTCTGTAGAACCATGCCAGTCTATGAACACATCTTACTGTTGGGGTCAAAATTGGTCAACGACGAAATCATCACCCGAAAGTCCTCGGAAGAAGAATAAGTGACGATCGAAACCGAGAAACGGGTCGTCATTCGACGAACTTACGGGAAGGTACGAACGGATCGTGAGCCCCGGGGATCGACGAAGGCAAGCAGCAGCAGCATAGGCGGACGCAGGACACGGCACAAGCGGCGGCACCGGGCCGACAGCGTCGCGCTGGTGCCGGGCAGGCGACAGCGTCCGCGCCACGCGCCGGCGGCGCCTGGCGCCAGCGGCAGGCTCGTCCTCTCCCGTCTGGCGCAGGCGGCAGGCCCGTCATCTCCCGTCTGGCGCCGGCGGCAAGGGTCCTGGCGCCCGTCCATGCAGTCGTCTCGTGATCTCGGGCAATGGCAACATCTTGGTCCCTTAAACCCATGTTTGGATTGTTCGAGAAGCAAGACGGTTCTTCCAAAAGCCTTCGATTGATTAACAAAGTTCATATTCTAAAATATAAGTTCAAAGCCTCGTTACTCAAACCCTCGAAGATGGGAAATCTACGAATCCAAGTCCATCTCGATCCCGATACTCGAGAAATCTCGGAAGACCATAAAAGGTTCGAATGATGAATGAATCTCGATTCATCGTATTAACGATCACGGTTATTCTAGACACCAATCATCTCAACTATGCGAGGTGGGATTCCTTCGAAATGCCGAAACCTTCAAGAACGGTTCTCGAAAAACCGTAAAAACGCCTAACAAGCCCGACATGACCAAAACGGCCCACTTACGATTTTCCGAAAAGGAAGGATAACTATGACGGTTTATCCTTATCCTCACATAAGAGATAAATGTCAAGTTTCCAAAAGATAAATATCAAGTTTTCCGAAGATAAATGTCAAGTTTCCCGATAAACACGAAGACGGACGAAAATGGAAAAACCCAATTCAGCCCGAAGGAAGATATACCGTCTTAAGAGGAGTATATAAGGAGAGCTTTGGGCGAGGAGCAAATGATCAAAAATTTCCAGAGCACTTTAGCACTTAGAGCAAATTTAGCGTTTCTTTTCTTTTCACTGAGCTGCGACAACTAGGTTAGATTTAAGCGGCGGACTAGCGGACCTTCGACAGCTCTTGTAGCCGATTTCTTTACCTGTTGTTCACGCCAAGCGAATTCGAAATAAGATCTCTTTCGCTCTATTTTACGATTTTATTTTACAACTTAAACTTCGCATTGATTGTGTCGTGTGTGCCAAGCAGATATCCTTGACCTTCGGAAGGTTAAGTTTACTTGGCTTTCCTCCAAATCAAACGAAAACTTGACTGTGCGAATCTTGGTTCCCACGGTTTGGCTAGAAGGAGGGTTACGGATCTATCTCTCTCGCACTGCGCTCGATCATGTCTACGACGTCACCAAAGACCAGCCAACGCTAGGCGGAACACCGTCGATGCCAACGTTGAGAAGACTCCAATGGAGATCGTCCCGCGATCACTGCTGATGCAAACACCGCGGACGATGAAGGAACTGTTCGCCTCCGCCCGGAGCGGAACAACAGACAAGCTGATAACCTCGCCACAAAACAGGTCGGCACCTTAACTGCGAGGAGCTAGCTGCAGCGGATCCACCAAGGCACGGCGGCAGAAGACTTCGACTTGAATCTCGGGAGAACGAAAAAGATGCCCCGAAAGAGTCCACTCAAGAAACGGCTCCAAAAGGACAGCGCCGCGACCTCGCAGAACCTTCCACCCCGGCTACGGAAACAAAAAGCAACGTCGGCGCATCAATCTGGATATCAGCGACCAATCGGATCCTTCCGATGAAGACGCGACATCCACCCAGGAGGACCGAAGCCAGTCCGCTCGGCAGACGGTATCCCGAGAGGCCCATGACGAAGAGGAGGAAGACCTACTGGATTGAGCAGGAAGAACTTCGCGGAGGATCAAGCTCGGATCCATCGCGACCAGCGCCGACAAACTTCGGAGCGCCGATGGCAATGGCGAGATCCATGATCTCCTCGAATCTCTCAAAAGACCGTGGCGAGGTGAAAGCAGTGAAATCGCAAATCCACCAGGCGACCAGTTCCGCCCGAGATCGATAGACTTCGAAGAAGCAGAAAACGCCATTCACCGCCGGATCACTGAAACACGATCTCAGACCGTGGAAAATCAAAATCCCAGTATGGCGGTACTACGGATCCTAAGGCGCCTGCAGTCTTTCCAGATCGCAATAGGTAGATGTAAACTCGGGCCGAGCGAGACACGGGACATTGTCTTCTCTCGTCGAGCACCTCAAAGGTGCTGTGCTCGAATGGTTCTCGGCTCAAAAGAAACTCCATCGAAGCTTCCGCCAATTGGCCTCGGCGTTTCTCAAACAATACTCCATATTCAGGAAGACGAGTCACTCGCGACTTCATCGCGGAGATTCAAACTGGTGATGGCCAGAGTAGCGGCGTCGCCGACAATGTCGCGCGCCCGAGGAAAACTCTGGTACAAGTCGAAGTTCGAAAGTGGATATTGCTGGAGAAACGATCAGGATACCTCCACAGCAAAGACTTCATCGTCATGGAGGAAGAGATGAGAGTTCTGCAAAGCATGGACCACAGAAAACGTCCTCAAAGAAGAAACTCTCTCGTAACGACAAGTACGTCCATCACGAAGGAGAAGACGCCCAAGGCGAGCATAACTACGCCATCAATTCGGAGCAAGGCGAAACCTCCGGAAACACCTGGACCAGGAACCAGTACAAGGATAATTCCTACCGCGAGTTCTGAAACCAGAGGTCACTCCACCGAACTGCAGTTCTCGGCGCCAGGCTCGCCAAAGCTCCTCGCCGCGAATTGTCAAAAGTCAAGGGTATAAACGACTTGCTCCTGGAGTCCGACCGCCCAAAGACCAACAAACTGTCTCCGAGGACCGCGCGACCGAAAACAAATCGGGTGAAAAGCGCGGAAGGAGACAGGATGACCAAGGGAACAACAGCAGCCAGAGGGTAAATATGATCATCGGAGGATCGCAGTTCTACCAAGACTCGTCTCGTCGATAAAAGCCTATGGGCTTAAAAGCCGAGACGAGTTCCAACCGGTTTCGGATAGCGATATTCCCAACCACACAATCGTTTTCGAGGAGGAAACTGTCGAATCGACAAACCTCATTCGCGATCCTTTGGTTATCGACACGGTAATCCAGGATCTCGAAGTCGGCCGCATCCTCGTCGATACAGGAAATACGTTCAACGTCATCTTCCGCGACACCCTCAGGATGAAGATCCCACTTGGGAAGTCGTCCCTGAGCCAAAACCTTTGACTGGGTTTTGAGCGTCACCTCCATGACCCTCGGAGAATTAAGCTCCCTCATGGCGAAGGAAGTCACAAAGATCGCCGAGTTCGCAGTAGTCGACAACCCGCCATCTACAATGCCATCATGGGAACCCCTTGGATCAACTCCATGAAGGCAGTACCGTCCACATATCACCTCGCATCAAATTTCCGACTCAACCGAACCGTAGTAATCTGGGTAGTCAGAAATAGTCGAGACTCGCTACTAGCCGAAGTTCAAACTGCGAAAAGATCGAACCCTGCGGCCAACCGAAACGAGCAAAGGAATCACACAACATTCACGAAGACTCGAAAAGATGATCCGAATCATCCAAACAGAACGATTCAAGACGGCGACAAAGTCTCGAGTCCATCGCCGTAAAGCAAACAGCTCGACCCCGCACAAACCACCGATCCGACTAGCACGATCGAACGGCAACGCATGGGGAGTAAAACGTCTGCAGCAACTATCAGAACTACGAGATGGATTGATCCTCGAAGAGGTGCGTAGGCAGCTCGTCGAAACCCGCGAGTTCAGCTATCCCCTCACCAAAAGGGGAGGGTACTATACTATACTCCCACAAAAGCGAAATATCCGCAAATGTACTCGAATTTTTGAAATTTTTCAATAAAATTCTTTCTATCTATTTTTATGCTCACTTGATTTACTAAACGATAAACACTTCGAAAACGAAAATCATATCTTGAAAAAAGCGCGAGGCGTCGCTTCTGAAAAAGATAACAAAACTCATATCATCCGCTAAAACAGTCCACGTGACTTAAAACAACTTATGCCCGCCGATTGGCCCGACGGACACAGAAACGTTCACCCAATACAAACTCGTAGTCAGACCTACAAGGTCCTCTTACATCCGACAAGGATATCATAGCGCTATACAAGAAACCCAAAATTTTGGTTTAGCGTCTCGGATAATCTCGAAGATAGCTCGATTCTTTTAACACAAGTCATATAAGCCGACTAGTCGCGGACTTTAAACGAAAAGAATCAGGAAGAAATCACTAACAGGCAAAGCGAAGCGATCAGTCATCGCACAGCCTTAAAGCTGAGAGTAAGCCTAGGTCTTGCCTTAAACCCAGTCTTGCTGGATCTTGACATCTCACAGACATAGTATCGTTATCGAGATCCCAAAACATGTCTCTTATCGCTACACCTAAAACGCCGCTAAAAGTAGCATACGGACCAGCGACAAAAAGAGTTAGGATAATGACTACTACGCATTCTTTCCTCTACACTTGACGAAAGTATAAATCAAAACAAAAGACGAAATCTCGCAAATTTTATATATCCATAAGGCCAAAAGCGGCGGGATTCTAAGCCACCAACGCCAGTCCAAAACATAAGAGTGCAACCTCCAACGGTCGCAAAACTAAACTCTTAAAAGCGGCCACGGCCAAACATACAACTCACAAAAGAAAGTCAACATCGAGAAATTCAGATGCGGAAATCCAGAATGAACCCGCAGGCTGGTCCACTTCCTCGTTCACACCTTTGGCGTTCCACCACGTTCTCATCGGCTCCGCCTCCACCGTATCCTCGGAAACCTCGATAGGCTCCCATAGTCTCCGGACTCTTTCTTCGACCGGGGAACCAAGGATTCAGCATGAGAACACTCGGCATGAAATCAATCATCTCAGCAATCTCGGAATCAAAGGAGAAATCCGGTTCTGAGACTTGTAAAGATTTACAACCGAGCCCCGGCACTCGCGGAAATCGCCAACAAACTCCTGAGCATCTTTAAAACATTGAAACTCAGCAGCAAACGATTCGCCCGTCTTGCCAACTCGGCTGCGCCATCCTCCTTCCTCTCCTTTCCGCGAACAAGGGCTCGAGCATGAAGCTCAGCTTGCTGCGTTCTCGTCTCTACCTCTTTTCGAATCGGAAGAGCTCTCGCTCAGCTTCTTTGGTCTTGAAATTAGCAATCCTAGACTTGCGGAAACTTGAGTCAAGCGCCTCGCCAAACACTCTTCGTCCCTGCATAAATTCAAGATCAATAAATATACATATATACAGATTCAAAAACGGTTAAGAAGTTCAAAGGGCAAAACCTCATTGATCCGCTGGGAACCCTCGGTAAAACCCGTTGCTTCTCCTCATCCTCCAGCGACTTCGTCAGTAACGAACTCGGGAAGGCCGTCAAAGAAATTGTTGGGAGTGGAAAATCACTGGCTCCGCCTTTTCCGTTGGAACGAAACTAGGGTTTTCCCCAACGGTGAAGGGTCTTCGAACCTTCCGACAGTCGATTTCTTTCCCTTACGAGATCTCTGTCTATGTCTCCGAGTAGGAGATAACCGGTTCGGCATCGCGTGTCGGGACAGGGTCTCGACGGAAAAGCCTTACCGCGTCTCGAATCCGCTCAAGGGTGAAGGACTTCCAGAAAACGGCCTTTGACAAAGGAGATCCCTCTTGACAAAAGATCACCATGCATATGCTAACAGCCCCGTTCCCTACAAGCAAAACTTTTCACTAAAACTCGCGCCGGAATGGTGAAATAGACAACAAGTTTTTGTCATATTACCTCGGTTGAAGTTCCATGCGTCGCGGAAATAGATGGAGGCAGCTCTCCTCGACGGACTCACCATCTATTCGACATAAAAGAAACGCCCTGCCACGACTTAGGGTTCAAGTAGTCCCTGAATTATGGTCATATCCTTCTTTGGCACCATGGTGTAGTAACCATCGCTCCCGTTGGCGAGTGCTCCAAAGACCTTCAAATCAGCGGGACTAAGATCGATCCCGAGCTCGTAACTGCGATCAACACGCCAAGCCAACTCTCTAAGGCAGGAACACTGAGCTGGCTGATCGAAGTTCGAGGACGAAGCGCGAACAATGGTATCGGGGATCGGGAACAACATGCGGCAGTACGTAAGAAAGGCCTCATAGCATGTAAAGAAACCTTCCGTAGGATTCCTCGCACTCTCATTGCCGACAGGAATTCGGAATTTAACTCCATCAGGAATCTGGTAAAAATCTCGAAGAATCCTGAGATATTTACGTGAAACCAAGCTCGGCGTAAAGGGAGCACCAGGCAGCCTCAAAGGTCTCTTCGGAACAGGGACATCTGGCAGAGGTCGAGTCGAGCCCACAAGAGCTCGGTAATCGTTCTTCGCCTCCTCATCGACTAGCTCTTCTTGCTTCGGGTTCAACATCACGTGGGCAGGAGAGTCATCCGAGGATGAATGGGAAGAAGAAGTTCTCTTGGAGGATCTTGAAGACATTTTTCTTAAAAAGAAAAGGGAGAGAAAAGGATTCTTGAGAGAGATGAATTTTTTAAGTAAGAATGAATGAGATTTCTTACTCCATCCTTATAAAGGAGGTAAAATCACTATTTACTCCGACTTTCGCAAACGACACGTCTCTACACCTTCCCATACGGCTATACGCAAACTAGGACCCGAAAGGTACTACGGTTCCTAGCTAGCTGGGGGGCTAACTGTTGGTGTCAAAATCGGTCAACGACGAAATCATCACCTGAAAGTCCTCGGAAGAAGAATAAGTGACGATCGAAACCGAGAAACGGGTCGTCACTCGACGAACTTACGGAAGGTACGAACGGATCGTGAGCCCGGGATCGGCGAAAAGCAGCAGCAGCAGCATAGGCGGACGCAGACACGGCCGGGCGCTGGCGCCCGGCAGTGACAGCGCGCTGCGCGCCGCGGCAGGCGATCAGCGCCGCGCCTGGCGGTAGGCGACGCCCTGGCGCCCGGCGGCTGACAGCGCTGGCGCCGGCGAGCCGACGCGCGCAGCACCGGCAGGCGCCAGGCGCCGGCGCAGGCTCGTCCTCTCCCATCTGGCGGGCGGCAGCCCGTCATCTCCGTCTGGCGCCGGCCGGGGTCTTGGCCGTCCATTCAGTCGTCTCATGATCTCGAACGGCAACATCTTGGTCCCTTAAACCCATGTTGGATTGTTCGAGAAGCAAGACGGTTCTTCCAAAAGCCTTCGATTGATTACCAAAGTTCATATTCTAAAATATAAGTTCAAAGCCTCGTTACTCAAACCCTCGAAGGCGGAAATCTACGAATTCAAGTCAATCTCGATCCCGATACTCGAAATCTCGAAGACCATAAAGGTTGAATGATGAATGAATCTTGATTCATCGTATTAACGATCCGCGATTATTCTAGACACCAATCAGCTCAACTATGCGAGGAATTGGGATTCCCGAATGCGAAACCTTCAAGACCATTTTCTCGAAAAACCGTAAAAACGCCAAACAAGCCCGACATGACCAAAACGGTCCACTTACGATTTTCCGGAAAGGAAGGATAACTATGACGGTTTATCCTTATACTCACATAAGAGATAAATGTCAAGTTTCCAAAAGATAAATGTCAAGTTTTCCGAAGATAAATGTCAAGTTTCCCGATAAACACGAAGACGGACAAAAATGGAAAAAGCCCAATTCATCCCGAAGGAAGATAGACCGTCTTAAGAGGAGTATATAAGGAGAGCTTTGGGCGAGGAGAAAATGATCACAAAATTTCTAGAGCACTTTAGCACTTAGAGAAAATTTAGCGTTTCTTTTTTGTTTTCACTAGCAAGCTGCGACTCAACTAGGTTAGATTTAGGCGGCCGGACTAGCGGACCTTTCGACAGCTCTTGTAGCCGATTTCTTTACCTGTTGTTCACGCTCAAACGCGAATTTGGAAATAAGATCTCTTTCGCTCTATTTTTAAGATTTTTATTTTACAACTTAAATTCGCATTGATTGTGTCGTGTGTGGCCCAACGGATATCCGGGACCTTCAGGGAAGGTTAAGTTTACTTGGCTTTCCTCCAAATCAAACGAAAACTTGACTGTGCGAATCTCGGTTCCCACACTTACTTCACTGACACTCTTAGGACTTGGCCAGTCTTGAATTGCTTTAATCTTTTGTTCATTCACCTTGATTCCTTGAGCTGAAACAAAAAAGCCTAAAAACACAAGGTGATCTGCTCCAAAAGTACACTTTTTAAAATTAGCAAACAAAGATTCCTTTCTAAGCACTTCAAGAACAGATTTAAGATGATTAACATGCTCATTCAAACTCTTGTTGTACATTAAGATGTCATCAAAATAAACTACAACAAAATGACCTATGAAAGCTCTCAAAACATGATTCATGCCTCATGAAAGTACTAGGTACATTGGTAAGACCAAATGGCATAACAAGTCACTCATACAAGCCATGTTTAGTTAAGAGCAGTTTTCCACTCATCACCTTCTTTCATCCTAATCTGATGATAACCACTTTTCAAATCTATCTTAGAAAATATACAGGATCAATACAACTCATCAAGCATATCATCAAGTCTATGGATAGGATGCCTGTAATTTACAGTGATATTGTTGATGGCTCTGCAATCAACACACATGCGACAGCTTCCATCTTTCTTGGGCACCAAGAGCACATGTTCTGCACAAGGGCTCATACTCTCCCGGATGTATGCCCTTTCCATTAGCTCGTCGACCTGTCACTGCAGCTCCTTTGTTTCATCAGGATTGATTCTGTATGCCGGCCTGTTAGGAAGAGAGGCGTCTGGAACCAAATTTATCTGGTGCTCAATCCCACAGAGAGGAGGCAAACCTGCTGGACTTTCTTCTGGAAACACATCTCCATATTCCTGCAAGATAAACTCAAATCCACTCGGAAGCTCCGGTGAAAGGTTAGAAGAAGTTAGTAAAGCTCCCTTATAGATAATCAAAAGAATAGACTGTTGAAGGTATATAGCTTTCTTAACCTCACTGTTTTTAGCCATGGGATGTGTTTCTTTGCTTTTCTTCCCATCAGATGGTTTATTTTTCTCCTTAGCTTCTTGTCGCCTGGATTTGAGTTGTAATTGATCAGCATAGACTTCCTGAGGTGACAGTGGTGCCAGAACAATCTTCTTGTCCCTGTGGGTGAAAGAATGGCGGTTTGTAAGCCCATCATGGATGGCTTTCTTGTCCAATTGCCATGGTCTCCCCAGAATAATGTGACTTGAGTCCATTGGCAGAATATCACAAACAATTTCATCCTCGTATCTCCCAATGGTTATAGGCACCATCACCTGTTCTGTGACCTTCAGCTCGCCATCTTCATTGAGCCATTGGAGGAGATAAGGTCTAGGATGCTTCCCTATATTCAGTTCAAGCTTTTCTACAACCACTAGCAACATTATTTAAGCTCCCACAATCTATGATCAAGCAACAAACTTTATCATATACAAAACAACGAGTATGAAAGAGATTCTCCCTTTGGTCTTCTTCTTCTTGCTTGGATTGAACTTGTAGTGATCTTCTTGTGACCAGAAGCTCTCCAGGTGCAGCATAGTTTATCGTATCTTCTTCAGACTCTTGTGCTTTCTCTTGTTCAAAAAAAAGCTCGCCACTTTCCAAGAGAATCATCACCTTCTTGTTGGTACACTCATTGGCATAGTGTCCAAACACATGACATTTGAAGCATGTCACGTCCCTAGCTCTGGTTGTTAGTGCTTTTCCTTTGTCATCTCGCTTGGTTTCTTCTTTTGGTTTGACAAACACCTTGTCTTCTTTGGTGTTGGATGATCTGAAGTTTCTGCCATAGCTTCCCTTGGTAGTGGACTTCCTCTTTAGTTGTTGCTCGATGAGAATGGATTTGTGAAGGAGCTCATAGATGTCTTCATAATCTTACAGCTCCAGTCGATCTTGAAGATGTCAATTAAGCCCAGCCTGAAATCAAGCCATAGTTGCTTCTGAGGTTTCTTCAGTATGAGCCTTAATCATGAGCATTTCCATCTCTATATAATAGTTCTCCATGCTCCTAGTTTCTTGGGTAAACCTTCTAAGTCTTTGATTAACTTCTTTGCTGTAGTGATTAGGAACCAAACGCTTCTTCATGAGTGTCTTGAGCTCATACCATGAATCTACTTGTGGCTCTCCTGTTCTGCGCCTAGTAGTGACAATCTGATCCCACCAGTTAAGTACATATCCCTTAAATTTAGTTACTGCCAGTCTGACCTTCTTGGCTCCAGATTAACTTTGACAATCAAAAACCAACTCTATCTTCTTTTCCCAGTCCAAATAGGCCTCTGGATCATTCCTACCACTCAAAACTGGTATCCTTAGCTTGAGGTTACCCAAAGTATCATCAGTTTGGTCCCTTGGTGCTTGGCGGGTGTGTGTCCTAGTTTGAGAAACTGCTCGTATGGCCTAATTCTCATCAGTGCTACGACCTGAAGATATCTCAAGATTC
Organism: Brassica nigra; assembly: GCA_016432835.1. Classification (NCBI taxonomy): domain Eukaryota; kingdom Viridiplantae; phylum Streptophyta; class Magnoliopsida; order Brassicales; family Brassicaceae; genus Brassica; species Brassica nigra. The sequence continues at coordinate 39,015,461 of CM028247.1, forward strand.
TCATGCTCTTCTGCAGTTGCAACTCTCTTGCCTCTTCTTTTCTCCCTAGCTGCTTTCCTAGCCTGTGAAGAGGTACCCAAAACATTGTTAGTAGCAAAGGAAGTTCTTTCAAACTCAAGTTTCTTATCCATTTCTCTCATCAATATAGTCAATAATAGAGCATCTATCTGAGCTTGATCAAGCCTAGTAGTAGGCCTCATATCTCGTTCATGGCCACTCTCAGACATGTTTTCCTATGACAAACTCAACAAGAAAAGTTAGTACAGATAAGAATAACCGAAGCCTCACAATCTTTCAAGTGTTTCTCTCAAGTTTTGTAGTGAGTTTTTTGAATCCAGTAGCTCGGTAACCAGACAAAATCAAGCCTTTAAAGAGTCAATCCCCCACCCTAAAGAGAAGAAGAAGAAAGACAGATTGCAATATTTTTGGTTGCACGGAGCTTTACAACCATAGACTGGATTCTCTTCAGCCCTTACAGACTATTTGATCGATTTTCTCCCTTTTTTATCTGGTTGGCCCCCTTGCAGAACAATAGATAGATAGAGAAGAAACAGAGATTGATCGAAATTGAAATAGGTTCCCAAAGAGAAGAAAATAATTCGAAAATAAACCCTAAATCAAAGCCCCCAATCTGCTCTGCTACCACTTAATGGAACCCTTAGTGTTCCTGATCCCTTTTGTTGATGATCTGAGGGTGATTAGAGTTGCAAAACCTTGTGATTTCGATCTGATGGATGAAGAATTGATAGAACAGAAACAATGGTTGATGGCGTGTGGAAGAAGGTAGAGAATGGATGTGATCTTCAGTGTTGATCTATGAACTGATCAGACACTTGTTTTGATGTGCCAGAGATCGTATGGATTACCCATACAAACAATGATCTATGGCAATAAGCCTTGCAGAGAATCAACATAGGCAACAATGTCCAGAAACTGAACAAAGGATTCACATGATCAAAGAGAGATTTTTATTGAAAAAGTGAATGAAAAACAGTGTAGAACTCGACAAGGTCTATGTAGAAAGAAGAACACAGATTCTAAGATTGACTTGTGTAAAAACTAGAAAGAAAATATGAAGACTAGGCGATCTTGGAGAATGAGTAATTGAAGATCTCTTTGACTCGGTTCTCCATCGAATTTGGTTTCTGGTTTGGTGTGATCCTAAGCTGAAATTGCTTTCTTCAGATTTCTAGTTTGTGATCTTGTAACTGGACCTTTGGACAAAGAGAATGGGTCTTGAATCTGGCCGGAATGAGCTGAAGAAGGAGAAACCAAGTTGGGCTTGAAGTTGGGTCGAACCAAGACATCTTTGGGCGGGGCTTTTCCATTTTGTCTCTTTGGCTCGCCCAAGTATGCTTCTGGTTCAGTGTCGTCCAGCTCCAAATCAGATCCTTGGGCACTGTCAGCTCCATCCAATCCATCTAGTTCGAGTCAGCTACTGGTGCCAGCATGGTTGCATCACACGACTTGGACACTTTTGCAAATAAGAAAAATTTCTAGGCCAATTTGTAATTTCTTGAAAATCACACTACAAGAAATATCAGTATTGGTAGAACCCGAAAAACGCTACCATAGGGCTTTCGTAGCATTTTTATAAACGCTCTGACAGCCGCAGCTATAATAGACCGCCCCTCTATTGTAGCGAATTTTCATGAGCTATGATAATTAAAGAGAGATATTGTAGCGTTAATCATAAGCTATACGATAGTCTTTTATAACATGTGATCCGTGCTATTATTTAGTTTTTCATAACCTGTTTTTAGTGCTATAAAATATTTTATAATGAAATAGATATAATCCTATGATTGAAATAAATTAACTTAATTAATTAAAATTAATTAAAATTAAAATTAAAATTAATTAAATTAATTTATTAGTTAAAACGGAATCAAAAATAATTCATAATTAAATTTTATATATTAATTAAAAATCATTATACAACTAATTAAAGAACGTAGTAAACCAAAAACTAATTAAAACGTTAGACCAAAAACTAATTAACCTAAACATAATTAACCTAAACCAAAGCTGCCGTCCAGAGCCTCCGCCTCCACTTTGTAACCCTAATCCTCCGCCTCCAGCCTACACTTTGTGACCCTAATCCTCTGCCTCCGGCCTCAAGTCTCTGTTCTTACTCCAGCTTCTAGAACCTATATTAGTTTGCATTGCTCCTGAATCTTCTTCACTTATTCAGTTCTTCAAACTGCACCAAAATCAAAACCACACAGAAGAGAGATAATGATAAGAAAAGTAGGTAATTTGTAGACCTAAAAAGGAGAACGGGATTTGCTATCACTAACAGAGTTGATAGTCAATATGGAGAGACATGAGCAGAGATCTTGTGAGGGTGAGAGAGAGTAGGAGAAGAGACGTAGAGAGGTGCCGTGGAGAGTGAGAGAATCGGAGAGGAGCTATGGGTAGTGAGAGAGTCTCGGAGAGGAGGAGAGACACAGAGAAATAGAGGTGAAAAAGAGAGATCTTTTGTGCATCTTAGGGCAGGCCCATTAGTGAAACCCGCTATTCCCGATTCCCAATTTCGTTTTATTATTTTTTTATTTTTATTTTTCGTCTGATTTACAAAAAAAAAATTAATCAACCAACCAATCGCGGGCCGCCACGTGTCAGTGGGGCCCGCAAATAGTGGTGATACGGGTTCACCCCTGTGAACTTTCGCGGGGCGAGGTCTTAGGAGAGAGAGTATTATATTAATTTTTTTTCTTGGTATCCGTGTGACCCTCTCCTTGCATCCTTTGATGCGGATGGTCTTAGATCTAGATCTTGTTTGGAAAGAGAAAAAGAGAGTGTATTTGTTTGGTATAATCACGTGGAGAGTAAAGAGAGAGAAAGACAGAAAAGCGTAATCCTAGACATAAGAAAATGGACCAATAAAAAACAAGGACGAGGATAACCAAAAGCTTTATTCGTAGCCATTTGATTAATATTCAATCAATGGCAAAGATTGATCAATTAGTTAAAATTGTTATTTCATATTTTAGTAATTGTAATTATATCTTTTGATTGATTTGCTTATATAAAAATTAAGATTCATTTAAATCTATAAAAATAATGAAAAAGATTGACAAAATGATCAGATTTCACTTTTATAAGGGATTTTAAATTAAATAAAACCAATGATATAAGATTAATAAAATGATTAGTGAGTTTAGGGTTTGGAATGTGAGATATGTGGTTTAAGGTTTAAGATTAAGATTTATAACTAAGTATATGATTTGAGTTTTAGAATGTATTTGTGGTTTTAAAGTTTATATTATAAGTTTGAAAATGTTAGATTTGGGATTTTATATGCAAGGTTTAAGTTTGGGGGTTTAGGGTATAAGATTTAGGGTGTAGATTTAAGATTTAATATTTGAGGTTTAGAATCTAAATTTAAGATTTTATTTTAAAATGATTAAATTATGAATAAAAATTTAAATTGAAGTATATGATAGAGTTTTAAAATATACTTGGATTAAATCCATAAAACATACATTTTACATAGAACCTATACTAACATTATTGAAGTCTTATACTAACAACACCAAAACATCAGTGAATTCAAGTTTTAAAAATATTATTTTTAAAATTTGTATTTAACATATAGGGTTTGAGATATGTAGTTAGGGTTTAGGGTCTGTTTAGGGTTTAGGTAAAAAATGTTCTTTTTGTTTTTTTTTTCTAATTTATTATAAGTGTTATATTATTTTTATCATATTACTTTTTGTTATCTTTAAATTTCATGATATTACTATAACATCCCGAGTTGTAATATGTGGAAAGGCTTAAGAGAATTTGTTTGGCTACCTATGTCACCAAAGTGCACTTATCTTTTCGGGAGCACATCCAGAGAGAACTCTAGAGTTAAGCGTGTTTGAACTGGAGTAGTCAAAGGATGGGTGACCTATCGGGAAGTGATCCGCGATATCGTGCGAATGAGGCCAAAGCAGGGGGAAATGTCATGTGGTGAATTCAAGGTCAGTAAACAATGATTTCGGGCCTTGGAAAAAGTAACGACTGACTGTCAGATGGGATGGGGCCCATGGGCCGAGAGAGCAGGTGTGGGTGGCCCATTAGCCGTGGGCGGTTGGGGCGTTATAAGTGGTATCAGAGCCAGGTTAGCTGTCTCGGTTCTGACCCGAGAGGCGTCTTGAGACCTGTCGTGGGGCGCAACGAGGACGTTGCGTTCTTTGAGAGGGGGTGAATTGTAACATCCCGAATTGTGATATGTGGAAAGGTTTAAAAGAATTGATTTGGCTACCTATGTCACCTAAGTTGATTTACCTTTTCCAGAGCACGTCCTGAAAGAACTCAGAGTTAAGTGTGCTTGAGCTGGAGTAGTGGAAGGATGGGTGACCTATCAGGAAGTGATTCGCAATAGCGTGCGAGTGAGGCCAAAGCACGGGAAAAAGTCGGGTGGTGATTGCAGGGTCAATAAACAATGATTTTGAGCCTTTGAAAAATTAACGGACCGACTGCTGGAACGGGATGGGGCCCACGGCCCGAGAGAGCGGGCGTTGGTGGCCCATTAGATGTGGGTAGTCGGGGCGTTACAAGTGGTATCAGAGCTGGTTAGCCGTGTCGGTTATGACCCGAGAGACGTCTTGAGACCTGTCGTGGGGCACAAAATCACTGCGTTCTTTGAGAGGGGGTGAATTGTAACATCCCGAGTTGTGATATGTGGAAAGGCTTAAGAGAATTGATTTGGCTACCTATGTCCCCAAAGTGCACTTATCTTTTCGGGAGCACATCCAGAGAGAACTCCAGAATTAAGCGTGCTTGAGCTGGAGTAGTCAAAGGATGGGTGACCTATCGGGAAGTGATCCGCGATATCGTGCGAGTGAGGCCAAAGCACGGGGAAAGGTTATGTGGTGATTACAGGGTCAGTAAACAATGATTTCGGGCCTTGGAAAGTTTACGGACCGACCGCTGGAATGGGATGGGGCCCACGGACCGAGAGAGCGGGCATGGATGGCCAATTAGCTGTGGGCGGTCGGAACGTTACAATTACTTTTTGTGTTATCTTTAAATTTTATGATGAAATATTAAAAATATAAGGCTTACTCAAATTTTATTTATTAATTACTGCTCTTAAAATCATTAATAAATATAATTTACTCTAATAAAATACAAGTAAATCATAAATAACATATTATTTTCCTTTAAAAATTAAAACATACAAAGTCAATACAAAGGAAAAGACAGCAATAGAAACAAAGCTCCTCTGATGCAAGTAACTCACCAAACTGCAGTCCAAGAATAAAGTAACCAATAACCACTTTAGTCATTCCATAATAGACTCAATACGCAAGAACAAGAGTAGAAGACAAGAGTCTTTTAAACACCTATGATCTTAGTGCTCCCTTACTTAACTTTACTGTCTTTCCTAGTGGCCTTCCAGTAGAGCAACAGTGGCTCGATTCATCCTACTTCCACTCGGATACTTCCGGTCCAACGGACAGAAGAAGAGCCACTCTGAGTCTGTTGTCCTCACCACAGAAAGATCTGCATCATAACACCATCATCATACTCTTTAAGTTATCAACATCAACACTTCATCATCACCATAGTTATCAACATCAAAACATCATCATCATCACCATATTCTCAACGGAGATAGTATCGGTCCGTCGGCCTGAATCTGAATCCCACCGGTAGTGAGTCTAGCGATAAGACTTACATAGTTTTCAAGGAAAACAAAACGAGAACCTTAAAGTCTGTGCTGTTAACATACTCAAATATCAAGCTTGGTGTTTTGGAGTGTTGGTCTCTGACAACATCGAGCAGCTTGACAATATTTGGGCCTCCGCAGAGATTCTAAGTATTTTATTCTCTTTTCTAATTTATTAAAGGAACATATAAACAAAATTCATACGATTCCATCAATTACAAAGTCACCTATTAAATGAAGCAATGTAAACACTCACCTTCTTCTTCTTGACAGGCTTAAGAATTTTGATAACGCACTTCTCGTTGTTGTTCATGTTAATCCCCTCAAACACCTCACTGTATTTGCCTCTCCCCACTTCCCTGACTACCTCGTAATCATCTTGCTCCCTGAGAAACCAAACACAAAGAATAAAGCTTGAACCTTTTAACGAAAGCATCAACATCAACACCTACATACATAACAAACCAAACAACTTCTCCTCAAACATCAGCAGACATAAAAAGCTCAAACTTTCGTGTCAATTCAACAAATAAAACTCAAACTTTCGATCTTACCCCCACTCAAATTTGATAAAACGAAGATTATACATGGAAATTCGAGGATCTAAGATGGACAATCTCACCCGATGGTGTAGCACAGTGATGAGTGATGGCGGCACAGAGGTTACAGGAGGAGCAAGATGGAGAGTCTCACCCGAACAGGTGAGCTTTCACTCGGAGATCCAGTGTTCCACTCGTACCTGTAGAGGATGGATTCCAACATCCCCTCAAGGCCCGAAGGATAAACGGCCCGGCCCGTTAGAACATAGCATCAGCTCGGCTCGATGGCTCGAGATAACGAAGCTTCCGCACGGCTCTCAGCGACTGAACGAAGCAAACTCAACGGCCACCCGCTGCAGAACATATATCTAGGCCGAACAAGCCAAAAGCCCAAAAAAACGACGCGAACTAGGTCAAGACGGAACGAGGAACGGGTATAAAAGGAAGGATAGGAGCGACGTAAGAGAGATCCGAAAAGGAAGACAGTCTCAGAACGGCTAGAATTGGGGTTTTCATCTTTACTTTTTCTCGTCGTTTTGTACCCTTTCCGACCAAAGCTCTCCGAACTCCGGTCTCCTGTTTAGTTGCTTTTACTCTGTAACCGTTTGAACGTTCTTCCGACCATCAATAAGACATCTTTGCTAAACCCAAATCTCATTCTCTTTCATTACCGTTTTCCGCACAAACAGTTGGCGCCCACCGTGGGGCCTCTAGCAAAGTAACGCCGGCACAATGGCGACTAGTCTAAACGGTGCCTCTTCAGGGGACGAACGAGAAACCCCCAACCAGACACCTACTCCAGTAACGGCGACTCCAGCACCGTTACCTCCTGCTTCCATCGAAACCATCATGGCGCGCCTCGCACAGCAAGACGCAGCCCAGAAGGCAGCGACCGAGCAGATTGCCGCTATGGCCAAGATCCTCGGTCCTTTAGCCGCAAACATGGAAGCCTCGACGGCGCAAATCCGTCGACAGCTGTTTAACACCGATAGAGCGCCTAACGACGCGCCAGAAACATCGAACGCGCGTGGTGCTACCAGCGACACCGCAGTGCAAACCCTACCCGGTCTCAACTTACAAACCCCTGGCTGCTCTGACGCGCAAACGGCAAACGAACTCGCGGCGTTGATACAATCGGTCCTCGAAATCAGCTCCAAAATCCATCACGTCACGACGTCTGCGCCGCAGATTGAGCGCGTCCTCGCCGAGTCACTCCGTACACCATTCACAGAGAAGATTACCAAAGTGAGGCTCCAGAAAATGGAAAAACTCCGTCTACCTACCTTTAACGGAGTCTCGGACCCATCCGTCCACGTCACGTCCTTCAACATCGCGATGCGACGCGCGAACTTCTTCGACGAGGAAAAAGACGCCGGCTTTTGTCAGCTCTTCGTCGAAACCTTGGAGGGACCGGCCCTCAGTTGGTTCACCGGACTTAAGGAAAAATCAGTCGGTTGCTTCCACGACCTGTCCACGGCTTTCCTCAAAAATTACACCATGTTCACCCGCCAGGAGACGACCGCTTCCGACTTGTGGAACCTCACCCACGCAAACGGCCAGAGCCTTCGCGACTTCATGGAGAAATTCAAAGCCGTCGTCTCGAAGGTCGATGTCCCTGACCACATTGCAGTCCATTCACTGATGAACACTCTTCATGCAAAATCGAAGTTCCTTGAAGCCCTCTACGAACACCCGACGAAATCCCTACCAGACACTATCGCGCGATCGCATAACTTCATTCGCATGGAGGAGGACACTAAGGCCAAAATCGCAAAGGAAGCTGCAGGAAAACACATACCAAATCGAGCGAACGACGCAAGACCGGAACCTCGACATCATTCATCCGGCGGCAGGCCTAATCCATTAAAGGGATACGTAAGTACCGTTGAAAAGTACGAGCCCTCCAACTCAATGACTGTCAACCACGCCAAGGAATGGAGCCACTGGGATCGAGACACCGCGCATAAGTCACCCGGATCTTCCGTACCGGCGGACCCCAACTCCACTGAACCAGACAAATGGTGCTCGTATCACAAAGTCAAGTCGCACGATACGAAAGACTGCAAGGTTATTTACGGACGATTTCTTGAGTCACTCAACAGCGGCAAAATCGACATAGAGCCTCCTCCACAAAAGCCGAAGAGCAGCAAAAGTTGGAGCATAAACAAAGAGAAGAAAGCTCAAAAGACCGTGGCTGCCGCATCCCAAAAGGAAACACCCTCGAGCCCCGAAAAGGCTCCAGACAGAACCACAGTCAACAACGTTGATGCTTGTGACGACTCATACGACGATGAACAGCCAAGGCATAGGAGATGAGTCGACGTGATACTCTCCCAACCATACGATACGTCGTCTGACGAGGAGCGTCCAATGACACCCCCCGACTCGCGCGAGTTAGTGACCAAAAGTAACAACGTCTCTCTGAACTCAGGAGATTTGCGTAACACGCTGAAACGAAAGACGGTAGCAACATTACCGGCCGCCGATACAGATCTCCGAACTATCATCAACAGATCCAAAATCAGAAAAACAACTCAAGTCACGACAGATCGCGGGAGCGAACCACAACCACTGACGGCCGATCTGCGCGACCATCTCAACTCCTAAAATAGGATCTGCGAATAACGCTTAATCGATCCAAATGATCGGACCTACGACGCCACCTCGAAAAAGCAAAGCAGCCTCAAGAACGTACCAATGATCTCAGTAATGTCAGCGATCTCCGAGAGCGGCTAGATTCCGCAAAAGGCAAGCACAACCGCCGCATCAACGTAATCATGGAAGGACTACCACCGGGTACGGACTCGGTCTGATCGGTAAAACCGAGCAAAGATGGCCAACGCAAGACGAGGACGGTCCTCCGATCACTTTCTAGACTGCGGACACTCGCGGAGTCCAGATCCCGCACAACGATCCACTTCTAGTCGAAATCGACATAGGCGAATGCCAGGTCACGAAGGTTCTCATTGACACCGGCAGCTCGGTCGATCTCATCTTTCGAGATACACTCGACAAAATGGGTGTCGACTTGCGCGATATGAAGCCCTCCTCACGAACCCTAACCAGGTTTAACGGCGCCTCGGAGCAAATGATCGGTACGATACGACTCCCAGTTCACGCAGGAGGCTTAACAAAAACAATAAATTCTCCGTCGTACGAGCCAAAGCCCCGTACAACGCCATCTTGGGAACTCCTTGCCTACACTCGATGAAATCCATTCCGTCCTCTTACCATCAATGTGTTAAGTATCCTGGGAAGGACAGCACAATAAAGACTATTCGAGGGGATCAGAGAGCCGCGAGAGAGTTACTCGTCGCAACGATAAAGAAACAGCAAGCACTCTCACTCGTCAGTTTGGTAGCCAAACCAATTCAAAAGATCTACCCGCAAAAAGAATAAATCCGTGAAGTCCCCATCGACGAGGCCGACACATCGAAAATCGCGCGGATCGTTGCCTTTCTCTCGGACGACATGAAACAAAAGATCATCTCCTTCCTGAAGGAAAACGCGTCGACCTTCGCCTGGGACACCTCGGATATGAAAGGAATCAGCCCCACGACACCTCCCATGAACTAAACGTCGATCCGACATTCAAGCCTATCCGACAGAAGAGGTGAAAGTTGGGGCCCGAAAGATCGAAGGCCCGTAAACGACGAAGTCGACAGACTCCCTCGATGCGGATTTCATAACGGAAGTTCGATATCCCGAATGGCTGGCGAACCCCGTTGTAGTCAAGAAAAAGAACAGGAAGTGGCGGATTTGCGTCGACTTCACCGACTTACAAAAAGCATGCCCCAAGGACAGTTATCCGCTCCCTCATATCGACCGACTGGTAGAATCGACGGCCAGTAACGAACTCCTAACCTTCATGGACGCATTCTCGGGGTACAATCAAATTCTTATCATCCAGACGACCGTGAGAAGACAGCCTTCATCACAGATAGGGGGACATACTGTTACAAGGTGATGCCCTTTGGACTGAAAAATGCAGGGGCGACGTACCAGCGCCTCGTCAACCGAATGTTTGCTGACAAACTCGGTAACACCATGGAGGTATATATTGACGATATGCTCGTAAAGTCACTTCGTGCCGGGGACCATCTCGATCACTTACGGGATTGCTTCAAGGTCCTGAACGAGTACGGAATGAAACTCAACCCTGCCAAGTGCACCTTCGGCGTTACCTCGGACGAGTTCTTCGGATACATCGTTACACAACGAGGTATCAAAGCAAACCCCAAGAAAATCACGGCGATCCTCGACTTATCCAGCCCGAAGAACAGTCGTGAAGTCCAACGTCTCACCGGTCGAATCGCGGCCCTCAACAGATTCATCTCGCGCTCCACAGACAAGTGCCTTCCTTTCTACGAGCTCTTATGAGGAAACAAAAGGTTCGTCTTGGATGAGAAATGTGAGAAAGCGTTCAATCAACTAAATCATTATCTCACAACTCCCCCAGTCCTTTCGAAGCCAGAGGCCGGCGACACCCTGTCTCTGTACATCGCGGTCACATCATCCGCAGTCAGCAGCGTCCTCATCCGAGAGGATCGTGGAGAGCAAAAACCAATCTTCTACACGAGCAAACGAATGACTGAACCGGAAACGCGTTACACAACCCTCGAGAAAATGGCCCTCGCCGTCGTCACTACGGCGAGAAAGCTTCGACTGTACTTTCAGCCGCATACCATCGAGATACTCTCCAATCAACCCCTCCGAACAGTAATGCATAACACAAATCAATCCGGTCGTTTGACAAAATGGGCAATGGAACTCAGCGAACATGACATCGTGTACAAGAATCGCATGGCAGCCAAATCGCAAGTCCTCGCCGACTTCCTGATCGAGCTGACACCAGAGCTCGAACAGGACTTAATATTACCAAGAAAAAAACTGGATACTACACGTAGACGGTTCGTCTGCGAACAAAGGTTCGGGAGCAGGCATGCAACTACAGTCACCCACCGGCGAACTCATTCGGCAGTCGTTCAGCTTCGGCTTTGCTGCGTCAAAAAACGAAGCCGAATACGACTCACTGATCGCGGGACTTCGCCTCGCTAAAGAAGTAAAGGCCAAGCGACTCAGCGCTTTCTGCGACTCCCAACTTGTGGTAAGCCAATATATAGGCGACTACGACGTCAGAAACGAGCGAATGGATGCTTACCTCAAAGTCGTCCAAGATCTCTCACGAGAGTTTGAATTCTTCGAACTCACAAAGGTTCCCCGCGGGGAAATCATATGCGCAGATGCCTTGGCCGCCCTGGGCAGCAAACTACACGATCAAGTAGAGCGGACGATCCTAATCCATAAGATAGCCACACCAAGCATCACCCTTACAAACGAACCGCATGATATCGTAGCATCAACGACAGATGAAATGGAGGTCGACGATGTCGAACTTCCCGAAACGGAGTCTCGGCCAAACGACTGGCGAAAAGAGTTCATTGATTACCTGGCCGATGGCAAGCTATCTTCCGATAAGTGGGAAGCACGGCGACTCAAAAGACGCAGTACAAACTACGTGTTCACAGAGGGAGAGCTCCACCGATGGACAGCAACGAAAGTACTCCTCAAATGTATAGTCGGCGACGAAACAAGGCTCGTCATGGCAGAAACACATGAAGGTGCAGCAGGCAATCACTCGGGTGGACGAGCTCTCGCTCTGAAAATCAAGAAGCTCGGGTTTTACTGGCAAACAATGAACACCGACTGTGAATCCTATGCGCGGAAATGCGAAAAATGCCAACGACACGCTTCAACGATCCACAGCCCAACCGAGCTACTCCACACATTGACGGCACCTTACCCATTCATGCGGTGGGGTATGGACATAATCGGTCCAATGGTCAGCTCTCGAAAGAAGAAATGCATCCTATTTCTCACGGATTACTTTACCAAGTGGGTCAAAGCCGAATCATAGGCGCGAATCACGGATAACGAAGTACAGCAGTTCGTTCGGAAAAACATCATCTGCAGACATGGACTACCGTACGAAATTATAACCGACAACGGATCACAGTTCATATCCCGAAACTTCAAAGAATTCTGCGAGAGATGGAAAATCTGCCTCAACATGTCAACGCCGAGGAACCCGCAGAGCAATGGCCAAGCCGAGTCAACCAACAAAGTCCTCATCGACGGATTGAAGAAGTGACTCGACTTGAAAAAGTATTGCTGGGCCGACGAATTGGACGGCGTACTGTGGTCCCATCGAACGACTCCGCGCAGCGCAACTCAGTCGATGGCTTACAGAGTCGAAGCAATGGCACCTGCAGAGGTGAAGGTCACCAGCTTACGCCGATCAAGAATTCCCCAAAACGCGGAACTTAACCGGAACATGCTCCTCGACGCCCTGGACGATATCGAAGAAAAACGCGACCAAGCGTTGCTTCGAATACAAAACTACCAGCACCGGATCGAAGGTTACTATAACAAGAAGGTCAAGACCCGGCCACTCGAACTCGGAGATCTGGTCCTCCGGAAAGTATTCGAAAATACCAAGGAGTGGAAGGCCGGCAAACTCGGAGCTAATTGGGAAGGCCCGTACAAAATCAACGAAGTAATCAAACCGAGTCTATCGCCTCGAGACTTCGTTGGCCAGCAGTTCGAGCACGGAACTTCGAAACACCTCCGACTCTTCTTCTCCTAAGCACATATAAATAAAACGAGTAGATGCACCTCACCGTCCTCTACTCAAAAAAAAAACCTAGTAGATGCACCTCACCGTTATCTACTCAAACCGAGTAAATCGCCGCCCCTTTTACTCGGGCCCCAGAACTACAAATGGCTTGATCCTCCTTCGAGGTACCTAGGCAACCCTACAGGTGCAGCTGTAACAACCGAGTCGCGCAGTACCAGCCACTTTTACTCGGCCCCGAACTACGAATGGCTTGATCCTCTACAGTGCGTAGGCAGCCTACGAGGTTCAGCTATAACCAAAACCAACCAACTACCCTCGAGGAACTGAGACGAACGGCGGTAGCCGTGTCTCACTACTAAAATGCCCACGCGTGCTCCGGCCTCTCGATCTACCTTGCGGGCTTTCGAATCCCACTATCGAGCACGTCCTGATCAGACCTACGCTCATGGGATTCAGGTCGCACTGCGACCTTGGTCAAAACGACCAAAATGATAATTCCATCTCATCTCCAGCGTCGAGGTAGGTTTGGCCGACCCGAATGCCTCGTGATACACTGAGATTGACGAGGAACCGTTATCATTTGAAAATTCAAAATAATATTAAGTTATCACTTGAAGATTTAATGGCTGGAAAATTCAAATAGCGGTGATGGTGAATCAAGCAATTGATGATCAAGACAAGCCATGGCGAATCGACTATGCTAATAAGAAATGATCTGCGTGGCGACCGAATCTCGGCGAAACGAAAATCGTTCGAACTATCAACCGCGACTCCTCACAAGACACAAAGGAGATGCAAGAGAATAAACGATCTGAATTGACGAATACATACAAAAAGAACACACAACAAACAACAAAGTCTTACGTTACTATCAGCCATCTCGTTGTGAAGTCTCCCCTCGGCCTTTTTTTGGAAGAATCGGGACCTGCAGCTAACCTGGCCTTTAAAGCTTTTGATTTTCGCGAGGGATTTCTTCAGCGCCGTGTCGTATCTCTCAACAACGACATTCATATCCCCGTCACCCTGAAAGGATCACAAGTGAAGCAGTTAAAGACTTACGACAGGGAATGTAAAAGCCTAAAAATTGCATAAAAAGAGAAAAATCCCTACCAGTAGCCTGGTCCTCGCGGCATTAGCGTACTCTTCCCTAAAGATCAGATCCGTAGAGAGAAGGAGAGACGTCGGAGCGCTCCTGATCTGACTTATCAGCTCCGAGCATCTGCCCGGGGCATAGATGAGTGGGACCGACTCGTCGTACTTAAACGAGACACAGTCTGGGAATATGACCCGTCGAACCTTCTTCATGATCGGGCCACCTTCAGGAGATCCACCGGGGGTGGACGAAGCAGGAGCTTCGGTGTCGTCCCGAGCCTCGGCGTTGCTCGAAACCTCGACAGGACGAGTCTCTCCCTGGCTCACCCCCACTATGCTGGATTTCTTTGTTTTCTTTGCCTTCTTCTTTGGCAGGCCAGACCAAAGGCGCGTCTGTATCATCAGTCGGGGCGAGACCGAGAGGTGGTTCAGCACCAGAACCATCCCGACCAACGGCAGGGTCAACCCCAGCCTCTTGTGCTTCTGCCTCCTCCCTTGAAGGAGATACCCAGCTACTATACCTGCTTCTTTGATTTCTTCTTCTTCTTCGGAGGCGCAGCTGCCTCCCTCTGGTCGTCAGCACCACGAGCCTCGCCGGACGAAGGATCGTCGAGTCTCTCTTCTTGCCAGTCTTCTTCTTTTGAAGGAGCATTCATTGGCGAGAGGCAGCTCGACAGTAGCGTCACCAGCGACCAACTCTCTCCGGTGGATCCTCAGCGTGAGCTGGCAGACCCAACTGAGAAGCTATCACGACGCTCAAGTCGGGCAATCCTTTATTCTTCTTAAGCTCGTTGAGCCTTCGTTTCTCTCCGGAGAATAAAATCGCCTCTTCGTGAGTATTAGCCCGGCCGAAGGTAGCTAGAGTTCCAATCACCTGCAGAAATCGAAGGAAACTAAGTGAGAGGACGAAGGATCAAAGTATACAAAGTAAAAAAAAAGAAGAGAGTTTCGCTGGAAATCCGATTCGCCGGAATTCTTCCTCTCGAGATGTTCCCCAGCGTTCCTGGTCAAGTCTCGCGATGGAGCGGCGTTCTCTAAAAACTCCGCCCGAATACTTTCGCTGTAGGTTATCGGCTAAAATAGAAATGGATAGTACGAAGACTAAGCTCTTGAGATGACAAAAGTGTTCTCGAAGTGAAGCATTCCACAACACCGAGTCGGCCTCGAGGATCCTTAAAGGCCAATTCGTCTGACTTGATGTAAAATAAGACCTCTGCCAGATTCGGTGCGTCTTATTGAGTTCCCTCCCATAGCGTTGTAATTAGGTGGCGATCGACCAAAGACCCTCATCTAGCGGGTTGATAGACATAAGCTCCTCGAAAGCGAATGCTCATAGTAATGTCGTTCGGCAGCCAGAACCATCGAAGCGACCGCTGATGCCACGAACCATTCCGCGAATTGGCTAATCGCGCATCGGCGCCTGCATCTGAATTAGCGAGGCGAGTTGGGAGCTAGAGCCGTGTCTTCATGAAAGTAAGATTCATAGAGCGCGCGATAGCCAACCGGCGGGGACCATGGTGGCTGCTCTCTGTCGGAATGAGGAGCGTCACCCGATTCCTTGAAATGCCCTTAGCAATCTGTTCACGCTGGCCACAGTTGACTGCGTCTTGAAGACATTTCCCGATTGACCCCTCGCCTCAGGCCCGAGGAGTTGGTAGCGAGAGCTGGAAGATTCGAAGATTCCCCGGGATAATAGGCTATCGGAACGGCGTCAATAGAAGGAAGCAGTCCCTCGCACCGTCTTGACCATCTCGCGCAAACCTACGCCCGGTAGCAGCCCGACTCTTCCCGATCTGGCGCGATCGAAACTAGCAATCTCGGAGACAAACTCAGATTGCAGTGTCCATCATCGGCGTCGCGATGAGTCAACTCAAAATCATCAGCGGGGTCGTCAGCGTCTCTCGCTGGATAGGTGCAGATACATCCATCTCTTCTAGTTATGTGATAAATCCTTACCGGACGACCTGCTTATCTATCTTACAACAACAACTTAAGAGAAGTGGAAGGAGAGAAGTACGGATCGCGAAGAAGAATGAGAAAAGTGAGAGGTTCGGCTATTTATAATGGAAGGGCGGCTCATCTCCCGGCGTCATCATTACATCTACGTGGGCTATTTGGGCCTCAAAAAGCGCAAACAACCCGTAACCGATCGCGGCGCTTCAGCTTCGCGATAACCGATCTTACCGGTTTGACCGATAATCAGATCAAGTCGAGATAACCAGAAAGAAAACCAGATTTGCCACAATCATCTGGATACCACACCTCGATAAAACGCCTCCCGACAGACCGTTTATCCATCCAAACAACTAACTTGAAATTCATCGAGTCGGCGATCATTAAACTCAGCGATGAACTAGGGGACTTCTGTAAGAGGATGGATTCCAACATCCCCTCAGGGCCCAAAGGATAAGCGGTCCGACCCGTTAGAGCATAGCATCAGCTCGGCTCGGCGGCTCGAGATATGAAGCCTGTCGAATACTTTAATAAGCCTCTTAGCGACTGAGCGAGACCTATGACCACCGGCTGCGAACACATATCTCCCAGCAGCCAAAGCCCAAAAGGCGGCGAACTAGGTCCGCGGCCGAGCGGGTATAAAAGGAAGGATAGGGCGGCGTAAGAGAGATCGAAAGGAAAGACGATCGGGGCGGCTAGAAATAGGGTTTTCATCTTTACTTATTCTGCGCTGTTTTGTACCCTTTCGACCAAAGCTCTCGAGCTCGGTCTCCCGTTTAGCGCTTTACTTTGTAACCGTTTGAGCGTTCTTAGACCATCAATAAGGCGTCTTTGCTAAACCCACATGCCATTCTCTTTCATTACCGTTTTCCGCACAAGCGGTACCGAGATGTAGCCACAACGAAGGGTGAACGAAGAGTTGGCGTCGAGGAAGGTCTAGAATGATTCCTCGATTTGTCTATCGAGTGTTTAAGGTGAGTCTGGTCAAAGAAAGTAAGTACAACTTCGGAATGGGTCGAAGAAGCGTTTATTAAAGCGAGATGAAGAGTACAAAGGTGGAGAAAGTGTTATTAAGTCGGTGGTGGGAGAGCTTTAGTAGAGAAATCTGAGCGGCAAGATATAGAAAGATAGAGTAAATCTAATCTGCGCCATCGTCCTCTCCCCTTTCTCCTTTGCTCCCTTCTCCTTTTATAGTCTCCGTGCGGATATGACTTGACTAGCTCGCCGCCTGATTGATTGGGCCTTCGGCCTGTCGAGACCTATCGAATCGAATACTCGTTCGAGCTGTCGAGTTGATTGTTCCAGGCTGTTCTCTGCTTCGGCTAAAAGTCGAGCTGTGGGCCGAATGTTGGTTTCGAACCGATTGTTCAACTTGCTAGGTTGGGCCTTTTGTTCGATGGGCTTTGTGGATAGGTACAATCCATCCCCAACAGTAAGTCCCCCAGTTCATTGGCAGTCGGTGATCGAACTTCAATGAATTTGATGAATTGTTCGAGAACAGGAGGCTTAATCGAATGTACATCGTTACGCTCACTGGATCCAGACTTCTTTGTAGTCGGGTTTAAACAGTACGCTGATTGGATCGGGCGTTTGTTCGGTTTGATATTTTCCTGGAATAGGTTTGCTACTGGAAGTCGAACCGACACGCTTAAGACTACGCGCAGTCCTACAGTAAGTCCCCCCCAGTCGGCTGTCGAGCTAAGTGGCAAGTTGAAGCAGATTTTATAGAACGGGTCCATTGGATAGTAAGTTCAGTTGTTGGCGTGGTGCGCGACGAGCTATTCGCTCGGTGGCTGATTGAGAGTTGGTTGTGAAGTCGTTCACTCGGCGATTGATTGAGAGTTCCCCACGAGGTCGTTCACTCGGCGATTTTAACAAGAGTTCCTTGTGAAGTCATTCACTCGGTGATTGACCAAGAGTTAGTCGCGAAGTCGTTCACTCGGTGATTAATCAGGTACGGGAATCTGATCCATCACGGGGAGACGAACAGTCTCAGAAGGAATGGATATCTTCGAGAATTCTCGGCCCATTTAAGTCGGAAGGCGGAAGGTCACGAAGGAGAAAAGCCCAATTAGATCCTAATAGACATAATTATGACGCCTCTGGGAATCGCGCCTCCTCGCCTCTATAAATTTGTACCTTTTCTTCATTCTCTTCACTTCTTTCGCCGCTACAGGTACTTTTCGCTCTCCCTTCTCTCTACTTTCTCTCTCTTGTCTTCTTTGTAGAATATATATTTTTCTGGTAAGATGTGCCCGCCGAGGAAGTTGTCGCGAGAGGAAAAAGGGAAGGACATTGCAGTGGCGCTGAGTCCTGCTAGGGACGCGACGACCAACGAGCCCTTAGAGGAGTTCGATCTGGTACACCGGGAAGCGTTGAGGGATGTATCCGGTCTCGATCTTTCGCAGAGGCTTCTCGTCGTTGATGCAGAGAGAGACTTAATGGGGGAAGACGGCGGGGATGCGGCAGCTGAAATGATGAATGATTCGAGGGCGAGACGATCCCGAGCAGTGCGTGCAAGCATGACTCAGCGCAATCCTGCTCGTCCTAGGCCCGCTGAGGCGAGACGAGAAGAGGGAGTACCAAAGTCCCAACTCGCTATCTCGGGGATGGCGTCTTCGAGAGAGGTTCTGAGATTCCGCAGGAGCGACTGCGTGCTTCTGATGCCCCGGGAAAGTCGTGGGAAAATGTGTGGCCGACGAGGTCGACGGTCAAAAGCGTGGAGAAGCTACTTATCGACTGCAACGCGAAGGGAGTGACCTATCTGATTCCGACAGAGGGACAACGGCCTTGGTCACCTCCGATCGGATATCAGTGCGTGTACGAATCCTATTTCAAGAGGGACACGAAGCTCTGGTTCCCGAACCCGCGTCTGATTACATCCTACGTCTCTCGCCGGGACGTGGCTATCAGTCAGATGGTGAACGGGTGGTTTCGCTTGGCAGTCGCGCTGTTGGTTATGGCTGCAGAGAACGGCATATCGTTGTGTCCTCGAGCGTTCGAGGAGCAGACGTCAGTGACTGCGCTGGAATCCGGTCTTTATTCGGTGAAGATGAGACCGAACTACAACATAATCACTGGTCATCCTGTCAAGACCACTGACTGGCAGCGCTGGTACTTCTACGTTAAGTCCGACAAGTACGCCTTTGTCGATCCGCCGGATGACAAATACAGGGTTTTGTGGAAACGGCGTGCCGGTAGACAACCGCTACCCGATCTTGTATTCGTTGCAAGTTTTCTAACCTTTTTCTCTTGTCTCGTGCAGTTAATCATCCATATTTTAGGAGTTCCGGGTCATTTCTTCGACGACGCGCAAGCACTGGTTGAGCTTGGTATTCGGAATTGGCCCGATATAAGTGAGGCTCAGATTCGTCGATCCCTGCAGCGTATCGATAGAGGTAAGTGTCCTTTCTTCTCTGAATTAGTCGCCCATCTCGTGATTTAATATCGTCTGAAGTCCTTCGCTCGCAGGTGATTGGGATTTAAAGCTTCCTTGCCAAGATCGAAAAGGGAAGAAGAGATCGGCCTTGTTCACCAAAGCAGAACAGCAAGAGATTAACCGAGCACTGAAGATGAGGGATTTGCTGGATTTTTCTGCAGTAATTGAATCTAGGTCGGAGGGTCCTTTGTCTGCAAGGGGACTAATGAAATTTTTGGACAGGTTTGGTTTAGACGGGACCGATCCATCGGCTCGTGACGATCAGCCTGCCGTCTTGCCTACGGACGTCGAAACATCCACTCCAGTCAACACGGGTAGGAAAAGGTCTCGAGATAGCGATCTCGGGGACCAGTCTGGCGAGCTCAACGCCATTGTGGAGGATCTTCCCGATGCTCCTCCAGCAAAAAAGAAGAAGAAGAACAAGAGCAAGAAGAAAAGGTCTGCCGAGGAGAAGGCTGCTTCCAACGCGAAGGGTGTCCCGCAGCTTAGGGATGAAATGGACGATAACCTGTCTCCCGAAAGAGACCTTGGTACGATCTCCGGCCAGGGTACAGGAGTAATGCCGCAGGAAACTCCGACGAATGGTCAGGAAGGCATTCCCCTGGTTACCCCAGCGAAGAAGAAGAAGAAGACGAAGATCAATCCGGAGGACGAGGCGCAAACCCCCAAAGAAGTCGATCGTGCGGATGATCGTCTTGGAGCCTCGGAGCCGAGGCCTGTTGATGAACTGGCTTTTTGGGTCCCGTATCTCGATTTCGTTCGTCAAAGGCAAGCGGTAAGTTGCTTGTCTCGCTGCCATTTTCTTGTTACGTTGTATCGTCTTTGATTTGTGCTCTGATTTTTTATTCTTTTTCTTCGCAGGTTGACGACTGTGTGGACGTCCTGGTCTTGAAATACGATGCAGACCTCAAGGCGTCGTACGTGAGCTTGGGGAAGGCTCAGGAAGAGGCAGACCGGGGAAAGGAGCGTGTCGCTGTGCTAGAGGCTTCTCTTGGGCAGGCTGAAGTTGAGAGGAACGAAGCCACTCATCATGTCGAGACTTTGTCGATGAACACCGAGGATATTGCAAGCAGATTGAAGGCTGCGAGGGTCTTGGCCGAGACGATACAAAAAGAGAAGGAGCATCTCGAGCGAGAGAATGCTGAGATCGCTGAAGAGCATGCACGGGAGGCTGCTCGCTTGAGGGATTCCCGTGTTTACGAGGTCACTCGCGAACGAGCAAGAGTCCATGCTGCCATGGTTGCCAAGGCCAAGGTTCATTTTGATCAGTTCCTGGGTTGCGAAAAATGCTTCGACGAGTACGAACACGCCCGCTGCCTCTTCAGTCAAGCTTTTGGGACGAGGAAATGCCTGCAGATGCTCAAGAGGCAGGGAGAGGCCATTCCGCAAGAGAAGATCAACTTCTTCAAGGCCCAATAAGAGGGGTTAGCTACTCGGGCCGAGGAGCTTTGTCCCGGAGAGATTCCTGAGGCCTTCGTGACGATATCCCCCCTCGTCCTTGAGTCCTCTTTCGTGAACGAGGGGCTCCTGGCCACCTTGTCGGCCGAGATTCTTCGTGATGAGACTCCTGCCGGTGTCAATCCGCACGGCTCTAATGTGGGTCTGATTGACGTTGAAGCCGTCACCAGCCTCCAGACCTCTGAACATTCCCTCGGAGGACGTTCGGGTGGTAGCGTGGGAAACCCGTCAGTCGGTCAGGGTAAGGGTGTTGCCGAGAGAAGCGGGAAAGGCAGCACAGTGGTCGTCTCAGATAGCATGGAGGAGGAAGAGGAGATCTCGGGCTTTGATTCCGACGATGGAAGAGATCCTCTGCAGAGTGACAAGGCCAGGCCTACGAGCGAGGACGTGGAGTTGCAAGTTTCCACGACTGGCACGTCTCACCCTTCTCTCGGGTAAGAAGGACCTAAGGATGCCGACCCTGCCGTGCCTAAGGAATGATTGCCTCGGTTTCCTTTGTTGTATTGTAATTTTTTTGTGTTCCCTCCGTTGGTGGAGGTGATTGTTGTAACTTGAACCGGGTCAGTTTTAGGCTTGCATTAGCCTTGTTGTAAGACTAACTTTTATTCGGAGAATTTCAGTAAGTTGTTTCTTTTTAACATAGAAATATCTCAAATATTTTAATTGAGCGCAATGCGAGCTACTTATCCGGAGATGGTCGTTTTCACTCGTATAGGCTTAGCAAAAATTGAAACGATCCGTTGTGTGTTTTACTTATAGAAACTACTCGTAAAAGTTCGTTAAAATAAGTAAGGACAAGGAATTTTTACTCTGTTAGAAGAGTATTTGGATTCCCGAGGAAAAGGTTTTCGAGCGCTTCGCGGTAACAGAGAGAGCTTTGGTCGGCCAACTCATTGTTCTTCGGTTTGCGATGTGGCCCAAAAATTTTGCTCGTATCTCGGTCAGCGTATAACACACAGGTGACGCGAGATTTATGTTCCCTTCGGTCGATATCTGATCAGGATATAGCCGATTTGTCGGGGCGAGTGCTCGTGCTTTGCTTGTGCATAAGGATGCTAGCATCGTTTGTTTGGGAGGTATGACTGTTTGTCGTCTGCTCGGTGAGCTAGGGGGGAACGAGTCATAAAAAAAAGTTTGAACTTTGTTTTGTTGGGGCTGGACCCCATAGAGGGGATGCCTACGTACCTCTGGGGAGGATCAAGCCTCTCGTAGTTCGTTGGGCCCGAGTAAAAGTGACCGTAAAGGCGCATTTACTCGGACGAGTAGAAGTGACTGTAAACTGCATCTACCCGGTGTTTTTTTTTGTGAGTGAAAGTGACTTGCTGGTCGTTCACTCGGGAAAAGTAACGAGTAAAAGTGATGTTTATCATTTACTCGTTCCGCGGTTTCTACTTATTCATGAGTAGAGACGGCAAAGATGCATCGAGTTCCATGCTCGTGGGACTGCCTCTCCGCGGGAAGTCTCGAGTCAGTAAACTCCAGGTTTGACGACTCGAGTTATTTTGTATGGTCCCTCCCAGTTTGCTCCGAGCTTTACAGCGTTCGGTTCTTTCGTGTTCTCGAACACATTCTGAAGGACGAGGTCGCCGAGTTCGAGGGGACATGCACGGACCTTTCTGTTGTAGTAGCTCTCGATCTGGTAAGTAGGCGCCTACTCGTACGACTTTGCTCGGGTCCGAGTCGTCGATTGGTACTTCGAGGACCTCCTCCTTTTGCGGGCAAACCTTGCTTATGGGAGGAGATACCGAATTGACGAGGGACTGCGAACGCTGCACCTTTACGGTGGCGATCAGAAGGTCCCTTGCAGCTTGTTGATCTCCTTTTAATGTCTTGATTGTTCCGTCGATTCCCGGGAATTTAACGCACTGATGGTAAGTGGATGCGAATGCTCGCATAGAGTGCAGCCAGGGGTGCCGAGTATCACGTGGTAGGGGGCCTTGGAGCTGACCACCGAGAATTTGACCGTTCGTATAACTCCTTCCGCGTGCACTGAGAGGCGGATCGTTCCCAGGATTACTTTGGAAGAACCGTTGAAGCCGGTTAGGGTTCTGGAAGATGGTTTTACGTCATTCAGATCGATCACCATTTTCATGAGAGTTTCGCGGGAAATGATATCGACTGAGCTTCCGGTATCAAAGAGCACTTTCGTAACGTCATACTTGTCGATAGCGAGGACGATGAGGAGAGTATCGTTATGAGGGAGGTGTACTCCGAGTAAATCGTCAGGCGAGAAAGAAATTGATGGATCGTTCGGTGGTTTCTAGGGCCAACGTTGTGAAGTAATCGCCTGTCGGCGGTGATCTTTGACGGATCAAACCGAATCTCCGCAAGGTGGTGATCCTCCTATGATCACATTTATTCGTGGCCTAGTTTGTGCTTGTTTCGTGAGAAGCATGGCTCGGAGATCATTACTCGCCTCGGGTCTTGTGCAAGTCGCCTACTCGGGCATTGAGCTGATCTCGTTAATCAACGACAAACACATCATTCGGACGTTCTAGTGAAGGCTCACGAGTCGATGTACGCTTTGCTCGGTTGGCGTTTATCTTGAATCGGAGATCGGAGGGGCTGGGCGGCTCGTCGATTTTCGGAGCGACCTTTCGCTTAAGGAACATCCGTAGGTCCATCGGTTCGAGAGGTTCCTCGTCGTCGCTTTCTTCGTCGGACGATGAACCTGGCTGGACGCGGATGACTTCGATCCTCTGTCGAGTTAATGGTTGGTCCTCGTCCGCTGAGGCATCGTCATCATCTGTCTGTCGGGGAACCTGCTCCACGTCTTTCGGTCGCTGATCGTTTTGACGCGGTTTGCCCTGCATTTTCTGTTGTATTTTTCCTATCCTTGTTCCTACTCCAGCTGTTTTCGCTTTTCGGTTTGGGAGGAGGAACCTTGAACTCGCCACTGTCGAGCGCGGAGAGGAACTGCGCATACAGGGTTTTGCATTCAGATGTGTCGTGACCTTTGACGCCGTGGTACTTGCATTGTTTGGTAAGATCTGGAGGGGCTCGAGATGGTTCTGTTGTTGAGTCGACTTGAGCGACTACTGTAGTACTTGGTGCGCGGGGTGGTTCACTCGGAGAGTCGGTCTCTCGGTGGTAAGTGTTCCATTTCTTCCCGTCCATGACCAGAGTCGAGATGGGCTTGTTATTCTCATCAATGACGTACAGGAGGTTATTCTTGCAATAGTTTTTGTCGTTGGGGGTATGCTGGCGAGGCTCGACACGAGTATTATTGGTGTTTTTGGGTGCCGACTGTTTCGTCGCGCCTAGTTTGCCCATGATTGCCTTGGTGTCTTCTTCCATCCGGATGAAATTATGGTACCGAGCGATGGCGTCTTGGAGTGATGAGGTGAGGCTGCGGTACAGGTCTTCACGGAACTTGCATTCGACCAGGAGGGTGTTCATCAAAGCATCAATAGCGATATGATCGGGGATGCTGATCCTTGAGACGACTGACTTGAATCGTTCCATGTAGTTTCGAAGGCTTTGATCCTTCGATTGCTTGAGGTTCCAAAGGCTAGAAGCTGTCGCCTCGCGCTTTGTGAACATAATGTAAGTCTTGAGAAAAGCCGAGGAGAGCTGTTTGAAGCTACTGATTGTGTTCTCCTCGAGTCCCGAGAATCAGGTCAAGGCTTGCTCGTTCAGTGTCTCGATGAAGAGTTGGCAATAGCCTGCATCTCTCTCTTCATTGGAGAGTCGAGCTCTAGCCATCGCAATGTTGAAAGCCGTCAGGTGTTCGACGGGGTCACCTCCGGGTTTATAGTCTGGGAGACGCAATTTTTCCATCTTCCGGAGCTGAACTGTAAGACCCGATCCTGGTCCAAAGGACCCAACTAGGACCCGCGACCTTACTTAGACTAATCATGTAACTTTTGTTCATTTTTAAACTCCAATATCTTTCTAAGTCATTTTTCAAGCATATGAGGTTCAATCATTCAAGATCCTAAGTCTAAACAGATAAGAGAAAGTGTATCTTTATTAATATAAAGCATGTGATCCAATACATAGATTCAGTTGCACAATAGGCTATCATAAGTTATAAGTTCGTTACAATACTACCCCATAACCCACACATCCATCCACGGCTTGGTCCTCATGGTTCCTTGGCCTTGCCACAGTCCTGGTCAGATCCTGAAACCAACACACACACACAGAAGGCATATGTATAAGTACAATCCGATAACCTATCAATCATATCTAATATTGCATGGTTTGGTTCTTCTAGGACTAAATTCTCTAGTCTATCCAGTCAGTCAACAAGGCACTCGGCTATACTCAGGAAATTAACAAAGACATCCTAAACACACATATAACACACGGCCAGACTGATCCAATGTGATCTAACCCATCAATCACACTAAACCACAAACGACCATGGCTAAATCCCAATTCTGACCTACTTAAATAAATCCCCAAAAACTAATTAAAATTCATGACAAATACTGATAATTCCCAACTAAGAAGAATCCACAATCAGATTGATCAGAACCGGCCTCCTTCACATAGAATTTGGCCAAATCCCACTAAACCGGCCATAACTGACCACCATCAATTTGGCCTGATAAACCCAATCAAAATACATGATAAATCATGATAAATCATCATTAAGAATAATCCATGGTCGGAATCCCATAGTTACATCAGGAACTTATAGGACTCGGCCACACTCCATCCGGCCAAGGCCAAGGATTGTGTTTCTGGACCGGCCAATGCCTTGGTCCAGTCACACTGATCCTTAACCACCGTCCACATACATAGTAAAGGAGAATAGAAGATGAACAATGAGGAATTGGGAAGAGATGGATCTGGATCCACCAAAACCACCACAGCCTACACGGAATTCCACCGCGGCCATGGATGGAAGGCTCGGTCCATCCCACTCACCTTGGGCGTGCGCTCTGGAGTGCTCAATCCCTTCTCCATGTCTTTCTCCTTGCCTCTGGTACTCATCATCAGTCGATCACCACACCACACAAGCAAACTCCTGGTCGGAAATCACCCACTAACACACACGGCCAAGCTTTGGCCAATCTCTTTATCTCTTTCTTTGTTTCTCTCTGTCACGATTTGGGCAGAGCTTTCCTAAGGGAAAATTGTGGCAAATCTCGACCCAAAGGCCTGTATTTATAGAGGAATGGGTCGGCCAACTGCCTGCGCGAACAGGTGCCACCTTCTGGCCGAACAGGTACAGGTACAACCTGTTCTTCCCACCCTTTTGCACAAACCGCCTGGTAACTGCCCCTTCTTCCTTTGGGCTGATCGAACACAAGCCCATACTGCAAGCCCACACGCCTGGATCCACTTGTCCAAGCCCCATACCCATCGGACCTCCATGTCCAGAAAGGTCATACCCATGGCCGCCCATGAACTGAGCCCCATGGCCAAGACTCAAATACTCCACCAAGCTGAGATGAGCTGGCCACTAGCTGCTTCAGCTGAGTGAGCTAACTGTCCAGCTACTGGAGCTGACCCATCTTTGTGTGAGCTGTCTTGAGCTTGTCCTATCTGGTCCAGCTTCTTCCCTACGTTGTCCAGCTCCCAGTTCACTTGTCCAGCTCCAATTTCCTTGTCTCCATCCGTTCTTGGTTAAGTTTCAGCATCCTGAAGCTCTTAACCCTTCTGTCCAGCCATGGTACGCTTGTCCTTAGGTCATAAGACCTGACTGGTGTGTTTCCTCGCACCATGGCCGTGCCCAAAGGGCTTAGTCAGAATCAGGGACATGACATGAACTTTGGTTAGCTCTTTGGTAAAAGGTGTACGAGAGGTAGAGGCGATAACACTGTCGATCTCGGGAGCCGCACTTGTGGCCTGATGGATCTTCGAGCTCATTTGTTGGAAACTTAACTTGAGCTCAGCGATCTCTCGGACTGTCGACGGGTCGGGTTTTGCTGGGGAAGTGTCGGGTACGGGAGCTTCGTTTGGTTCGGGCTCGTCCGTTACGCGACCGTCCGCTGGCGTCGCAGGGTTTGTATTGAAGAGATGACGGCGGAACGGTTGGGGATTACTTGTTTGTCCGGCATGTACGCTGAGAGCAGCTACGATGGCAGCGAGCTGCTCGTTTGTCGTCTTCTTGACCTCCTCTTGGTGGGCGAGTCGTGCCATGACGGAGCTCATGAACTCCGACGAGAGCGGTGGAACGGGTGGAGGCGTGAGCTCTTCGCCCGAAGTTTCAGGGTTCGTATCACTGGTCGTCATTTCTAGAAACGCTAGTTCTGTTCTGCCCCACGGTGGGCGCTAATTGTTTAAGGCGAGTTTGGTCAAGGAAAGTAAGTACAACTCGGAATGGGTCGAACAGAGGCGTTTATTAAAAACGAAATGAAGAGATTACAAAGGTGGAGAAAGTGTTATTACACTACAAAAAAAAAGATAGATTGAATCACTTATTTTAAATATTTGCATTACTTATAAATGATACAAGTGTATTTTACATCACTTATTAAAATGACTCTGAAAGTGGTGAATTGGTGATGCAAATAATTTACATCAATTCAAACATAATTGATGTTAATATTTAGAATATTTGCATCATTTATTATAATTGATATTAATATGTGTCACTTGCAAAAATTGATGTTAACCTTTGCATCATTTAATATAAATGATGAAATTATTTACGATGAAGTTTATAATTAATTTTGAATATTTTTATCAGTTACTATAAATGATGCTAAATGTCATGCAATTTTTTTAAAATTAAATGTATTTGATTAATAATATATTTATTAAGAATCATTTTAATAATTAATTGTTTTATTAATTAATATTTATAGCAAAGATTTTTTTAATATCGATTTAGATTTTAATAACAAAAAGAAAAATTAAAATATTTTGAGATCATTTGTATTAAAACATCAAACAAAAAAAAAATGAATTGTTATTTACAAAAGAAAACACAAATTAAACTTATTCAGCAGAGATTTCAATCGTGTATATATTCTTGCTTTGTTTCATGTTCTTCATTCTTCTGCATTATTTCTTCTTGTTCTTCATTCATCTGAGTATATTACTTCCACTTGAAGAACAAGGTTGTAAGTTGAATATCATCAGGCATCACACTTGATTTCCAGCCTACAAAAAGTAAAAGAAACCGAGAAAATTAAATCCCTTAGAGCAACCATTCATAAGGATAGATATCATAGAATTTTGGAGTACCTTTCTTTTCTGTTTCTCCAACATGTTGAAAAAATATTCTTTCGAGTGACTAGTCTCTGGCCTTAAAGTTCAGCCCATGAAAAGCATTCGATATAATATAGAAAATATATAACCAAATCGAAAAGAAAACATGATATAATATGAAAAAAATGATTTTAGAAGATGAGTAAGAGAGATCATCATCAGATATCAGAGACAAAACTTATGGAAATGTTAAAAGGGGAGAAGTTGAAGAAGATGAATGGCATGGTAAATTAAGAGGGGATAGTGGGTGATTAAAAACAACTTACTAGTTACTTAGTTAGTATGTGAGAAAATCAGGGGAAAAATCCATATATTTATGGGAACGAATTTATTTTTAGTGGCATATCATTTTTGAAAAAATATTGCAACATTAACTGCGAATTAAAATTTATTGGCAGTTACAATTTCTTAATTCAAAATATCAATTTACTTAAATACTTTTAAAAATGTTTTTAACGCTGGAAACCATGAAGATTTTAAATTTTTTATATACACATATATATATATATTAACTATTTAAATGAATTCAAATAATTTTACTAATTAATTATATATAAATACACTTTTCTAATATATCCATTATATATACGTATAACATAATATTTTGGCGTAAATATGATGAATACATTAATTTTAACTAAAATATGTATGTTTGTATCATTTTATTATTGATGTAAGACTTACTTCATTTATTAAAATGATGTTAACTTTGTATCATTTTTATAAGTAATATTAACACATATTTGTACATGTATCAGTTATTTAAATGATGCAAACTCATCTTTGTATCAGTTTTGAAAATGATGTAAATGAATATATATTTGTATCAATTTCACTGAAGTAATGCTAAATAAATTAATAAAACATCATTTATTATAACTGATGTTATAAAAACACATTTTGCATCATTTGTTAATAAATAATTCAAAATAGTATCATTTATTTTTCTGATACTATTTATGTGATGCAATACATGATTTTTTTTGTAGTGTTAAGCCAGTGCTCGGAGAGCTTTAGCCGGAGGAAATACAGAACGGCGTGATATAGAAAAGATAGAATAAACCCTAATCTAGCCGCCAGGTATCCGTCCTCTCCCCCCTTTCTCCTTTGCTCCCTTCTCCTTTTATAGCCTCCGTCCGGATATGACTTGACCTAGCTCGCCGCCTGATTGATTGGGCCTTTCGGCCTGTCGGGCCTATCGAGTCGAATACTCGTTCCAAGCTGTCGAGTCGATCGTTCCCGGTTGTTCTCTGCTCGGCTAAAAGTCGAGCCGTGGGCGCAGAATGTTGGCTTCCGAGCCGACGACTGTCAGCTGATAGGTTGGACCTTTTGTTCGATGGGCTTTGTGGATGGGTACAATCCATCCCCAACAGAGAGGAAAATAGATTTGGGGCAGGGAAATTTTCCTTGATTCAAAAAAACCCTATACTTTGTTTCCCAGAGAAAAACGAAACCATAGAAACCGAAAAAGATAGAGGATGATGAGAGATTGATGGAAGAAAACAATGCACAAGAAGATAGAAAGATAGAGGATGGTGAGAGATCGATGATAATATTTTTTTTTTTGGGTGATAATGAAAAGGATTTAAATTTTTGGAAATAACTTTAGTAAAAAAAAAAATTTAGATCCCCCAAATATCAAAAATTCGCTAAGTATTTTGGCTCCGATTTTAACACTATTAGTAGCAGTTTGTGAATTCGTGCTACCGCGAACTACTCATATTTCTTGTAGTGACATTAAGGCACGTCAGTTTAAGATTTGGGATGGGTGTCGACCGACACCAAGGGTTAGTGTCGATCGCCACCATCATGAAAGATCGCCTCCAACTTCAATTTTTCAGCATCACAACTTCCAAAACTCCAATTAGCTCCATAATCTCCAAAATGCTCCAAAGTGCACCTGCAAAGACTCTAAAAATGACTCCAAACATATAGTATACTCTAAGACCAGAATTAAACAATGGTCAAAACCAGTAAAAACCATGATATATCAACTCCCCAAACTTATCATTTATTTACCCTCAAGAAAAACATATAATGAACCTGTGAAAGAGGTTCGAAAATGTAGGAACTTACCTCATCTATAGAAGACCGCTATCACCTGTTATAACAGCAAGCCACATCAAATAATCCCAACCCTAGAAGGTACTTACACATACTTGTAGGAACAGAAATTCACACCGTCCATTTTAATGAATAAAATATGGAGGAAAGCAAGGAAAACCCTACTTTCCTTGAGGTCCGAATTCTCTGCGACAGCCAACGACAAGTGACCAAATAAATGCGGAAAAGGGGTTGTTAAGAGTTGGGACTGGACCTTAAGAAAGGCTGCCTACGTACCCCTTTCGAGGATCAAGTCGGACGTAGTTCAGTTAGAAAGAATTGAACAAGAGATCGAACTGCCTGGGCGAGTTCGTCTAGTACGAGCGTTGGTCATAGAAACAGGCATGTCGAAGATTATGCCTAGGGTTTCTATGTGCGGAGCTCTGAAGTTAAAGAACTGTTAGATCCTTCCAAGAGGAACAGAGGTCTGCGGATAAGATAAAACTAGAACGAGAGGCGGCCAGACGCTCTGAGTTCTGCCTTGCTAGTCTAACCACCTAAGTTCTAAATTCTCTAAGCTAGCAGGAGTTCTCTAGGTCTCCAATCTCGGATCCTTTTTTTCTTCTGCTCCAGCTCTCCTTATATAGTTGCTTTAGGTCGGTGGCCCATTTATTCCTTTGCCTTCAGGCCCAAGTTTTATCTCTTTTTGGGAATATTCTATTTTCCGTCGATCTTCGTGATAATCCTCGAATCTTGACATTTATTTTCGGAAACTTAACATTTATCTTACTTCCGAGAGTTAGGATAAACAGACATAATTCCTATGGCTTGGATCCCCTCTGAGATCGTAGGTGGGCCTCTAGACAAGTTTGGATCCCTGCAGAACGTTTTTAGGCCTTTGGGCGTTTATACGATTTTCTCAGTTTTAGTCGTAAAACTTCGAGAATAACTTTAATCAAAACGAAGTGAGAAGTACGTGGTCCCGAAGGTCGGACGTCACAGCTATACGGAAGGTACGGGAGTTGAAGTAAGTTGGACAGGCTGGGATCAGGTCAGCTCGTCCGTCAAGCCGACCTGCGTGCTGGTCGAGCTCGCCGGGCGAGTACACCCACGAGGTGGCCGGGACAGTGACTTTGTTCTCATCGTAAAATCTCAACGGAAACTCCGATTGAGACGAAACGAAAGCCATTTTGAGCTAGACTCAAAGGAGAACAAAGTGAGCTTGTCCTAGGGTGAGCTGGGAAGACTGAGCCCACCCTATGGCGAGTTGACCTGGTAAGACCAAGCTCCGACCTCCTTTTGTTTTGCCGTTTGTTTCCCGAGAGTTGTTTGTCGGAGAGATTAGATATTCTATTTCGAGAACTTTTCGTATAACCTCTTTTCGATTTATACGAGACTTTTTGTTCCGAGAAATACTTTCCGGGGACTTTCAGACATTGATTCCGTCGTGACCGATTTTGACCCCAACAGTTAGCCCCCCAGCGCGTTAGAAATTTTGCGATGTTCTTGCGGGCGGTAAGACATGTTAGGTTAAGTAGGCGGAATCAATGGTTGAAACGCTCTGTTGAATGTGGTAAGATTGGTGCTGCTACTTTCGAAGGCTGCCTATGTACCCTTGTCGAAGGGATAAAGCCTTTCGTAGTTCGTTTTGGAGTTTAAGACCCTTGTGATCTGTTTTCCAGCGAGACTTATATGGTCTAGTTATGTGTCGTGCAGAGACTTTCTAGCATGTTGCTGTTGATTGTATTTCGTTTTGTTCTGGCCGTTGTGAGGCCATGATGTATTTTTCGGGACTGGCCGTTGGTGGCTCTGAATCCCTGCCCTTTTTAGGGATTTTAAAATATGTTGCTCAAATTTATAAAATCGTGGTTTTTATAAATTGAGAGAACTTCCATTTTCGAAGTTAGAGGGACATGGTGTGAGTTGTCGTCTCATTCCTGTCTCTCAGATGATCACCATACCTGTCGTTGTATAAGATGAGAATTCCCGAAGTCTTTTGGTTCGCGGAGACTCATAAACATACAAATATAAATGAAGAGACAAATTTTGGGATCTCGTATCGGGGTGTTGATACTATGTCTTTGAGATGTCAAGATCCAGCATGGCTGGGTTTAGGGCAAGACCTAGGTTTACTCTCGGACTAAGGCTTTGCGATGACAAGTCGGCTTTCATTTTGCCTGTTTTCGATTTTAACCTGAGTCGTACCGATTTAAAGTCCGCGAATTGTTATCGGCTTATATGACTTGTCTTGGCACAAATCGAGCTACTTCCAAAGACCGTTTGGAGGTGCTAACCAAAATTTCGGATTTCTTGTATAGCGCGCTATATTATCCTTGTCGGATGTAAGAGAGCCTATCCTTTCGAGGGCGGCTAATGTCTGTTTAGGACGTTAGAGTTTGTTTGTTGTGATCAGCAACAACGAAATGATACCATTTTAGAGGCATGTAACCGTTAGAGGCGTGTTTGTATGTTTTGAGTTCCTGAGACGAGCATTTCGTCTGGAATGTTTTAAGGAAAAGAATGTCCTTCGAGCGTTAGCGACGTCTCACAGTGCTGAAGGTTGAGTTTTCCTTGTGCGCATTTCGTGGTTGAAGTGTTCGCGGGCGTGGAGATGTTTTGCGAATGTTCGCAGCCAAAAACTGTTGTTTCAGTTTGGATGCAGAAATTTTTTTTATTATTTTTGATCGAGGAATTAGGACCGAGGGGTCGCGTCAATTTGACATAGGGAGAAGCGTCTACCTTCACTGTGCTTCGTGAAGTGTTGGCCTTCCGGGATTTGTTTTGTATATTTTTAAGGACTATACGTATAACTCTTAGAGCTTTGTCACGAGTGTTTCTTTTCATGCCGTGTTTACGGGGCGTATAGAACTTAATCGATTGATGATAAGTTTACATCTTCCGTTAACCATATGGTTGTTAGGACTGAGTTTTGTTATGAAGAATTTATCGTATGATTTCTGATTCTGGATTATACGAAAAAATTGCTTGCGTAATAGTCACTTGGCGCTCTATGACAAATCGTGGATTGTCGTTTTAGCCGTTAAGCAACTGGAGCAGTGGTCGCTCAATTATTTGGGCGTGGCATGAAGGTTGTGTTCAGCCGTATAGCCAAGGAAGTTGTTGGTAAAGGATTAGACCATGACCCTTTCGTGTTAACATTAAGGTCATGTTAGTTTACGATTGTCTTTTAAGGGGATGCCGAATTCAGGTTCGGGCTTTATGGAAAGGCATAGTTGGCCGAGGGCCGAATAGCATTCGTTGAGATTGACAGGCCAAGCATAGCGGAGTTTTTTGAGTTACGACTGATGGCTATTAAAAACGATTTTCCACTTTAGGTTTCATTTATACGATGAATGGTTCGTATACTTCTTTGGTTGCATGAAAATTGCTTAAGATGCGTTGCGATCGTTTCTCGGTTTCTCGAGAGATTAGATCGGTTTGCATGTTCTGCCTGGACAGTCAAGGAACAATAGAACAATACTGGAAAAATTGCCTAAGACTTAGCTTGCTAGACTATCCACCAAGGTTATAGGTTTCCTAAATTTTATGGCAGTTTTCAAGACGTTTTCATTCTTTTCCTACGAAAAATTAAAAACCGATAAAACTTTCTGAGTCGGGCATACCTTAGTCTCATCGATGATTCGAAATTGCCTCTTCTTCCTTCTTCTCCTCCTCTTGTTTCCTGACCGGAGGGATTTTGCGAGATCGTTGAAACAAAAGAAGGAGAAGCAGGCCACAAGGGGCGTCTAGGAAAGAGGAAGCAATGGAAAAGACGTCATTCGGGTTTAGTTCGTCAAGCTATGAGCGAACTGTTCATGTCCCAGACCCTATTGTTTCATATGATCTTGTTTAAATTTTCGACCCTAGACGGAACGTCGATGTTATATCCGTGGACCTGAGGATTGAGTTATGGAAATTTCGGACGAAGATGCATGGTCACGGGATAAGACCGGATTCAGAAATAATCGTCGGAAGCTTGATTGTGCTCGCTGGGCGAGCTTTCCTGTGCCTTGGCCGAACTCGCCTGGCGAGCTGATCCATGACGGGGTCGTACTCGCCGGGCGAGCTGACCCATGTCATGGTCGAGCTCGCCGGCGAGTTGGCCCGTGCTCGCCGGGCGAACTCCCTTGTCTCGGGCGAGCTCGATGGCGAGCTGGCTCGTGCTCGCCGGGCGAGCTGGCCCGTGCTCGCCGGGCGAGCTGGCCCGTGCTCGCCGGGCGAGCTGGCCCGTGCTCGCCGGGCGAGCTGGCCCGCGCTCGCCGTGCGAGCTCTCCCTTGTCTCGGTCAAGCTCGCTGGGCGAGCTGGCCCGTGCTCGCCGGGCGAGCTGGCCTTCGGCAGGCGAGCTGGCCCGCCCTCGCGGGCGAGCTCTCCCTTGTCTCGGTCGAGCTCGCCGAGCTGGCCCGTGCTCGCCGGGCGAGCTGGCCCGAGCTCACCGGGCGAACTCTCCCTTGTCTCGGGCGAGCTGGCCCGTGCTCGCCGGGCGAGCTGGCCCGCGCTCGCTGGGCGAGCTCTCTCTTGTCTCGGTCGCCCTTGCCGGGCGAGCTCTCCCTTGTCTCGGTCGAGCTCGCCGGCGAGCTGGCCCGTGATCGCCGGGCGAGCTCACCCTTGTCACGGGCGAGTTGGCCCGTGCTCGTCGGGTGATCCGTTTCGGTTACTCGTTTTCGAAGTTTTGACCGAGATTTGGTTCTTCCGAGGATTTTCGGGCATCGATTCCGTCGTGACCGATTTTGGCCCCAACAAAATGTTGCCGAAGGAGTAGTTTCTCCGAAGTAAGCTTTGTGGAAAAATCGAGAGTTCGCGCAGCGTTATGAAATTCTAGGTTTCGGAAGACGTCTTAGCAGTGAGGGATACGACCTCTTGTTTTGGCTTTGTTTAGTCTTCTTTAACCGTCTTAGGTTTCCAGTGATTTTATACAATTGAACTCTGTTTTTTTTTCCAAAACTGGCCGAGAAGGACCGAGTTGGCCGTATGGCGAGTTTGTCGAGAAGGGCCGAGCTCGCTGTGTGGTAAGCTGGTCGGGACAGTCAGAGCTTTGTGCTTCCTCGGGATAGCTCGGTCGATTGGGAAGTATTGGTAAGCACTTTTTCCGTCTCGCGTTTGTTTTCCCTAGAACTGTCCAAAAGAAGTACGGCAGTGGGGAATTGATGACCCGATTTGTCGTGCTTCTTTTTCACGAGTAATCTACGGTTTCCCCATGGTTTCGAAGAGAACAATTTTTATTTTTCCGAAAAGTTCTCGCAAAAACATTTTTTGGTATAACAATTTCTCGTTGAGATTTCTTTACCTCGATAACTAGACAGATTTTTTTTGGGGTTTGACAGATTTTATCGTTGCCCTTTCTGTTTAGATAAAGAAATTGCGAGCTCGTTTCCGTGCTCTTCCTGTGGCGGAAAGCCGCGACTAGGTTTTCGATTTTCTCGAGCACTGCGGCGTTTGCCCAAGCGTTGGCCATATGAGCAGTCGCGACTAGGTGATAATGAAAAGGATTTAAATTTTTGGAAATAACTTTAGTAAAAAAAAAAATTTAGATCCCCCAAATATCAAAAATTCGCTAAGTATTTTGGCTCCGATTTTAACACTATTAGTAGCAGTTTGTGAATTCGTGCTACCGCGAACTACTCATATTTCTTGTAGTGACATTAAGGCACGTCAGTTTAAGATTTGGGATGGGTGTCGACCGACACCAAGGGTTAGTGTCGATCGCCACCATCATGAAAGATCGCCTCCAACTTCAATTTTTCAGCATCACAACTTCCAAAACTCCAATTAGCTCCATAATCTCCAAAATGCTCCAAAGTGCACCTGCAAAGACTCTAAAAATGACTCCAAACATATAGTATACTCTAAGACCAGAATTAAACAATGGTCAAAACCAGTAAAAACCATGATATATCAACTCCCCAAACTTATCATTTATTTACCCTCAAGAAAAACATATAATGAACCTGTGAAAGAGGTTCGAAAATGTAGGAACTTACCTCATCTATAGAAGACCGCTATCACCTGTTATAACAGCAAGCCACATCAAATAATCCCAACCCTAGAAGGTACTTACACATACTTGTAGGAACCGAAATTCACACCGTCCATTTTAATGAATAAAATATGGAGGAAAGCAAGGAAAACCCTACTTTCCTTGAGGTCCGAATTCTCTGCGACAATAACGACAAGTGACCAAATAAATGCGGAAAAGGGTTGTTAAGAGTTGGGACTGGACCTTAAGAAAGGCTGCCTACGTACCCCTTTCGAGGATCAAGTCGGACGTAGTTCAGTTAGAAAGAATTGAACAAGAGATCGAACTGCTGGGCGAGTTAGTCTAATCTGGCGTTGGTCATAGAAACAGGCATGTCGAAGATTATGCCTAGGGTTTCTATGTGCGGAGCTCTGAAGTTAAAGAACTGTTAGATCCTTCCAAGAGGAACAGAGGTCTGCGGATAAGATAAAACTAGAACAAGAGGCCAGGCGCTCAAGTTCTGCCTTGCTAGTCTAACCACCTAAGTTCTAAGTTCTCTAAGCTAGCGAGTTCTCTAGGTGTCCAATCTCGGATCCCTTTTCTTCTGCTCCAGCTCTCCTTATATAGTTGCTTTAGGTCGGTGGCCGGTTATTCCTTTGCCTTCAGGCCCAAGTTTTATCTCTTTTTTGGAATATTCCATTTTCCATCGATCTTCGTGATAATCCTCGAATCTTGACATTTATTTTCGGAAACTTAACATTTATCCTACTTCCGAGAGTTAGGATAAACCGTCATAATTCCTATGGGCTTGGATCCCCTCTGAGATCATAGGTGGTCCTCTAGACAAGTTTGGATCCCTGCGGACCGTTTTTAGGCCTTTGGGCGTTTATACGATTTTCTCAGTTTTAGTCGTAAAACTTCGAGAATAACTTTAATCGAAACGAAGCGAGAAGTATGTGGTCCCGAAGGTCGGACGTCACAGCTATACGGAAGGTACGGGATTTGAAGTAAGTTGGACAGGCCGGGATCAGGTCAGCTCATCGGTCAAGCCGACCTGTGTGCTGGTCGAGCTTGCGGGCGAGTACACCCACGAGGTGGCCGGGACAGTGACTTTGTTCTCTTCGTAAAATCTCAATGGAAACTCCGATTGAGACAAAACGAAAGCCATTTTGATCTAGACTCAAAGGAGAACAAAGTGAGCTTGTCCTAGGGTGAGCTGGGAAGACTGAGCCCGCCCTATGGCGAGTTGACCTGGTAAGACCAAGCTCTGACCTCCTTTTGTTTTGCCGTTTGTTTCCCGAGAGTTGTTTGTCGGAGAGATTAGAAATTCTCTTTCAAGAACTTGTCGTATAACCTCTTTTCGATTTATACGAGACTTTTTGTTCCAAGAAATACTTTTCAGGGACTTTCAGGCATTGATTCCGTCGTGACCGATTTTGACCCCAACAATACTTAACCTCTGCTCTTTTTGAAACAATTTCTCATTAAGACAGTGAACTAGCAAACTATTTCGAAGATGCAAATTAGATTGAGGGCTCTTGCATATTTTCCAGAAGACAGATATGATATCATGATAAACAGTTTCACATAATCCTTTAATGGCAAGCTTAGGATGAAAGAGCGTTTCATGTTGTTTAGTTTTCTGATATTAATAGAAAAATGCTTTCAAGATGGTCTGCAGAAAGGCGAGAAAAATCTGCCTAATTGAAAACAAACCTCACACCAAAATTTGGGCTCATGATGCAGTTGAGACACACGAACATGAGTGCAATAACTGTCCAACATATTGGTTCAAACCGTAGCCATGTTACAGGTTGAGAAGTTAGGGGGGGGTGATGAAAGGACTTTTCTAGGGTCCTAATAAAATGTTGTAGAATACAAGATGCCAATCCAATTCTAAGAGATTCTAATGCAAAGGGAATGCAAGTTCATGCTTAATCTAAGTGCAATCAAGATGAGAGGATGATTATGAAACTAAAACAATATTAAAAATGCAATAAAAGATTGAACTTTCTTTCTCAATGAGGCAAGAGGATTCTTGGGACAAGGGAATTGACTTTGGGTGATCAAGGTTCAATCCAAGATGCTAACTTTTCAATCAATCTAATTCCTTATGCCTAGACAACAAAACTAAGCAAGCTCTATCTCTAGATGGATGCTCTTTTGCAATGATCACCCAAGTACACCAAATCTCTTTGGCTGTAATGATCAAAGCAAGCATAAAGAATGAGTCTAATAGCAATCCTAGCTCCTTTGACAACTAATCTCTTAGGCAAAGCAAGCTAAAAGCATAGATGAGTTGGTTCAGGCATTTCATAGAACACCTTTCGGGCATGAAATGCCTATGGCTCTATGTTTGAGAGGCCAACTCAAATATAGCTTGAAGAACACCAAATCAATGCAAGGAAATGATAGATCTAACACTAAGCACGTTGGATCTACACTTAATCACCCTTAGTCTCCCAAGCCCATGAACCCTAGATAGATCTACTAACTAATAGCCATGGAAAACCTCAAAATCAATGATGATTCAAGGCTAAGCATGATTAGAGAAGAAGATAATCTATTAAACACAAAAGAAATGAGATAAAAAGGATCAAAGATCCAAACTTTCTTCAAGATCTTATTATGTTTTTGAGAGAAAAGAAGTTAGCTCTCTTAATGAGATTACAAGAGTATATATAGGAGGCTTGAAAGCCCTTAGAAACATCACTAAAAATTACTAAAATGCCCATGAGGTCATTAAGTCTTCAGCCAATCAAAATGAAGCTTAAAATTCGGTCAGGGGAGACTCAACCCCATCCAACCCGGTCTGTGCTCCCCAGCCTGTCCAGTTCTGGCCGTGTCCAAGCCGGCCGGCTGCTTGCACCCGGACGTCTCTACCCGGCCGGCCTCTTCCTGTTCGTGTGTTGCTTCTCCCGACCGGGGTCATCCAACCGGTCTGTGTTCCCCGGTCCAGTGCATGCTCTTGTGCTCTGTCCAGCCCGTCCGGGTTATGTTCCTCGGTTCATCCATCCCGGCCGGCCTCTTCCTTGATCCGTCTCTTCCCGTCCGGCTTCACCAACCCGGACTTGTCTACCCGGTCTGGTCTCCTCCAGCACAAGTCAAACGACCGGGTACCTGTCCCAGGTTCAGTCATCCCGGACTGGACCACTTCCATCCATCTGTTCTTTTCCCGGCCGGCTGCTTGAACCCGGCCGTCTCTACCCGGCCATCCTGACATGCTTCAAGTGAATTGATCATAACTTCTCCAATACAGGTCCAAATGACTTGAAACCACTTCCATTGGAAAGCTAACTCAATTTTCTGTGTCTCCACAAAATCATAGCAGCAGTAGATATTTGTAAGATCTCTGTCCATGCTCATCTTTGTCTTGACCAGATCATGGATTGACTTCTCTTTTCATGGCCAAACATGATACTTCATCTCTTTTGGGGCCATAAGTCTTCCAAACACCTCAAATCACACCAAAGCATAATCCAACACCTGATAAGGACAAATGAATACAAAATGGACCTAAACATGCCTAATGCCTAACTTATATGATCAAAATGCATAAGATATGGATGCTAAAAACATGTAAATATGCAAGATATCAACTCCCCCACACTAGACCTTTACTTGTCCTCAAGTAATCTTTTCAAAACACAAGGAGGAGAGACATAAAGATGGAAGCAAAGCCAAAAGAAACACTCATAGCACTCAACTTGACATCCTAAAGAAACATAGCAAATAGCATGAGCAAAACTTTCTTATTATGCTCTAACTTCACAAGGCCTATCAATTACTCTTATGCCTCTACACAAGATGCAATGCTTATCAACCAACAAGTTCTCTTAACCAGCCCTCACATTAATTCACACACACACACACAAGGTGAAGTCTCACATATGGGCACATGATCTCAATCATTTGGCTAGGTGATCAAATGGTCTAATATGGATGATAATGGGGGTTCAATGCATCATTTCAAGGTGGCAATCACTCAAAATCAAGGAGCTTGATCATTATGCAAAATTAATCTAAGAATAGGAGCAATTCATGCATACATGGATCCATCCTCATCATTCTACCCAATTCGTAAGTGATTACAAGATCTACTCCCCTTTATTCATCCCATAACCCAAAATGAAAATATTCTCACATCACTCACCCAATGGACAACTTTCTTTCCTCTGAAATTCAACCACTAAGGACCTCTAATCACTTCTCTAAGCTCTAACTCTTTAAGTTTTTTCCTTCCCCACTTATCTTATTGAATCTTTATTTATTTATTTATTTTTTTTCTTTTTTTTTTTTTTTTTTCTTTTTTTTTAACATGAAGGGGGAAGGTCAAAACATCAATCAAGAGCTTCTTATCTTTCTATTCTAGGTCCCTAGGGTTCTTCTTTCTCATGATACTCATTTGTTCATCAATCTCAACATTGTTACATTCCAAACCCAAGATATAAACCATTAAGGAACAAAAACTTCACTCACCATCCTAGAAGCTAGCTCAAATGATGACCCTATGCTAGCAAGAGATGAGAACAAATCCATGTTGCTCCCAATACTCTCAAGATTTTGCACATGACAAGCTATCAAAAGAGGCCTCACTCAAGCAAATCAATGTAGGCTTCAAAGAATGGCTAGGGTTCAAGGGTATTGGAGTGCCATTTGGGTTAACAAAGAGTGGTACAATGGGGAAAAGATAACCCAAATGTGTATGAGATCCATGACTAAGTATGCAAATGCCCATATGCAAGAGAAATTAAGTTCATTCAAGTCTAAGTTCAGGATGGAGCTGGTCTTAAGAACAATGCCAATATCAAGCAAGCAAGCAAGTTTCAAGAAGAGTTTTCAAGGCTCAAAGCATGCAAGCCTTTCAAAAGATGCTTAAGCTACTTGATATGTTTAACTAGGGTGCCAAATTCAGTGCAAACAAGTGTTCTTTACTAGGCAATGTTCCATATGCAAATGAATGCAACCTATATGCTCTAGACTCAATCTTAAGAATGCAAGTGATGCAATCTACATGATTCAAAAATTTAAATTTTTTTTTAATGCAAATATGAGTGTACAATGCAATGCATGAGACTCAAAATCACAAAGCAAACATGATCAAATACTTGGTACCTCCCCCACACTTAAATCACACAGTCTCTGTGTGAGTAAGAGAGAAAGAGATACCCCAACAAGACAAAAACAAATGTACATACAAGAAGGGTTGGAGTGATACCTAAGAAGGGTGTTTGGGTGTGGTGTTTGGTGCCGCGGCTAGGAGCTGGCTTGGTTCATAGCAACTAGAGGAGGCTGCTACATGGCAATCATAGGGCTCAGGTGATTAATCACCTTTCTTCTCTCCTCTAGTGCTTGGCTCAAACTGAAAACCTCAACCACTTTTATTAAAACTTAAAGAAAAATTAAAATTGCAAAGCTATGTACAAGGATAACCATGGGACTTCCTCCCAAGTGAGCTTGTTTTGAGTCACTTAGCTTGACTACCTTGTCTCTTGAACTAGTGAGAAGGAGGATCCTTCCCACCTTCAAGTGTGATGGTGAGGACCTGAGAGAGAAGCTCTTGAAGCCTGATTTGGTCATCTTGGAGCTGAGGAGTGATGATGGCTCTAGCACTTGAGAATGGTGTGGATCTGCCCTTGTGCTTGATCTTGTACTCAATGACTCCATCCTTGAGCTTCTTTGGATGGAGAGTGAGTGTGTGGGAGCAAATCAAGGGGTGGAGGATGAGGCTCTTTCACCATCTTCTTCTTGCCATGAGTGGCCGTTGAGACTCCACTCATCCCCCCTGTTTTAGCACTTTCCAAGTGCTCAACACACAACTCCTTAGAACACTTTCCATCAAGACCTTCTTTTTTACCAACAACCTCTTCATCTTGGGGCTTCTCAACAGCTTGTGCATCACAAGTGATTGTCCCACAATAGTCTGATTCCATTGGAGGTTGGAGAGGGTAGGAGACAGCCTTGTTGACATGCATGAGGGTGACCTTCTTGTTGGGAAAGTCAATGCAAGCTCCAACTGTTGTGAGGAAAGGAGTGCCAAGGATCAAAGGGACTCTTTCGTCAGATGCCATCTTCAAAACAGTGAGGTCAATAGGTATGGTGCAGGATCCAATCTTCAAGGGAAAGTCCTTGATTATGCCAAGTGGGGTTGTAGAAGAGGAATCCCCAAAGGTGAGAGGAGGAGTATCTGTTTCCATGCTTTCAATCCCAATACTCTTTACCATGTCCAAGGAGATGACATTCACACTAGCTCCACTATCAACAAGAGCATCATCCATAGTTACTTTACCAAGAGAGAAAGACAATGTGAACTTCCCTTGAGACTCAAGCTTAGGGAGGGACTTGGGAGGGATTGGTGGATCAATCTTCAGAAGTGAGATGTCCAAAAGTTCAGCCACTTCAGCTTGGTGGGTGAGAATGTCCTTTATGAGCATCATTTGGACATGAGCAGCATGCATATTGCTGATCTCTGGAAGTTTGACTCCAATATCACTGAGGTCTTTTCTGAATTTGGAGACCACTTTTTTCTGAGCTTTGGTGAGGAACCGTTGAGGGAAAGGGAGCTTATCATATGGTGATAGCTCAACCTCATTGTCTTCTTCCTTCACTTCTTTCAGCTTGGGGTTAGCACTCTTCTCAACTTGTGTCTCAACCTTAGGCTCATCAATCTTCAGAATCTTTCCTTGAACCTTCTTATCAGCTCTCTGCACAACTCTAGCTTCAGCTGTGGCCACAACCAGTCTCTTATCATTTGCAATCTGATTTCCAAGCACTGGCCTCTCAATCTCATCAACATCATTCTTATGATCACTCAACGCAATCCTTGAAGAAGTGGAGAGGATAACATTGCAAGTCTCCTTAGGGTTCTTCTCTGGTTTTCCTGGTAGAGATCCCATTGGGCTCTTGGAGGATGAAGACATAGAAGCAACCTGGCTCTCCAAAGCTTTGAGATGAGAGGCAAGTTGCATGTACTTGTTGTTTAGATCAGAATAAGTTCCATCAATCTTGGCATGGATATTCTTGAACTCATCTCCAATGCTCCTAGCATTCTTCTCTTGAGCTTCTAAGAGTTGCTTGAACATGGACTCCAAATTTGAACTTGGAACCTGAGCTGGAGAAGAGCTTCCTTGGGGCTGAGTAGGCTGGTTTGCTTAATAACCTCCTTGTTGATTGTTGTAGTAAGGTCTTTGCTGGTAGTTGTTTTGGTATTGGAAGTTGGGCTCTTTCCTATACCATGTGCCATTAGAATTGATGAAGCACAGCTCCTCTTGACCTTCTACACCATGAACTTCAGTAGTCCTAGCAGGCTGTTTCTGTTGCTGGTTCCCAATGGAGTTAAGCTGCTCTTACTTAGCCTTCTCTACAAGAAGCTTGTCCAACTTTTCTTGGAGAGATTTCAGGGCCTTTCTTGTGTGCGTATCATCTTCATCAGTGCCTCTGTTGGCCCTATCATGCTCCTCACTGTAGACTGAGTCACTCCTGGCCATGTTCTCCACCAGCTCCTCAGCATCCTGCTCAGTTCTGCCCAAGAAGAACCCATTGCTGGCTGTGTCCAATCTGCTCCTGAACTCTGGTAGAGCACCTCTGTAGAAGGTACTAAGAAAACTCTCCTTGGTGAAGCCATGATGTGGGCATTGAGACCAATAGCCCTTGAACCTCTCCCATGCTTCACTAAAGCTCTCAAGGTTCTTCTGCTGAAAGCTAGAGATCTCATTTCTGATCTTGGCTGTTCTTGAGGTAGAGAAGATTTCTCTAGGAATGCCCTCTTGCACTCATTCCAAGTTGTGATAGAGTCACTTGGAAGAGCCTTTTCCCATAGATGTGCCTTGTCTCCCAAAGAGAAGGGAAATAACCTCAGCTTGAAAGCATCTTCAGAGACTCCATTAATCTTTGACAAGCTACAGTAGTTATCAAATGTGTCCAAGTGATCAAGGGATCCTCCACAGCAAGGCCATGAAACTTGTTGTTCTCAATCAAATGCAGCAGCCCTGATTTGATCTCAAAGTTGTTGTTCTCCACAGCTGGTGCCCTTATCCCCAACCTATGACCATGAATGTGTGGTTGATCATAGGCTCCAATGGCTCTAGCTTGGCGCTGTGGTTGTTGTGGCTGGTGCTGTGGTCTTATGTTGTCAGCTCTTGGACCATTTCCCCCTAGGGCATCACCATCTTGAGGCAGATTCTCCATCTCAAACCCCAGCCTTTGAAAATGAGCCTGTTGCTCTACTTCTCTTCTTTGTCTAGCTATCTCCCTCTCAAGTGCAGCAATCTCTTCAACAGTAGGAACCAAGTTGGATGCCCCTCTGCTTCTTGTGATCATACACCTGAAAGTCAAAGATAGAAGAGGCAAGAACCAATATCACAAGATAAATAAAAAAATAAAAATGACTTAGTCTCAAGCAAATGACTATATCCCAATGTCAAAATCAACTTAGAACTTGGCAACGGCGCCAATTTGATGAAAGGACTTTTCTAGGGTCCTAATCAAATGTTGTAGAATACAAGATGTCAATCCAATTCTAAGAGATTCTAATGCAAAGGGAATGCAAGTTCATTCTTAATTTAAGTGCAATCAAGATGAGAGGATGATTATGAAACTAAGACAATATTAAAAATGCAATAAAAGATTGAACTTTCTTTCTCAATGAGGCAAGGGGATTCTTGGGACAAGGGAATTGACTTTGGGTGATCAAGGTTCAATCCAAGATGCTAACTTTTCAATCAATCTAATTCCTTATGCCTAGACAACAAAACTAAGCAAGCTCTATCTCTAGATAGATGCTCTTTGCAATGATCACCCAAGTACACCAAATCTCTT
This sequence comes from Brassica nigra, assembly GCA_016432835.1. NCBI lineage: Eukaryota > Viridiplantae > Streptophyta > Magnoliopsida > Brassicales > Brassicaceae > Brassica > Brassica nigra. The sequence continues at coordinate 39,060,228 of CM028247.1, forward strand.
TGGCTGTAATGATCAAAGCAAGCATAAAGAATGAGTCTAATAGCAATCCTAGCTCCTTTGACAACTAATCTCTTAGGCAAAGCAAGCTAAAAGCATAGATGAGTTGTTTCAGGCATTTCATAGAACACCTTTCGGGCATGAAATGCCTATGGCTCTATGTTTGAGAGGCCAACTCAAATATAGCTTGAAGAACACCAAATCAATGCAAGGAAATGATAGATCTAACACTAAGCACGTTGGATCTACACTTAATCACCCTTAGTCTCCCAAGCCCATGAACCCTAGATAGATCTACTCACTAATAGCCATGGAAAACCTCAAAATCAATGATGATTCAAGGCTAAGCATGATTAGAGAAGAAGATAATCTATTAAACACAAAAGAAATGAGATAAAAGGATCAAAGATCCAAACTTTCTTCAAGATCTTATTATGTTTTGAGAGAAAAGAAGTTAGATCTCTTAATGAGATTACAAGAGTATATATAGGAGGCTTGAAAGCCCTTAGAAACATCACTAAAATTACTAAAATGCCCATGAGGTCATTAAGTCTTCAGCCAATCAAAATGAAGCTTAAAATTCGGTCAGGGAGACTCAACCCCATCCAACCCGGTCTGTGCTCCCGGGCTGTCCAGTTCTGGCCGTGTCCAAGCCGGCCGGCTGCTTGCACCCGGACGTCTCTACCCGGCCGGCCTCTTCCTGCTCGTGTGTTGCTTCTCCCGACCGGGGTCATCCAACCGTCTGTGTTCCCCGTCCAGTGCATGCTCTTGTGCTCTGTCCAGCCCGTCCGGTTATGTTCCTCGGTTCATCCATCCCGCCGCCTCTTCCTTGATCCGTCTCTTCCCGTCCGGCTTCACCAACCCGGACTTGTCTACCCGGTCTGGTCTCCTCCAGCACAAGTCAAACGACCGGGTACCTGTCCCAGGCTCAGTCATCCCGGACTGGACCACTTCCATCCATCTGTTCTTTTCCCGGCCGGCTGCTTGAACCCGGCCGTCTCTACCCGGCCATCCTGACATGCTTCAAGTGAATTGATCATAACTTCTCCAATACAGGTCCAAATGACTTGAAACCACTTCCATTGGAAAGCTAACTCAATTTTCTGTGTCTTCACAAAATCTTAGCAGCAGGAGACATTTCTAAAACCTCTGTCCATGCTCATCTTTGTCTTGACCAGATCATGGATTGACTTCTCTTTTCATGGCCAAACATGATACTTCATCTCTTTTGGGGCCATAAGTCTTCCAAACACCTCAAATCACACCAAAGCATACTCCAACACCTGATAAGGACAAATGAATGCAAAATGGACCTAAACATTCCTAATGCCTAACTTATATGATCAAAATGCATAACATATGGATGCTAAAAACATGTAAATATGCAAGATATCAGGGGGGGGTTCATTGTATGAGAGATTTGATAAAAGTTTGAGGGTTTATTTTTGTCATCAACTTGAAAACAGACTTATATTGACTCTGTAAACCACACCGGTAACTCCGCATCCATGTGAACGACGAAAGACTATTGCTTTCTAACACTCCGTGCTAGACTATCCGCTCTCAAATTATGCGCTCGTGGTACATGAATGATCTCTGAGCTGAGAAAAATTTATTGCAGGGTCTTGATATCTTTCAAATAACTTGCAAAATCTGGCCATTCTTCTGGTTCTGAAACCATCTTCACCAATTGAGAACAATCCGTTGCAAACGTGACCCAAAACTGACGTAAATTCTTCATACACTCCATTGCCCAAATTAGCGCCTCTACCTCCGAATGAAGAGGGGAAAGGCTCGCTGTTACGTTCCTAGCCCCCATCAGTCCCTCAAAAACATTCTAGAGTGCTATACCAGCCTTGCCCGGAAAAAAATTCCTTAAGTTTCCAAGAACCATCTGTAAAACACCACCGCCCTGGGATTGTTCGTAGATTTAAAACCTCTATATGTTGTACTCCTCCCTGTGGGGTCAATACTTGTGCTTCTGCCCAAAGTGTTAACTCTGTTTCCGCAAGTTTGAGCATTTCTCTGGGATCAATGTCCAGATTACTAAAGACCTTATTATTCCTACCTTTCCAAATGTACAACAAAATCCATGCAAATTGATGATCGTCCATTTTTGCACTCTCCAAAATAGATGATCCATATTTGTAAAGAGAGACTCAGTGGGAAAAATAGCTGGATTGGATGGTATCTGTGAGAGCGCCCAAACCTGACCTGTTGGAGGACATTCAAACAACACATGGTTTATTGATTTCTCCGAAGCTCCACATGTAGCATAACATAGATCCCCTTGCAGACCTCTCGCATGCAAGTTTTTCTTAACTGCTATACACCCTGACACCAATTGCCATAAAAATGCTTAAGCTTAGGTGGACACCGTACTTTCCAGCAGAATGCTTTCAGAAGATCAACTGTGGGCCTGAACACCACTGTTGGCTTTTCCTTGTCTGGATAAACCCTCTCTACCTGGTAACCTGATTTGACCGTATATTTCCCATTTTGTGTGAAATGCCATCCATCTTTATCCATCAAATGTGACCTGCTCAGTGGTATACTTTCAATAATCTTTACATCATGGGATCCACTAAAGCCCAAATTTCCTGTAAGTTCCATGTTTGCGTAGTTGAATCTATGAGAGAGTCAACTGTAATATCTGGGTGACTGTTTTGTTGATTTTTATTTGCTGGTCTCGGACGAGTGGTTGGGAGCCAGGGATCATTCCATACAGAGAAAGATGATCCTGATCCCACCCTTTTAATTAGTCCTTTCCTAACCAGAGATCTAGCAGAAGTAATACTCCGCCAGCCATATGACGGAGAATAAGATCTAATCGGTGCCAGGGGTGAAGCGTTCCTGTAGTACCGTCCTTTAAAACTCGAGAGAATAGAGTATGTGGCTTCTCGATCAGACGCCATAGTTGCTTACCAAGCATCGCCGTGTAAAAATCAGTTAGATCTTTGAACCCCAAAACCTCCTTCATCCTTAGTTAGGCATACTTGATCCCATGATTTCCAGTACATACCTTTTGTACTACCGCCTGGACTCCACCAGAATTGTACTACCGCCTGGACTCCACCAGAATTGCGCTACCGCACTCTTTAATTTTTTTTGCAGTTGCCTTCGGTAGACGATAACAAGACATCACATTGTTAAAGCCGTGGCCACTGATTTAATGATCACTTCCTTACCTCCTTTAGTAAAGAACTTAAAAGCCCAATCATTTGCCCTGCTATTCAAACGCTCCTGAACAAATCCAAAAACTTGTATCTTAGAGCCTCCGAGATTCTCTGGCAGTCCTAGATAAGATCTCATTCCTCCTATATTCTGTATTCCCAAGATATCTCTCAATTCCTGCCGGCTAGTCTCCTTAATCTAATGGCCAAATTGAATCGAAGATTTTTGAAAATTTATTTGTTGACCTGATACTGCCTCGTACTCCTTTAAAATCTTAAGAATGGTTTGACACTCTTCCTTTTGTGCCTTACAAAAGAAGAGACTATCATCTGCAAAGAGCAAATGAGATATCGATGGACAAGCTCGGGCAACCTTCATTCCAGTTAATTGTTTCCCTCTTTCAGCGTTTTTGATGTTTGCAATTAAAGCCTCAGTACACATGATAAATAAATAAGGTGATAAAGGATCCCCTTGCCGTAAACCCCTATGTGGTATTAATAGACCACGTGGTTGACCATTTAGTAACACCTGATATTGAACCGATGAGATACACTCCATCATAAACTTGATCCAATGAGAATCAAAGCCCATTTTTCTTAGTAGGGCCTGAATAAAGTCCCATTCCACTCTATCATACGCTTTACTCATGTCTGTTTTGATTGCCATATACTTTTCTTGGCATGATATTTTGGTTCTCAGGCCATGAAACATTTTCTGAGCTATAAGAATATTATCCGATATCAACCTTCCAGCCACAAATGCCGATTGAGTCTCCAAAATAAGAGTAGGGAGACATATTTTTAATCTCTGACATAACACTTTCGATATGATCTTATACCCGACACTACATAGGCTTATTGGTCGTAGTTCTGTCATCCTTGTAGGTCGTTCAATCTTTGGAATCATACAGATGTTGGTAATGTTTAACCTTGAGTCCATTTCTCCTGAAACCAGAAAATTATTCATCATTTTGATGAAAGGACTTTTCTAGGGTCCTAATCAAATGATGGAGTATAAAAGATTGTCGAACCAATCCTAGGTGATTTCAATGCAAAGGGAATGCAAGTCTATGCTTAATCTAAGTGCAATCAATAGAGTGGAGTGAAATGAACTAAAACTAAACTAAAATGCAATAAAGTAATGATCTCTCTTTCAATATGAAGCAATAGGACTCATGGGCAAGGGAATTGACCTTGGGTGATCAAGCTTCAATCAAAAGGTGGCAGCAACATTCAATCTATCAACCTTATGCCTAGACAACAAAACTAAGCAAGCTCTATCTCTAGATGAATGCTCTTTTGCAATGATCACCCAGATACACCAAATCTCTTTGGCTGTAATGATCAAAGCAAGCATAAAGAATGAGTCTAATAGCAATCCTAGCTTCTTTGACAACTAATCTCTTAGGCAAAGCAAGCTAAAAGCATAGATGAGTTGGTTCAGGCATTTCATAGAACACCTTTCGGGCATGAAATGCCTATGGCTCTATGTTTGAGAGGCCAACCCAAATATAGCATTAAGAACACCAAATCAATGCAAGGAAATGATAGATCTAACACTAAGCACCTTGGATCTACACTTAATCACCCTAAATCTCCCAAGCCCATGAACCCTAAGATGATCTACTCTCTAATAGACATGATTTCCTTAAACCCATGAAGAATTCAAGGTTAACCATGATTAGAGAGCAACAGATGCTCAAGAACACAAGAATAAAGAAGAAAAAGGATCCAAGATCCAAACTTTATTCAAGATCCAAATGTGTTTTGAGAGAAAAGAGACAAGTCCCAAATTGGGAGATATAAGAGTATTTATACAAGGCTTAGAAGCCCTAAAACATCATAGAAAATACTAAAATGCCCATGAGGTCATTAAGTCTTCAGCCAATCAGAATCAAGCCAAAAGGAAGAAGCTTTGGAACCAACCGGTCACGTGGTCGAGGTCCGACCAGATGCCGACCAGCACCAGACCCTCGTCCAGCCTTCCAGCCGTGCGGGTGCTTCAGGCCGCGTGTGCTGGCCGCGTATGTGAGTCGTGCGGGTCCTTCAGGCCGCGTATGCCAGGCCGGGTGTGTGGAGCCGTGCGGGGTTCTCATCCCGGGTGTGTGAGGCCGGGTACACTCCCTGGCGTCCATCATCTCTCGCCCAACCCGTGCGGGTAGGTTAGGTCGGGTGTCCAGGTCGGGTGTCTTGACATGCTTCCAATGAATCGATCATAACTTCTCCAATATGGCTCCAAATGACTTGAAACCAGTTCTATTGGAAAGCTAACTCAAACTTCTGTGTCTCCACCAAATCTTAGCATCAGATATTATCTCTAAGGCCTCCGTCCATGCTCATATTTGTCTTGACCAGATCATTGATTGACTTCTCTTTTCATGGCCAAACTTGATTCTTCATCTCTTTTGGGCCATAAGGCTTCCAAACACCTCAAATCACACCAAAGCATACTCCAACACCTGATAAGGACAAATGAATGCAAAATGGACCTAAAGATGCCTAATGCCTAACTTATATGATCAAAATGCATGAGATATGGATGCTAAAAACATGTAAATATGCAAGATATCAACTCCCCCACACTAGACCTTTACTTGTCCTCAAGTAATCTTTTCAAAACACGAGGAGGAGAGACATAGAGATGGAAGCAAAGCCAAAAGAAACACTCATAGCACTCAACTTGACATCCAAAAGAAACATAGCAAATAGCATGAGCAAAACTTTCTTATTATGCTCTCGCTTCACAAGGCCTATCAATTACTCTTATGCCTCTACACAAGATGCAATGCCTATCAACCAACATGTTTTCTTAACCATCCCTCACATTGATTCACACACACACACAAGGTGAAGTCTCACAAATGGGCACATGATCTCAATTATTTGGCTAGGTGATCAAATGGTCTAATATGGATGAAAATGAGGGTTCAATGCATCTTTTTAAGGTGGCAAACACTCACGAATCAAGGAGCTTGATCATTATGCAAAATTTATCTAAGACTAGGAGCAATTCATGCATACATGGATCCATCCTCATCATTCTACCCAATTCCTAAGTGATTACAAGATTTACACCCCTTTTATTCATCTCATACCCCAAAATTGAAAACATTCTCACATCACTCACCCCATGAACAACTTTCTTTCCTTTGAAATTCAACCACTAAGGACCTCTATTTACTTTTCTAAGCTCTAACTCTTTAAGTTTTTTCTTTCCCACTATCTTATTGAATCTTTTTTTTTCTTTTTCTTTTTTTTTTTTTTTTTTATACATGAAGGGGGAAGGTCAAAAACATCAATCAAGAGCTTCTTATCTTATTATTTTAGGTCCCTAGGGTTCTTCTTTCTTATGATACTCATTTGTTCATCAATCTCAACATTGTTACATTCCAAACCCAAGAATTATACCATTAAGGAACATAAACCCCACTCACCATCCTAGAAGCTAGCTCAAATGATGACCCTATGCTAGCAAGAGATGAGAACAAATCCATGTCGCCCCCAATACTCTCAAGATTTTGCACATGACAAACTATCAGAAAAGGCCTCACTCATGCAAATCAATGTAGGCTTCAAAGAATGGATAGGGCTCAAGGGTATGGAAGTTCCATTTGGGTTAACATATAGTGGTACAATGGGAAAAGATAACCCAAATGTGTATGAGATATGATCAAGTATGCAAATGCCCATATGCAAGAGAAATTAAGTTCATTCAAGTCTAAGTTCAGGATGGAGCTGGTTTCAAGAACATTGCCAATATCAAGCAAGCAAGCAAGTTTCAAGAAGAGTTTTCAAGGCTCAAAGCATGCAAGCCTTTCAAAAGATGCTTAAGCTACTTGATATGCTTAACTAGGGTGCCAAATTCAGTGCAAACAAGTGTTCTTTACAAGGCAATGCTCCATGTGCAAGTGAATCCAACCTATATGCTCTAGACTCTATCTTAAGGATGCAAGTGATGCAATCTACATGATTCAAAAATTTTAATTTTTTTTTTTTTTGGATTTTCTATGCAAATATGAATGTACAATGCAATGCATGAGACTCAAAATCACAAAGCAAACATGGTCAAATACTTGGTACATCCCCACACTTAAATCACACAGTCTCTGTGTGAGAAAGAGAGAAGGAGATATCCCAACAAGACAAAAGCAAATGTATATACAAGAAGGGTTGGAGTGATACCACATAAGGAGTGTTGGGTGTGGTGCCTAGGGGAGCAATGTCTGGTAGCCTGCCTCATCAGCCCAAGGGTCTTTGAAACCAAAAATCCTAGTGAAATATGTAAAAGGATAGCCATGGGACTTCCTCCCAAGTGAGCTTGTTTTGAGTCACTAGCTTGACTTTCCTTCCTTTGGCTAGTGAAGGCTGGTGTGTCTAGGCTCCTTACCCATGTAGTGAAAGCCTTCTTGCCAAACCGGATCCCCAGGATCATACTCATCATAGAACCAACCCCTAAACTCATTCATCCTGATCTATTCAAAGGGTACCTTCCTTGGATCATCAACAATGAGCTCCTTGGTAGAGAGTATACCAAAATGGTAGGCAAAGGACTTGTCCATAGGAGAGTCTTCTTGGTGCATATCTTTGAGGGATTCTTCAATGTGAATAACTTGATTCTCCATAGACTCTTCACCCCTTGTTCCTTCCTTGGAAGTAAACTTCACATGTGTTTCCTCCTTGATTGAGAACTCATCCATAACCAATGAGATCTCTCTTATCTCCTCTATGCATTCAACAACCAAACCATCATCACAAAGATCTTCAAAGATTCTTCCAACCAAGCTTAGTTCTTCATCCTTGCTTCTTGTTGAATTACTCTTGAATGGTGCTAGTTCAACTTGCTCTTCATATCTTTGCCCAAGATTTTCATCTACCATGCATCCAAGGAGCAAGTCAAGCTCATGTACAGAGTTTTCAGCTTCTTGTTGAAATCCATCCTTGAGGTGCATGTCCTCTTCAACATCAATTTCCATATCCATGGAACATTCTTCACAAGTGTTGGTGTTGTAAAGGGGAATGATGCTTTCTTCTTGATCTTCAGTGATGTGAGACAGTATGTTGTTGATAGACTTCACATGTGTTATAGTTTCATCCATCCTTGAGCTAAGAGTCTTACCATGAGCATCTACCTTGGTGGAAAGAGAGCTCATTTGACTTTGTATTTCAAGCCTTCCTCTTTCTTGATTCTCCAACAACTTCTCAAGCATGTTGGTGATGTGTTCTTCATTGGAGGCTTGAGGGTATCTGACTTCTTGTTCTTCATACTCTAAAGCCCAAGGTTGGTATCTCTCACCATATCCATATTGGCTTTCTTGACCAAGGTTTCCATGTGGTTGGTACTCCAATTGGGTGGTTGGCTCATAAGCTCTATCACAATAAGTGGAGCTTCTAGATATCATTCTTTCTTGACCCTCTAAAATAGCCTTGAACATTGATTCCAAGTCAAGAGACATGATCTTCCTCTCTTGTGAATGTACCTTGCAAAAGAACAACCACTTGAAAGGGAGTTAGTAACTAGATAAAGGTAACAAGACTTAGTCTCAAGCAAGTGACTAAATCCCAATGTCAAAATCAAACTAGAACTTGGCAACGGCGCCAATTTGATGAAAGGACTTTTCTAGGGTCCTAATCAAATGATGTAGTATAAAAGATTGTCGAACCAATCCTAGGTGATTTCAATGCAAAGGGAATGCAAGTCTATGCTTAATCTAAGTGCAATCAATAGAGTGGAGTGAAATGAACTAAAACTAAACTAAAATGCAATAAAGTAATGATCTCTTTCAATATGAAGCAATAGGACTCATGGGGCAAGGGAATTGACCTTGGGTGATCAAGCTTCAATCAAAAGGTGGCAGCAACATTCAATCTATCAACTTTATGCCTAGACAACAAAACTAAGCAATCTCTATCTCTAGACGAATGCTCTTTTGCAATGATCACCCAAGTACACCAAATCTCTTTGGCTGTAATGATCAAAGCAAGCATAAAGAATGAGTCTAATAGAAATCCTAGCTTCTTTGAAAACTAATCTCTTAGGCAAAGCAAGCTAAAAGCATAGATGAGTTGGTTCAGGCATTTCATAGAACACCTTTTGGGCATGAAATGCCTATGGCTCTATGTTTGAGAGGCCAACCCAAATATAGCATTAAGAACACCAAATCAATGCAAGGAAATGATAGATCTAACACTAAGCACCTTGGATCTACACTTAATCACCCTAAATCTCTCAAGCCCATGAACCCTAAGATGATCTACTCTCTAATAGACATGATTTCCCTTAAACCCATGAAGAATTCAAGGTTAACCATGATTAGAGATTAACAGATGCTCAAGAACACAAGAATAAAAGAAGAAAAATGATCCAAGATCCAAACTTTATTCAAGATCCAAATGTGTTTTTGAGAGAAAAAGAGACAAGTCCCAAATTGGGAGATATAAGAGTATTTATACAAGGCTTAGAAGCCCTAAAAACATCATAGAAAAATACTAAAATGCCTATGAGGTCATTAAGTTTTCAGCCAATCAGAATCAAGCCAAAAGGAAGAAGCTTTGGAACCACCCGGGCCAAGTGGTCGAGGTCTGACCCGCGTATGCCGACCCGCGTACCAGACTCTCGTCCAGCCTTCCAACCGTGCGGGTGCTTCAGGCCGCGTGTGTTGGCCGCGTATGTGAGCCGTGCGGGTCCTTCAGGCCGCGTATGCCAGGCCGGGTGTGTGGAGCCGTGCGGGGTTCTCATCCCGGGTGTGTGAGGCCGGGTACACTCCCTGGCGTCCATCATCTCTCGCCCAACCCGTGCGGGTAGGTTAGGTCGGGTGTCCAGGTCGGGTGTCTTGACATGCTTCCAATGAATCGATCATAACTTCTCCAATATGGCTCCAAATGACTTGAAACCAGTTCTATTGGAAAGCTAACTCAAACTTCTGTGTCTCCATCAAATCTTAGCATCAGAAGATATCTCTAAGGCCTCCGTCCATGCTCATATTTGTCTTGACCAGATCATGGATTGACTTCTCTTTTCATGGCCAAACTTGATTCTTCATCTCTTTTTGGGCCATAAGGCTTCCAAACACCTCAAATCACACCAAAGCATACTCCAACACCTGATAAGGACAAATGAATGCAAAATGGACCTAAAGATGCCTAATGCCTAACTTATATGATCAAAATGCATGAGATATGGATGCTAAAAACATGTAAATGCCAATTTGATGAAAGGACTTTTCTAGTGTCCTTATCAAATGATGTAGTATAAAAGATTGTCGAACCAATCCTAGGTGATTTCAATGCAAAGGGAATGCAAGTCTATGCTTAATCTAAGTGCAATCAATAGAGTGGAGTGAAATGAACTAAAACTAAACTAAAATGCAATAAAGTAATGATCTCTCTTTCAATATGAAGCAATAGGACTCATGGGCAAGGGAATTGACCTTGGGTGATCAAGCTTCAATCAAAAGGTGGCAGCAACATTCAATCTATCAACCTTATGCCTAGACAACAAAACTAAGCAAGCTCTATCTCTAGATGAATGCTCTTTTGCAATGATCACCCAAGTACACCAAATCTCTTTGGCTGTAATGATCAAAGCAAGCATAAAGAATGAGTCTAATAGCAATCCTAGCTTCTTTGACAACTAATCTATTAGGCAAAGCAAGCTAAAAGCATATATGAGTTGGTTCAGGCATTTCATAGAACACCTTTCGGCATGAAATGCCTATGGCTCTATGTTTGAGAGGCCAACCCAAATATAGCATTAAGAACACCAAATCAATGCAAGGAAATGATAGATCTAACACTAAGCACCTTGGATCTACACTTAATCACCCTAAATCTCCCAAGCCCATGAACCCTAAGATGATCTACTCTCTAATAGACATGATTTCCCTTAAACCCATGAAGGATTCAAGGTTAACCATGATTAGAGAGCAACAGATGCTCACGAACACAAGAATAAAGAACAAAAGGATCCAAGATCCAAACTTTATTCAAGATCCAAATGTGTTTTTGAGAGAAAAAAAGACAAGTCACAAATTGGGAGATATAAGAGTATTTATACAAGGCTTAGAAGCCCTAAAAACATCATAGAAAAATACTAAAATGCCCATGAGGTCATTAAGTCTTCAGCCAATCAGAATCAAGCCAAAAGGAAGAAGCTTTGGAACCACCCGGGTCAGGTGGTCGAGGTCCGACCCGCGTATGCCGACCCGCGTACCAGACTCTCGTCCAGCCTTCCAGCCGTGAGGGTGCTTCAGGCCGCGTGTGCTGGCCGCGTATGTGAGCCGTGCGGGTCCTTCAAGCCGCGTATGCCAGGCCGGGTGTGTGGAGCCGTGCGGGGTTCTCATCCCGGGTGTGTGAGGCCGGGTACACTCCTTGGCGTCCATCATCTCTCGCCCAACCTGTGCGGATAGGTTAGGTCGGGTGTCCCGGTCGGGTGTCTTGACATGCTTCCAATGAATCGATCATAACTTCTCCAATATGGCTCCAAATGACTTGAAACCACTTTCATTAGAAAGCTAACTCAAAATTATGTGTCTCCACCAATTCTTAGCATCAGAAGATATCTCTAAGGCCTCCGTCCATGCTCATCTTTGTCTTGACCAGATCATGGATTGACTTCTCTTTTCATGGCCAAACTTGATTCTTCATCTCTTTTTGGGCCATAAGGCTTCCAAAAACCTCAAATCACACCAAAGCATACTCCAACACCTGATAAGGACAAATGAATAAAAAAATGGACCTAAAGATGCCTAATGCCTAACTTATATGATCAAAATGCATGAGATATGGATGCTAAAAACATATAAATATGCAAGATATCACATTTCCACCAGATCCTGCTTAATTATATGCCAGGAGTGTTGAAAGAAGAGAGCTGTCATTCCATCCAGTCATTGAGCCTTCTCCGGGTGCATCATAAACAATTCCTTTCGTACCTCATCCTCAGTCGCTATCCGTAGCAGTCTTTGATTCTTCTGCTGGGTGATACACGGTGTGATCTCCTCAAAAAACTATCAAATTCTGATGGGGAAGTAGTACTAAATAAGTCCTCAAAATAGTCCACTGCCACTTTCTCTACACCTTTATCCTCGTGATCCATTTTCCCTGCTCATCATGTAGACCTATAATTCTATTACAAACACGCCGTTGCTTTGTTAAAGCATGATAAAATTTTGTATTGAGATCCCCAGACGTGTACCACATATACCGACTTTTCTGGTACCAATATTCCTCCTCATCCTTATATGCATCTTGTAGTTTTCTTGTTACCTTTTTTTTTTTATTTTTTTGTACCTCTTCAAGAGCTTTTTGAAGTTCATTTATTTTTTCCTTCCCATACGGTGGATAGTTTTTCCGCCATTTAGCGATTTCATGGCTACAATTGCTAATTTTTGTAAAAAATCCTATGTCCGATCTTCCTGGTTTTTTGACCATCCTAAAGCAATTGAGTCCATTAGGCCTTCCTTTCCAATCCATCTGTTATCAAACCTAAATTTCCCTCTCCGTTTAGGTACTTTATCTTCTAAGTAAGCCACAACTGGGTGATGATCGGACCCTACCATCCCTATGTATTCTGTATAAGAGCATGGGAAGAGTGTGTGCCACTCTTCATTAGCCAGAGCGCGATCTAAACGACATCTAATCATCACTGCCCCTTTCCCTTTCCCTCTTCTTCCTTGCCAAGACATTTTATTTCCCCGAGCCGGAAACTCCAATAAACCACTATTCCTTATCATATTGTTAAAAGGAATAAAAGAGTCTGCACTTCTCAGCGAGCCTCCCTCTTTTTCATGGTTGCCTGTAATCTCGTTTAGACCACCAATGATAAACTATGGTTCAGATCTCGCTAGCCCATATCTAGTTAAACGTTCCCAAACTTGTTCCTGTAACTTTTGTACTGGATCACCATAAACAAAGGTTAAGAACACCTTTTTACCAAAAATTATTGCTTCCACGTCTATCATTCGGTTACTAGAATATATAAACTTAATTTGATACTCATTTAGAAAAGAGCTAGTCCACCACTCCTCCCAATAGGGTCTACAGTAACCAAGTTATCAAAACCCAAATGAGAATGAAATCCTTGCACAAACTCAGAATCTTGTTTTGTTTCAGATAAAAATAAAAAATCTGGTTTATGTTTGTGCCATATTTCCCTAAGATAGCTTATTGTCTAATTGCTTCCTGATATTTCATGATTTTCATAGTTTTTAGCATCCATTTCCTATTCATATTAGTGTTGTGAGTTGCATTTAAGTGTGTATTGTGCATATATTTGTCCATTTGCATTTACTAGGGGTTGGAGTGCACAATCGGAAGTTTAAGGGTGAATTCGCAAGGTTATTACTACAATTTACAGAGTTTGGGGTCAGATTGAAATAAATCAAGAACCAAGGGACCATTCTGCAATTTGTAAATATTCTTTGGGGTTTAATTATAACAATCAGAAGTCTACATTGAGGACGTTTCTGCAAATGTTGAAAGTCTGGGCCGAATTGATAGAAGCCATAAGCGGAAGGACCTGTCTTGCAACAAGGCCAAAAATGACCATTGGAGCTCACGAGCTTTCTCTTCTCGATCCGAATCCGGTGACGACTGGCTGAGCTGACGACGACGATAGAGCACGGAAGCGGAACAGATGACTTGGATGAGAGCTCGGAGAAAGAGACCGTGATGAAAGAGATTCACTGTGGCTGAGAAGCTTTTGTGGCAAAGTAAGACGAGCCGCGGTGGTGAGAGATTCAGACACGGCGAGTTCCGGTGACGAGTTGAGACAGCTCAGATTGATGACGCGGTGGAGCCGTTGAGGCTTGATACCGACGAGAAGGTGAGGCTCAGTCACGGAGTGAAACACCACGAAGAAGAAGAAGTTGGAGCTCTGACGCGGAGGTGAGACTGCGAGCTCAGCCACGACGACGGAAAAGGATGAGCTTGGCTGCGGCGTAGGAGAGAGCACGACCCAGAACAGGACGGAGCTGAGCATGACGACCTTGGCAGAGCAAGATGACGAGGCGGAGAAGCTTAGTCCTGACTCCGGAGCTTCGATGGAGGAAGAAGCGCGGTGGCTTGGAGTAATGAGCATGACGACCTTGACAAAGCACGAGCTGAAGGAATGAGAGAGAAGAGCTTGAGCACGGTGGAGGAGCTCGTTTGGGATATTGATTCCGCAAGGTTTTACCCGGGTAGAACCCACCGGGGTGAAGTACCCGCGCGCAAGAGAGAGCGACCAAATCCGTTTTGGAGAAGAATACAAGCAATTTCAAGACATTGACCGGTTAAATCGGGTTTGATCCGGTTTACTTCAACTGAACCAAAACGATTTAGGACTTCTTATAAATAGTTTTAGCCTCCAAAAACTCTAATGTATTTCATTTTCTCTCAAGACTTTGTCTCATATTGTAAAAGCTTGAATCTTTTTATCAATCTAATGAAACTCTTCATCTTATATCTTATTTCTCCTTCTCACAAACATGATTAGCCTTGAATCTCACATACATTTAAGGTTTTTCATGGAGATTAGCGAGTAGACACATTTTGGATCAATGGGTTAGGATGATTAGGATGATTATGTGAAGATCTAGGGTGTTTTAGTGTAGATCTTTCTTTTCTTTGCTTGATTGAGTGTTCTGAATGCTGTATTTGAGTTAGCCTCTCAAACATAGAGCTTTAAGCATTTCCGCCCGGAAGGTGTTCGATGAAATACCTGAATCAACTAATCTATGCTTTTAGCTTTCTCTACCTAAAGGATTAGTTGTTAAAGAAGCTAAGATTGCTATTAGACTCATTCTTAATGTTTGCATTGATCATTACAGTCAAAGGAATTTGATGTATTTGGGTGATCATTGCAAAAGAACATTCATCTAGGGATAGAGCTTGTTTAGTATTGTGTCTAGGCATAAGGAAAGTGTTTGATTGATAGCTTGCCAACTCTAGATTGGATCTACATCACCTAAAGTCAAATCCCTAGTCCCATGGATTCTACCTTAGCATTTGATTGAGTTCTTGCACTTGTTTCTTGATTGGATTTGAGATCACCTTGTTTATATTTCTAGGATACTAGCTTCTTACCTTCATCCATCTTCTTGTTTGCTTAGATTAAGGAAGCTTGTGTATTCTTGGTGCTATATGTCTCTAGTTCTCTATGGGTTCGACAGTCTTTTATACTACATTTATTTGATCTTGGACCCTTGAAAAGTCTTGTATCAAATTTGGCGTCGTTGCCGGGGAACTAGTAGATTTATCATTAGGATTTCAATCTTTCTTGAGACTAAGTGATAAGTCATGGATTTTACCCACTTTCAACCATGATTTTTATATGTTTTTGGAAACAGAAGGACATTTCTAGTGTCTTTTATGAGCTTTTACAGGTTCAGGTACTCTTTGGTGAAATGAGACCATTTTGGAGCAGAAATGGATACTTTAAGGAGGGTTGTAATGGAACGATAACTTAAGCTAATCGACCGATGCTCACCATGAAGAATCGACCGACGAGACACTATATTCATCGATCGACAGGAGCTTGTGACATCGATCGATATGAAAGGCCTCCGAGAATTAATGACGAATTTAATGAGCTAATCATCTCATTAGGGTTTCACTTCTACCAAATGAGTCCCTGGCCGTCTGTTAGGCTATATTAATAGGGTTTTGTATTATTTTAGAAGCAAGACTTGCCTAGAGAACTTTTAGACCTAATTTGGAGAGAAGCATCTTGCTACCTTGGAGAGAGAGCTTATGAATGGAGAGATAGATCCAAACTGCATACAGAGAAGATCTTGAACTCCCTTATTTTTCTCTACTCTTTTATTGTTTCTCTTATTATTCTATTTAAAAGTATTATTCAAACCATCATGATTTTTTCTTCCATGAATATGTTTGAGTAGTTTCTCTTGTTAGATTTAGGTTTCTCATTAAGGTTAACCATGCATTGCAATTAATTTAATGCTATGGTGTTTAAAATATAGTTCTTTATTCTAGTTGTTCTTAATGCTAACTATAGGATTGATCACCCTTGTCTTAGATCTTAGGATTAATTTGGATAAGTGAAAACTTAGCAAATCCCTGAAACCCAAAGCTGGTATGTTCCAACTTTACCTAGAGTGCACGAAAGTGGCCTCTTTGTAAGATTGGAGAACCAATTCAAATCCGATCTTAAAGCTCACTAGAAACGATATCGATCGATAAGCAATCCGCTTGTCGAGCGATACCGCGAAAGGTGTATCGATCGATATCATATAGAATAATCGATCGACACTTTCTTATACTCATCGAACGATAGTTGATGACTTTAGATCTAGTTGAAGATAATCAATCATTGATTTAACCTTAAGGTTTGAGTTCAGAACTATGAACATTAAAAACCCTAGATACCCTACATGCTAGTTACACCAGAGAAATAACCTAAATCTAGCTTTCCTTCCTCTTGCTTAAAACCTAAACCATTCAATCAAGCAATTACTTGCTTACCCCTTTATTTACTGCTTTAAACTTGTTTTTCTAGCTTTATTTCGAAGACTAAACAATCTATTGTGTAATCCTAGAGTCTCTGTGGATTCGATCCCTAAGTGCTACAACTGAACCTCTTATTTGAGAGAGTAAAGTCACTCCTAGGGTAATTTGAGTGATATCACTAAGCTTTCTTTTCTTGCTTTTAAAAAAAATTGCTTTATTTTGCTTTGTTTGGTTACTAATTCCCTTTTCAAGTGATTGTTCTTTTGCAAGGTACATTCACAAGAGAGGAAGATCATGTCTCTTGACTTGGAATCAATGTTCAAGGCTATTTTGGAGAGTCAAGAAAGGATGATATCTAGAAGCTCCACTTCTTGTGAAAGAGCTTATGAACCAACCACCTCATTGGAGTACCAACCACATGGAGACTTTGGTCAAGGAGACCAATATGGATATGGTTAGAGATACCAACCTTGGGACGTACAGTATGAAGAACAAGAAACTAAATTCTCTCAAGCCTCAGATGAAGAAAACATCACCAACATGCTTGAGAAGTTGTTGGAGAATTAAGAAAGGGAAGGAATGAGATTGAAAGGCAACTTGGTTCTCTTTCTACCAAGATAGATGTTAATAGCAAGGTCTTAGCTCAAGGTTGGATGGAGTTATAACATATGTGGAGTCCATCAACAACAAACTCTCTCACATGATTGAAGATCAAGAAGAAAGCATCACTCCCCTTTACAACACCAACACTTATGAAGAACATACCATGGATATGGAAATTGATGTTGAAGAGGACATGGTAACTAAAGGTTTTCAAGTCGGATAATGTAGTATCCTGATGACTTCCGAAGAATTCAGTGCTATAATTCAAGGGAAAATTCCGATCAAGCAACCCGACCCTGGTAGTTTTGTTCTTAGTTGCACCATCCAAGATAAACAGTTTCCAAGAGCCCTCTCCAATCTCGGATCTAGCGTGAATTTGATGCCGCACTCTGTTGCAACATCCCTCGGATATGCGGAGTTTACTCCAGCAAATATCCAACTAGTTCTCGCTGATCGATCTGTTCGAGTTCCAGAAGGAGCACTTGAGGATGTGCCCGTAATTATCAATGGCTGCACAGTACCAACAGATTTCGTTGTACTTCACTAAAAGAACAAACCCAGAGACCCCATTATCTTGGGAAGACCATTTCTTGCAACCGCAAATGCGATAACTGACGTCAAAGAAGGACGCATCTGCCTGAACATTGGAAACATTCCAATGAGGTTCGACATGGAAAAAGTAATGACGCACCCTTTGATAGATAGATCATCCTCCTATGTCGATGATATCGACGAGCTTACCCAAAAATCTTTTGAAGATTCATTCTCTGAAAGCCACATCGAGGATGTGCTCATAGTTGCTCAGGGAGAAGTATTCAGCATAGATAACTGTACGGAGGATTATGCACATTTAATGGACGCAAGAAATGATGATACAACAAATGATGAAGATGATTCCGAGATAAATATCGATCGATATTTGCAGAACGCTGTCGATCGACAACCATTTTCGATAGGCAATCTAAGCAAGAAAAATGCACCAAAGGTGGAATTGAAACCACTTCCTGCTGGACTTGAATATGCCTACCTTTTTGACAACACTTATCCCACTATCGTAAATGCAAATCTTACGAACAGTGAGCTCGCTTTATTGTTGAATAAACTGCGAAAACACAGGAAAGCAATCGGATACTCTCTTGAAGATATCTCAGGAACCCCGACCTGTGTATGCATTGGATTCATCTTGAAGATGAATCAAAATCATCAATAGAACATCAAAGGCGACTCAACCCCAACCTGAAAGAAGTTGTTAAAAAGGAGATTATCAAACTTCTCGATGCCGGTGTAATCTATCCAATCTCATATAGCAATTGGGTGAGCCCAGTTCACGTGGTGCCTAAGAAAGGAGGCATCACTGTGGTCAAGAACGACAAAGACGAACTTATTCCAAAGAGAACTGTAACTGGACACCGTATGTGCATCGATTACAGGAAACTAAACTCCGCAACGCGGAAAGACCATTTTCCTTTACCTTTCATCGATCAAATGCTGGAAAGATTAGCCAATCATCAATACTATTGTTTTCTTGACGGATATTCCGGAATTTTACAAATTCCGAATCATCCGGATGACCAAGAAAAGACAACCTTCACATGCCCTTATGGAACATTCGCCTACCGTAGAATGCCATTTGGCCTGTGTAACGCCCCCTCTACTTTCCAACGCTGCATGATGTCTATCTTCACTGATATGATAGAAGATTTATGGAAGTTTTTATGGATGATTTCTCAGTCTATGGATCTGATTTCAAAAGTTGTCTCGATAACCTCTGTAAAGTTCTAGCCAGATGCGAAGAAAAGAACCTTGTTCTAAATTGGGAAAAATGCCATTTTATGGTTAATGATGGAATTGTTCTTGGACACAAGGTATCTGCTGCTGGAATTGAAGTAGATCGAGCGAAGATAGAAGTAATGACTGGTTTACCTCCACCAACTAACATAAAAGACATAAGGAGTTTTTTTGGGCATGCTGGATTTTATCGAAGGTTTATAGAAGATTTCAGCAAAATTGCCAGACCTCTAACAACACTCCTCTGCAAGGATGTTAAATTCGAATTCACTCCAGAATGTCAGCAAGCCTTTGATAAAATCAAAAAGGCGTTGATAACTGCTCCTGTCATGCAAGCACCCGATTGGAGTCTTCCTTTCAAAATTATGTGCGACGCAAGTGATTTCGCAGTAGGAGCAGTGTTAGGGCAGCATAAAGATACAAAACTTCATGTTATTTACTACGCGAGCCGAACTCTGGACGACGCTCAGACAAATTATGGCACAACAGAAAAGGAATTACTTGCTGTCGTGTATGCTTTTGAGAAATTCCGAAACTACCTTGTTGGCTCAAAAGTCATTGTTCACACCGATCACGCAGCAATAAAGTACCTTATGAAGAAGAAAGATGCCAAACCACGACTAATCCGATGGATCCTTGTACTCCAAGAATTTGACATGGAAATCAAGGACAAAAGAGGAGTAGATAACAGCATAGCTGATCACCTTTCTCGGATAAAAGTCGACGACAACATTCCTATCGATGACTTTCTGCCAGCCGAAGGCGTATACCTGGCAGAATCGGCATTCATTGGTCAGATAAATCTTGCATCTGAATCCATACCAGTCGATGAATCAAGTGATGAATTGATCTATATAGCTGACTCAATGTCGATCGATGACACAAACGATATATCGATCGATACGACTGA
The DNA here is from genome assembly GCA_016432835.1 of Brassica nigra. Classification (NCBI taxonomy): domain Eukaryota; kingdom Viridiplantae; phylum Streptophyta; class Magnoliopsida; order Brassicales; family Brassicaceae; genus Brassica; species Brassica nigra. Next base: position 39,080,145 of record CM028247.1, read on the forward strand.
TGACATGTCGATCGATGAATCGACCGTGCAATCAATCGACAACAAGACAGACGCACCGACCAATTGTGTAAACGGCTTTGACTTAAATAAAGTTTCATTTAAGATATCCTTCAATGTGACTATCACCGTAGCCGACAATATCACCACTGATCCGCACACTCCTGATAGATGTCAAAACCCCGATCAGGAAGTGCACGCTGTTGAAAAGAAATTCACAGACAGACCATGGTATGCTGACATAGTAAACTATTTAGCTGCTGACGTCGAACCAGAAGGACTAAAAAATTATGACAGAAAAAAAGTTCTTCAGAGAAGTCAGGCGATACCACTGGGATGAACCATATCTCTACAAGCAATGTGCTGATGGAATTTGCAGCCGCTGAAGTGCCGGACATCATATTCCACTGCCATGGATCTTCTTATGCCGGACTTTTCGCGACTTTCAAAACAGTATCTAAAATCCTTCAGGCCGGATTTTGGTGGCCTACTATGTTCCTCGAAATCGAAGTCTTTGACTGTTGGGGGATATATTTTATGGGTCCTTTCCCTTCCTCATATGGGAACAGATACATTTTAGTTGCTGTTGATTATGTTTCCAAATGGGTTGAAGCTATAGCCACACCTACAAATGATGCTTCTGTTGTTGTCAAACTCTTCAAGAGCATTATTTTCCCTAGATTTGGAGTTCCTCGAGTAGTAATAAGCGATGGTGGTACCCATTTTAACAACAAAGTTTTCGAAAATTTACTCAGGAAAAATGGAGTTCACCACATAGTTGCCACACCCTACCATCCACAGACGAGTGGGCAGATAGAAGTTTCTAACAGACAAATCAAAGAGATTCTGGAGAAAACCGTTGGGATCACCAGAAGAGATTGGTCACGGAAGCTGGATAATGCACTTTGGGCACTAGGAACAACTCCTTTCCATCTACTCTACGGAAAAGCTTGTCACTTACCCGTTGAATTATAACATAAAGCAGCATGGGCAACAAAATTGCTAAATTTCGACATCAAAACTGCTGGCGAAAGGAGACTCATACAACTCAACGAGCTAGATGAAATCAGACATCTAGCTTATGAGAGTTCAAAGTTATATAAAGAACGCACGAAAGCTTACCATGACAAGAAGATCGTCTCCTGGTATTTTGCTGCCAACGATCAAGTTCTATTATATAACTCTCGGCTCACTTTTACCGGAAAACTCGGTTCTCGCTGGTCAGGACCTTTCACAGTTATGGTAGTCAGACCAAACGGAGCCATCACCCTTATGAACGATAAAGGAGAAGAATTTACGGTGAATGGGCAACGAGTAAAGCATTACTGGGCTAAACCGCCAAATGTCAAACCTTTACGGTTGGGCATTCCCGAATCTGATTATAGAGATTTTTAAGTCAAGCTAATGACTAAAAATAAAGCGTTTAGTGGGAGGCAACCCACTTTTGCATTTAGTCTCCATTTTTATTTTTCAAATTTTTATTTTATTTTATTTATTTTACTTTCATTTTCAAAAAAAAAAAATAGATAGATTAGGAACTGCCTTAAAATCGATCGATACACACATAGGCATATCGATCGATTCGGATCTATCGAGGCCGCGGGTCATTAACCCCGATTTCCGCCTTTTCACCCGCTCATTTCGCATTCCTCTCCCGAAAACAAAAAACCAATTTTTCTCTCTAGAAACCAAGTCAATTTTCGCCGTTTCTTGCCTCAATCTCTTTGTTTTTCAGTTCTCTATCTCGTTTGTTCATCTACTCACCGATTCTACAAGGTATGAACCCGAAATTCTATATTTTTTGGATTTTTTTTTACTAGGTTTTGACATGAATAAAATCGATAGATTAGGCCTGGATTTGGTCGATTTAGGTTGCTAGTATGATGAAATAGGTTTTAGTATTGTTGGTTTTGCACAAATGATTGTGGAATCGCGATTTGGGATGAATTTCGTGTTGCAGGTTCCGCGATGTAGTGTCGATCGACATGGTTGTTGTCGAATCGATCGATATCGACGCTCAGGAATTGATGTCAAATACGACAATCGATCGATAAAGGGCTACCAAAATCGATCGATTTCTCATCGAGAGAATCAATCGATATAAGAACAATCGATTGCATCTACTAATGGATTATTCTTTTTGTTTGCAGATGAGTTCACGGAGAGACAGCAGACGCGAGAGGAGGACTAAGAGGAGGCTTGTTGGTGTCAAAATCGGTCACGACGGAATCAATGACTGAAACTATTTCTTGAAACAAAAAGTCTCGGATAATTTGAAAAGAAGTTATACGAGATTTTCTCAAATTAGAATATCCACTCTCTGGTGAGGTCGGAAACGGTTATCGCGAAATCTACGGCCAAAGATCCTTCCAAACTCAAAGATTTTCCGCACGAACGACTAACGGGGGAAAGATCGGGCAACGGAAAACCCACGGGACAAGAACCCCGCGCCGGCACAGCGTCATGCGGGCGGCCTGGCGCCAGCGGCACGCGTCAGCGGGCGGCCTGGCGCCGCAACCGCAGCGTCGCGAGCGGCCTGGCGCCGGCGCGCGTCGTGGGCGGCCTGGCCGCGGCACATCGCCACGAAGCCGCCCGGCACGGCGTCATCGAGCCGCCTGGCGCCGGCAGCGCGTCCGCGAGCGGCCTGGCACCGGCGACGCAGCGTCCTGAGCGGCCTGGCGCGGCACCGCCTGGCGCCCGGCGCACGTCCGCGAGCGGCCTGGCGCCGGGCAAGCCGCCTGGTGGCGGCTCGCCTGGCACCGGCGGCAGCGTCACGCGAGCGGCCTGGCGCCGAGGGCAAGCCGGCCTGGCGCCCGGCACGCGTCCATAAGCCGCCCTGGCGCCGGCAAGCCCCATGATGCCGGTCGACGGCCCTCGTCCTGGTCTCGGTCCCATCATGCTCGGTCTGATACCATCTTGGCTTGTTTGGATCGATCCTTGTGAGTTTGGTACGATCACGGCTACGGAATGAACACCTTTCGATTCGGTTGCAATCGTCCTCGATGTTTTACGACAAAAACTAGAAGGATTGGATTTCTCGTAGAAGATATCGTATAAAACAAAGATCGATTAACTTGAACATCGATCCTTTAGGCTATACGGTTTATTTTACGAGAAAGATAGTCTTTTCGAGAAATCGTATGAAACGTTCAACGACTTAAGACAAGTCCACGGACTTACTTACGATTTTAAGAATTCAGGCCCAATCATGCTGTGACGGTTTATCCGATTTCCCGAACATCGGATAAACATCAAGTCACCGAAAAATAGGGGAAAACTCGAGGATAATTACGAAGATCGACGAAAATGGAATACTTCTGAAGAGATAAACTTGGGCCCAAAGGCGAGGTCCATCATCCTAAGGCAAACCGACCTAGGAGTGGGTATATAAGAAGAGCAAGAGCAGAGGAGAAGGGATCCGAAAATCCTAGATTGGAGACCTGAGAGCTCTGTTAGCTGATAGAACTTAGAATTTAGGCGGTTAGACTAGCGAGGCAGGCCCTAGAACGTCTGGCGCCTCCTGCTCGCAATCTCTGATCCTCGGAAGGATCGGACAATTCTTTACTTCAGAGCTCCGCACATAGAAACCCTCGGCGTTATCTTCGACATGCCTGATTCTATGACAAACGCCATACCGACGAACCCGCCCAGATGGTTCGATCTCTTGTTCAATTGTTTCTAAACTGAACTACGTCCGACTTGATCCTCGAAAGGGTACGAGGCAGCCTTTCTTAAGGTCCAGTCCCAAATCTTAACAAAACCTTTTCCGCATTTATTCGTCACTTGTCGTTGGCTGGCGAGAATCCGGACCTTCGTGGAAAGTCAGGTTAACTTGGCTTTCCTCCGCAATCTTATTTATTAAATTTGACGGTGTGAATTTCGGTTCCCACAGTTTGGCTAGAAGGAGGGTGGGACGGATTACTCTTACTCATACCGCCAGCAGATCGAACCGATGTCCGGAAATATGAAAGGAAAAGTTGCAGTTTGCGTCAACGATGGTAAAACAACTCCAGCAGCGACTGTTCCTACGGCCAACGCTTACGCAAGTGCCACGGTGCTCGAGCAAATCAAAAACCTAGCCGCGGCTTTCCGCCACAGGAAGAGCACGAAAACGAGCTCGCAATTTCTCTATCTAAACAGAAAGGGCAACGATAAAATCTATCAAACCCCAAAAATTCGTCTTGTTACCAAGTTAGAGAAATCGCAACGAGCAAGGTTTCTACAAAAAATGTTTCTTTCGAGAACCTCTCGGAAAAATAAAACTTACTCTCCTTGAAACCTTGGGGAAACCCTATATTACTCGCGGAACAGAAGCACGGAAAATCGGTTCACCGATTCCCACTGCCATACTTCTTACAAACAACTCTAGAGGAACAAACGGGAAAACGAAAGGAGGTCGGATCTTGATCTTACTAGGACGACTCGCCATAGGGTAAGATCAGTCTTCCTAGTTCGCCTTAGTAAGAGCCCACTTTGTTCTCCTTTGTGTCTAGGTCAAAATGGCTTTCGTTTCATCTCAATCGGAGTTTCCGTTGAGATTTTACGAAGAGAACAAAGTCACTGTCTCGGCCACCTCGCCGTGGGCAAGGACAAACATTACCGAGGTCACCTCACCCTCCGACATGGCTACCTCGCCCTAGGGCGAACTCACTTTGTTCTCCTTTGAGTCTAGGTCAAGATGGTTTTCGTTTCGTCTCAATCGGAGCTTCCGTTGAGATTTTATGAAGAAAACAAAGTCGCTGTCCCGACCACCTCGCCCATGGGGGAGGATTTCTCTGTCCCGTCATAGGACGAGCCCGGTCCTGTCTCAGTACCATGTATCTTTGCCTGAGTTTTCGTAACTCGATCTTTGAGTCCGTGAGCCCCGGGGATCGACGAAGGCGAGCAACAGCAGCATCGGCGGACGCGGGACACGGCACGGGCGGTAGGACGCCTGGCGCCGGTGGCAGACAAACCACGCCTGGCTGCGAACCGACCACGCGCGCCTGGCGTCGGCAGATCCGACCACGCGCTGGCGCCGGCGGGAACCGACCAGCGCCTGGCGCGGCGAACCGACCCGTCCTGGCGCCGGCGCTGGCGCCGGCGGCGAACCGACCACACTGCGCTGGCGCCGGGCGGCGCTTACGCCGGCGGCAGGCGCCGGCGGCAGGCTCGTCCTCTCCCGTCTGGCGGCCGGCAGTCGTTTCCGTCTGCGCCGGGCGGCAAGGGTCCTGGCGCCCATCCGCAGTCGTCTCGTCATCTCGCAACGGCAACATCTTGGTCCCTTAAACCCATGTTCGGATTGTTCGAGAAAGACGACGATTCTTCCGCAAAGCCTTCTCGATTGTTTAACAAAGTTCGTATTTTAAAATCTAAGTTCGAAGCCTCATTACTCAAAACTCCTTTGGATCAATCCTACGGAAACGAGAGAATTTCTGAACAAAATTACAGCTCTCCGCAGCGAGAGTGTCGGATATTAAAATTCGGTAACATCTTACGGAAACAACTTCCGTAAGATCAAACTCGGCAATATTACGAAACAGAATTCGTAAAGTCAAACAAAATCATATCAAACAACAAGGTCTGAGACTTGACCAGTTCGCTCATGGCTTGACGAATGACATCCTATCCATCGCTCCCTCTTAGCCTGCTTCTCCTTCTTTTGTTTCAACGATTTCGTAAAATCCCTTCTGGAAGTACGAAGAAATGGAGACATGAGCTTAGACGTTGATATCTCTCATTCGCTCCGATATTCTCATCAGGATTTCATCGAAAATCAATTCATACGAAATTCAGTATCAGAATTTTTGAAGTCCTTTGACGTAGAATCAAAAATGGCCATTCTGAAACGCCTAAGAAAACCTTCGATGGAATACACATTCCTTCTCGTGAAAACTATCACTACGGAAGGTGAAACACAGTTCAGAAGACAAAAGAAGAAGAAGGAGGAAGAAGGGGCAATCTCGAATTACCGATGAGACTAAGGTATGTCTGACTTATAAAATTTTGTAAAGGTTTTAATTCTTCGTAGGACAGGAACAAAAACGTCTTGAGAACTGCCGTAGATTTTAGGGAACTTAGGACCTAGGTGGATAGTCTAGCAAGCTAAGTCTTAGGCAAAATTTCTAGTCTTGTTCCATCGTTCCTTGATTGTCCAGGCAGAACATGCAAACTGATCTAGTCTCTCGAAAACCGAAAATGATTGCCGCGCTCAAAAGCATACTCATCCCGCTTCTAAAAGAAAGAAAACGTACACAAGCCTTGAAGAGCGGCTAACCCTTTTCTTTCGTAAAAGAAAAGGGAAGTAGGTGCATTATACTATACCGTATAATCCCATCTTCAAAACTTTTGCTTCAGCATCAGGACAACGCTTTGACAAAGCAAACTCTGCAGCAATAAGATTCGCCTAAAACGCTAGCGCATAGCCCAACCGCTACAAACATAGTCTTGAAAACTCTATCGTCTCGCCGCAAACTCGCGACTAAAACATGTACCAACGTCAGACTAATAGCACGACGGTGAACCGAAAATAACGAAATAACCTTCGTAAAACTCCGTGAGTAATTCAAGCAGCTTTTGTCAAAGGTCGAAATCATAGCGAAACATCTCCCGTGCTATCCGCGGAAACATCGCTACTTTGACAATCTGCGATTTTCTATCTCCATGAAACCGGTCATCCATTACTTTCCTATAACAAGAATATTTTAAACAAAACAGCCTATGGGAAAACATGATCGGTCTCATGCAAAACGATTTCGCGATGCAAAAAGTGAATGAGGAAAACATAATTAGGTCGCGAATATCGCAAGTAATTTGTGAGAAACGCTCTCCGGTTACCTTTGCGAAAACCCCCTTACATCACTTTTACGAAAAATCCTCTGTATGGTCGAGTCAATTCATACAAAGAAACTTTCGTAAAATAAACATAATGGATCCAACGGGTAACTGTCATAGACAGTTTTTGCTCCACAAGGTTTCTGGCTCCTGCTTTCACTCCCGCGGTTCGCGTCCGAGCAGGAAATAATCACGCAGACGAACCCGCACGTGTCCTGCGTCGATCCCTTAAACTTTGTCCCCCTCGGATAAAATGAAACGATTTTCATGCAACAAAAAAATTTTATACGAACCATTCATCGTATAACTGAGACCTAAAGTGGAAGATCGTTTAAAAGCCATCAGCCATAACTCATAAAACTCCGCTATGCTTGGCATGTCTATCTCGCAACGCTTATTTGGCCCTCGCCAACTCGCATTCCGTAAAGCCGGACCTGAATTCGCATCCCCATTAAGGACAATCAAACTAACATGACCTTAATAAGGGTCATGGTCTGATCGTTTACCAACAACTTCCTTGGCAATACGGCGAATCTAGCCTCCATACCAATCTAAAGCTACTGGCGAGCACCGCCCAATCACTTAACGGCTAAAACAACAATCCACGATTTGTTCATAGAGCGCCAAGTGACTATTACGCAAGCAATTTGTCGTATAACCCAGAATCGGAAATCATACGATAAACTCTTCATACCAAAACTCAGTCCTAACAACCATATGGTTAAAAGAAGATTTAAACTTATCGTCAATCGATTAAGTTCTATCGCCCGTAAACACGCATGAAAAGCACTGTGAAGGCCAACACTTCCGAAGCACTTCACGAAGCACTGTGAATGTAGACGCTTCACAGCATCCTTAATATATACAATCAAATCCCGGAAGGCCAACACTTCACGAAGCACTGTGAATGTAGGCGCTTCTCCTGGTCAAACTTACGACCCTTGGTCCTGCGTCCAAACCGAAACAACAGTTTCTGGCTGCGAACGCAAAACATCTCCAGCCGAACATTTCAACCACAAAATGCGGCAAGGAAAACTCGACCTTCAGCACTGCGAGGCGCTAAGCTAGCGGACATTCTTTTCCTCAAAACATTCCAGACGAAATCCTCGTCTCTAGAACTCAAAACATACAAACACACCTCTAAACGGTAACATGCCTCTAAACTGGCATCCTTTCGTTGTTGCTGATCACAACAAACGAACTCTAACGTCCTAAACAGACAAATAGCAGCCCTTCAAGGGTAGGCTCTCTTGCATCCGACAAGGATAAACATAGCGCTATACAAGAAATCAAATTTTGGTTTAGCTCTTAAGTAAAGAAGTAGCTCGACTCCGCAGAAAAATCATATAAGCCGACAACAATTCACGGATTTTAAGCGGTGCGAGTCAGGTTAAAATCAAAACAGGCAAAATGAAAGCCGATTTGTCATCGCAAAGCCTCAGTCCGAGAGTAAACCTAGGTCTTGCCCTAAACCCAGCCACGCTGGATCACAGACATAGTATGGTATACGAGATCAAAATTTGTCTCTTCACTTAAGCCTATTCGTTTCACGAACTTTTCGTAAATAGGTAAACCGCGGAAAATCTCGCTTTATGCAAACAATAGGTACGGTGATCATCAGGGAACTAGGAATGAGACGACAACTCACACCCTCTGTCTCATACTTCGAAAAAACTGAATTTCATAAATAATCGAAAAACAAATACATCAACAACATCATGCTCGAAAGTCTCTCATGACACATAACCAGACCATATAAGTCTCACTGGAAAACAGATCACAAGGGTCTTAAACTCCAAAACAAACTACGGAAGGCTTGATCCCTACAACAAAGTGCGTAGGTAGCCTTGGCGCAGCCCCAATCTTACCACTTTCAAACAGAGCCTTTCAACCATTAATTCCTCCTATCTTACCTGACATGTCTTATCGCTCGCAAGAACATCACGAAGGTTCTAACGAGCTGGGGGGCTAACTGTTGGTGTCAAAATCGGTCACAACGAAATCAATGACTGAAAATCTCTGGAAAGTATTTCTTGAAACAAAAAGTCTCGGATAATTTGAAAAGAAGTTATCACGAGATTTTCTCAAATTAGAATATCCATTCTCTGGTGAGGTCGAAAGCGGTTATCTCGAAATCTGACCAAAGATCCTTCAAACTCAAAGATTTCCGGCCGGCGGCATTAGGCGAAGCGGCAGCGTCCATAAGCGGCCTGGCGCGGCAAGCCCCATGACACCCGTCGGCGGCCCTCGTCCTGGTCGGTCCCATCATGCTCGGTCTGATCCCATCTTGGCTTGTTTGGATCGATCCTCGTGAGTTTGGTGCGATCCGCGGCTACGGAATGAACACCTTCGATTCGGTTGGAATGCGTCCTCGATGTTTCGACAAAACTAGAAGGATTGGATTTCTCATAGAAGATATCATATAAAACAAAGATCGATTAGCGAACATCGATCCTTTAGGCTATCTGGTTTATTTTCACGAGAAAGATAGTCTTTTAGAAATCGTATAAAACGTTCAACGACTTAAGACAAGTCCACGGACTTACTTACGATTTTAAGAATTCAGGCCCAATCATGCTGTGACGGTTTATCCGATTTCCCGAACATCGGATAAACATCAAATCACCGAAAAATAGGGAAAACTTCGAGGATAATTACGAAGATCGGCGAAAATGGAATACTTCCTGAAGAGATAAACTTGGGCCAAAGGCGAGGTCCATCATCCTAAGGCAAACCGACCTAGGAGTGGGTATATAAGGAGAGCAAGAGCAGAGGAGAAGGGATCCGAAAATCCTAGATTAGAGACCTAGAGAGCTCCTGTTAGCTGATAGAACTTAGAACTTAGGCGGTTAGACTAGCGAGGCAGGCCCTAGAACGTCTGGCCGCCTCCTGCTAAAATCTCCGCTCCTCTCGGAAGGATCGGACAATTCTTTTACTTCAGAGCTCCGCACATAGAAACCTTAGGCGTTATCTTCGACATGCCTGTTTCTATGACAAACGCTCATACCAGACGAACCCGCCCAGACGGTTCGATCTCTTGTTCAATTCTTTCTAAACTGAACTACGTCCGACTTGATCCTCGAAAGGGGTACGTAGGCAGCCTTTCTTAAGGTCCAGTCCCAAATCTTAACAAAACCTTTTCCGCATTTATTCGGTCACTTATCGTTGGCTGTCGCAGAGAATCCGGACCTTCAGGGAAAGTCGGGTTAACTTGGCTTTCCTCCGCAATCTTATTTATTAAATTTGACGGTGTGAATTTCGGTTCCCACAAGGCTCGATATGCCGAGCACCTCCAGGGCACCACCCACACCACCATCTTCCTCGACGCCATCATCATCATCACACTCGCCGCCCCGACAGCCCGACGAGCGCTCCCCATGGCCTAGGAACCCTTCCAAGGCCATACAGACGGTGGAGTCTTACCCCGACCCGAGGACAGTGGTCCGTTCCACCGCCTGCACCCACCGTCGGCGTACGGAGAGTTGGGACGACTACGACAGCCTGTTCTACAATGCATGGCTGCGCGTTGACATCACTCCCACCCGCTTCATCGACGAGGCTACCATCAGACAGCTTGGTCTCTGGCATGACTTGAGGGACATGATCAGCCAGCTTGGGTTCGGCACCATGGCCACACACACATACGACCTCTACCCGTCTCTGGTCCGACAGTTCCTCGCCACAGCCGACCACACCTACACCACCACCACTGGCCGCGTCGCGAGTGACGGAGTTCTCTTGTTCTTCGCCAGAGGTGTCAGATACCGGATCACAGTTGCTGAGATCTGCGAGATCTACGGGTTCGATCCTTCTAACACCGCTATGGGTGTCCCTGAGTTTCCGATGATCGGTGACTTCTGGAGGGTCATTGGCACAGGCCACTGGAGCACGACTGTCACTCAGACTGATATCCGTCATCCCACCTTGCGCTACTTCATCAGGGACCTTGCCAGCACTCTGCTGTGCAAGATGGAGTCCAACAAGGTGAGGATTGACGAGCTAACACTGCTGTTCACTGCGATTGACGGAGTTGTAGACCTGCAGGACCAGGACCCAGACCGCGACATGCCCGTAGCGTGGGATCTCTCTTTGCTCAGCACCTGGTGTCGCTGAAGATGAAGCCCTTCAAGGGCACTGGCAGGAAGAAGGAGACGATCGGGAGCCTGCTTACACCGATCTTCCAGCACCTCGGCATCCGCTTGACTGGAGAGCCAGCACGCACCTCCCGCGCCTACTTGGACTTGGCGCATCTGTCTTCAGCCCAGTGGCTGAAGGACGGCTTGCTCTGGAGTTTCAAGAGAGGAGACCGCCTCCGTCTTCTGCAGCTGCCATCCCGCCAGATCACGGACTTCGACGGGAGCATTGACAGGCTCCGATTCCAGCCAGATGAGACATTCCTCCGCAACCTCCAGGACCTGCCACTGAGAGTTCCAGGAGAGCACAGAGCACCAGCTACACAGGGCCAGCCAGATGCACCACTACCCGACTTCCCCATCATGTCATACATTCCGATGCGCGATCACGGGGACTTTCAGAGGTTCGTCGCAGACGCTCTTCAGGCCATCTGGTCCAGAGTGTTTCGCTGTAGGTGCATGAGCAGGAAGAGCGTGAGAGCCCATGATCCAGCAGCGCCAGGTCCATCACACCAGTACCGTCGTGACTCGTCATCAGATGACGAGGAGGCAGCAGAGGACTCCGACTAGTCCTCATATTTCTATCCCTTATTCCCAGACACTTTTATTTTTATTTTTATTTTCATTTTTATTTTGGATTTTTAGGATTTATTACTTTAGACTATCTATTTTTATTTTATGACTTATTATCTATTTGCTTGTGTTTGGATTTTCTAACAGAACTAACAAATGACAGATCAGACGGGTTAGACACCAACAGACGAATTGATGATCTTCTGTCTAACAGCTATCGATCGATAACCTAGACCTGGTATCGATCGATACGAGTTATAATAGGTACGGTTACTCTAGTCATTAACTATCCAATTTTATTTTTCTTTCAATTTTTCACCACACTTAGACAAAATAACACTGGGGACAGTGTCGTTTAAGTCTGGGGGGGTTGTTACATTTTTATATTTTATTTCTTTAAAAGCATTCTTCATTTTTTTCAAATTTCTTTTAAAGCTTTCTTCATTTTTCAAAAAAAAAAAATAAGAATTTATCATTCACCAAATAGAGACAATGATTTCTACATATTTTCTAACCACTCTTTAGCACCATTCTTAGATTTGTTAACTGCAGAATATACTATAGCTGCTAAAGTGGATCACCGGTCACTATGACAATACTTTTCATGATCATCTGAAAGAACCAAAGCTGATTTCCAACCTAACCTGACATTCTCTGCTTGTCTTGGGGCTTGGTATACATGGGATCGGATGCTTCGAACAAGTCTGGATGGTAAAGCCTTGTGTAGATAGTTTTATCACCCTCTCTTTCTCATTTTCGAATTTAGATTTAATATTCAGCTCTTAAAACCAATATATATATATATATATATATATATATTTTTTTGAGCTCTAAGACTAGTTAGTTACTACTTAGGAAGGAATTCGAACAGGGCTTGGCGGTTACCCCCCTCAAGACTTGATTCATAAGAATTCTATAGGTAAAAGATTCAAACAGGACTTGGTGGTTACCCCCTTCAAGACTTGCTTCACAATGAATCCTAGGATATAGGTCAAAAAGAAGTGAACAGGACTTGGTGGCTACAACCATTAAGGCTTGATTCATGGAAGCCTGTCCAATCTCAGTCAGTGTTCTGCAAACAAAAAGCAGACATGAGTAAGAGAGAAAAGGTAGAGAGAGAGGATAGGAACTAACTTTTACCTGCATATCCAGATACTTGTCTGAGCAACCTTGAATCTTGTGATCGATACTCCCAAGGTAAAGCCCGCACTTTTATTTTTATGCACATAAATGAAATCAGTAGAGGGGCTGGCCAGACAGGATTGGTAAGTTGTTGGCTAGATGAACTTGGTTGCTAAGCTAGGATATGGTATAATGTACTTCTGAAGTTAATATATTTTTGATGTGGCTTGCAACAAAGTTGAGGTGGTGATCTTGAGTTAGAGGTTGTTTAAGTCTCACTATTTGGAAACCTCTTCTAGACCTATGTCCTTAAATTTGCTTGAGGACAAGCAAAAGGATAAGTCTGGGGGAGTTGATAAGTCATGGATTTTACCCATTTTCAACCATCATTTTTATATGTTTTTGGAAACAAAAGGACACTTCTAGTGTCTTTTATGAGCTTTTACAGGTTCAGGTACTCTTTGGTGAAATGTGACCATTTTGGAGCAGAAATGGATACTTTAAGGAGGGTTGTAATGGAACGATAACTTAAGCTAATCGACCGATGCTCACCATAAAGCATCGACCGACGAGACACTATATTCATCGATCGACAGGAGCTTGTGACATTGATTGATATGAAAGGCCTCCGAGAATTAATGACGAATTTAATGAGCTAATCATCTCATTAGGGTTTAACTTCTACCAAATGAGTCCCTGGCCTGTTAGGCTATATTAATAGGGTTTTGTATTATTTTAGAGGCAAGACTTGCCTAGAGAACTTTAGACCTAATTTGGAGAGAAGCATCTTGCTACCTTGGAGAGAGCTTAGGAATGGAGAGATAGATCCAAACTGCATCTGAGAGAAGATCTTGAACTCCTTATTTTCTCTACTCTTTTATTGTTTCTCTTATTATTCTATTTAAAAGTATTATTCAAACCATCATGATTTTGTCTTCCATGAATATGTTTGAGTAGTTTCTCTTGTTAGATTTAGGTTTCTCATTAAGGTTATCCATGCATTGCAATTAATTTAATGCTAGGGTGTTTAAAATATAGTTCTTCATTCTAGTTGTTCTTAATGCTAAGTATAGGATTGATCACCCTTGTCTTAGATCTTAGGATTAATTTGGATAAGTGAAAACTTAGCAAATCCCTGAAACCCAAAGCTGGTATGTTCCAATTTTACCTAGAGTGCACGAAAGTGGCCTCTTTGTAAGATTGGAGAACCAATTCAAATCCGATCTTAAAGCTCACTAGAAATGATATCGATCGATAAGCAATCCGCTTGTCAAGCGATACCGCGAAAGGTGTATCGATCGATATTTATATAGAATAATCGATCGACACTTTCTTATACTCATCGAACGATAGTTGATGACTTAAGATCTAGTTGAAGATAATCAATCATTGATTTAACCTTAAGGTTTGAGTTCAGAACTATGAACATTAAAACCCTAGATACCACATGCTAGTTACACCAGAGAAATAACCTAAATCTAGCTTTCCTTCCTCTTGCTTAAAACCTAAACCATTCAATCAAGCAATTACTTGCTTACCCCTTTATTTACTGCTTTAAACTTGTTTGTCTAGCTTTATTTCGAAGACTAAACAATCTATTGTGTAATCCTAGAGTCTCTGTGGATTCGATCCCTAAGTGCTACAACTGAACCTCTTATTTGAGAGAGTAAAGTCACTCCTTAGGGTAATTTGAGTGATATCACTAAGCTTTATTTTCTTGCTTTTTTAAAAAATTGCTTTATTTTGCTTTGTTTTGTTACTAATTCCCTTTTCAAGTGATTGTTCTTTTGCAAGGTACATTCACAAGAGAGGAAGATCATGTTTCTTGACTTGGAATCAATGTTCAAGGCTATTTTGGAGAGTCAAGAAAGGATGATATCTAGAAGCTCCACTTCTTGTGAAAGAGCTTATGAACCAACCACCTCATTGGAGTACCAACCACATGGAGACTTTGGTCAAAGAGACCAATATGGATAAGGTGAGAGATACCAACCTTGGGATGTAGAGTATGAAGAACAAGAAACTAAATTCTCTCAAGCCTCAAATGAAGAAAACATCACCAACATGCTTGAGAAGTTGTTGGAGAATTAAGAAAGGGGAAGGAATGAGATTGAAAGGCAACTTGGTTCTCTTTCTACCAAGATAGATGTTAATAGCAAGGCTCTTAGCTCAAGGTTGGATGGAGTTATAACATATGTGGAGTCCATCAACAACAAACTCTCTCACATGATTGAAGATCAAGAAGAAAGCATAACTCCCCTTTACAACACCAACACTTATGAAGAACATACCATGGATATGGAAATTGATGTTGAAGAGGATATTCAACTCAAGGATGGATTTCAACAAGAAGCTGAAGACTCTATACATG
This sequence comes from Brassica nigra, assembly GCA_016432835.1. Lineage (NCBI taxonomy): Eukaryota > Viridiplantae > Streptophyta > Magnoliopsida > Brassicales > Brassicaceae > Brassica > Brassica nigra. Next base: position 39,095,154 of record CM028247.1, read on the forward strand.
AGCTTGAATTACTCATTGGATGCATGGTAGATGAGAATCTTGTGGTAAGATATGAAGACCAAGTTGAACAAACTACATTCATGGGTTATTCAACAAAGAGCAAAGATGAAGAAGTAAGCTTGGTTGGAAGAGTCTTTGAAGATCTTTGTGATGATGGTTTGGTTGTTGAATGCATAGAGGAGACAAGAGAGGTCTCATTGGTTATGGATGAGTTCTCAACCAAGGAAGAATTGCATGTGAAGATTACTTCCAAGAAAGGAACAAGGGGTGAAGAGTCTAAGGAGAATCAAGTGATTCACATTGAAGAATCTCCAAAAGAGGTGAAACAAGAAGACTCTCCTATGGACAAACCATTTGAATACCATTTAGGTATACTCTCTACCAAAGAACTCATTGTTGATGATCCAAGGAAGGTACCCTTTGAGGAGATTAGGATGAATGAGTTTAGAGGTTGGTTCTATGATGAGTATGATCCTGGTGATCCGGTTTGGTGATAGCTATGCTCAAATTACCCTAGAGAAACCTTACTATCATTAAAAGAGGTCAAGTTGTAGTACTTAGGGATCGAATCCACATGGAGCGATGGAACACAAAAGATCTTATTATAACTAAGCTAGGTCAAAGATTTCAAAGCAGTAAATTGCAAATAACTTAAAACTGGTGAGCAAGACAATTACTCAAGTGATTGATTTGGGTGTTAACTAAGATGGTGAAGGTGTTAGATCTAGGATTACTATTAAGGTTGTCAGGATTATAATAGTATGAATGCTTATATGAGATGCTTGCATAATATTAAAGAACCCAACGAAGCCATAGTCCGACTGTCGTCACCGACTATCTTACACTAGAATTGATGAATCTCCAATGAGAATCAACCAAAAGGCGTCAATCGACCTGCCAATGCACGTATCGATCGATGATGCCTCTCGTAAATTGATTGATGACTCTATAGGAGTATCGATCGATACGATACTAGCGAGCTTTAAGCGTGTGGTTGAATACAGTTCACTAGAGAATTTGCCAAGTCAGCTGTCGCTTGTTCCCAGCAGAATTCTTAGCTCAGAGAAGATAGATCCAACGATGTTATCTCTGTATTCATGTATAGGTTAGCTACTCCTACACAAGCATTAAGAATGATCTCCTAAGATGAATATCACATGCTCAAGTATTTATATTTGGGGCTAATCCGTCAACCTATTTGAATCTTAAATCCAACAAAAGTCTTTACTCAGACATGGCTGAGTAGAACATCATAACAATAAATATAAAATGCATATATAGAATAGAATAGAAACAATGGTGTTCAAGAAAGCTCTCAATATATGTAACTCTCTCTCTCACAAAACAAAGAAAGGTAGAAGTAGAAAACCCTAAGAAAATTGTGTAAAAACTATATCTTTGCCAAAACACTTAGGCAAGACTTAAATACTTAGGAATAAATAGGTTAAAACTCGTCAGGGGCATTCTGGTAAATAGATGATTGCTTGGGCTTCAAGTCGGCTGTGATCAAAATGGGCTTCTGCGGCTTGAATATCGATCGATTACATAGGATGTGTATCGATCGATGCATCTCTCTCCGTGTCGACCCTGAGGGGGTCGATATGGCCTCCTCGGGTGATATCTCTAAAATGCTCCAAAATGCTCCTAAAACATCATCTTTCTTCCAAATGCTCCTGAACCTGAAAATATGCTAAGTAGACTCCAAAACATACTAGATATATCCTAAAACTCTCAGATATCAGGGGTAAAATAGGGTCAAATATAAGGTCTATCAACTCCCCCAGACTTAACCTTTTGCTTGTCCTCAAGCAAAGACAATGGTAGTCTCTCTGATAAGCTTTTACGAAAAACAGGGACTCAAAATAATTCAAAGATCTTAGTCATTTCTTTCTAGTAGTGCAAACCAAATATAAGTCATTCTAACTACAAAAGTACATTATACCATATCCTAGTATAGCAACCAAATTCATCTAGCCAGCAACTTATCAAATTCTGAATGACTCACCCCTCTACTAACCTCATTTCTTTGCATAAATAAAAGTGTAGGATTTACCTTGGGAATATCGATCAGAGGACACATGAATTCTTACTCAAACAAGTTTCTGAACACACATGTAGTCTTCTCTGATTCCTTTCTCCCTTTTCTCTCTTCTCTGATTCCAAATGGTTTCAATCCCAATGAACAATGATGGAGTACATCTTGTTCATCTTATTGACCTCTATATCTTTTTTTTATTGACAAAGTGTAGGCAAATAATGGGGTCTTTGGTAATTTACCTATCCCTTGCTTCCACAATGTGTGATCATTCCTTTGAATCAGAATAATGGGGTCCTTGGTAATTTACCTATCCCTCTTCATCTCAGGAAATCATTTCAATCTTTTCATTCTTTGGTGGATGCTGAAGAGAGAAGAGAAGGGGATCAGAAACACACAGACTTTTATTACCTTCCAGAACTTGCAGGAGGAATCTGATCCAATGTATACCAAGCAGGTAATGTCAGTATTAGGTTGGAGGTTACCTTTGGTTCCTTCAAACATTCTTAGCAAGTGCTAGCATAGTAGACTGGCTGATCCACTTTAGTATCTCTAGTACCTCTGCAATCAAATGAATCTAAGACTGGTCTAGAAAGTGATTAGATGACAAATATTTAATTAAATAGATTATTGCCCCTTTCTAAACTTAATAAAAATTTCAAATAAGACTCCAAATAGTAGATAAACAATAGATAACCATTAGTAATCCCCCCAGACTTAAATTACACCGTCCCCAGTGTAAAACAGTCGGAGTTTAAAGAAAATCAAACATAAATGTGAAATTGAACAAGTTAGAACGTTATACCTGACCGATACCATATCGATCGATGTGGATGAACTCGTGTCGATCGTGGCGGATTTAGTTTTGTCGATCGATGTCGACTTGGTCGCGTCGGTCGATAGAGAAAGTAAACGTCAACTCGATTTTTTTTTTTGCATAAAAAATAAAGTAAAATACCTAGTAGTAGTGTGTTGCCTCCCACTCAGCGCTTTGTTATAGTCATTTAGTTTGACTTTGGAGGTTGAATGGCTAGTTGGTGTGAAAGGAGTTGTTTGCTTGTGTGCAAACATCCTCTGGATCTGTGGACTTAGTGGCAATGAGGCTTCTTGTGGCATCATCTGACTTGGTCCATCTCTTCTTCATGTCTTCTAACTCATCTTTCAATAAGTGTAGCCTCTCCTGTAGATCATCAATGTTGAACTGCTGATCTTCAAGCTGATCATATGTCTTCAATGATGTTTCTGGCAGTTCTTCATGTAGCATATCCATTCTGTCTGTAAGGTGTTCTTCTCGGACTGATGGTGTATCAGTATCGATCGATGCTGTTGCTTCGACGTCGATCGATGTCTTGATGCCCATGTCGATCGATGCACGTGGTGCCATATCGGTCGATGTGAAGTGTGATGGGCGAGTCGCAAGTTGTCTCTGGATAGCTGTGATCTTCTCTTCTATCTCTTCTGTTCTTGTCTGTAGATTTGCAATACTGTTGTCAAAAGGATAGTAGATGTCATCATACCTCTTGTAGGATTGTGTCTCTGAATGATCTAAAGCTTCATAGATCTCAGCTATCATCTTGTTGACTTCTATCTTGGTGTATATAGCTTCTCTTATGTGAAAGGTTGGCTCTTCTCTTGTGTCTGTCCAACGTCTCTTCTTGTTATGATAGGTATCATAGGCTCTAGATCCATACTTTGGTTTGTAATGAAACTCCTTGTTCCATCCATCGTCCATATCGATTGATCGGTAGTGTGTGGTGTCGATCGATTTGGACCACTTCTGCCTGTTGCGAAGTACATGCAACTCCTTTTGCATCAATTTAATGCCATCAATTGTCCATCTAAGGTTGGAACTGAGGTGTGCGTAGAATAGATCAAGAGCATCCTCCAAATGCGAATTCTTCCCATTTGTTGTCTGTCTTGGCAGTATTTAGAATCTTTGTTTTCATGGTGTTGAATTCTTCTTTGATAGAGGTATCGAGCGATGTGTTGTCCTTGCTGTCGATCGATTCATTCTGATGCTCGGCTGGTTCTTGGTCAGGATCGATCGATGTGCTGGTAGGCATGTCGGTCACATCGGTCGATGGCAATGTCTTTAGGTGAAAATCAAGCTGGTTCTGAATCGTGCCCATCTCCTGCTGAAAAGCATCCATACGTTATTATAATGCAATCACATCATCAATCATGGGGTAGTAGGAACTACCAAACTTCTCCTTGTAGGAATCTAACTTTTCTTCCAATCTGGTAAAGCGTATGTCGATCGATTGTCTGTAGTGACTATCGATCGATGTAGGATGGCTGTTAAAAACGATTTTCCACTTTAGGTTTCATTTATACGATGAATGGTTCGTATACTCCTTTGGTTGCATGAAAATTGCTTAAGATGCGTTGCGATCGTTTCTCGGTTTTTCGAGAGATTAGATCGGTTTGCATGTTCTGCCTGGACAGTCAAGGAAAAATAGAACAATACTGGAAAAATTGCTTAAGACTTAGCTTGCTAGACTATCCACCTAGGTTCTAGGTTCCCTAAATTTTACAGCAGTTTTCAAGACGTTCTCATTCCTTTCCTACGAAAAATTAAAAACCGATAAAATTTTCTGAGTCGGGCATACCTTAGTCTCATCGATGATTCGAGATTGACTCTTCTTCCTTCTTCTTCTCCTCTTGTTTCCTGACCGGAGGGATTTTGCGAGATCGTTGAACCAAAAGAAGGAGAAGCAGGCCACAAGGGGCGTCTAGGAAAGAGGAAGCAATGGACAAGACGTCATTCGGGTTTAGTTCGTCAAGCTATGAGCGAACTGTTCATGTCCCAGACCCTATTGTTTCATGTGATCTTGTTTAAATTTTCGACCCTATACGGAACGTCGATGTTATAACCGTGGATCTGAGGATTGAGTTATGGAAATTTCGGACGAAGACGCATGGTCACGAGATAAGACCGGTTTCAGAAATAATCGTCGGAAGCTTGATCGTGCTCGCTGGGCGAGCTTTCCAAAGCCTTGGCCGAACTTGCATGGCGAGTTGATCCATGACGGGGTCGTACTCGCCGGGCGAGCTGACCCATGTCATGGTCGAGCTCGCCGGCGAGTTAGCCCGTGCTCGCCGGGCGAACTCCCTTGTCTCGGGCGAGCTCGCTGGCGAGCTGGCCCTTGCTCGCCGGGCGAGCTGGCCCGCGCTCGCCGGGCGAGCTCTCCCTTGTTTCGGTCGAGCTGGCCCACGCTCGCCGGGCGAGCTCTCCCTTGTCTCGGTCGAGCTCGCCGGCGAGCTGGCCCGTGCTTGCCGGGCCAGCTGGCCTGCGCTCGCCGGGCCAGCTCTCCCTTGTATCGGGCGAGCTCGCCGGGGAGCTGGCCCGTGCTCGCCGAGCGAGCTGGCCCGCGCTCGCCGGGCGAGCTGGCCCGCGCTCACCGGGCGAGCTGGCCCGCGCTCGACGGGCGAGCTCTCCCTTGTCTCGGGCGAGCTGTCCCGTGCTTGCCGGGCGACCTGGTCTGCGCTCGCCGGGCGAGCTCTCCCTTGTCTCAGTCGAGCTCGCCGGCCGGCAAGCTGGCCTGTCCTTGTCGGGCAAGCTGACCCGCGCTCGCCAGGCGAGCTCTCCCTTGTCTCGGTCGAGCTAGCCGGCGAGCTGGCCCACGCTCGCCGGGCGAGCTCTCCCTTGTCCTGGTCGAGCTCGCCGGCGAGCTGGCCCGTGCTCGCCGGGCGAGCTGGCCCGTGCTGGCCGGGCGAGCTGGCCCGCGCTTGCCGGGCTAGCTCTCCCTTGTCTCGGTCGAGCTCGCCGACGAGCTGGCCCGTGCTCGCCGGGCGAGCTCACCCTTGTCACGGGCGAGCCCGCCGGCGAGTTGGCTCGTGCTCGTCGGGTGATCCGTTTCGGTTACTCGTTTTCGAAGTTTTGACCGAGATTTGGTTCTTCCGAGGATTTTCGGGAATCGATTCCGTCGTGACCGATTTTGGCCCCAACAAAATGTTGCCGAGTTTAATTATACAAAAGCTGTCTTGTGAAATACAGTCGAGTATTATTTTACGAAAGGTGTTCCGTAAAATGTTATCGAATTTTAATATCAGAAACTTTCGCTGCGGTGAGCTGTAATTTGTGAATAAAATTCATCAATAATTTTGTCGTTTCCGTGGGATTGATCCGAAGGAGTAGTTTCTCCGAATTAAGCTTAGTGGAAAAATCGAGAGTTCGCGCAGCGTTATGAAATTCTAGGTTTTGGAAGACGTCTTAGCAGTGAGGGATACGACCTCTTGTTTTGGCTTTGTTTAGTCTTCTTTAACCGTCTTAGGTTTCCAGTGATTTTATACAATTCAACTCCGTTTTTTTTTTTCAAAACTGGCCGAGAAGGACCGAGTTGGCCGTATGGCGAGTTTGTCGAGAAGGGCCGAGCTCGCTGTGTGGTACGCTGGTCAGGACAGTCGGAGATTTGTGCTTCCTCGGGATAGTTCGGTCGATTGGGAAGTATTGGTAAGCACTTTTTCCGTCTCGTCGTTTGTTTTCCCGAGAACTGTCCGAAAGAAGTACGGCAGTGGGGAATTGATGACCCGATTTGTCGTGCTTCTTTTTCACGAGTAATCTACGGTTTCCCCATGGTTTCGAAGAGCAAGTTTTATTTTTTCGAAAAGTTCTCGCAAAAACGTTTTTCGGTATAACAATTTCTCGTTGAGATTTCTTTACCTCGATAACTAGATAGATTTTTTTTGGGGTTTGACAGATTTTATCGTTGCCCTTTCTGTTTAGATAAAGAAATTGTGAGCTCGTTTCTGTGCTCTTCCTGTTGCGGAAAGCCGCGACTAGGTTTTCGATTTTTTTGAGCACTGCGGCGTTTGCCCAAGCGTTGGCCATATGAGCAGTCGCTGCTGGAGTTGTTTTACCAGCGTCGATGCAAACTGCGAGTTTTTATTTCGTATTTCAGGACATCGTTTCGATCAAGCGTTTTGCGGCCGTATGAGTAAGAGTAATCCGTCCCACCCTCCTTGTAGCACCAAACTGTGGGAACCGAAATTCACACCGTCGATTTTAATGAATAAAATATGGAGGAAAGCAAGGAAAACCTTACTTTCCTTGAGGTCCGAATTCTCTGCGACAGCCAACGACAAGTGACCAAATAAATGCGGAAAAGGGGTTGTTAAGAGTTGGGACTGGACCTTAAGAAAGGCTGCCTACGTACCCCTTTCGAGGATCAAGTCGGACGTAGTTCAGTTAGAAAGAATTGAACAAGAGATCGAACTGCCTGGGCGAGTTCGTCTAGTACGAGCATTGGTCATAGAAACAGGCATGTTGAAGATTATGCCTAGGGTTTCTATGTACGGAGCTCTGAAGTTAAAGAATTGTTAGATCCTTCCGAGAGGAACAGAGTTCTGCGGATAAGATAAAACTAGAACAAGAGGTGGCCAGACTCTCTGAGTTCTGCCTTGCTAGCCTAACCACCTAAGTTCTAAGTTCTCTAAGCTAGGAGGAGTTCTCTAGGTCTCCAATCTCGGATCCCTTTTTCTTCTGCTCCAGCTCTCCTTATATAGTTGCTTTAGGTCGGTGGCCCGTTTATTCCTTTGCCTTCGGGCCCAAGTTTATCTCTTTTTTGGAATATTCCATTTTCCGTCGATCTTCGTGATAATCCTCGAATCTTGACATTTATTTTCGGAAACTAAACATTTATCCTACTTCCGAGAGTTAGGATAAATCGTCATAATTCCTATGGGATTGGATCCCCTCTGAGATCGTAGGTGGGCCTCTAGACAAAATTGGATCCCTGCGGACCGTTTTTAGGCCTTTGGGCGTTTATACGATTTTCTCAGTTTTAGTCGTATAACTTCGAGAATAACCTTAATCGAAACGAAGCGAGAAGTATGTGGTCCCGAAGGTCGGACGTCACAGCTATACGGAAGGTACGGGAGTTGAAGTAAGTTGGACAGGTCGGGATCAGGTCAGCTCGTCGGTAAAGCCGACCTGCGTGCTGGTCGAGCTCGCCGGGCGAGTACACCCACGAGGTTGCCGGAACAGTGACTTTGTTCTCTTCGTAAAATCTCAACGGAAACTCCGATTGAGACGAAACGAAAGCCATTATATCTACACTCAAAGGAGAACAAAGTGAGCTTGTCCTAGGGTGAGTTGGGAAGACTGAGCCCGCCCTATGGCGAGTTGACCTGGTAAGACCAAGCTCCGACCTCCTTTTGTTTTGCCGTTTGTTTCCCGAGAGTTGTTTGTCGGAGAGATTAGAAATTCTATTTCAAGAACTTGTCGTATAACCTCTTTTCGATTTATACTAGACTTTTTGTTCCGAGAAATACTTTCCAGGGACTTTCAGGCATTGATTCCGTCGTGACCGATTTTGACCCCAACAATACTTAACCTCTGCTCTTTTTGAAACAATTTCTCATTAAGACAGTGAACTAGCAAACTATTTCAAAGATGCAAATTTTAGATTGAGGGCTCTTGCATATTTTTCAGAAGACAGATATGATATCATGATAAACAGTTTCACATAATCCTTTAATGGCAAGCTTAGGATGAAAGAGCGTTTCATGTTGTTTAGTTTTCTGATCTTAATAGAAAAATGTTTTCAAGATGGTCTGCAGAAAGGCGAGAAAAATCTGCCTAATTGAAAACAAACCTCACACCAAAATTTGGGCTCATGATGCAGTTGAGACACACGAACATGAGTGAAATAACTGTGCAACATATTGGTTCAAACCGTAGCCATGTTATGGGTTGAGAAATTAAAGGGGTTATTGTATTAGAGATTTGATAAAATTTTGAGGGTTTATTTTTGTCATCAACTTGAAAACAGACTTATATTGACTCTGTAAACCACACCGGTAACTCCACATCCATGTGAATGACGAAAGACGGTTGCTTTCTAACACTCCGTGCCAGACTATCCGCTCTCAAATTATGCGCTCGTGGTACATGAATGATCTCTGAGCTGAGAAAAATTTATTGCAGGGTCTTGATATCTTTCAAATAACTTGCAAAATCTGGCCATTCTTCTGGTTCTGAAACCATCTTCACCAATTGAGAACAATCCGTTGCAAACGTGACCCAAAACTGACGTAAATTCTTCATACACTCCATTGCCCAAATTAGCGCCTCTACCTCCGAATGAAGAGGAGAAAGGCTCGCTGTTACGTTCCTAGCCCCCATCAGTCCCTCAAAAACATTGTAGAGTGCTATACCAGCCTTGCCCGGAAAAAATTTCTTTAAGTTTCTAAGAACCATCTGTAAAACACCACTGCCCTGGGATTGTTCGTAGATTTAAAACCTTTATATGTTGTACTCCTCCCTGTGGAGTCAATACTTGTGCTTCTGTCCAAAGTGTTTACTCTGTTTCCGGAAGTTTGAGCATTTCTCTGGGATCAATGTCCAGATTACTAAAGACCTTATTATTCCTACCTTTCCAAATGTACAACAAAATCCATGCAAATTGATGATCGTCCATTTTTGCACTCTCCAAAATAGATGATCCATATTTGTACAGAGAGACTCAGTGGGAAAAATAGCTGGATTGGATGGTATCTGTGAGAGCGCCCAAACCTGACGTGTTGGAGGACATTCAAAAAACACATGGTTTATCGATTTCTCCGAAGCTCCACATGTAGCATAACATAGATGCCCTTGCAGACCTCTCGCATGCAAGTTTTTCTTAACTGATATACACCCTGACACCAATTGCCATAAAAAATGCTTAAGCTTAGGAGGACACAGTACTTTCCAGCATAATGCTTTCAGAAGATCAACTGTGGGCCTGAACACCACTGTTGTCTTTTCCTTTGTCTGGATAAACCCTCTCTACCTGGTAACCTGATTTGACCGTATATTTCCCATTTTGTGTGAAATGCCATCCATCTTTATCCATCAAATGTGACCTGCTCAGTGGTATACTTTCAATAATCTTTACATCATGGGATCCACTAAAGCCCGAATTTCCTGTAAGTTCCATGTTTGCGTAGTTGAATCTATGAGAGAGTCAACTGTAATATCTGGGTGACTGTTTTGTTGATTTTTATTTGCTGGTCTCGGACGAGTGGTTGGGAGCCAGGGATCATTCCATACAGAGAAATATGATCCTGATCCCACCCTTTTAATTAGTCCTTTCCTAACCAGAGATCTAGCAGAAGTAATACTCCGCCAGCCATCTGACGGAGAATAAGATCTAATCGGTGCCAGGGGTGAAGCGTTCCTGTAGTACCGTCCTTTAAAACTAGAGAAAATAGAGTATGTGGCTTCTCGATCAGACGCCATAGTTGCTTACCAAGCATCACCGTGTAAAAATCAATTAGATCTTTGAACCCCAAAACCTCCTTCATCCTTAGTTAGGCATACTTGATCCCATGATTTCCAGTACATACCTTTTGTACTTCCTTACCTCCTTTAGTAAAGAACTTAAAAGCCCAACCATTGGCCCTGCTATTCAAACGCTCCTGAACAAATCCAAAAACTTGTATCTTAGAGCCTCCAAGATTCTCTGGCAGTCCTAGATAAGGTCCCATTCCTCCTATATTCTGTATTCCCAAGATATCTCTCAATTCCTGCCGGCTAGTCTCCTTAATCTAATGGCCAAATTGAATCGAAGATTTTTGAAAATTTATTTGTTGACCTGATACTGCCTCGTACTCCTTTAAAATCTTAAGAATGGTTTGACACACTTCCTTTTGTGCCTTACAAAAGAAGAGACTATCATCTGCAAAGAGAAAATGAGATATCGATGGACAAGCTCGGGCAACCTTCATTCCAGTTAATTGTTTCCCTCTTTCAGCGTTTTTGATGTTTGCAATTAAAGCCTCAGTACACATGATAAATAAATAAGGTGATAAAGGATCCCCTTTCCGTAAACCCCTATGTGGTATTATTAGACCACGTGGTTGACCATTTAGTAACACCTGATATTGAACCGATGAGATACACTCAATCATAAACTCACTACAAGAAAACACGCCGAATTCCGACGGAGGTTCCGACGGAACCAATGGTCGTCGGAATTTTGTGACGGATTTCCGACCAATTTCAGACGAAATCAAAAATATTGCAGTCGTCGGAATATTCCGACGGAATTCCGACAAAATGAGGTTCGTCGGAATATTCCGACGACTTTCAGACGATATTCCGATAAAAAATATAACCGTTAGGGTCGTCGGTATTCCGTCGGAATATTCCGATGAAATTCCGACGAACCTTGTGACCGTTGCCGACAAATATATATATTACCGTTTTATAGCCGTTTGAGATTTGAAAATACCGACGGAATTCCGACGAACAACATTATGTCCGTCGAAATTCCGACAGAAAGTCGTTGGACAGCCGTAAGCAATTTCCTATAAAAGCAACCCTTCCTCATTCAACTCATTCACTCCTCATTCTCTCCTCATTCTCTTTAATCATAACAATTCCGTAATAATCATGTCTTCAAGAGCTTATTATCGTTCGTGGATGGATAAACCTCATTTCGATCCCAACACCAATTTGCTTACGGATGAATACGTTCAAGGGATTGGAGAATTCATGAGGCTTGTTCAACAGCAACCGGATGCAAAAAGTGGTATGTTAAGATGTCCCTGCTCTACTTGCAATAATAATAAGGTTATAAAGGAATTTGATGTTTGGACTCATTTGTATATAAAAGGGTTTTCACGTAATTATAAAGTTTGGTACCTTTATGGAGAAACTGGTTATGAATATGGTAGTACTAGCGAACCTCAGCCTGTTAGCGAACCTCAGCCTGATATTAGGTTAGAAGAATCTAGAATGGATATAGATTATAGTGTAGGTACTGAGCAGATGGTACATGATCATTATAGAGGGAAAGAACCAAATCCCGAATCTAGGAGATTTTTTGACATGTTGGATGCAGGAAAACAGCCTTTGTATCCAAATTGTAGAGATGGTCATTCAGTCTTATCATCTGCAACAAGATTAATGGGTATTAAGACAGACTATAATTTGGCGGAAGAATGTATGGATGCGATTACTGATTTTGTCAAAGGTATTCTACCTGAGGATAATCTTGCACCGGGTTCATACTACGAGGTTCAGAAACTTGTTGCCGGTCTTCAACTACCGCACGTGATAGATGTATGTATTGACAACTGCATGATCTACTGGAAGCGGATGAGACACGAAATGTATGCAGATTTTGTGGAAACCTCGTTATCGAGACGAGGGAAGAGTTCCGATCCCGCTCAAAAGAATGTGGTATTTGCCTTTGACGGAAAGATTGAAGAGGTTGTATCAGTGTGAGCGCACAGCAAAAGCAATGAGGTGGCATGCAGAGCATTCCACAAATGGTGAGATTAAACATCCTTCGATGAAGGCTTGGAAACATTTCCAGTCAACATATCCAAAATTTGCGGAAGAGAGAAGAAATGTTTATCTTGGTTTATCTACTGATGGTTTCAGCCCAGTTGGAAAGCATGGAAGACAGATTCTCTATGGCCGTTATTGTGACACCGTACAACTTACCGCCGAGCTTGTGCATGCGGCGAGATTTTGTTCCTCTCAATTCTCGTCCCCGGGCCCGATCATCCTAGAAGATCACTAGATGTGTTTCTTCAACCACTGATATATGAGTTGCAACAACTATGGGCACATGGTTTTGAGACATACGATGTTTCGTGCAAAGAAAACTTTCAGATGCGGGCAGTACTTATGTGGACAATAAGTGACTTTCCGGCATATGGTATGTTATCTGGATGGACAACACATGGGAGGCTATCATGTCCATATTGTCAAGATGACACAGATGCTTTCCAACTAAAGAACGGAAGGAAAACGTGTTGGTTTGACTGCCACAGACGATTTCTACCACCTGATCATCCATACCGCAGGAGTAAGACTTCGTTTAGGAAGAACAAGCAGGTGTTTGATGGTCCACCTGAGGAAGTTAGTGGGAAAGATTTGTTGAACCAGTTTAGGGATTTTGGTGCAGAAAGGACGCCAGATGTAGGTGGACATGAAAATATTCGAAGTTAATGCGGTTGGAGAGCTACATAACGGCACAAAAGAGTATTTTCTGGATCTGCCATATTGGGAGAGTCATCTATTGCGGCATAATTTAGATGTCATGCATATTGAGAAGAACTTCTTCGACAATCTGATGAACACAGTCCTTAACATCCAAGGTAAAACAAAGGATAATTTGAAGTCAAGGTTGGATTTAGTCGATATACGTGATCGTTCTGAACTTCATGTTGATGAGAACGGTGCGGCCCCTTTTCCCATTTATCGGCTGGATGGTGCGGAAAAGAAGAGTTCTTTGATTGGATTACGATAAAGTAAAATTTCCTGACGGATATGCATCAAATTTGGGAACTGCGTTGATAGAAGCGAAGGAAAGTTTACTGGATTGAAGAGTCATGATTGTCATGTAATTATGCAATGCCTCCTTCGTTTGCTTTTCAGCATTATTGCCACGTAATGTTCATGAAGCAATTGCAGGTATCTTATATTTTATAATTTAATTTATTTTTATATTTAACAATTATGCTTATAAAAACTTAATACTTTTGAAAATTATGTCTTTTATCTATGTAGGGATAAGTGTTTTCTTTTACTTTATGCAGCAGAGTATTGATTGAAGAGGGTATTGATAATTTGAAGAGAAAAGCACCAGTCAGCATGTGCAACCTCGAAGATATTCCCTCCATCATTCTTTGATGTAATGGAACATCTTGCTATTCATCTCAAGAGAATTGGAACTTGGTGGTCCTGTTCAGTACAGATGGATGTATATTTTGAGCGCTATATGTATCATCGAAGAAGATGGTCAAAAATCAAAGCAGGGTGGAAGGATCTATAGTGGCACAGGTGATCAACGAAGAAACTGCAATCTTTGCTGAAAATTATTTTCCACCAGAAGTGCATACAAAACACCAAAGACCTGCTCGGCATGATGACAGAGGGGAGAGAGCAACATATCATGTTACTGTCCCAAGCATGTTCACGGAAATAGGACGACTTAGTGGAAAATTCACGAAGCGGAGACTTACGGACACCGAGCACGCCATTTGCAAACATATTTGCTCACTAACTGTGAAGATGTTCTACAATATGAGAGGTAAAAATATTTATTCGTTTACATTGTTAGATAATAATATTCAATAAATTTATTTCATATTGATAATTTTTGTATATAGTGTATATATGGCGGAGTTGCGTATGACTCACAGGCATGCGACAGAAGATGAGCTTCAACAACTTAGAGATAACCCCTAAACACTAAATCGTCGGAATTCCGTCACAATATGTCGTCACTATTTCGTCGGAAATTTCTGACGGACTCGTGTTCCGTCGAATATCTATTTTACCCGGAAAACCAAACCGCTGAAATTTTTCGCAAACCGCCATTCAGTATATATTTATAGATTCCGATGGAATACTGACGAACCCGTGTCCGTCGGAATCTATAAATATATTAACCTTCCCTTTCTTCTTCGTTTCATCCACCGCTCTCTCTCTCTCTCTCTCTCTCTCTCTCTCTCTCTCTCTCTCTCGTTTCTCTCCTCGCTTCTATCACCGGCGAAGCCTCTCCTCAGTCTCATATCTCTTCCCCAACCTCCAAATCATGTAAGATTCAACCTTCCCCTTGTTCTATCTCAATTTTCTAGGGTTTTGGAAGTTAGATCTCTGATTTTAGGTTGTTTTGGATAGTTTAGGATGTATAAGTTAGGATTATTGTTCGGATTTTGTGTTTTGGTTGAAATTAAAAATGTTTTTCAAGTTTTAAAACGTTTTTTGATTTTTAAAACGTTTTTATGATTTTTATAAACGTTTCTATGAATTTTGAAAACGTTTTGATGATTTTTAAAAACGTTTTTTTTGATTTTTCAAAACGTTTTTATGATTTTTCAAAACGTTTTTCAAGTTTTAAAACGTTTTTTGATTTTTAAAACAGTTTTGATTTTAAAACGTTTCTATGAATTATAAAACGTTTTGATGATTTTTAAAAACATTTTATGATTTTTCAAAACGTTTTGATTTTTAAAACGTTTTATGATTTTTCAAAATGTTTTTCAAGTTTTAAAACGTTTTTATTTTAAAAACGTTTTTGATTTTAAAACGTTTCTATGAATTTTAAAACGTTTTGATGATTTTTAAAAACGTTTTTATGATTTTTCAAAACGTTTTTGATTTTTAAAAACATTTTTTGATTTTTAAAACATTTTTTTTTTGTTTCCAGTAATAAATTATGTATAATAAAACGTTTTTATTTTTGTTTAGGTCGGACGATGTCCCCCCTACTCGTTTGCACGGAGTTCCGCGAGCAGTTCCGTGTATCCCGTGGATCGATCGTTCGGAACAAAACTCCGTACCGCTATATTCCCGCTCCAGCCTCCCGCTCCACCTCCCACTCCAGCTCCCGCTGCCCCTCCCGCTGGAGTCATGCCAGTTGAACTATTGGTTCAACAACCAGGTCGAGAGCATCTCCCGGTTTTCCAACAATACCCACGACGAGGACAGAGCACTTAGTTAGTATTTTTTTTATTTGTAGTATTATGTTTTTTTCCATTAATTATCTTGCTAACTTGTATTTTTTAAAGATTCACCAAGTCGAGGAATGGCATTAGCAGATGCATCAACCAGATGATGTATTCCATGCTCCATTATGGATATCCGAAGTGTAGTGTGATCCCTCGTGATCTAACGAGTTGTGGTTTCGTCACTTTGCGGTATAGTAATTCTTCAATTTTTTTTAAGTATTTACATTTTTTTAAATATCTACTTATTAAATGTTATGTTTTTGTAGCAAGAGTTCAACTGGCATTCGATCTTACGGAAACAGTCCGTAAGAAATTCAACGAGAAGGCCATGGACTCTTATACGAAGCAGATTAACGCGTGGAAGACAGTTTGGCAGAAGAACAAGAGGCCACGGTACCTCAACGGGACGGTGTGGGACCAGCTGATAGCTCATTGGGAGAAGGAAGAAACTGCCGAGACGTCTACTAGGAACTCCAAGAACCGGAGGAGCGATCGTGGCGGGAAAGGTATGTATGTGCATAACCTCGGCGCCTGCTCCATGTCTACTAAGGAGGATGATCTTGTAAGTTTTTTTTTTAATTATTTATCTTTATATTTATTTAAATAAATATTTATATATTCTTGGCTAATTAATATTGGTGGTTTTTCAGGTCGAAGCAAATGACGGTAATCCCGTTGATTGTCTCCAACTCATTAAGGCGGCTCACACTAACAAGAAGACGGGTCAGATTCAGGACGCCGTGATCAGAGAAGTCGTTGATTTGGTGCAAACTGAAATAGTTTCTCAATCTGATGACGGCGGCGATTCTACGGAGCTTCAACAAACCTGTCCCAAATGCAAATAAATGAGATGGTCGAAAAGGTAATTTTTTAATTCAACGATTTTTATTATAATGTCATTAGTAATTTTACTATTTACTAACTTTAAATATTTTGTAGGCGGTTCCTAAAAGGAAAGGAGGCCGTTTAGTTGGGTTGGCCCGCCGTGCTTCTTCATATCCGGCATCTTCTTCGCAAGCTCCGTATGCCGATCCCATGATCATCGAGGAGCTACATGACAAAGATGAACGGATTAGGTTATTGGAGAAGCAGAACTCCACTATCATTTCTGAGAATGCCACTATCCGTTCGGAGAATGCCACAATCCTTGCCGAGCTCGCAACTCAAAAGAAGTTCAACGAGGAGATAACGCAGCTGGACAAGTTGATGGCTTCGACCTCGACTTCTTAGTTTTCTTCTGCATTTTAAAACTTTCTAAATATTTTTATTTTTATTTCGGTTTGTAAACTTTCTGAATGTTTTTTCTATTTCGGTTTGTATGAATTTAAATTCTATAATATTATTAGTTTTAAATTTCAGATTTTATTTATTAATTAATTTTAAAATTAAAAATAATATACAAAAGCAATATTAATTTGTATTTAAAAACCCTGAATTACGAAGAACTATGGGCGTCGGTATATACCGACGAACCAAGTCCTCGGTAAATACCGACGGACGTAGTTCCTCGGAAAAAAGCGACGGATGAATGTTCGTCGGTATTTTCCGAGGAACTCAGTCCGTCGATAGTTACCGAGGACAGTGGTTCGTCGGTATATATCGACGCCCATAGTTCGTCGGAATTAAGGGTTTTCCGATGAACTCTGGTCTCGTGTGACCGCATCGGTTTATCGTCGGAAGTTCGTCAGTATGTCGTTTCTCGGTGTTCGTCAGAAAGTCGTCGAAAATATCTGACGGAATTCCGACGAAACTTTTTTTTCCGACGAAATCATACCGACGAACCTGTTCGTCAGAAATTCGTCGGTATTGTCCGATTTCGACGAATTTCTGACGATTTCGGCCATCAGAATCCCCCTGTTTTCTTGTAGTAACTTGATCCAATGAGAATCAAAGCCCATTTTTCGTAGTAGGGCCTGAAAAAAGTCCCATTCCACTCTATCATACGCTTTACTCATGTCTGTTTTGATTGCCATATACTTTTCTTGGCATGATTTATTGGTTCTCAGGCCATGAAACATTTTATGAGCTATAAGAATATTATCCGATATCAACCTTCCAGCCATAAATACCGATTGAGTCTCCAAAATAAGAGTAGGGAGACATATTTTTAATCTTTGACATAACACTTTCAATATGATCTTATACCCGACATTACATAGGCTTATTGGTCGTAGTTCTGTCATCCTTGTAGGTCGTTCCGTCTTTGGAATCATACAGATGTTTGTAATGTTTAACCTTGAGTCCATTTCTCCTGAAACCAGAAAATTATTCATCATTTTCACCAGATCCTGCTTAATTATATGCCAGGAGTGTTGAAAGAAGAGAGCTGTCATTCCATCCAGTCCTTGAGCCTTCTCCGGGTGCATCATAAACAATTCCTGTTGTACCTCATCCTCAGTCGCTATCCACAGCAGTCTTTGATTCGTCTGCTGGGTGATACACGGTGTGATCTCCTCCAAAAACTATCAAATTCTGATGGGAAGTAGTACTAAATAAGTCCTCAAAATAGTCCACTGCCACTTTCTCTACACCTTTATCCTCGTGATCCATTTTCCCTGCTCATCATGTAGACCTATAACTCTATTACGAACACGCCGTTGCTTTGTTAAAGCATGATAAAAATTTGTATTGAGATCCCCAGACGTGTACCACATATTCTGACTTTTCTGGTACCAATATTCCTCCTCATCCTTATACGCATCTTGTAATTTTCTTGAGACCTTTTTTTATTTTTTTGTACCTCTTCAAGAGATTTTTGAAGTTCATTTATTTTTTCCTTCCCATACGGTGGATTTTTTTTCCGCCATTTAGCGATTTCATGGCTACAATTGCTAATTTTTGTAAACAAATCCTATGTTCGATCTTCCTGGTTTTTTGACCATCCTAAAGCAATTGAGTCCATTAGGCCTTCCTTTCCAATCCATCTGTTATCAAACCGAAATTTCCCTCTCCGTTTAGGTACTTTATCTTCTAAGTAAGCCACAACTGGGTGATGATCGGACCCTACCATCCCTATGTATTCTGTATAAGAGCATGGGAAGAGTGTGTGCCACTCTTTATTAGCCAGAGCGCGATCTAGACGACATCTAATCATCACTGCCCCTTTCCCTTTCCCTCTTCTTCCTTGCCAAGACATTTTATTTTCCCGAGCCGGAAACTCCAATAAACCACTATTCCTTATCATATTGTTAAAAGGAATAAAAGAGTCTGCACTTCTCAGCGAGCCTCCCTCTTTTTCATGGTTGCTTGTAATCTCGTTTAGACCACCAATGATAAACTATGGTTCAGATCTCGCTAGCTCATATCTAGTTAAACGTTCCCAAACTTGTTCCTGGAACTTTTGTACCGGATCACCATAAACAAAGGTTAAGAACACCTTTTTACCAAAAATTATTGCTTCCACGTCTATCATTTGGTTATAACCTTAATCTGATACTCATTTAGAAAAGAGCTAGTCCACCACTCCTCCCAATAGGGTCTACGGTAACCAAGTTATCAAAACCCTAATGAGATTGAAATCCTTTCACAAACTCAGAATCTTGTTTTGTTTCAGATAAAATAAAAACTATGGTTTATGTTTGTGCCATATTTCCCTAAGATAGCTTATTGTCCAATTGCTTCCTGATATTTCATGATTTTCATAGTTTTTAGCATCCATTTCCTATTCATATTAGTGTTGTGAGTTGCATTTAAGTGTGTATTGTGCATATATTTGTCCATTTGCATTTACTAGGGGTTGGAGTGCACAATTGGAAGTTTAATGGTGAATTCGCAAGGTTATTACTGCAATTTACAGAGTTTGGGGCCAGATTGAAAGAAATCAAGAACCAAGGGATCATTCTGCAATTTGTAAATATTCTTTGGGGTTTAATTATGACAATCAGAAGTCTACATTGAGGACGTTTCTGCAAATGTTGAAAGTCTGGGCCGAATTGAGAGAAGCCATAAGCGGAAGGACCTGTCTTGCAACAAGGCCAAAAAATGACCATTGGAGCTCACGAGCTTTCTCTTCTCGATCCGAATCCGGTGACGACGGCGACTGGCTGAGCTGACGACGACTATAGAGCACGGAAGCGGAACAGATGACTTGGATGAGAGCTCGGAGAAAGAGACCGTGATGAAAGAGATTCACGGTGGCTGAGAAGCTTTTGTGGCAAAGTAAGACGAGCCTCGGTGGTGAGAGATTCAGACACGGCGAGTTCCGGTGACGAGTTGAGACAGCTCAGATTGATGACGCGGTGGAGCCGTTGAGGCTTGATTCCGACGAGAAGGTGAGGCTAAGTCACGGAGTGAAACACCACGAAGAAGAAGAAGTTGGAGCTCTGACGCGGAGGTGAGACTGCGAGCTCAGCCACGACGACGGAAAAGGCTGAGCTTGGCTGCGGCGTAGGAGAGAGCACGACCCAGAACAGGACGGAGCTGAGCATGACGACCTTAGCAGAGCAAGATGACGAGGCAGAGAAGCTTAGTCCCGACTCCGGAGCTTCGACGGAGGAAGAAGCGCGGTGGCTTGGAGTATTGAGCATGACGACCTTGACAAAGCACGAGCTGAAGGAATGAGAGAGAAGAGCTTGAGCACGGTGGAGGAGCTCGTTTGGGATATTGATTCCGCAAGGTTTTACCCGGGTAGAACCCACCGGGGTGAAGTACCCGCGCGCAAGAGAGAGCGACCAAATCCGTTTTGGAGAAGAATACAAGCAATTTCAAGACATTGACCGGTTAAATCGGGTTTGACCCGGTTTACTTCAACTGAACCAAAACGATTTGGGACCTCTTATAAATAGTTTTAGCCTCCAAAAACCCTAATGTATCTCATTTTCTCTCAAGACTTTGTTTCATATTGTAAAAGCTTGAATCTTTTTATCAATCTAAAGAAGCTCTTCATCTTATATTTTATTTCTCCTTCTCACAAACATGATTAGCCTTGAATCTCACATACATTTAAGGTTTTTCATGGAGATTAGGGAGTAGACACATTTTGGATCAATGGGTTAGGATGATTAGGGTGATTATGTGAAGTTCTAGGGTGTTTTAGTGTAGATCTTTCTTTTCCTTACTTGATTGAGTGTTCTGAATGCTGTATTTGAGTTGGTCTCTCAAACATAGAGCTTTAAGCATTTCCGCCCGGAAGGTGTTCGATGAAATACCTGAATCAACTAATCAATGCTTTTAGCTTTCTTTACCTAAGGGATTAGTTGTTAAAGAAGCTAAGATTGCTATTAGACTCATTCTTAATGTTTGCATTGATCATTACAGTCAAAGGGATTTGATGTATTTGGGTGATCATTGCAAAAGAACATTCATCTAGGGATAGAGCTTGTTTAGTATTGTGTCTAGGCATAAGGAAAGTGTTTGATTGATAGCTTGCCAACTCTAGATTGGATCTACATCACCTAAAGTCAAATCCCTAGTCCCATGGATTCTACCTTAGCATTTGATTGAGTTTTTGCACTTGTTTCTTGATTGGATTTGAGATCCATATTCTTGTTTGCTTAGATTAAGGAAGCTTGTGTATTCTTGGTGCTATAAGTCTCTAGTTCTCTGTGGGTTCGACAGTCTTTTATACTACATTTATTTGATCTTGGACCCTTGAAAAGTCTTGTATCAAATTTGGCGCCGTTGCCGGGAACTAGTAGATTTATCATTAGGATTTCAATCTTTCTTGAGACTAAGTGATAAGTCATGGATTTTACCCACTTTCAACCATGATTTTTATATGTTTTTGGAAACCAAAAGGACACTTCTAGTGTCTTTTATGAGCTTTTACAGATTCAGGTACTCTTTGGTGAAATGTGACCATTTTGGAGCAGAAATGGATACTTTAAGAAGGGTTGTAATGGAACGATAACTTAAGCTAATCGACCGATGCTCACCATGAAGCATCGACCGACGAGACACTATATTCATCGATCGACATGAGCTTGTGACATCGATCGATATGAAAGGCCTCCGAGAATTAATGACGAATTTAATGAGCTAATCATCTCATTAGGGTTTCACTTCTACCAAATGAGTCCTTGGCCGCCTGTTAGGCTATATTAATAGGGTTTTGTATTATTTTAGAGGCAAGACTTGCCTAGAGAACTTTTAGACCTAATTTGGAGAGAAGCATCTTGCTACCTTGGAGAGAGAGCTTAGGAATGGAGAGATAGATCCAAACTGCATACAGAGAAGATCTTGAACTCCCTTATTTTTCTCTACTCTTTTATTGTTTCTCTTATTATTCTATTTAAAAGTATTATTCAAACCATCATGATTTTGTCTTCCATGAATATGTTTGAGTAGTTTCTCTTGTTAAATTTAGGTTTCTCATTAAGGTTTTAACCATGCATTGCAATTAATTTAATGCTAGGGTGTTTAAAATATAGTTCTTCATTCTAGTTGTTCTTAATGCTAAGTATAGGATTGATCACCCTTGTCTTAGATCTTAGGATTAATTTGGATAAGTGAAAACTTAGCAAATCCCTAAAACCCAAAGCTGTTATGTTCCAACTTTACCTAGAGTGCACGAAAGTGGCCTCTTTGTAAGATTGGAGAACCAATTCAAATCCGATCTTAAAGCTCACTAGAAACGATATCGATCGATAAGCAATCCGCTTGTCGAGCGATACCGCGAAAGGTGTATCGATCGATATTCATATAGAATAATCGATCGACACTTTCTTATACTCATCGAACGATAGTTGATGACTTAAGATCTAGTTGAAGATAATCAATAACTGATTTAACCTTAAGGTTTGAGTTCAGAACTATGAACATTTAAAACCCTAGATACCCTGCATGCTAGTTACACCTAAGAAATAACTTAAATCTAGCTTTCCTTCCTCCTGCTTAAAACCTAAACCATTCAATCAAGCAATTACTTGCTTACCCCTTTATTTACTGCTTTAAACTTGTTTGTCTAGCTTTATTTCGAAGACTAAACAATCTATTGTGTAATCCTAGAGTCTCTGTGGATTCGATCCCTAAGTGCTACAACTGAACCTCTTATTTGAGAGAGTAAAGTCACTCCTTAGGGTAATTTGAGTGATATCAAATTTGGCGCCATTGCCGGGGACTCTTTCTTATTACACATATATTTAGTTTAGAATATAGTCTAGACTTTATTTTCGTATTTACTAAAATCTTTTCCTCTTATTGTGCTCTTACAGGTACCTAAGAATGGAAAAGACAAATTTCGGCAGATTATCGATCGACAAGAACACAAAAATATCGAGCGATACGTCGAGTGAGGAGTCGACCGACATACCGCCCCGGACATCGATCGATACCAACCAGCCGGAAGCAGGTAAGTGTTTACTTACCGATCATGCTAATGAAGAAGAAGTCCTAGGCAAACCAATTGATAATTTAAGCAACACAATTTCTGAATTTACTGATGAACATGGAAACGAAATCCCTGTTCAATCTTATTCATCTTCCTCTGAAGATGAGGAACCAGAATTGTTTTTGCAAGACTACTTAGACCCCATGAAGACCAGAAGGTAATACCAGAAAATCAAAACTCTACCTTGAATTTATCCTTCTGGTGCGAAATAAACCTTTCTGTGGATCTGCTTTGGAGCACCCCCATGAGCACATCGAATATCTAGAAGATCTAGTCTCTGATGATTACAATCGCTGCAAACTTTTTTCTTTATCCCTTGAGGGGAAAGCCAGAAAGTGGCTGAATCAAATACCAGCAAACTCTCTAACTTGCTGGGAGAAAATCAGAAACGCTTTCATAAATCAATTTTTCGATGACGCTCGCTATTGAGATATACGAAAAGTTATCTTACTTTGCTCAAGGTCCACACGAATCGTTTAAAAACGCTTGGATCAGATTTGAAGGCTATCAACGTGATTGCATTCACCATGGTTACTCAGAACCGCAGCTCCTAAACTTCTTTTACGGAGGCATCAGCCTTCGTTACCAAATCACGCTGGATACCGCAAGTGAAGGAAACTTTAGCACCATGAATCCTAGTAAAGCAAAGCGTTTGATCAGAAACATAGCTTTGGGAAAATCCTATGAGATCAGTGATAGGGAAAACAGAGCTACGTCCAGGGACACGCTCCAATTAGCTGAAATCAGGCAGTCATTAGACTCTCTGCACTCAATCATGAGGGAAAAGAAACTTAGACAAACTCTTCCAAGTGAGGATAGTTATTCTGAAAGACAACTATTTTCTGTCGAAAAGAGTAAGTCTCAAGTTTACGACCCGGACGAAGATAGTTTCACCCGAAACTATGATGCCCTAATCAAATCCCATCAAAGAAAAATTGACTCCAGGTTAAACCAAGCTTTCAAGGGAAATCAGAAAATAGAAAGCGACATGGATACCAAGCTAAACGTTATTCATCGTGAGCTATTTAATAAATTAGATTCTCTAAGTAAACAAGTCAAGCGATTAGAAGGTAATGTTGCCGAAAACGCAATCGCTATCAAGAGGGAAGCAGGACGTCTTCCTGGGCGAACTGATATGAACCCACAACGTCAAGTTAGTGCTGTAATCTTGAGAAGTGGAAAGCAACTTGTTCCGAAAGTTAAGGAAAAACCTTCTTCAAAAGAAAATTCTGGAGAAGGGATCAAACCCACCCCCAACCCTGTGCTATTCCATGCCAGTAGAGCGGAACCTTTACCAAACAAGGGCAGAGAAAAAGGTAGGCAAAACACCGAAGAATTTGTGATTGATATTCCAGATGACGAGGAAGATTCGGAGGATGAAGTTAATATCGACCGATATGATGAAAACAATATCGATCGACACCAATCCCTAAGCCGAAAAGCGATTCAGCACCAGCTGGACCGACTATCGAAAGGGTTTGTAACCCGATTCCCCCTTTTTCTCCACGGAAGTCCGACCCTAAGCGTGAACAGAGAAATCTGTAAGAAAGCAATCGAAAGGATCAGAGTTGAGATGCCATTAAGTGATGCTGTCAAAATTTCGCCAACGCTAAAGAAGTACGTTAAAGACATGGTAACTAAAGGTTTTCAAGTCGGAGAACGTAGTATCATGATGATTTCCGAAGAAGTCAGTGCTATAATTCAAGGCGAAATTCCGATCAAGCAACCCGACCCTGGTAGTTTTGTTCTTAGTTGCACCATCCAAGATAAACAGTTTTCAAGAGCCCTCTGTGATCTCGGATCTAGCGTGAATTTGATGCCGCACTCTGTTGCAACATCCCTCGGATATGCGGAGTTTACTCCAGCAAATATCCAACTAGTTCTCGCTGATCGATCTGTTCGAGTTCCGAAGGAGCACTTGAGGATGTGCCCGTAATTATCAATGGCTGCACAGTACCAACGGATTTCGTTGTACTTCACTACAAGAACGAACCCAGAGACCCCATTATCTTGGGAAGACCATTTCTTGCAACCGCAAATGCGATAATTGACGTCAAAGAAGGACGCATCTGCCTGAACATTGGAAACATTCCAATGAGGTTCGACATGGAAAAAGTAATGACGCGCCCTTTGATAGATAGATCATCCTCCTATGTCGATGATATCGACGAGCTTACCCAAAAATCTTTTGAAGATTCATTCTCTGAAAGCCACATCGAGGATGTGCTCATAGTTGCTCGGGGAGAAGTATTCAGCATAGATAACTGTACGGAGGATTATGCACATTTAATGGACGCAAGAAATGATGATACAACAAATGATGAAGATGATTCCGAGATAAATATCGATCGATATTTGCAGAACGCTGTCGATCGACAACCATTTTCGATAGGCGATCTAAGCAAGGAAAATGCACCAAAGGTGGAATTGAAACCACTTCCTGCTGGACTCGAATATGCCTACCTTTTTGACAACACTTATCCCATTATCGTAAATGCAAATCTTACGAACAGTGAGCTCGCTTTATTGTTGAATAAACTGTGAAAACACAGGAAAGCAATCAGATACTCTCTTGAAGATATCCCAGGAATTTCCCCCGACCTGTGTATGCATCGGATTCATCTTGAAGATGAATCAAAATCATCAATAGAACATCAAAGGCGACTCAACCCCAACCTGAAAGAAGTTGTTAAAAAGGAGATTATCAAACTTCTCGATGCCGGTGTAATCTATCCAATCTCAGATAGCAATTGGGTGAGCCCAGTTCACGTGGTGCCTAACAAAGGAGGCATCACTGTGATCAAGAACGACAAAGACGAACTTATTCCAAAGAGAACTGTAACTGGACACCGTATGTGCATCGATTACAGGAAACTAAACTCCGCAACGCGGAAAGACCATTTTCCTTTACCTTTCATCGATCAAATGCTGGAAAGATTAGCCAATCATCAATACTATTGTTTTCTTGACGGATATTCCGATTTTCCAAATTCCGATTCATCCGGATGACCAAGAAAAGACAACCTTCACATGCCCTTATGGAACATTCGCCTACCGTAGAATGTCATTTGGCCTGTGTAACGCCCCCGCTACTTTCCAACGCTGCATGATGTCTATCTTCACTGATATGATAGAATATTTTATGGAAGTTTTTATGGATGATTTCTCAGTCTATGGATCTGATTTCAAAAGTTGTCTCGATAACCTCTGTAAAGTTCTAGCCAGATGCGAAGAAAAGAACCTTGTTCTAAATTGGGAAAAATGCCATTTTATGGTTAATGATGGAATTGTTCTTGGACACAAGGTATCTGCTGCTGGAATTGAAGTAAATCGAGAGAAGATAGAAGTAATGACTGGTTTACCTCCACCAACTAACATAAAAGACATAAGGAGTTTTCTTGGGCATGCTGGATTTTATCGAAGGTTTATAGAAGATTTCAGCAAAATTGCCAGACCTCTAACAACACTCCTCTGCAAGGATGTTAAATTCGAATTCACTTCAGAATGTCAGCAAGCCTTTGATAAATCAAAAAGGCGTTGATAACTGCTCCTATCGTGCAAGCACCCGATTGGAGTCTTCCTTTCGAAATTATGTGCTACGCAAGTGATTTCGCAGTAGGAGCAGTGTTAGGGTAGCGTAAAGATAAAAAACTTCATGTTATTTACTACGCGAGCCGAACTCTGGACGACGCTCAGAGAAATTATGGCACAACGGAAAAGGAATTACTTGCTGTCGTGTATGCTTTCGAGAAATTCCAAAACTACCTTGTTGGCTCAAAATTCATTGTTCACACCGATCACGCAGCAATAAAGTACCTTATGCAGAAGAAAGATGCCAAACCACAACTTATCCGATGGATCCTTATACTCCAAGAATTTGACATGGAAATCAAGGACAAAAGAGGAGTAGATAACAGCGTAGCTGGTCACCTTTCTCGGATAAATGTCGACGACAACATTCCTATCGATGACTTTCTGCCAGCCGAAGGCGTATACCTGGCAGAATCGACATTCATTGGTCAGATAAATCTTGCATCTGAATCCATACCAGTCGATGAATCAAGTGATGAATTGATTGATATAGCTGACTCAATGTCGATCGATGACACAAATGATATATCGATCGATACGACTGATGACATGTCAATCGATGAATCGACCGCGCAATCAATCGACAACAAGACAGACGCACCGACCAATTGTGAAAACGGCTTTGACTTAAATAAAGTTTCATTTAAGATATCCTTCAATGTGACTATCACCGTAGCCGACAATATCACCACTGATCCGCACACTCCTGATAGATGTCAAAACCCCGATCAGGAAGTGCACGCTGTTGAAAAGAAATTCACAGACAGACCATGGTATGCTGACATAGTAAACTATTTAGCTGCTGACGTCGAACCAGAAGGACTAAAAAATTATGACAGAAAAAGTTCTTCAGAGAAGTCAGGCGATACCACTGGGATGAACCATATCTCTACAAGCAATGTGCTGATGGAATTTACAGACGCTGTGTTGCAGCCGCTGAAGTGCCGTACATCATATTCCACTGCCATGGATCTTCTTATGCCGGACATTTTGCAACTTTCAAAACAGTATCTAAAATCCTTCAGGCCGGATTTTGGTGGCCTACTATGTTCCGCGATGTTCACGCCTATATCATAAAATGTGATAGGTGTCAACAGAGAGGAAAAATCTGCAAAAGACATGAAATGGAACAGAAGTTCAATCTCGAAATCGAAGTCTTTGACTGTTGGGGGATAGATTTTATGGGTCCTTTCCCTTCCTCATATGGGAACAGATACATTTTAGTTGCAATTGATTATGTTTCCAAATGGGTTGAAGCTATAGCCACACCTACAAATGATGCTTCTGTTTTTGTCAAACTCTTCAAGAGAATTATTTTCCCTAGATTTTGGAGTTCCTCGACTAGTAATAAGCGATGGTGGTACCCATTTTATCAACAAAGTTTTCGAAAATTTACTCAGGAAAAATGGAGTTCACCACAGAGTTGCCACACCCTACCATCCACAGACGAGTGGGCAGGTAGAAGTTTCTAATAGACAAATCAAAGAGATTCTGGAGAAAACCGTTGGGATCACCAGATGAGATTGGTCACGGAAGCTGGATAATGCACTTTGGACATACAGAACTGCATTTAAAACTCCACTAGGAACAACTCCTTTCCATCTACTATACGGAAAAGCTTGTCACTTACCCGTTGAATTAGAACATAAAGCAGCATGGGCAACAAAATTGCTAAATTTCGACATCAAAGCTGCTGCCGAAAGGAGACTCATACAACTCAACGAGCTAGATGAAATCAGACATCTAGCTTATGAGAGTTCAAAGTTATATAAAGAACGCACGAAAGCTTACCATGACAAGAAGATCGTCTCCCGGCATTTTTCTGCCAACGATCAAGTTCTATTATATCTCTCGGCTCCCTTTGTTTCCCGGAAATCTCCGTTCTCGCTGGTCAGGACTTTTCACAGTTACGGTAGCCAGACCAAACAGAGCCATCACCGTTATGAACCATAAAGGAGAAGAATTTAGGGTGAATGGGCAACGAGTGAAGCATTACTGGGCTAAACCACCAAATGTCAAACCTTTACGGTTGGGCATTCCCGAATCTGATTAAAGAGTTTTTTAAGTCAAGCTAATGACTAAAAATAAAGCGTTTAGTGGGAGGCAACCCACTTTTGCATTTAGTCTCCATTTTTATTTTTCAAAAATTTTTATTTTATTTTATTTATTTTACTTTCATTTTCAAAAAAAAAA
This sequence comes from Brassica nigra, assembly GCA_016432835.1. Lineage (NCBI taxonomy): Eukaryota > Viridiplantae > Streptophyta > Magnoliopsida > Brassicales > Brassicaceae > Brassica > Brassica nigra. The sequence goes on from CM028247.1 coordinate 39,123,755, forward strand.
TAGATAGATTAGGAACTGCCTTAAAATCGATCGATACACACATAGGCATATCGATCGATTCGGATCTATCGAGGCCGCGGGTCATTAACCCCGATTTCCGCCTTTTCACCCGCTCATTTCGCATTCCTCTCCCGAAAATAAAAAACCAATTTTTCTCTCTAGAAACCATGTCGATTTTCGCCGTTTCTTGCCTCAATCTCTTTGTTTTTCACTTCTCTATCTCGTTTGTTCATCTACTCACCGATTCTACAAGCTATGAACCCGAAATTCTATATTTTTTGGATTTTGTTTGACTAGGTTTTGACATGAACAAATCGATCGATTAGGCTTGGATTTGGTCGATTTAGGTTGCTAGTATGATGAAATAGGTTTTAGTATTGTTGGTTTTGCACAAATGATTGTGGAATCGATATTTGGGATGGATTTCGTGTTGTAGGTTCCGCGATGTCGTGTCGATCGACACGGTTGTTGTCGAATCGATCAATATCGACGCTCAGGAATCGATGTCAAAGACGACAATCGATCGATACAGGGCTACCAAAATCGATCGATCTCTCATCGAGAGAATCGATCGATATAAGAACAATCGATTGCATCTACAAATGGATGATTCTTTTTGTTTGCAGATAAGTTCACGGAGAGACAGCAGACGCGAGAGGATTACTAAGAGGAGGCTCGATATCCCGAACACCTCCAGGGCACCACCCACACCACCATCTTCCTCGACGCCATCATCATCATCACACTCGCCGCCCCGAAAGCCCGACGAGCGCTCCCCATGGCCTAGGAACCCTTCCAAGGCCATACAGACGGTGGAGTCTTACCCTGACCCGAGGACAGCGGTCCGTTCCACCGCCTGCACCCACCGTCGGCGTACGGAGAGTTGGGACGACTACGACAGCCTGTTCTACAACGCATGGCTGCGCGTTGACATCGCTCCCACCCGCTTCATCGACGAGGCTACCGTCAGACAGCTTGGTCTCTGGCATGACTTGAGGGACATGATCAGCCAGCTTGGGTTCGGCACCATGGCCACACACACCTACGACCTCTACCCGTCTCTGGTCCGACAGTTCCTCGCCACAGCCGACCTCACCTACACCACCATCACTGGCCGCGTCGCGAGTGACGGAGTTCTCTTGTTGTTTGCCAGAGGTGTCAGATACCGGATCACAGTTGCTGAGATCTGCGAGATCTACGGGTTCGATCCTTCTAACACCGCTATGGGTGTCCCTGAGTTTCCGATGATCGGTGACTTCTGGAGGATCATTGGCACAGGCCACTGGAGCACGGCTGTCACTCAGACTGATATCCGTCATCCCACCTTGCGCTATTTCATCAAGGCCCTTGCCAGCACTCTGCTGTGCAAGATGGAGCCCAACAAGGTGAGGATTGACGAGCTCACACTGCTGTTCACTGCGATTGACGGAGTTGTAGACCTGCAGGACCTGGACCCAGACCGCGACATGCCCACGCCCAATCAGGGATCTCTCTTTGCTCAGCACCTGGTGTCGCTGAAGATGAAGCCCTTCAAAGGCACTGGCAGGAAGAAGGAGACGATCGGGAGCCTGCTTACACCGATCTTCCAACACCTCGGCATCCGCTTGACTGGAGAGCCAGCACGCACCTCCCGAGCCTACTTGGACTTGGCGCATCTGTCTTCAGCCCAGTGGCTGAAGGACGGCTTGCTCTGGAGTTTCAGGAGAGGAGACCGCCTCCGTCTTCTGCAGCTGCCATCCCGCCAGATCACGGACTTCGACGGGAGCATTGACAGGCTCCGATTCCAGCCAGATGAGGCATTCCTCCGCAACCTCCAGGACATGCCACAGAGAGTTCCAGGAGAGCGCAGAGCACCAGCTACACAGGGCCAGCCAGATGCACCCCTAACCGACTTCCCCATCATGCCAGACATTCCGATGCGCAACCACGGGGACTTTCAGAGGTTCGTCGCAGACGCTCTTCAGGCCATCTGGTCCAGAGTGTCTCGCTGTAGGTGCATGAGCAGGAGGAGCGTGAGAGCCCATGATCCAGCAGCGCCAGGTCCATCACACCAGTACCGTCGTGACTCGTCATCAGATGACGAGGAGGCAGCAGAGGACTCCGACTAGTCCTCATATTTCTATCCCTTATTCCCAGACACTTTTATTTTTATTTTTATTTTCATTTTTATTTTGGATTTTTAGGATTTATTACTTTAGACTATCTATTTTTATTTTATGACTTATAATCTATTTTCTTGTGTTTGGATTGTCTAACAGAACTAATAAATGACAGATCAGACGGGTTAGACACCGAAAGACGAATTGATGACCTTCTGTCTAACAGCTATCGATCGATAACCTAGACCTAGTATCGATCGATACGAGTTATAATAGGTACGGTTACTCTAGTCATTAACTATCCAATTTTATTTTTCTTTCAATTTTTCACCACACTTAGACTAAATAACACTGGGGACAGTGTCGTTTAAGTCTGGGGGGTTGTTACTAACATTTTTATATTTTATTTCTTTAAAAGCATTCTTCATTTTTTTCAAATTTCTTTTAAAGCTTTCTTCATTTTTCAAATTAAAAAAAAAGAATTTATCATGCACCAAAGAGAGACAATGATTTCTACTTATTTTCTAACCACTCTTTAGCACAATTCTTAGATTTGTTAACTGCATAATATACTATATATGCTAAAGTGGATCACCGGTCACTATGATAATACTTTTCATGATCATCTGAAAGAACCAAAGCTGATTTCCAACCTAACCTGACATTCTCTGCTTGTCTTGGGGCTTAGTATACATGGGATCAGATGCTTCGAACAAGTCTGGATGGTAAAGCCTTGTGTAGATAGTTTTATCACCCTCTCTTTCTCATTTTCGAATTTAGATTTAATATTCAGCTCTTAAAACCAAAAAAATAAAAATATATATTTTTTTTTATATTTGCTAAGACTAGTTAGTTACTACTTAGGAAGGAATTCGAACAGGGCTTGGCGGTTACCCTCCTCAAGACTTGATTCATAAGAATTCTATAGGTAAAGGATTCGAACAGGGCTTGGTGGTTACCCCCTTCAAGACTTGCTTCGCAATGAATCCTAGGATATAGGTCAAAAAGAAGTGAACAGAACTTGGTGGCTACAACCATTAAGGCTTGATTCATGGAAGCCTGTCCAATCTCAGTCAGTGTTCTGCAAACAAAAAGCAGACATGACTAAGAGAGAAAAGGTAGAGAGAGAGGATAGGAACTAACTTTTACCTGCAGATCCAGATACTTGTCTGAGCAACCTTGAATCCTGTGATCGATACTCCCAAGGTAAAGCCCGCACTTTTATTTTTATGCACAGAAATGAAATCAGTAGAGGGGCTGGCCAGACAGGATTGGTAAGCTGTTGGCTAGATGAACTTGGTTGCTAAGCTAGGATATGGTATAATGTACTTCTGAAGTTAATAGATTTTTGATGTGGCTTGCAACAAAGTTGAGGTGATGATCTTGAGTTAGAGGTTGTTTAAGTCTCACTATTTGGAAACCTCTTCTAGACCTATGTCTTTAAATTTGCTTGAGGACAAGCAAAAGGATAAGTCTGGGGGAGTTGATAAGTCATGGATTTTACCCACTTTCAACCATGATTTTTATATGTTTTTGGAAACAAAAGGACACTTTTAGTGTTTTTTATGAGCTTTTACAGGTTCAGGTACTCTTTGGTGAAATGTGACCATTTTGGAGCAGAAATGGATACTTTAAGGAGGGTTGTAATGGAACGATAACTTAAGCTAATCGACCGATGCTCACCATGAAGCATCGACCGACCAGACACTATATTCATCGATCGACATGAGCTTGTGACATCGATCGATATGGAAGGCGGCCTCCGAGAATTAATGACGAATTTAATGAGCTAATCATCTCATTAGGGTTTCACTTCTACCAAATGAGTCCCTGGCCGCCTGTTAGGCTATATTAATAGGGTTTTGTATTATTTTAGAGGCAAGACTTGCCTAGAGAACTTTTAGACCTAATTTGGAGAGAAGCATCTTGCTACCTTGGAGAGAGAGCTTAGGAATGGAGAGATAGATCCAAACTGCATACAGAGAAGATCTTGAACTCCTTTATTTTTCTCTACTCTTTTATTGTTTCTCTTATTATTCTATTTAAAAGTATTATTCAAACCATCATGATTTTGTCTTCCATGAATATGTTTGAGTAGTTTCTCTTGTTAGATTTAGGTTTCTCATTAAGGTTAACCATGCATTGCAATTAATTTAATGCTAGGGTGTTTAAAATATAGTTCTTCATTCTAGTTGTTCTTAATGCTAAGTATAGGATTGATCACCCTTGTCTTAGATCTTAGGATTAATTTGGATAAGTGAAAACTTAGCAAATCCCTGAAACCCAAAGCTGGTATGTTCCAACTTTACCTTGAGTGCACGAAAGTGGCATCTTTGTAAGATTGGAGAACCAATTCAAATCCGATCTTAAGGCTCACTAGAAACGATATCGATCGATAAGCAATCCGCTTGTCGAGCGATATGTGTATCGATCGATATTCATATAGAATAATCGATCGACACTTTCTTATACTCATCGAACGATAGTTGATGACTTAAGATCTAGTTGAAGATAATCAATCATTGATTTAACCTTAAGGTTTGAGTTCAGAACTATGAACATTAAAAACCCTAGATACCCTGCATGCTAGTTACACCTGAGAAATAACCTAAATATAGCTTTCCTTCCTCTTGCTTAAAACCTAAACCATTCAATCAAGCAATTACTTGCTTACCCCTTTATTTACTGCTTTAAACTTGTTTGTCTAGCTTTATTTCGAAGACTAAACAATCTATTGTGTAATCCTAGAGTCTCTGTGGATTCGATCCCTAAGTGCTACAACTGAACCTCTTATTTGAGAGAGTAAAGTCACTCCTTAGGGTAATTTGAGTGATATCACTAAGCTTTATTTTCTTGCTTTTTAAAAAAATTGCTTTATTTTGCTTTGTTTTGTTACTAATTCCCTTTTCAAGTGATTGTTCTTTTGCAAGGTATATTCACAAGAGAGGAAGATCATGTCTCTTGACTTGGAATCAATGTTCAAGGCTATTTTGGAGAGTCAATAAAGGATGATATCTAGAAGATCCACTTCTTGTGAAAGAGCTTATGAAGCAACCACCTCATTGGAGTACCAACCACATGGAGACTTTGGTCAAGGAGACCAATATGGATATGGTGAGAGATACCAACCTTGGGATGTAGAGTATGAAGAACAAGAAGCTAAATTCTCTCAAGCCTCAAATGAAGAAAACATCACCAACATGCTTGAGAAGTTGTTGGAGAATTAAGAAAGGGGAAGGAATGAGATTGAAAGGCAACTTGGTTCTCTTTCTACCAAGATAGATGTTAATAGCAAGGCTCTTAGCTCAAGTTTGGATGGAGTTATAACATATGTGGAGTCCATCAACAACAAACTCTCTCAAATGATTAAAGATCAAGAAGAAAGCATCACTCCCCTTTACAACACCAACACTTATGAAGAACATACCATGGATATGGAAATTGATGTTGAAGAGGATGTTCAACTCAAGGATGGATTTCAACAAGAAGCTGAAGACTCTATACATGAGCTTGAATTACTCATTGGATGCATGGTAGATGAGAATCTTGTGGTAAGATATGAAGACCAAGTTGAACAAACTACATTCATGGGTTATTCAACAAAGAGCAAAGATGAAGAAGTAAGCTTGGTTGGAAGAGTCTTTGAAGATCTTTGTGATGATGGTTTGGTTGTTGAATGCATAGAGGAGACAAGAGAGGTCTCATTGGTTATGGATGAGTTCTCAACCAAAGAAGAATTGCATGTGAAGATTACTTCAAAGAAAGGAACAAGGGGTGGAGAGTCTAAGGAGAATCAAGTGATTCACATTGAAGAATCTCCAAAAGAGGTTCAACAAGAAGACTCTCCTATGGACAAACCATTTGACTACCATTTAGGTATACTCTCTACCAAAGAACTCATTGTCATGATCCAAGGAAGGTACCCTTTGAGGAGATTAGGATGAATGAGTTTAGAGGTTGGTTCTATGATGAGTATGATCCTGGTGATCCGGTTTGGTGATAGTTATGCTCAAATTACCCTAGAGCAACATTACTATCATTAAAAGAGGTCAAGTTGTAGTACTTAGGGATCGAATCCACAGGGAGCGATGGAACACAAAAAATCTTATTATAACTAAGCTAGGTCAAAGATTTCAAAGCAGTAAATTGCAAATAACTTAAAACTGGTGAGCAAGACAATTACTCAACTGATTGATTTGGGTGTTAACTAAGATGGTGAAGGTGTTAGATCTAGGATTACTATTCAGGTTATCAGGATTATAATAGTATGAATGCTTATATGAGATGCTTGCATGATATTAAAGAACCCAACGAAGCCATAGCCCGACTGTCGTCACCGACTATCTTACACTAGAATTGATGATTATCCAATGAGTATCCACCAAAAGGCGTCGATCGACCTGCCAATGCACGTATCGATCGATGATGCCTCTCGTAAATCGATCGATGACTCTATAGGAGTATCGATCGATACGATACTAGCGAGCTTTAAGCGTGTGGTTGAATACCGTTCACTAGAGAATTTGCCAGGTCAGCTGTCGCTTGTTCCCAGCAGAATTCTTAGCTCAGAGAAGATAGATCCAATGATGTTATCTCTGTATTCATGTATAGGTTAGCTACTCCCACATAAGCATTAAGAATGATCTCCTAAGATTAATATCACATGCTCAAGTATTCATATTTGGGGCTAATCCCTCAACCTATTTGAATCTTAAATCCAACAAAGGTGTTTACTCAGACATGGCTGAGTAGAACATCATAACAATAAATATAAAATGCATAGATAGAATAGAATAGAAACAATGGTGTTCAAGAAAGCTCTCAATATATGTAACTCTCTCTCTCACAAAACAAAGAAAGGTAGAAGTAGAAAACCCTAAGAAAACTGTGTAAAAACTATATCTTTGCCAAAACACTTAGGCAAGACTTTAATACTTAGGAATAATTAGGTTAAAACTCGTCAGGGGCATTCTGGTAAATAGATGATTACTTGGGTTCAAGTCGGCTTTGATCAAAATGGGCTTCTGCGGCTTGAATATCGATCGATTACACAGGATGTGTATCGATCGATGCATCTCTCTCCGTGTCGACCCTGAGGGGGTCGATATGGCCTCCTCGGGTAATATCTCTAAATGCTCCAAAATGCTCCTAAAACATCATCTTTCTTCTAAATGCTCCTGAACCTGAAAATATGCTAAGTAGACTCCAAAACATACTAGATATATCCTAAAACTCTCAGATATTAGGGGTAAAATTGGGTCAAATATAAGGTCTATCAACTCTCCCAGACATAACCTTTTGCTTGTCCTCAAGCAAAGACAATGGTAGTCTCTCTGATAAGCTTTTAGGAAAAACAGGGACTCAAAAGAATTCAAAGTTCTTAGTCATTTCTTTCTAGTAGTGCAAACCAAATCAAAGTCATTATAACTACAAAAGTACATTATACCATATCCTAGTATAGCAACCAAATTCATCTAGCCAGCAACTTATCAAATTCTGAATGACTCACCCCTCTACTAATCTCATTTCTTTGCATAAATAAAAGTGTAGGCTTTACCTTCGGAATATCGATCATAGGACACATGGATTCTTACTCAAACAAGTTTCTGAACACACATGTAGTCTTCTCTGATTCCTTTCTCCCTTTTATCTCTTCTCTGATTCCAAATGGTTTCAATCCCAATGAACAATGATGGAGTACATCTTGTTCATCTTATTGACCTCTATATCTTTTTTTTATTGACAAAGTGTAGGCAAATAATGGGGTATTTGGTAATTTACCTATCCCTTGCTTCCACAATGTGTGATCATTCCTTTGAATCAGAATAATGGGATCCTTGGTAATTTACCTATCCCTCTTCATCTCAGGATGCTGAAGAGAGAAGAGAAGGAGATCAGAAACACACAGACTTTTATTACCTTCCAGAACTTGCAGGAGGAATCCGATCCAATGTATACCAAGCCCCACGACAAGCAGGTAATGTCAGTATTAGGTTAGAGGTTAGCTTTGGTTCCTTCAAACATTCTTAGCAAGTGCTAGCATAGTAGACTGGCTGATCCACTTTAGTATCTCTACTACCTCTGCAATCAAATGAATCTAAGACTGGTCTAGAAAGTGATTAGATGACAAGTATTGAATTAAATAGATCATTGCCCCTTTCTAAACTTAATAAAAATTTCAAATAAGACTCAAAATAGTAGATAAACAATAGATAATCATTAGTAATCCCCCCAGACTTAAATTACACTGTCTCCAGTGTAAAACAGTAGGAGTTTAAAGAAAATCAAACATAAATGCGAAATCGAACAAGTTAGAACGTTATACCTGACCGATACCATATCAATCGATGTGGATGAACTCGTGTCGATCGTGGCGGATTTAGTTTCGTCGATCGATGTTGACTTGGTCGCATCGGTCGATAGAGAAAGTAAACGTCTACTCGATTTTTTATTTTTTTTGCATAAAAAATAAAGAAAAATACCTAGTAGTAGTGAGTTTCCTCCCACTCAGCGCTTTGTTATAGTCATTTAGCTTGACTTTGGAGGTTGAATGGCTAGTTGGTGTGAAAGGAGTTGTTTGCTAGTGTGAAAACATCCTCTGGATCTGTGGACTTAGTGGCAATGAGGCTTCTTGTGGCATCATCTGACTTGGTCCATCTCTTCTTCATGTCTTCTAACTCATCTTTCAATAAGTGTAGCCTCTCCTGTAGATCATCAATGTTGAATTGCTGCTCTTCAAGCTGATCATATGTCTTCAATGATGTTTCTGGCAGTTCTTCATGTAGCACATCCATTCTGTCTGTAAGGTGTTCTTCTCGGACTGATGGTGTATCAGTATTGATCGATGCTGTTGCTTCGACGTCGATCGATGTCTTGATGCCATGTCGATCGATACACGTGGTGCCATATCGGTCGATGTGAAGTGTGATGGGCGAGTCGCAAGTTGTTTCTGGATAGCTGTGATATTCTCTTCTATCACTTCTGTTTTTGTCTGTAGATTTGCAATACTGTTGTCAAAAGGATAGTAGATGTCATCATACCTCTTGTAGGATTGTGTCTCTGAATGATCTAAAGCTTCATAGATCTCAGCTATCATCTTGTTGACTTATATATTGGTGTATGTAGCTTCTCTTCTGTGAAAGGGTTGCTCTTCTCTTGTGTCTGTCCAACGTCTCTTCTTGTTCTCATAGGTATAATAGGCTCTAGCTCCATACTTTGGTTTGTAATGAAACTCCGTGTTTCATCCATCGTCCATATCGATCGATCGGTAGTGTGTGGTGTCGATCGATTTGGACCACTTCTGCCTGTTGCGAAGTACATGCAACTTCTTTTGCATCAATTTAATGCCATCAATTGTCCATCTAAGGTTGGAACTGAGGTGTGCGTAGAATAGATCAACAGCATCCTCCAATGCAAATTCTTCCCATTTGTTGTCTGTCCTGGCAGTATTTAGAATCTTCGTTTTCATGGTGTTGAATTCTTCTTTGAGATAGGTATCGAGCGATGTGTTGTCCTTGCTGTCGATCGATTCTTTCTGATGCTCGGCTGGTTCCTGGTCAGGATCGATCGATGTGCTGGTAGGCATGTCGGTCGAAGTCGATGTCTTTAGGTGAAAATCAAGCTGGTTCTGAATCGTGCCCATCTCCTGCTGGAAAGCATCCATACATGATTCTAATGCAATCACATCATCAATCATGGGGTAGTAGGAACTACCAAACTTCTCCTTGTAGGAATCTAACTTCTCTTACAATCTGGTAAAGCGTATGTCGATCGATTGTCTGTAGTGACTATCGATCGATGTAGGATGAGCGTCGGTCGATGGAGTCCATCTCTCATCGGTCGATGTATGGTGTGGAAACTCATGGGAGGTGGGGGGGTTTCCATTGCTTCCATGCTTCAGCTCCTTGTGGTCTTCTTTTCTTCAAAGTGTTGACATCTTCTGCAAGGTTCTCCATTGTCTGAGTGAGGTATGTGATCTTGGTATTGAGTGGATGGTAGACACTATCAAGCTTCCACTTGAAATCATTCATGGAATCATACTGAATGGTGTAGATATCATTGAGCTTGTCATCCATCTCTTCTCTGCTGTAAGGATCTGGATCTGCTTGTGTAGCTGGTGTGAATCTTTCTTGATGCTCTGGTGTAAGCTGGTGTCCATCCTTAGCTCTTGTACTGCCTTCTGGATCACTTTAAATATCAAACTCATCAATTGTTAGAGATGCATGATCTAAATCATTATCTTTATGAAGATGGAATGGTAAAGGTTGAGTATCGATCGATGCGGTAGGGCTCCCGTCGATCGATTTCGTGGTGTAGAGTCGATGGGGAAGATTGCAACTGAAGTCTTCTCCATTAGGGTTGGATGGTGGCTGATGCATCTTTTCTTCTTCTAGGGTTTTTGAATTGGTTTCTTCTTTGGTGTGAGAAACTGCTTCTACCCCGTGGCTCCTTATATAGTGGTTATCATCCACCAAATTTCCAAATTTGGAATTTCCAAATTTGAAATTTTCATTCTTCTCTTGGTCGGTTTGACTGGTATCAATTGATACGTCTTCTGGTGGGTCGATCAATTCTTCTTCGTGTGGTCCTCGTCTTGGTTTAGTATCGATCGATGCTGATGATGTCGCGTCGATCGATGTTGGTAGCATGGTTCCATGTGAACTGGATCCATCTCTAGTGAGATTTTCCTGCTGGGTTGTAGCTGGCTCTTCCTCACGTTCTTCATTGATTTCTTCCACTTGTTGGGAAGGTGTAGTAGTCTCTAGAGCAAAAATTGGATAGCATAGTGCTGGCCAATCATCTCTCTTCCTGGAAACTATCATATCGATCGATTCGTCAATGTTGGTGTCGATCGATATCTCTCTGCTTGATCTCGGAATTGGTTGAATGCTGGTGTAGGATGATGAATATGATCTGGATGGCAAACTGTTGAGGATCATACTGAGTAGGACCTTCATCTTCATGAAAGTAGAGACTTTCTTTGTCTTACCATAAGGCTTCATAATCTCTCTCCACCATAGGGTGGTATACATTCTCTTCTCTGCGGATGTATGAATATGGTATGTTCCTGTTGTAGTCCTCATCATACTCTTCTTCTCTGCGGATGAAAGAGTATTCAATATCTCTTTCCCTCATGTAATCCTCATCATAGTCATCTTCTATTGTCTCCACTGCATAAGCTGGCTGATGGTAGTCTGTTTCCCAACTCCCTATTGAGTGGTTACCTGCAAAATCATCAACTTCAAACATAGGTGTACTATCAATAGATGTGGAATGGAAACTGTTGCCTGGATCGATCGATGTGATAACGGACTCGTCTATCGATGTGAGATCAATAGGGTCGATCGATGCATCTGTTGTTGTGCCGATCGATTCCGAGTACTCTGTCTCATACTCTTCACAGTAACATGTAGCTACGAGTATTGCTTCATCTGGAGGCTTCAGGTGGGGTGCTGGAGGTCTTTTACCCTTGACTGGATCATAATAAACCTCTGGGTTAATGAGTGTCAAACACAACTGGCTGGTTTGCAAATTCAAGATGGCTCCCACAGTAGCTAGGAAAGCTCTTCCAAGTAGTAGAGAAGAATTCCAATTTAACTTGATGTCTAGGACATGAAACTCAACTGGAACTAGAGCATTACCCAATCTGTACCTCAAGGTCTCTGATGATTCCCATGGAACTCCTCCTAGAGCAATCCACAAAGTAGAAGGATTCTTTTGGAAGGTTCCACCTTTAGACCTAGTTGGTCTGCCATAACCTTTGGTAGGATGCTGACTGATGCTCCTGTGTTACATATAGGGCATGTGAGAATTCAATACCTTGTACTAGGCATGAGATGATGAACTCCTCAGGATCACTCTTCTTCTTCAATGTCATCTTCCTTAGGAGATCCTCTCTGATTTTGTTGACCATCTTCTCAATATCAGCCTCTGTGACCTTTGTTTCTCTGACGAACATCCACAATCTGTGTGTGTAGTATGCTTCTTCAAAGGGTTTCTCTGCTGGAATCTTCAGAACTCTCTTCTTGAAGTTTTCCAACTCTTTCTCATTAGCTTCCCTTTTAAGGTGTTTAGGGATCTTCTCATTCCTCTTTCGGGTTGTTCCCTTTGCACTTTCCTTTTCAATCTCCATAGGCTCCAATGTATCCTCAACCTCTTCTGGTGGGTTATCTGTAGGTTTGGGTCGGGATCTATTTGCATAGAGTAGAGCAGCATCTATCCTTGGTAGCTGAACTCGGTGTTTCATGGTGGTAAATCGATCGATGTCTGGTGGTGTGTGTCGATTGATGTCTGGTGGTGTATGTCGATTGATATCGGTTTCCTCTGGTCAATCGAAGAAAGGAAGGAGTGGGTTTGGGTGTCTCGCTGCGAACTCCGCGTGTGTCATAATACGGATTGGTTTGGTCGTAGCCGTATACTCGGTAGACTCTGTCGATCGATGTGGTATTTCGAACATCGATCGATATTCTTCTTCGAAGGTCGATCGATTGCTCTCGTCTTGCGTCGATCGATGCGAGTGAGAGTTGTCGATACTCATGGTGCTCTCGGTTTCAAAGTCTTCCTCCTGAAGTTCTACATCTCCATCCATATGCCAGAATTCATCTACTGTGATGGCATTGATGTGGTGTCTGATGAGATCTTCCTCTCTCCCTTTTATGAAGGCTTTTTGCCTCTTAATAGCTTCTGCTGTCTGAATCACCTGTGTCTCTAGCTTCTTCACATGGGTGCTCAAGGTGTCAAACTTCACATTCAGGCTGTTGTATGCAGCATCTATCTTCCCATTAAAATCCACAGTAAGCCTCTGCTGACCCTCTATAACTGAATCAAGCATTGCTTCAATCTTGCTTTCCTGAGTAGGTGGTGGTGGATTATGATAGAAAGAATTGTTGAGATTCTTGTTGTTGACGTAGTTACTGTTGCTGAAGGGTTTCCGGTACTGTGAATTCTGATTGTAGTTGCTCTTCTGACTGTTGCCATAGAAGTTCCTGTTTCCACTCTGATTTCCAAATCTCTGTGATCCTCCTATGAAATTCACTTTTTCTTAATATCCTTCTTCATCAGTTCCTATAGCTTCTACATCTTCTGCAAGGCTGACTTGCTTCCTTAGAAGCTTGTGAACATTGTCTAGCTTAGCTTTCATATCCTCTAGCTGTTCCTTCCCAAGAGGATTAGCTAGCCTTCTTCTCTCATAATCAGTGTTCTTGGTGCTATTGCTAGTTGCCAAGTTCTCAATGAGTCTCACAGCTTCCTCTGGACTCCTGGTGTTGAAGTTTCCTTCACTAGCTGTGTCTAGTGCTGTCTGGTAGGTTAGGTCTAAACCTCTGAAGAAAGTACTGAGCAGTTGCACTTCATTGAATCCATGGTGTGGACAATCTCTCTGGTAGGACTTGAAACGAACCCAACAATGTCTGAAAGGTTCTGCAGGCTTCTGCATAAATGTAGCAATCTTGCTTCTTAGCTCCTCTGCGCGTGACTCATCAAAGAAATTAATCAAGAAACCATTCTTGATGTCATCCCAGGATGTAAGAGATCCTGGTGGCAGTTGCTTAAGCCATTGCAAAGCTTCTCCTGTGAGAGAATACTTGAAGAGCTTGCAAAGTAGGTAGTCAGCTGGGACTCCATTAGCTTTGATAGCAGATATGAGATCCTCGTACCTCTCTAGATGGTCCATAGGATGTTCACTGGATGCTCCACTGTAGGGTGTCTGTCCTACAAGTGTGTAGTATTGAGGCTTCACCTCATAGTCAGCCCTCTGTATGTCTGGAGAACGGATAGCAGATCTATTGGCATAAAATTGGTCTGGACGGTTGTAGTCAGCCAGTGATCTGTTTATGTTGGCTTCTTCTGCAGCTCGAGCAGTTGCTGCAGCAGCTTCAGCTTCTGGATCAGGGATTGCAGCCCCCTGATCATCGATTATTTTACCTGCTGCATTACGCAGGTGACTTTCTTGGTCACGCAGGTTACCATCGTTATCTTCCCTAAGTATCAGTGTCGCGACCATGCTTCGTGATTCGATATTGATCGATGTACGGCTTGCAGTATCGGTCGATATCTGGTGAAAGGTAGACGGGTACTGAGAAGTATCGGTCGATGTGAAAGGACGGTTATCGGTCGATTTCAGATGAACAAGATCGGTCGATATTGGTGAACGGCTATCGGTCGGCGGTGCCTGAAACTCGGAAGACGGATGTGAGTGAATATCGGTCGATGCACAAGTAGGTGTATCGATCGATGCGGAGCGGTTCTTTTTGCAGATTGAACGTTCCAAAGCAGCTGGATCAGTAGACAAAAGTTCCTTGTTCTTCTTGCTTCTGGTTATGTTGGGCATGCACCTGAAAAGAAAAGAAAAGAATAATTTATCAGTAACAAGTAAAAAGAAAGAAAAACCTAGACTTAAATAAAATCTAATGCCGATCAAAGCTCCCCGGCAACGGCGCCAAATTTGATAGCTAAGCTCAAATTACCCTAGAGCAACCTTACTCTCATCAAATGAGGTCAAGTTGTAGTACTTAGGGATCGAATCCACAGGGAGCGATGGAACACAAAAGATCTTATTATAACTAAGCTAGGTCAAAGATTTCAAAGCAGTAAATTGCAAATAACTTAAAACTGGTGAGCAAGACAATTACTCAACTGACTGATTTGGGTGTTAACTAAGATGGTGAAGGTGTTAGATCTAGGATTACTATTCAGGTTATCAGGATTATAATAGTATGAATGCTTATATTAGATGCTTGCATGATATTAAAGAACCCAACGAAGCTATAGCCCGACTGTCGTCGCCGACTATCTTACACTAGAATTGATGAATCTCCATTGAGTATCCACCAAAAGGCATCGATCGACCTGCCAATGCACGTATCGATCGATGATGCCTCTCGTAAATCGATCGATGACTCTATAGGATTATCGATCGATACGATACTAGTGAGCTTTAAGCGTGTGGTTGAATACAGTTCACTAGAGAATTTGCCAAGTCAGTTGTCGCTTGTTCCCAGCAGAATTCTTAGCTCAGAGAAGATAGATACAAGGATGTTATCTCTGTATTCATGTATAGGTTAGCTACTCCTACACAAGCATTAAGAATGATCTCCTAAGATGAATATCACATGCTCAAGTATTCATATTTGGGGCTAATCCCTCAACCTATTTGAATCCTATATCCAACAAAGGTGTTTACTCAGACATGGCTACGTAGAACATCATAACAATAAATATAAAATGCATAGATAGAATAGAATAGAAACAATGGTGTTCAAGAAAGCTCTCAATATATGTAACTCTCTCTCTCACAAAACAAAAAAAGGTAGAAGTAGAAAACCCTAAGAAAACTGTGTAAAAACTATATCTTTGCAAAAACACTTAGGCAAGACTTAAATACTTAGGAATAATTAGGTTAAAACTCGCTAGGGGCATTCTGGTAAATAGATGATTGCTTGGGCTTCAAGTCGGCTGTGATCAAAATGGGCTTCTGCGGCTTGAATATCGATCGATTACAGAGGATGTGTATCGATCGATGCATCTCTCTCCGTGTCGACCCGAGGGGGTCGATATAACCTCCTTGGGTGATATCTCTAAAATGCTCCAAAATGCTCCTAAAACATCCTATTTCTTCCAAATGCTCCTGAACCTGAAAATATGCTAAATAGACTCCAAAACATACTAGATATATCCTAAAACTCTCAGATATCAGGGGAAAAATCGGGTCAAATATAAGGTCTATCATTTGGCAAGAAGGTAGACACATTCCGCCTTCACCTCTCAGCAATCGCCTATCTCTCCCGGTGGAACAAATCTGAGGCCAAGGGTCCTCTACCACCCAATTCAGCCAATAGCTCCAAGTTAGTGTGACTCCAACCTTGTACATATATTTCGTTATCTTGTTTATTTCTTTCTCTTAGACCTCTTCTTTGAGCTTACTCTCACACAAGGGACTGTGTGAAGTAAGTTTGGGGGAGAGTCTGCTATCTCACATTGTTTTCTGTTTTGTCTATTTGTCATGAGTCTCATGCATTGCATTGCATACTTATTTTCATAATAAAAAATCCATAAAATTGATTTTTTTTTTTTTTGAAAAAGGCATTTAGTTGCATCATTTGCATCTTTAGGATTGAGTCTAGAAGCATATAGATTGCATTCATGCATTGGGAGAAAGCCTTGTAAAGATCTCATGCTAAGTACTCAACATGATACCCTTTGTAATCATGGCAAGTAGCTTCAGCATTCTTTTGAAAACTTGTAGACTTTGAGCCTTGAAAACTCCTCTTGAAACTCATTAAATGTTGAAACTCACTCTTTGAAGCTAACTACAACCTTATTTGCATTGAATGAACCTAATGCATCTTACTTATGGTCTCTTGTGTGCTGAATCATGGCTATACACACTTGATTTGTCACATCTATTTTTACAATCTTTTTGACAAACCCAAGTGGTAGACCACTCCCTAAACCCTTTTCTCCTATCAAGCCTTCATTGATTGTTGAGTGAGGCCTTTTTGGAAAGCTTTACATGTTCCTAATGTTGAGAGTATTGGGAACGACAATGCTTGGTATCCATTATTTGCTAGCTTAGGCACTCATATTGTCTAGCTTCTAGAATGGGGGTGAGTGTTGTATAGTTTGATCTTGGAGAGTGAAAATGAGAGGAAAGAAAAGGTAGACTCAATGAACTCAAAAATGATTTAGTCTTGATGGAATAAGCAATAGAAAGATCTAGCTCAAGTTTGTAAAGAAAGTCTTGGCCCCCATATTAAAAAAAAAGAATAAAGAAAAGGGGGCTAGCAATGTTTAGTAAGAGCTAATAAGAGTTTAAAAATGTGAAAATCCCTTGTATACTTCAAAAAGAAAGAGTTCTAAGTGAGAAAGTATCTTTGAGTATTTTGGGAAGTCTTTGGGTGAGTGAAGAGAGTGGGGTTTGGCATTGGGAATAAGTGTGTAACTTGTATATTTGGGAAAAGGGTAGAACAATGGAGATTGAGCATTGTATGCATGAGTTGATCCTTTTCTTAGATATATTATGTGCAATGTCAAACCTACATTGTTTTGAGAGTAAACCAACCTTGAAAAGATCATTTTTAAAACCTCTTGATTCACTTTGCACTAAGCCTTTTCTTACCAAACCAAATGATTTGGACCATTTGATCATGTGCAAGAATTCACTTATGATTGTGCTTAATGAATGTGAGAGTTGGTTGATTTGAGTTTGTGGATTCATGATGATGAGTGTAGAGATCAAAGGAGTTAACATAGGCCTAGAGAAGTTAGAGTTTGACAAAGTACCTGCGCGCAAGAGAGAGCGACCAAACCCGCTTTGGAGAAGAATACAAGCAATTTCAAGACATTGACCAGTTAAATCCGGTTTGACCCGGTTTACTTCAACTGAACCAAAACGATTTGGAACCTCTTATAAATAGTTTTAGCCTCCAAAAACCCTAATGTATCTCATTTTCTCTCAAGACTTTGTTTCATATTGTACAAGCTTGAATCTTTTTATCAATCTAAGGAAGCTCTTTATCGTATATCTTGTTTCTCCTTCTCACAAACATGATTAGCCTTGAATCTCACATAGATTTAAGGTTTTTCATGGAGATTAGTGAGTAGACACATTTTGGATCCATGGGTTAGGGTGATTAGGGTGATTAAGTGAAGATCTCAGGTGTTTTAGTGTAGATCTTTCTTTTCCTTGCTTGATTGAGTGTTCTTAATGCTATATTTGAGTTGGCCTCTCAAACATAGAGCTTTAGGCATTTCCGCCCGGAAGGTGTTCGATGAAATGCCTGAATCAATTCATCTATGCTTTTAGCTTTCTTTGCCTAAGGGATTAGTTGTTAAAGAAGCTAAGATTGTTATTAGACTCATTCTTAATGTTTAAATTGATCATTACAGTCAAAGGGATTTGATGTATTTGTGGATCATTGCAAAAGAACATTCATCTAGGGATAGATCTTGTTTAGTATTGTGTCTAGGCATAAGGAAAGTGTTTGATTGATAGCTTGCCAACTCTAGATTGGATCTACATCACCTAAAGTCAAATCCCTAGTCCCATGGATTCTACCTTAGAATTTGATTGAGTTCTTGCACTTGTTTCTTGATTGGATTTGAAATCACCTTGTTTATATTTCTAGGATATTAGCTTGTTACCTTCATCCATCTTCTTGTTTGCTTAGATTAAGGAAGCTTGTGTATTCTTGGTGCTATAAGTCTCTAGTTCTCTGTGGGTTCGACAATCTTTTATACTATATTGATTTGATCTTGGAACCTTGAAAAGTCCTGTATCACTTCCCATTCCACGGCAATTCCAGCTAAGAACTCTCGTATTTTTTTTAAAGTACTCCAGTGGAGCTGGTCGACTTGGATTTAATGATATCCTGCGTACCCAGATTCTTTAAACCAATAAACCACAACATATTTGACATCCCATACATTTTCCTCCGGTGGCAGTACTAACCATCGATGATTGGAACACTATTCCGAGTATCGAAAAGTATGGCCCTGAACCGCCGGTTCTCCAATGATTATACCAAGAACCATAAATATCTTTTTTATTCCACTTCATCTTCACTCTCATCTTCTTCCATTGGAAAGCTCTCTTCAACAGCTCATTTCCTGCCAAACAAGCTAGCTTACCTTGGGTTTGAGATTTGATATTGAGTTGCACAAGGCATTTCTAAAGTCATCACTTGGCTCATTGCTAGGCTATACTTTGGTTTGTTGAACTATTGGCACGCTTGGTGATTCATCTATGTTGTTTATGATAGCTTAAACAGCAATTATGAACCCATCTTTAAGCCTTCTAGACTTGGAACGTGTAAGAGTACCTTCTGTGACCTTAGGAATGGTTATGTGGTCTTTGGTCAGGTCGATGACCTCATCACTTCTCCTACAGCCATCTACAGTAGTTGTGTCCACAATTACTCCAGAATGGTCTATATCCATGTCCCTCATTTGTCTAGCAAATTCATTTTAAATAAAGATCTCTCTTCATGTATGACAAACTGCATTGGCGGCAAAAAAGCAGGTGGGGCATCATACTGCAACCCACAATCACAACATAAATCTGCACCAAAATATTGCTCATGCTAATTCTCTTACAGCTCACAGTACCTTTAAATTATCCAACCACGCAGCATGTCTAGTGACTTGCACTTCTCTCTTAGACACAACATGTGGAGCTTGATGAGCTTGCTAAGTGGAAGTGGAAAACATCAGCTGAGTAACCTCTTGTCTTGCACGGGCAGATTTTTGTGCAGCTACCCGAGCAGTTGTTTGAGCAACCTACTGTATTTCAACCTGAGACTCTTGCCTGGCTGCCTCATGAGAATCTTTCTGACTGCATCCTGTTCAGTTTGCGGAAGAACCACTACAAGAAAAATGGCCATTCATAGCATACCAGGATAGCGCGGATTTTCAAACTGCTATGATAGATGGTTTTTTCATTGTCGGGACATATTCATAGCATTAACTTAAGCTGTCAGGAGAAATTAGCAAAGCCGGAATAGAAAAGCACGCATACCGCCTATACTTAGTGAAATCTTAGGAACTGTGAAATACTAAATTACTTCCCTCTTTACTGTAACACTTAGGCTACATAAGGGGAAAAATCATTGTCGACCAAGAAAATAAAAAAAATTAGAGAAGAACTCTCTCTCGAGAGAACCCTAATCCCGACACCGCGGAAACTCTCCGTCGACACCTAGGAAACTCTCCGTCGACACCTAGGAAACTCTCCGTCAACACCTTGAAGCTCGATTACGTGGTCTGTAACCGGTGATACTCTCCAGCTCAAGTCGATTTGAGGAGGATCGAAGCTCGTAATCGAATCGAAGGTAGAGATTTAGGGTTTTTTCTTTGATATCTCAGTTTCCCTCGATTTGGGGTTTGTTCTGTTTTAAGTTCTTAACTTTCACATGCATTTGTTTGAAGTTCTTATCTCGTAGATGCTTTATTTGACAGTATATTCGTACATGATTCTCATTTCTTTGATTCTGATATGTTTGATACTGATTTAAATTGTTTGATTCTCGTCGGCTTAGTTATTACATGTTTCTGATTTTTTTTAGTCTCGGCTTAGTCATTACATGATTCTCATTCATTTGACTCTCGTAGTTTACTTTATTGTGTGTTGTTAATTTTTGAAATTTTTGTTTCACATTATATTTAGAATGTGTGTTTTATGTGACCCTTTTTACTTGTTCTAACAGTTTTAAAGAAGTATAGAACAAACAATGCTGGAGAAGGCGTGGGTCCATCTCTCGAGGTATGAAATTAACATATATATGATACATTTCAGTTGGGGATTTGAGTGTTTTATTAATTGTTCTGTTTTGTTTTGTTATAACTGCAGAGTTGATCCTCCTTATGAGAAGGGTGCATGGGGCTTTATCCAATCTGTGCCTACGGGTGAAGGAGGTGTTAAGTTGATTATTTGCCTTTGCACAGACTCTCGGAATGTAGATCGGCATTCAGCTACTGATATAGTTGATCATTGATATCTTGCATATTTGCATGATTTTAACCATCATATTTTGTACATAATGATCATGTAGATTATGAATTAGGCATCTTTAGGTTCCAAATTGCATTCATATGTCTTTATTAGGGGCTGGAGTGTGCTATGGAGTTCTTGGAGGTGTTTAGAGACATTTGTGGTGCAAGAGAGTGAAAGATGAATGGAGGTCTTAAAAATATCTTCTATTGCTAAGATTTTAGGACGACATAGTAAATTGAGTTAGCTTTCCGATGGAAGTGGTTTCAAGTTATTTGGAGCTGTATTGGAGGAGTTATGATCAATTTATTAGAGGCATATCAATCCGAGAGCAGGCTGCGGCAAGGCATGGCGTGTCCGACCAGAGTATTTCGCGGGCAACTTTCGCAGGCTGAGGCAGGCCGCAGCCGTGTCAGGCCGAATCCGATCAGAGTATTTTGCGGGCAACTTTCGCAGGCTGAGGCAGGCCGCGGCCGTCGTCCGAAGCAATGCAATTTACCATTTTACCCTTGTGTTCTCAAGCTACTATAAATACTTGTTAGACCTAATCTATCTCTTATCTTGTATTCTATTATCTAAACACTTGAGATCTAGAAGAAGGTTTGAATCTTGAATCTCTTTTCATCTTTATTTTTTGTGTTTAGTGAGATCTCTTGATCACTAAGCATGATTAAGCTTGAATCTTTCATGGGTTTAAGAGTAATCATGTCTATTAGTGAGTAGATCAACTTTGGATTCATGGTCTAGGGTGATTAGGGGGATTAAGTGAAAATCTAGGGTGTTTAGTGTTAGATCTACTTCTTTCGTTGCTTGTTAGGGTTCTCAATGCTATTTTAGTCTTGATCATACTATAATAGATCTATAGGCATTTCATGCTCACAAGGTGTACGATGAAATGCCTGAACCAACTCTTCAATGCTTTTAGTTTGCTTTACCAAAGAGGTTTGTTATTAAAGGAGCTAAGATTGCAAGTAGACTTGTTCTCCATGATTGCTTTAGATTAAGCATGAACCTACATTCTCATTGCCTCGAAATCGCTTAGGATTTGATTTGACGCTCTTTATTAGGAATGTCAAATGAAGGCTTTGACCGCGGGACAGGCCCGTAAAAACTTGTGGTGGGGCGGTATTGGGCCTAGAATTTGGTATCCCGCAATTTTTCGGGCCTCGCGGGAAGGGACTGTGCGGGAGTGGGCTCTAAGCGGGATGGCCCAAAAGAAACCGCGGTTAACCCTAATGTCCCTGACTTTCTTCTCTTCTCATTTCGTCACGCCACCTGAAAAACAAAGGAGAGAGAGAGAGTGAGAGAAAGACGAGTCGCCACAAGAAACTGAGCTCCGACGACTAGCTCCGGTACTTCTATCTCGACTTCTAAACTTCACAGATCAAACATGCATATCCGGAGATAAGTTCTTTCATCAAACTTCTATGGTGTTAATTTTTTTTTTTGGAGTCTAACACTCTTACTCATTTTTCAGGTGGGTTCTCTGCTTCGATCCACCACCGGAGGTATATTCTTCTTCGATCCACCGCCGGAGCTTCTATTCTTCTGAGATCCACCGTCAGAGCTCCTCCTTTGCTGCATGCATGGCCGTCTTCTTCACTTTGAAAGCCGCTCACCGACAGATGCGACTAGGGTATGATTCGCTTCCCTTCTTACTGATTGTACATGCATTTTTCAATGCCCAAATCGATCATATTTATATTGTCTGTGCTTGTCGTTTACTGTTGGTAACTGATAAGTATAATGTTCTATCTATGAAGTGTGAACTTTTATTAATTGTCTTAGATTGATTATTAGGTTGGTTCTAAGTTAGTTTACAAGTCAGTGATGTTAGTTCCTTAAGAAACACGATTAAATGTTGCTAAGACCGAGCTGAACATGTATGGTCTTACTTTTTGTTTGATATGTTTCTGATATTTTTTATTTATTTTTCGTTTGACATGTTTCTTTTCTTTTTTATTAACTATCTGATATTTTTTTTTGTGCTCTGTCTTGAGGTGATGGGGTGATGGTGAAGAAGGATGTCTTATGTTTTCGTAGGTGAACAAGTAGTCGGGTGGTGATCACTGTGAATGCTGGGGTAGGCTCAACTACGAATTAGCATGTTATGGTGTTGACTTGATGTTTATGTTGAGCTCACACCAGAATGTCCAGTGATCACGAGCCGCTGTTACTTGTTTAATTAAAGAAGAAACAACAGAGAGCTGAACAAGGAGGCGAGTGACTCGTCTTCTTCTCCTCTTGAATGCTTATTAATCTGATATTAAGTCTCTTGTTAAAAATTGTATGCTTATTTATCTGATATTAAGTCTCTTATATGTCTTTTGTTTTCGTAGGTGAACAAGTAGTCGGGTGGTGATCACTGTGAATGATGGGGTAGGCTCAACTACAAATTATCATGTTATGGTGTTGACTTGATGTTTGTATTGAGCGCACACCAGCATGTCCAGTGATCACGAGCCGATGTTACTTGTTTAACAAAAGAAGAAACAATAGAGAGCTGAACAAGGAAGGAGAAGACGTGTACATACACCAGCTGCTCCAGTAGTTACCAGGTTCATTCGATATAGCTGCTTTAATGACCTCAGGTTAGTAAGCTCTTAAATGTCTAAGACTTCTCTAGACTAGTTCACTGTCTTTCTAAGGTTGCTGGGACACAGTCTTGTTTAGATTGCTTTGCGTAGGTTATCGGATCACTGTCTTGTTAGCTTGACTATGGTAGCTTGTCGTTAGAGGCTTAGAGAATGTGATTGCTTTTTGTGCTTGTCCTCAAGCAATTTAATATATCGTACAAAATAAATATTAGAAGAGCAAGTTAAAAAAAATATCGTGCAATTTTAAATAAAATAGTAGCAAAATTTTAGAAACCCTAAATAAAAATACTTAGCCCCATGACTCACGTTCACACAACTTCAAGTTGAAAAAAAAACTAACAAAAACTAGAGAGACCATGGGTTCAAGGAGCGATTCAGAAGAGCAGTTCACGATGCGTACCGACTACTCTCCACCACCAACATTGGACTTCGCGAGTCAAGCTACCTTAGCTGCTCTTGTTGTGGCTGAAGAGATCGCGGATCAGAGAATTGAGGGTGTTGTAAGTGATGTTGGTGTTTATGGAAAGAAGAAAGCAAGCAAAAGAAAACTCATCAGCCTTGACGATGAAACTGATGAATCTGATGTTGAAATCACTCCTGAATGGCGCCCGCAGCTGAGGAATGGACCAGAGCTGATAGTATCTGCACTTTTCTGGGGCCGTTTTCTGTGATCACGAAGATGATGTCTGGTTCTAATTACCCGACAGCGAACTTGTATTTCTATCAAGTTTGGTTGATCCATGATTGGCTTAGAAATAATGAGGAAAGTGATGATGATATTATCAGAGACATGGTGCCACCGATGAAGGAGAAGTTCGACAAATTTTGAGATGAAGTCAATGGTCTCTTTGCAATGGCAGCAGTCTTTGATCCACGATTTAAGCTTTCACTTGTTGACCGTTGTTTAGGGAAGCTTGACATGAGTACATGGGATATTAAGTTGAAGAACTTGCGTGAGAGGCTCCGGATTCTGTTCGAGTCTTACGACAAAAAAATCCAAGACTAACTCACCCTCTACAGAGCCACGTGAGACGGTTCGACCACCATGTCAGCCAGCGTCTGCAAGAATGTTTGAGAATTACACCGTGAGTGTTTCTTTTATTTTTAACCTTCTTTTAATTAATTTTCTAAACTTGATGTCTTACATATTTTAAAAAACTTTATAGGATTTCTTTGCATTTCGCAAAGTCAGTGGTGCTGTGAGTGGGAAGACACCTCTAGAAACATATCTTGATGAACCACCTTTGGAGTTCAATAGTTTTCAGAGCTTGGACATTTTCGACTTTTGGAAAGATAATGCCCATCGCTATAGTGATTTGGCTGCAATGGCTTGTGATCTGATGAGTATTCCAATCACAACAGTGGCTTCTGAGTCCGCTTTCGATATTAGATCGCGAGTCCTCAACAAATATAGGAGCCGTCTACTCCCAAAAATGTGCAAGCTTTGATATGCACTAGGAATTGGATCAGGGGATACGAGTCTTATGCAAATAATAATTTTTTTACATTATCAAACATTTTAGTGGTTTTATGTTTGAATAGAACTTTTACTAAACTTCAATATTATCATCTTGCAGAAGATGAAGTTGATGGTGAAGAAGAGAAACCTCCATCATTTGAATCTATTGTTGGTGGTGATGAAGTTGAAGCTCAAAAAGTGTGATCTGTTTCTTTTGATTTTGGTGTTTTAAGTTTCTGTTTTTGAACTACTTTTGCTATTAGCCGCTTTAATTTGGTGTTTGGTTTTATTTATGTTTTGTTTCAGAAAACTAAAGCATTGGTTATGAACTTATTATTTATAATATTTGGATTCAGTTATTTTACTTGCTCTGGTTATGTCTCGGAATTGCTTTGATTATGACCCATAAATAAACAGTCTTATGCAAGTAATTAGTGATCATTGCTACTTTGCTAGTTACAACTATTTTTGACAAGGACTGGTTCAGAGATCGCCAAGGAATAAGTATACATTGTAGTGATCTACTTGTTATTTGTTTCAGGTGCAGGAGATTCAGCTAGCTATTGACGTACGAGCCTCCAACATAACAGCCAAAATCAGTGTTGTCCCGCCGCGCGGGACGGCCCGTAAAGGAGTTTGCACTTTACGGGGCGGGATTGGGCTTGACGTTTTCAGTACCGCAGCCCGCGCGGGACGGACCCACTGTGAACCGCTCGACAACGAGCCCGCTGCGGTTCGGGACGGGACGACCTGTTTGACATTCCTACTCTTTATACTACTTTGGCACAAGGAGCCTTGAAAACTCCATTGTCAAATTTGGCGCCGTTGCCAGTTCTAAGTTTATTTTGACATTGAGATTTGGTCATTGCTTGAGACTAAGTCTTATTTTATTTTGTCTACTTACTAATAATCCTTCTTTCTCTCCTTTTGAATCTCAGGTGTATGAACTTGAGAAGCAGAGGCACAACAAACCTAGTTCCAAGAGTTGGAGACATCAGGGCATTGGAAAGAGAAAACACAAGAAAGAGAAGAGAAGAAGAGCAACATGCTCACTTACAGAGATTGGGGTTTGAGATGGAGCAAAACCAGCATCAACCTCAAGATGGAGTTGCCCAAGGGGGCAATGGTCAAGGAGCTGCCAACCTTAGACCAGAGAGAGCTCCTCAACAACAACATCCACAACGCCAAGCTAGAGCCATTGGGACCTATGATCAGCCTCACATACATGGTCATAGGTTGGGAATCAGAGCACCAGCTGAGAACAACAACTTTGAGATCAAGTCATAACTGCTCAATATGATAGAGAACAACAAGTATCATGGCCTTGCTGTGGAGGATCCACTTGATCAATTGGACAAGTTTGATAGCTATTGTGGCCTGTCCAAGATTAATGGAGTCTCTGAAGATGCTTTCAAGCTGAGGCTGTTTCCCTTCTCTTTGGGAGACAAAGCACACCAATGGGAGAAGGCTCTTCCAAGTGATTCTATCACCACTTGGAATGAGTGAAAGAGGGTCTTCCTGAACAAGTTCTTTTCTACATCAAGAACTGCCAAGATAAGGAATGAGATCTCTGGGTTTCAACAGAAGAATCTTAAGGCTTTAGTGAAGCATGGAAGAGGTTCAAGGGCTATTGATGTTAAGAGTTTTTAAGACTTAATCAAATGTTGTCGTATAAAAGATTGTCGAACCAATTATAAGTGATTCTAATGCAAAGGGAATGCAAGTATATGCTTAATCTAAGTGCAACCATAAAGTGAGATGAGATGATAATAAACTAAGACAATACTAGAAATGCAATAAAAGAGTGGACTTTCTTTCAATATGAGGCAAAGGGACTCATGGGACAAGGGAATTGACCTTGGGTGATCATGTTTTAATCTAAGATGGCAGAAATACAATCAATCTATCATCCTTAAAGCCTAGACACAATCCTAAGTAAGCTCTATCCCTAGATGAATTCTCATTCACTAAGATAACTCAAGCATCAAATCCCATTGGTAGAATATTATCAAAGCAATCATTAAGAACAAGTCTAGTAGCTATCTTAACACCTTTAACAACTAATCCCTTAGGTAAAGGATGTTAAAAGCATTGGAGAGTTGGTTCAGGCATTTCATCAAACACCTTCCGGGCATGAAATGCCTATATCTCTATCATGAAGAGGCCAACTCCAAAATAGCAAAAAGAACACTCTACAAGCAATGATCAAGAAGGATCTACACTAAAACATCTTAGATCTACACCTAATCACCCTTAGTCTCCCAAGCCCATGAATCCTAGATAGATCTACTAACTAATAGACATGGATAACCCTAAAACCATGGATGATTCAAGGCTAAACATGATAGTGAGCAAGATAATTCAATAAAAACAAAGAGAATAAGATGAAAAAGGATCCAAGATCCAAACTTTCTTCAAGATCAAAATGTGTTCTTAAGAGAAAAGAAATTATATCTCACAAAGGAGATTACAAAAGTATTTATATGAGGCTTATAGAGCCCTAAAAACATAAAGGAGAAAGTCTAAAAAGCCTTTGAGGTCATTAACTCTTCAACCAATCAGAATCCAACAAGAAGGAAGAAGCTGGCTGATACCCGGGTAAGGAGCAGCTCGTCCAACCCGCGTATGCCGACCCGCGTGTCTCGTGTTGATCCGTGGCCTCGTCCCGTGCGGGTAGCTTACCCCGGATGTGCCAGGCCGCGTACCGTCCGAGCTTCACCATCCATCAAGCCGTGCGGGTGGCTTACCTTGGGTACATCAGGTCGGGTGTGTCCAGCCTCGTCCATTCCCGAACGGGGTGGTATGTTGACATGCCTTCATGATTCGATCATAACTCCTCCAATATATCTCCAATTGACTTGAAACCACTTCTATTGGAAAGAACTCTATTTTCTATGTCTACACAAAATATTAGCAACAGAAGACTTCTCTAAGGACTCCGTCCATGTTCATCTTTCACCCCTTTTTTGATCACAATATTCCCAAACACCTCCAATAACTCCAAAGTACACTCCAACACCTGATAAAGACTTATGAATGCAATATGAGCCTAAAGATTCCTAATGCCTAACCTATATGATCAAAATTCATAAGATATGAATGCTAAAAACATGTAAATATGCAAGATATCAACTCTCCCACATTAGTCCTTTACTTGTCCTCAAGTAAACTTTTCAAAATACAAGGAGGAGAGATATAGAGATGGGAGCAAAGCCAAAAGAAACACCTATAGCACTCAACTTGACATCCTAAAGAAACATAGAAAATAGCATGAGAAAAACTCTCTTATTATGCTCTAGCTTCTCAAGGCCTATCAATACTCTTATGCCTCTACACAAGATGCAATGCTTTTCGACCAACATGTTCTCTTAACCAACCCTCACATTGATTCAAACACACACACACACTAGGTGAAGTCTCACAAATGGGCACAAGATCTCAATCATTTGGCTAGGTGATCAAATGGTCTAATATGGATGAAAAGGAGGGTTCAATGCATCATTTTAAGGTGGCAAACACTCAAGAATCAAGGAACTTGATCATTATGCAAAATTTATCTAAGACTTGAAGCAATTCATGCATACATGGATCCATCCTCATCATTCTACCCCATTCCTAAGTGATTACAAGTTTTACCCTTTCCATTCATCCCATAACCCAAAATGAAAAACACTCACATCACTCACCCAATGAACAACTTCTCTTTTCTTATTATAAAACCACTAAGGACCTCTTATTTACTTTTCTAGGCTCTAACTCTTTTAGTTTTTCCTTCCCCACTATCTTATTGAATCTTTATTTTCTTTTCTTTCTTTTTCTTTTTATAATAAGGGGGGAGGTCTCAAACAATACAATCAAGAGCTTTCTTATCTTTCTATTCTAGGTCCCTAGGGCTTTTCTTTCTCATGACACTCTTTTGTTCATCAATCTCAACTTTATTACTTCTGAAATCCAAGATATAAACCTTTAAGGAACAAAGACCCCACTCACCATCCTAGGAGCTAGCTCAAATGATGACCCTCTGCTAGCAAGAGATGAGAACAAATCCATGTCGCTCCCAATACTCTCAACATTTTGCACATGACAAGCTATCAAAAGAGGCCTCACTCATGCAAATCAATGTAGGCTTCAAAGAATGGCAAGGGTTCAAGGGTAAGGAAGTGCCATTTGGGTTAACAAAGAGTGGTACAATGGGGAAAGATAACCCCAATGTGTATGAGATCCATGATAAGTATGCAAATGCCCATATGCAAGAGAAATTAAGTTCATTCAAGTCTAAGTTCAGGTTGGAGCTGGTTTCAAGAACAATGCCAATATCAAGCAAGCAAGAAAGTTTCAAGAAGAGTTTTCAAGGCTCAAAGCATGCAAGCCTTTCAAAAGTTGCTTAAGCTACTTGATATGTTTAACTATGGTGCCAAATTCAGTGCAAACAAGTGCTCTTTACAAGGCAATATCAACAGCTGCTCCAAATGCAAGTGAATGCAACCTATATGATCTAGACTCAATCTTAAAGATGCAAGTGATGCAACTACATGATTCTTTTTGCATTTTTCAAAATTTTTAATTTTTATGGTTTTTCTATGCATATATGAATGTACAATGCAATGCATGAGACTCAAAATCATCAAAGCAAACATGATCAAATACTTGGTACCCCACACACACTTAAATCACACAGTCTTTGTGTGAGTAAGAGAGAAGGAGATACCTCAACAAGACAAAAGCGAATGTATATACAAGAAGGGTTGGATTGATACCACATAAGGAGACTTGGCTTGGTGTTTTGGTGTCTGGGGCTAGGAGCTGTCTTGATTCATAGCAACTAGAGAAGGCTGCTACATGGCAATCATAGGGCTCAGATGTTTCACCACCTTTCTTCTCTCCTCTAGTGCTAGTCTTAACCTGAAAACCTCAACCACTTTTATTAAAAACTTAAAGAAAAAAATTGAAATTGCAAAGCTATGTACAGGGATAACCATGGGATTTCCTCCCAAGTGAGCTTGTTTTGAGTCACTAGCTTGACTACCTTTTCTCTTGGACTAGTGAGAAGGAGGATCCTTCCCACCTTCAAGAGTGATGGTGAGGACCTGAGAGAGAAGCTCTTGAAGCTTGATTGGGTCATCTTGGAGTTGAGGAGTGATGATGGCTCTAGCACTTGAAAATGGTGTGGATTTGCCCTTATGCTTGATCTTGTACTCAATGACACCATCCTTGAGCTTCTTTGGATGGAGAGTGAGAGTGTGTGGGATCAGATCAAGAGGTGGAGGATGACGTTTTTTCACCATCTTCTTCTTGCCATGAGTGGCCTTTGAGGCTCCACTCATCCCCTCTCTTTTAGCACTTTCCAAGTGCGCAAAACATAACTCCTTAAAAGACTCTCCAGCAAGACCTTCTTTCTCACAAGAAATCACTTCATCTTGGGGCTTCTCAATAGCTTTTTCTCCACAAGTGATTGTCCCACAATAGCCAGCATCCAATGGAGATTGGAGGGGATAGGAAACAGCTTTGTTCACATGCATGAGGGTGACCTTCTTGTTGGGAAACTCAATGCAAGCTCCAACTGTTGTGAGGAAAGGAGTGCCAAGGATCAAAGGAACTCTCTTTGCAGTTTCCATCTTCAAAACAGTGAGGTCAATAGGTATGGTGCAGGATCCAATCTTCAAAGGGAAGTCCTTGATGATACCAATTGGGTGTTGTCGCTGTGGATGTTTTGATTGGCGCTGTGGTCTTATGTTGTCAGCTCTTGGACCATTGCCCCCTAGGGCATCACCATCTTGAGGCTGATTCTCCATATCAAACCCCAATCTCTGCAAGTGCTCCTGTTGCTCTTCTTCTCTTCTCTTTCTTGTTATCTCCCTCTTGAGTGCAGCAATCTCTTCAAGTTTGATGCACCTCTGCTTCTTGTTATCATACACCTGAAATGCAAAGGGAGAAGAACAAGGAGAAGCAATAACAAAATAAAAGAAAAATGACTTAGTCTCAAGCAAGTGACTAAATCCCAATATCAAAATCAACTTAGAATTTGGCAACGGCGCCAATTTGATGCTTAGAAGTTTTCAAGGCTCCAAATCAAATGTTGTAGTATAGA
Source organism: Brassica nigra (assembly GCA_016432835.1). Classification (NCBI taxonomy): domain Eukaryota; kingdom Viridiplantae; phylum Streptophyta; class Magnoliopsida; order Brassicales; family Brassicaceae; genus Brassica; species Brassica nigra. The sequence goes on from CM028247.1 coordinate 39,154,482, forward strand.
AAGATTTTCGAACCAATCCTAAGTGATTCTAATGCAAAGGAAATACAAATCCATGCTTAAGCTAAGTGCAATCAAGACAGTGAAGATGATTATGAACTAAGACAATACTAGAAATGCAATAAAAGAGTGAACTTTCTTTCAATATGAGGCTAATGGACTCATGGGACAAGGGAGTTGACCTTTGGTGATCATGTTTTAATCTAAGATGTCAGCAATACAATCAATCTATCATCCTTAAGCCTAGACACAATCCTAAGCAAGCTCTATCCCTATATGAATGCTCATTCACTAAGATAACTCAATCAAATTTTCTTTGGTTGAATATTATCAAAGCAATCATTAAGAACAAGTCTAATAGCTATCTTAACACCTTTAACAACTAATCCCTTAGGTAAAGGATGTTAAAATCATTGGAGAGTTGGTTCAGGCATTTCATCAAACACCTTCCGGGCATGAAATGCTAATATCTCTATCATGAAGAGGCCAACTCCAAAATAGCAAAAAGAACACTCTACAAGCAAGGATCAAGAAGGATCTACACTAAAACATCTTAGATCTACACCTAATCACCCTTAGTCTCCCAAGTCCATGAATCCTAGATAGATCTACTCACTAATAGACATGGAAAACCCTAAAACCATGGATGACTCAAGGCTAAACATGACAGTGAGCAAGATAATCCAATAAACACAAAGAGAATAAGATGAAAAAGGATACAAGATCCAAACTTTCTTCAAGATCAAAATGTGTTCTTAAGAGAAAAGAAGTTAGATCTCACAAAGGAGATTACAAAAGTATTTATATGAGGCTTAGAGAGCCCTAAAAACATAAAGGAGAAAGTATAAAAAGCCCTTGAGGTCATTAAGTCTTCAACCAATCAGAATCCAGCAAGAAGGAAGAAGCTGGCCGATACCCAGGTAAGGAGCAGCTCGTCCAACCCGCGTATGCCGACCCGCGTGTCTCATGTTGATCCGTGGCCTCGTCCCGTGCGGGTAGATTACCCCGGGTGTGCCAGGCCGCGTACCGTCCGAGCTTCACCATCCATCAGTCCGTGCGGGTGGCTTACCCCGGGTATATCAGGTCGGGTGTGTCCAGCCTCGTCCATTCCCGAGCGGGGTGCTCAACCCGGGTACTTCACCCCGGGTATGTTGACATGCCTTCAGTGATTCGATCATAACTCATACAATATAGCTCCAAATGACTTGAAACCACTTCCATTGGAAAGCTAACTAAATTTTATATGTCTCCACAAAATCTTAGCAACAGAAGACTTCTCTAAGGCCTCCGTCCATGTTAATCTTTCATCCCCTTTTTGATCACAATACTCCCAAACACCTCCAATAACTCCAAAGTACACTCCAACACCTGATAAAGACTTATGAATGCAATATGAGCCTAAAGATGCGTAATGCCTAACCTATATGATCAAAATGCATAAGATATGAATGTTAAAAACATGTAAATATGCAAGATATCTGCTATTGGTCTCAATGCCCACATCATGGCTTTACCAAGGAGAGTCTGCTTAGTACATTCTATAGAGGTGCTCTACCCAAGTTCAGGAGCAGATTAGACACAGCCAGCAATGGTTTCTTCCTGGGAAGAACTGAAGAGGATGCAGAGGAGCTGGTGGAGAACATGGCTCAAAGTGATTCAGTTTACAGTGAGGAGCATGATAGAAGCAACAGAACTGATGATAAGCACACAAGGAAGAAGCTGAAAGCTCTCCAAGAAAAGGTGGATAAGATCTTGCCTCTGCTTCTTTAAGATAAAGCTAAGCAAGAGAAGGGGAATTTTGTTGGAGATCAAAACCAAGAGGAGCCTGCAGTGATTAATGAGGTTGATGGCTTAGAAGACCAAGAGGAGCTGTGCTTCATCAATGCTAATGGCACATGATACAAGAAAGAGCCCAACTTTCAGTACCACAACAACTATGAGCAAGGGCCATACTCCAACAATCAACAAGGTGGTTACCAGCCTAACCAGAATTACTCATCAGATCCCCCCAACAACCAACAAGCTAGTCCTACTACTTCTACTCCATAGGAAAGCAGTACTGATGCTCTTCTGAAGAAGATCCTTGAGAATCAAACTAGCAATGATAACAACATCAGGAATGAGCTAGAGCATCTCCACTCCAGGATAGATGGGAGCTACAATGACCTCAACAAAAAGTTCCTATAACTTTCCTCTCACTTCAAGGCTTTGGAGACTCAGTTTGCATCTATGCCTTACCTTCAAGAGCCCAATGAGATCTCTACCAGGGAAACCAGAGAAGAATCCCAAGGAGTCTTGCAATGTTGTTCTCTCTACTACTTCTTCATAGATTGAGTTGAGTGATCATGAGAAAGAGGTGGATGAGATTGAAAGGCTAGTGTTTAGAACTGAAATTGGCCAAGTTGAGAGACTGGTTGTAGCCACAGCTGAGGCTAAGATTGTGAAGGAAGCTGCCACGAAGGTTGAAGAAAATATTCTGAAGATAGATGAGCACAAGGCTGAGAAAACAGTTGAGAGGAGAGCTGACCATAAGCTGAAAGAGGTTAAGCTAGAAGAAGACACTGACGTTGAGCTGTCACCCTATGACAAGCTCCCATTTCCACAAAGAGTCCTCACCAAAGCTCATAAGAAGGTGATCTCTAAGTTTAGAAAAGACCTTAGTGATGTAGAAGTCCGGCTTCCAGAGATATCAAATATGCAAGCTGCTCTTGTCCAGATGATGCTCATTAAGGATATTCTAGACCACCAAGCAGAAGTAGCATAGCTCCTAAACATCTCAACTTTGAAGCTTGATCCACCAGTCACTCCAAAGTCCCTCCCTAAGCTAGAGCCCCAAGGGAAATTCACCTTGTCTTGCTCCCTTCGTAAGCTCACTATGGATGATGCTCTTGTTGATTCTGGAGCAAGTGTGAATGTGATCTCATTGGAGATTGTGAAGAGTATTCGGATTGAGAACATGGAGCCAGATACTTCTTCTCTCACGTTTGGGGATTCCTCTTCTACAACCCCTATTGGTCTCATCAAGGACTTTCCTTTGAAGATTGGAGCATGCACCATTCCTATAGACCTCACTGTCCTGAAGATGGCAACTGAGAAGAGAGTTCCATTTATCCTGGGTACACCTTTCCTTACCACTGTGGGTGCTTGCATTGATTTTCCTAACAAAAAGGTCACCCTCAACAATGTGAACAAAGTTGTCTCCTATTCGCTCCAGTCTCCAATGGATCTTAAGTACTGTGGAACAATCACTTGTGGAGAACTACCTGTTGAAAAAATCAAGGCTGAAGTGGTTGTTTGTGAGGAAGAAGGTCTTGCTGGAGAGTATTCTTAAGAGTTGTGTGATGAGCACTTGGAAATGCTAAAAAGGAGGGGGGTGAGTAGAGCCACAAAGGCTACTCATGACAAAAAGAAGATGGTGGATAAACCTTACCCTCCACCTCTTGGTCTGCTCTCACACACTCTTACTCTCCATCCAATGAAGCTCAAGGAGGGTACTATTGAGTACAAGATCAAGTGCAAAGGCAGGTCCAAGCCATTCTCAAGTGCACGGGCCATCATCACTCCTCAGCTACAAGATGACCCAATCAAGCTTCAAGTGCTTCTCTCTCAGGTCCTTACCATCACTCTTGAAGGTGTGAAGGATCCTCCTTCTCACTAGTCCAAGAGAAAAGGTAGTCAAGCTAGTGACTCAAAACAAGCTCACTTGGGAGGAAGTCCCATGGTTATCCTTGGACATAATCTTGCTATTTCTTACTTTAAGTTTTTAATAAGTGTGGTTGAGGTTTCGAGGTTGATCCTAGCACTAGAGGAGAGAAGAAAGGTGGTGAAGCACCTGAGCCTTATGTTAGACACCCTGTAGCAGCCTCCTCTAGTCGCTATAAATCAGGCCAGCTCCTAGCACCAGAACTAGACACCCACTGCCATACTCCAATCTCCTCTTGAGGTACCACTCCAACCATTCTTTGTACATGCCATTGCTTTTATCATGTTTTTGGTATCTCCTTCTCTCTTACTCACACAGAGACTGTGTGATTTAAGGTTGGGGGAGGTACCAAGTATTTGATCATGTTTGCTTGGTTGATTTTGAGTCTCATGCATTGCATTGTACATACATATATGCATAGAAAAACCAAAAAAATTTGAAAATTTTGAAAAATACAAAAAGAAGCATGTAGTTGCATCACTTGCATTCTTAGGATTGAGTCTAGAGCATATAGGTTGCATTCACTTGCATATGGAGCAGCAGTTGAAAATGCCTTGTAAAGAACACTTGTCTTGCACTGAAATTGACACCCTAGCTAAACATATCAAGTAGCTTAAGCATCTCTTGAAAGCCTTGCATGGTTCGAGCCTTGAAAACTATTCTTGAATCATGTTAGCTTGCTTGATATTGGCATTGTTCTTGAAACCAGCTCCAACCTGAATCTAGACCTGAATGAACTTAATCTCTCTTGCATATGGGCACTTGCATACTTGGTCATGAATCTCATACACATTTGGGTTATCTGATTCCATTGTACCGCTCTTTGTTAACCCAGATGGCACTCCCACCCTTGAACACTAGCCATTCTTTGAGACCAAACATTGATTTGCCTGAGTGAGGCCTCTTTTGATAGCTTGTCATGTGCAAAATCTTGAGAGTATTGGAAGCGACATAGATTTGTTCTCATCTCTTGCTAGCATAGGAACCTCATTTGAGCTAGCATCTAGGATGGTGAGTGGGTTTATGTGTTCTAAATGCTAATATCTTGGGTTTGGGGAGTGAAAAAGATGAACAAAGAGTGTCATGAGAAAAGAAAAGCCCTAGGGACCTTGGAATAGAAAGAAAACTAAGCTCTAGTATTCATTTGGAACCTTTCCCCTTATAAAAATAAAAAATAAAAAATAAAAAATAAATAAAAAGAAAAAGAAAAAGAAAGATTCAATAAGATAGGGGAAAATGGAAAAGAGAAAGAGTTAGAGCTAAGTTTTGTGAAAAGTGAATAAGAAGTCCCTAGTTGGCTAAGTCAAAAGAAAAAAAAAAGAGTTGTTCATTGGATGAGTGATGTGAGTGGATGTTATTTTTCGTTATGGGATGAAGTAAGAAGGGTTAGAACTTGTAATCACTTAGGAAAAGGGTAGAATGATGAGAATGGATCTACGTATGCATGAATTGCTTCTAGTCTTAGATAAATTTTGCATAATGATCAAGCTCCTTGTTCTTGAGTGATAACCACCTTGAAATGATGCATTTGAACCCTCCTCTTCATTCACATTAGACCATTTGCTTACCTAGACAAATGATTTAGATCATGTGCCCATTTGTGAGAATTCGCCTTGTGTGTGTGTGTGTGTGTGTGAATCAATGTGAGGGCTGGTTAAGAGAACTTGTTGGTTGATAGGCATTTCATCTTGTGTAGAGGCATAAGAGTATTGATAGGCCTAGAGAAGCTAGAGTATAATAAGAGAGTTTGCTCATGCTATTTTCTATGTTTCTTAAGGATGTCAAGTTGAGTGCTATGAGTGTTTCTTTTGGCTAAGCGCCCATCTTTATATATCTCCTCCTTGTGTTTTTTTTTTTTGAAAAGTTTACTTGAGGACAAGTAAAGGACTAGTGTGGGGGAGTTGATATCTTGCATATTTTCATGATTTTAACCATCATATTTTATACATAATGATCATGTAGATTATGAATTAGGCATCTTTAGGGTCCAAATTGCATTCATATGTCTTTATTAGGGGCTGGAGTGTACTACGGAGTTCTTGGAGGTGTTTAGAGACATTTGTGGTGCAAAAGTTTGAAAGATGAACATGGATGGAGGTCTTAAAGATATCTTCTATTGCTAATATTTTGGAAAGACATAGTAAATTGAGTTTGCTTTCTAATGGAAGTAGTTTCAAGTTATTTGGAGCTGTATTGGAGAACTTATGACCGATTCACTAGAGGCATATCAATCCGAGAGCAGGCTGCGGCAAGGCATGGCGTGTCCGACCAGAGTATTTCACGGGCAACTTTCGCAGGCTGATGCAGGCCACGGCCGTGTCACACCAAATCCAATCAGAGTATTTCGCGGGAAACTTTCGCTGGCTGAGGCAGGCCGCGGCTGCAACACCCCCGGACCGTCCTAGATATAGGTCGACCCACCGGCCAACAATCAAACAAGAACATGACCGATGAACCAACCAACAAGAAGGGTTGGAGATGAAAGGCCAACCGGCCAGCCAACAATCAAACAAGAACATGGCTGACCGTCCAACCCAACACCCTGATCCGGAAGCGCTACGTGACGGGTTAGGAACAATCCGGTCAATGCCACATAATTTACTTCGCAACTTAGACCAGTTTGTCCACTAACTCGTCCCGATAAATCAAGGCATAAGGTTTTGCAACCCGTACCAAGACCTAATGTTGTGTTAGAACGGACTAGTCAGTTATCAGAGTACTCATGATGCGCATATAAAATAATTACTTTATTGATTTAAGAAATATTCATACATTGAATAATTCAAGACTGGGCCCGGCCTAATGCCAAATCGAGTCAACTAAACACTTGTCGAAATACCGTTTATGAAAGGAATGAAATCTACACCAGTGGTCCTAACGTCCAACACCAAGCTAACCGATCAATCCTACTAAAGCTACCTGCAAAAAGAACAACGAGAATTGGGTGAGTAACCTAATGTCACTCAGTGAGCTGTCACCCACTACCCCAACCTAGAACTAAACCCAGACAACCCAAAATAACAAGCAATCTATCCTAAACAAGCAATCAAAGATAAGGCTAAACAAACCGTTACTAAGTTATACTTGGCCTCCTGCCATGATCTAACTTCAAGTAACGGGAACCTGCATGTAAACAAGTCAACAACCGACCCCTAGTTAACAATATATACGCCTGAGTCCAATACTCATGTAGTGTTAGACACTTAGACTATACAAGGATCATTAATCGGTCGACCAACAATCATACAAGAACATGATCGGCCAACCAATGATATCGCATAGCTTTTGATATCCACCACCCTTCACAAGCAATCATTCAAACAATATAACAATCAACTTCAGGTCTACACTAACCAAAGAGACACCAAGCCTAATCCGGTACCAAATCCGGAATTAGATATCAATGTTAGAAACCTGCAAGCAAATCAATCAACCACAATCACAATATTAAATACTAACTAACTACGACTCGAATCTAACTAGACACGACACTCTAACTCGGGAAAATGTTCCTCCTCATCATCCTCGGCACTATCCTATCTCCCTACCACAAGGCCAGAAGATGGAACTTTAAACTGACCGCGGCCCACAGTACGTTCGAGTCACCGCGCTATAGCCCTAGTACGTTCGGGCCACTGCCGGTTGTCACACGAAGATCGCGGCCCACAGTACATTCGGGTCACCGCGATACAGCCCACAGTACGTTCGGGTCACTGCCGGTCAATACCTCTTCGTGCAACCACTCAGCCATAGGCCATGACCCCGTCTCTCTGAGTGCTCTCGATCCAGCGAATAAGGGGTTTCCTTGAACCCACTGGGTACGAGGTTGAGGATACACTAATCAACCCCTAAACATGCCTAACATGGGCGGGTTATGCACATGTTGTCGGCATCACACACACAAGACAATATCTAACAGTACAAACAGCAATAATAATAATAATCAAATCAACCGGTAAGTCACTCCCTTACCAAGAGCTGACTAACCTCAATCAACAAGCAATTAATCTAAAAATAAATAATAGAAAACATGATGCATCCTAGTCCTAGTTCTAGTCAGGTTGTTAACTCAGTCTTGTTGGGGTCAAAAACGGTTATCTCGAAATCTACGGCTAAAGATCCTTCCAAACTCGAAGATTTCCCGCACGAACGACTAGCGGGGGAAAGATCGAGCAACGGAAAACCGACGGACGGCAAGACGGCCTGGCGCCGGCGGCACGCGGGACGGGCGGCCTGGTGCCGGCGGCCGACCTGGCCCGGCACGGGGCCGGCGGCCTGGCGCCGGCACCACCCCGCCGGCGGCACCGTCACGTGGGCGGCCTGGCGCGGCACCGCCTGGCGCCCGGCACCGTCCGCGGGCCGGCCTGGTGCCGCGGCACCATCCGCAGCGGGCCCTGGCGCCCGGCGGCACCGTCACGCTGGCCGGCCTGGCGCCGGCGGCACCACCGCGGGCCTGCCTGGCGCCGGCGGCACCGCCTGGCCCGGTCCACGGCCCTCGTCAGAATTCCTCGGAAAACGTTCAGGCCGCGCCTTGGCTGCCCTCGCCTCGAGCTCAGATCCAGGGCTCCAAAGAGTAATCCCGGTCGATTTATCGAGCATCCAAGCATCGGACCACCAGTGGTCGTCAATCTAATCCGTGACGAGATTGAAGATGCGGAAGAAGTCGAGGATCAACGGAAGCGGATGTGAACAACCGAGTATGGCTGCGACAGCCCTTGGATAGAACCAATCCGAGCCTATATAGTGAATGGAACCTTACCCCCGAAAAATGGGCTGTAAAGTGAAAACCAAGCGCGATGCGTCCACGATAGAGGAGAAATTTATAAGTGGTGTTTCTCTGGTCCTCTCATGACATGCAGAAGGGGAAAGGGCGAGAAGAATCATGGAAGAGGTCCATTCTGGATCATGCGGAATCATTTTGGCGGAAGATCTCTCGCGGTCAAAATCAAACGCCACGGTTATTATTGGCCAACCATGGTAAAAGACTGCGAGAAATTCTCCCGGAAGTGCGAGAAATGCCAAAGGCATGCTCCAACAATCTACCAACCCGCGGAGATCCTATCCTCAATCTCGTCCCCCTATCCTTTCATGCGATGGTCCATGGAAATCGTCAGGCCTATGCACCCATCAAAACAGAAGCGCTTCCTCCTAGTCCTTACGGATTTCTTTTCCAAATGGGTAGAAGCAGAATCCAAGTATCAAAGACACACAAGTCGAGAACTTTGTCTGGAAACATATCATAACTAGACATGGGGTCCCGTACGAAATCGTAACAGATAATGGATCTCAATTTATCTCTGCTCAATTCGAAGCATTCTGCGAAAAATGGAAAATACGACTTACAAAATCAACTCCCAGATATCCGTAATGCAACGGACAGGCAGAAACCATCAACAAAACCGTCCTTGACGGACTCAAGCGCCTAGACGCCAAGAAGGCGATGGGCGAGGAGCTCGAAGGAGTTCTTTGGTGCATCGTACAACCCCAAGGCGGACTACGGCTGAAACTCCATTCGCCCTCGTTTACGGAACGGAATGTATGATCCCCGCGGAAGTAGAATTCCCCGGAGTACGGAGAAGATTTCTCCCCGAAAGAGAGGATTTAAACGACGCTATGATGCTGGACAATCTCGATCTCATCAATGAGCGCCGCGACCAGGCACTCATTCAATCCAGAATTACCAGCAGCTGCCGCAAGGTACTACAACTCAAACGTATGCCATCGCGAGGTTCAAAGAAGGCTATTTAGTCTTACGCAAAGTCTTCCAAAACACTGCCGAACGAAACGCAGGAAAACTGGGAAGGACCGTACAAAGTCATAAAAGTAGTCCGACCAGGCTCATACCAAATCGCAAACATGCAAGACGCCAAAATCCGAGAACTTGGAATGCGATGCACCTCAAAAAATACTACCACTAAACGATAAAACGTGGTACAAAAGAACTACGAGATGGCTTGATCCCTAGACAAGGGTGCGAGGCAACTCGCCAACCGTGATTCAGCTATCCCCAATTTTTTAAAAGGGGAGGGTACGTATACTCATACTTCCACAAATTTCAAGACTCTAAAATTTTCAAAACTTTTTCACGACTTTTCAAAATCAGCCAAACGCCACAACAACGGATCTAGTATCCACTAAGTGATTATCACATCCAAAACAAATCGGATGGCCAACACTTCAAGAAGCTGAATGTAGACGCTTCTCCGGTCAAACTTACGCGACCCTTGGTCCCGCGTCCAAAACGGAAACAACAGTTTTCTGGCTGCGAACATTTGCAAAGACATCCCCAAAGCCCGCAAGCGTTTCAACACGAGATGCGCATAAGGAAAATCGACCTTCAGCACTACGAGGCCGCTAACTAGCCAAGGACATTCTTTCCTCAAAACATTGTAGACGAAATCTTCGCCTCTGAACATACAAACGCACCTCAAAACGGTATCATTTCGTTGTTGCTGATCACAACAAACGAACTCTAACGTCCTAAATGGACAAATAGCCCCTTCGAGGGTAGGCTCTCTTACATCCGACAAGGATAAACATAGCGCTATACAAGAAATCCAAAATTTTGGTCTAGCTCTTAGTAAAGGAAGTAGCTCGACTCAAACAAATCATATAAGCCGACAACAATTTGTGGATTTTAAACGTACGAGTCAGGTTAAAATCGCAAACAAGCAAAACGAAAGCCGATTTGTCATCGAAGCCTCAGTCCGAGTAAACCTAGGTCTTGCCCTAAACCCAGCCATGCTAGATCTTGACATCTCACAGACATAGTATGGTATCACGAGATCAAAAATTTGTCTCTTCACTTAAGCCTATTCGTTTCACGGGTTTTCGCAAATCGGTAAACCGCAGAAAATCTCGCTTTATGTAGACAATAGGTGCGGTGATCATCGGGAACAAGGAATGAGACGACAACTCACACCCTCTTTCTCATACTTCAAAAAAACTGAAGTTCATAAATAATCGAAAACGTTTCATAGATTGAGACTGCCGAAATTCAAACAAAACCCCAAAAGGGCAGGGATTCGAAGCCACCAACGGCCAGTCCCGGTTAATACATCATGGCCTCTTAACGGCCGAAACACATAAAAAACGAAATCCCAGAAGGGATTGATAAACCTAGACGCCCCAGGAGCGTCATCTTCATCCTCACTCGCGACAGGGATAGCCTCGCCGCCTCCCTCATCGCATCGCCACTACCCGCCTCGTCCGCGCCAACCTCGCAATCTTCTCCCGTGCGCTCCTGATCTTCTGAGTCTTCGGAGGTCGGAGCAAGGGTGCATTCGCTTGCAGGCGGAAAGGATTGAATCGAAATCTCCCTCGGTGGCGCCCTCTCCTTCTGGGGCGATAATCGGCTTCCTCCAAGTCCAAAGACGGGGCCTCGTTACCTCGAAGCAACTCGAGCTCATTCAAACTCCCCTCGATCCCCGTTAAGGCCAAGTCCCTCTTGCGGATGGCTATCAAGGACTCAAACAGGATGGCCATCCTCGTCAGACGACCAAAGAAGTCGTCGCGGGCATCGGCAACCTCGAGGATCTACGGCGTTCATCTCCTCGTGAGCCTGAACCTTCTCCGAAGGCGGACTTCGGATTTACTCCTCTTCTCTTCTTCACCTTGAGTAACGAATTCGCGGTCTTCCCAAGGTCGCTCAAGATCGCTGATCTGAACCTCAAGCTGGGGCGTCCGGGCAGCATGGGTGTCCTCGACGGTCTGCAATGCAGCCTTAGTACGCTCCAGCTTCTGCGACGACTCCAGTTCCCGATAGACGAATGACTTCCGACCCGCGACTCGCCAAGCATTCCATCAATCAGCGACACAAACTGCCCGCAAAAGGAAGGAGTAAGTATCATCGTAAAAACGGTGCAAGAATTGTAGACAAATTAAAATCGAACCTTGAACGATGACGCCAACGGCTCGAGTTCGCTTTCTCGCTCTTTGCACCCCGCTTCTTTTCTCGGACGCCAGCGCCAGCCTTGCCCTTCCCTTGGGCAACGGCTGCACCAGCCGCTGGCAGTCCTAAGACGAGTTCCTCTTCGCTGGGGAAGAGGTGCAGATTCTATCGTCCTCTCTTCCGGAGATCACGATCGAGCAGTCGAAGAATCCGATGGATGGATCTGAACATCAAGAGTCTGTTCAGGAACAATAACCCCTTCTGTAGACGGGAGGGCATCGGATGGGACTTCGGGCTGGGAACCGGCGAGCAGGCAAAGGAGTTGAGCAGCGGAAGGAACATCGGGCGTCTCAGCCTCGCCGCTTTGAGCCTTCGCGCAGCACTACGCCGGGATAGCTTAGCCTTGAAAGAATCAAACCCATCAATGAGGGACGGAATAGCCTCCTGAACGGCCTGAACGGCGGAGCTTGGCTGGCTGGAACCGACGGAGCTTGGCGGCCTCACCCATCTCAACATCGAATCATTCTTTTCAACTTGGGATGAAGACATTTTCTTTCTTAAGAGAGAGAGAGAATTTGAAAAGATGTGAAGAATGAGAAGGAAGGCTGGCTATTTATAAGAAAAAGGGGTGATGACACAGTTTCCTGCGGAAAATCCTTAGCCGAAAATTTCGATTTTCAAAAATTCAAATCACTCGCCCGAAAATCGTCTCTGATCTTCTGGGGGGCTAACTGTTGGGGTCAAAACGGTTATCTCGAAATCTACGGTTAAAGATCCTTCCAAACTCAAGATTTCCGCCGAACGACTAGCGGGGAAAGATCGAGCAACGGAAAACCGACGGACGGCAAGACGGCCTGGCGCCGGCGCGCGGGACGCTGGCGCCTGGCGCCGGCGGCACTCGCCTGGCGCCGCAGCACACGGACGCTGGCCGCCTGGCGCCGGCGCGCTGGACGTGGGCGCCTGGCGCCCGGCACCTGGCACCGGCGGCACCGTCCACGCTGGCGGCCTGGTGCCGGCGGCACCGGCATATGCCGGCGCACGCTGGACACTGGCGCCTGGCGCCGGCGGCACCCGCCTAGGGCGGCGGCACCACGCGGGCGGCCTGGCGCCGGGCGGCACCAGGACACGGGCGGCCTGGCGCCGGCGGCACCGGACACGGCCTGGCGCCGGCGGCACTCGCCTGGCGCCCGGCGGCGCTGACACGGGCGGCCTGGCGCCGGCGGCACCCGGCGCCCGGCGGCATCCACGTGGGCGGCCTGGCACCGCGGCACTCGCCTGGTGCCGGCACCGCACGCTGGCCGCCTGGCGCGGCACCCGCCTGGAGCCGGCGGCACCCATCACGCTGGCCGCCTGGCGGGCGGCACCGTCACGCTGGCCGGCCTGGTGCCGGCGGCACCGCCACGCTGGCGGCCTGGCACCGCGGCGCGTGGGATGCGGGCGCCTGGCGCCGCGGCACCGACTGGCGCCGGCGGCACCGCCACGCGGGCCGCCTGGTGCGGTCCACGCCCTCGCCCTGGTCTCGGTCCCATCGTGCTCGGTCTGATCCCATCTTGGCTTGTTCGGATCAATCCTCGTGAGTTTGGTACAATCAAGGCTACGGAATAAACATCCTTCGACTCGATTGGAATTGTCCTCGATGTTTTACGACAAAAACTAGAAGGATTGGATTTCTCGTAGAAGATATCGCATAAAACAAGGTCGATTAACTTGAACATCGATCCTTTAGGCTATACGGTTTATTTTACGAGAAAGATAGTCTTTCCGAGAAATCGTATAAAACGTTCAACGACTTAAGACGAGTCCACGGACTTACTTACGATTTTAAGAATTCAGGCCCAATCAGGCTATGACGGTTTATCCGATTTCCCGAACATCGGATAAACATCAAGTCACCGAAAACTCGAGGATAATTACGGAGATCGACGAAAATGGAATATTTCCTGAAGAGATAAGCTTGGGCCCAAAGGCGAGGTCCATCATCTTAAGGCAAACCGACCTAGGAGTGGGTATATAAGGAGAGCAAGAGCAGAGGAGAAGGGCATCCCGAAAATCCGAAAATTAGACTTAGAGCATCCTGCTAGCTTAGAAGAACTAGGGTTTAGGTGGTTAGACTAGCGGAGCAAGGCTTAGGACGTTTGGCTGCCTGCGACTCTATCTTTTTCTTTAATCGCAAATCTTTTTGTCTTTCGGAGAATCCTTGTACTCGTTTCTTTCATCTAATAAAACGCCTTCGGGCAAATATTACAATTCCCATCTTTGTCTTCTGTTTACTTTATCGATTTCGTGTGGCAACGCAAAGAATCCGGACCTTCAAGGAAAGTCGGGTTTACTTGGCTTTCCTCCGCAATCTTATTTATCGGAAATTGACGGTGTGAATTTCGGTTCCCACAAGTCTTAATTCCTTTCATCTCAGCTCAGCTCGTGCTAAGCTGAGTCCGGTTTAATAAATAAAAAAAAAACCTAAGGACTTTATCATACAATAACGTGATCTAATCTAATCTAATCTATATGCATACTCGATCTAACCTAAGTTCCAAGTGGAACTCAAACAAAACCAACTCACAGTGTTCTATGCCGATAAGGAATTGGTTGATCGGAGAGAACTTAGCCAAACTGATGTCACTCAAATTACCCTAAGGAGTGAATTACTCTCTCAAATAAGAGGTTCAGTTGTAGTACTTAGGGATCGAATCCACAGGGAGCTAGGGAACACAAAAGATATAATCCTTAGTGACTAAGCTAGGTTGATATAGATTAACTTTAAATTGCAGGTTTGAGCAAGGCAGTTGCTCGGTGGGTTTGATTTAAGGGTTTTAAGAACCTCATCCTCCACCTCTTGATCTGATCCCACACACTCTCACTCTCCATCCAAAGAAGCTCAAGGATGGTGTCATTGAGTTCAAGATCAAGCATAAGGGTAAATCCACACCATTCTCAAGTGCTAGAGCCATCATCACTCCTCAGCTCCAAGATGACCCAATCAAGCTTCAAGAGCTTCTCTCTCAGGTCCTCACCATCACTCTTGAAGGTGTGAGGGATCCTCCTTCTCACTAGTCCAAGAGACAAGGTAGTCAAGCTAGTGACTCAAAACAAGCTCACTTGGGACGAAGTCCCATGGTTATCCTTGTACATAGCTTTGCAATTTCAATTTTTCTTTAAGTTTTTAATAAAAGAAGTTGATGTTTTCAGGTTGAGCCTAGCATTAGAGGAGAGAAGAAAGGTGGTGAAGCACCTGAGCCTTATGATTGCCATGTAGCAGCCTCCTCTAGTTGCTATGAATCAAGCCAGCTCCTACCCCCATACACCAATCATCATGCCCAAATCTCTTTCTGAGGTATCACTCCAACTCTTCTTGTACATACATTTGATTTTTGTCTTGTTGGGGTATCTCCTTACCTCTTACTCACAAAGAGACTGTGTGATTTAAGTGTGGGGGAGGTACCAGGTATTTTATCATGTTTGCTTTGTGATTGTGAGTCTCATGCATTGCATTGTACAATCATATATGCATAGAAAAACCAAAAAATTTTAAATTTTTGAATCATGTAGTTGCATCACTTGCATTCTTAAGATTGAGTCTAGAGCATATAGGTTGCATTCACTTGCACATGGAGCATTGCCGTGTAAAGAACACTTGTTTGCACTGAATTTGGCACCCTAGTTAAACATATCAAGTAGCTTAAGCATCTTTTGAAAGGCTTGCATGCTTTGAGCCTTGAAAACTCTTCTTGAAACTCATTGATTGCTGAAACTTACTCTTTGATGCCAACTACAATCTTATTTGAACTGAATGAACTTAATGCTTCTTGCTTATGGTCCTTTGTGTGCTGAGTCATGGCTATACACACTTGAGTTGTCTCTCCTATTTTGCCAATCTTTTTGACAAACTCAAGCGGTACTCCATTCCCTTAGACCCTTTCCTCATTTCAAACCTTCATTTATTGTTGAGTGAGGCCTCTTTGGAAAGCTTTTACATGTGCATAATGTTGAGAGTATTGGGAACGACAATGTTTAGTATCCATTTTTGCTAGATTAGACACTAATATTGTCTAGCTTCTAGGATGGGGGTGAGTGTTGTAAAGTTTGATCTTGGGATTGTGAAAAGGGTATGAAAGAAAAGGTAGACTCATAGAACTCAAAAGTGATTAAGTCTTTAGGGATAAGCAAATGAAAAGTCTAGCTCAAGTTTGTAATGAAGGTCTTGGCCTCCATATAAATGTTTTTAAAAAAAAAGAGATGAATAAAGAAAGGGGGCTAGTCAAAGTTAGTATGAGCTAATAAGTGTTTAAAAAGTGTAAAAATCCCCTGTAGACTTTAAAAAGTGAAGAGTTCTAAGTGAGAAAATGTTCTTGAGAGTTTGGGAAATCTTTGGGTGAGTGAAGAGAGTGGGGCTTGGCATTAAGAATAAGTGTGTATCTTGCATATTTGGGAAAAGGGTTGGACAATGGAGATTGATCATTGTATGCATGAGTTGATCCCTTTCTGAGATATATTATGTGCAATGTCAAAGCTATTTGTTTTGAGTGTAACCCACCTCGAAAGATCATCTTTAACCTCTTGATTCACTTTGCACTAAGCTTTTACTTACCAAACCAAATGATTTGGACCATTTGACCATCTGCAAGAATTCACCTATGATTTGCTTAATGAATGTGAGAGTTGGCTGATTTGTAGTTTGTGGATTCATGATGTTGACTGTAGAGGCATAAAAGTATTGATAGGCCTAGAGAAGCTAGAGTGTAATAAGAGAGTTTTGCTCATGTTATTGCTATGTTTCTTTAGGATGTCAAGTTTAGTGCTATGAGTGTTTCTTTTGGCTTCGCTCCCATCTTTATATCTCTCCTCCTTGTGTTTTCAAAAGTTTACTTGAGGACAAGTAAAGGACTAGTGTGGGAGAGTTGATATCTTGCATATTTACATGTTTTTAGCCTTCATATCTTGTGCATTTTGATCATATAGATTAGGAATTATGCATCTTTTAGGTCCATATTGCGTTCATTGTCCTTATTAGGTGCTGGAGTGTGAAAATGAGTGATTAGAGGTGTTTGGGATCTTTGTGATCCAAAAAGTAGTGAAGAATGGAGTTTGGCCAAGCTTAGACAAGCCGGACCAATGACCAGGACATGCCTTACCTTTGGACAGATCATGATCCGAACGAGAGACTTGGACGAGACGGTCGCGGGTCAGGACGCTTGGGACGGAGCACCCGCGCAGCCTGGACTGCTTGGACGAAGGAACCACGCGGGTCAAGGGCCGTGGGTCAGCTCACCCGCGCGGCGGGAGGAGATCTCGGACATGGACCGATGCGCGGCCAGACATGCGCGGCACACCATACCCGCACGGGACGAGGCCGGCTCGGACACGGAATGGTGCGCGAGACGGCATGCGCGGGACGCCTTACCCGTGCAGGACAAGGAACGGACCAGGATGGATCTGTGCGGGTCAGGACGCGCGGGGTTGGGCCAGCCATCTACCCTGAGCGTTTTTGTGAGGTGTGGTCGAGATTAAATGATTCCAGGGCCATTTTGGTCAATTGTTTTTATGTTTTTAAGGGCTTTCAAGCCACCTATAAATACTTTTGTAATCTCCTTTGTGAGACTAACTTATTTTCTCTTAAGAACAGATTTTGATCTTGAAGAAAGTTTGGATCTTGGATCCTTTTTCTTCTTATCTCTTTGTGTTTATTGGATTATCTTGCTCACTATCATGTTTAGCCTTGAATCATCCATGGTTTTAGGGTTATCCATGTCTATTAGTGAGTAGATCTATCTAGGATTCATGGGCTTGGAAGACTAAGGGTGATTAGATGTAGATCTAAGATGTTTTAGTGTAAATCCTTCTTGATCATTGCTTGTAGAGTGTTCTTTTTCTATTTTGGAGTTGGCCTCTTCATGATAGAGCTATAGGCATTTCATGCCCGGAAGGTGTTTGATGAAATGTCTGAACCAATTCTCTAATGATTTTAACATCCTTTACCTAAGGGATTAGTTGGTAAAGGTGTTAAGATAGCTAATAGACTTGTTCTTATTGATTGCTTTCATATTATTCAACCTAAGGGATTAGATGCTTGAGATATGTTAGTGAATGAGCATTCATCTAGGGATAGAGCTTGCTTAGGATTTAGTCTAGGTTTAAGGTGTTAGATTGATTAAAAGTTTGCCATCTTAGATTGAAACTTTATCACCCAAGGTCAATTCCCTTGCCCCATGAGTCCCCTTGCCTCATATTGAAAAGAAAGTTCATCTTTTATTGCATTTCTAGTATTGTCTTAGTTTATATTAATCTCATCTCACTCTATGGTTGCACTTAGATTAAGCATATACTTGCATTCCCTTTGCATTAGAATCACTTAGAATTGGTTCGACAATCTTTTATACTACAACATTTGATTAAGAGCCTTGAAAACTCCTAACATCAAGAAGTAGAGATGGCTGATGCGCGGCTGGACATGCGTGGGATGCTAAACCCGCTCGGGACAGGCCAGTACGAAGACGGGCCGATGCGCGGGACGATGCACGCTGGAAGCCTTACCCGCTCGGGATAAGGCCAGTACGAGGACAGCCGACGCGCGGGATGCGACACGCGGGTCACCCTACCCGCTTGGGATGGACACGGAGCAAGGCAGGACGTGCGGGTCGGCCGTGCGCGGGTTGGACGATCTCCCCTGAGCGTTTTTCACTCTCTTTCCTGATTAGTCGTGGCTTATGTGATTCCAGGGACCTTTTAGTAATTTTTAATGATGTTTTAGGGCTTTCTAAGCCTAAGTATAAATATTTTTGTAATCTCTTTTGTGAGATCTAACTCCTTTGCTCTTAAGAACACATTTGGATCTTGAAGAAAGTTTGAATCTTGAATTGTTTTTCATCTTATTCTCTTGTGTTTATTGGATTATCTTGCTCACTATCATGTTTAGCCTTGAATCATCCATGGTTTTAGGGTTATCCACGTCTATTAGTGAGTAGATCTATCTTGGATTCATGGGCTTGGGAGACTAAGGGTGATTAGGTGTAGATCTAAGATGTTCTAGGGTAGATCCTTCTTGATCCTTGCTTGTAGAGTGTTCTTATTGCTATTTTGGAGATGACCTCTTCATAATAGAGCTATAGGCATTTCATGCCTGAAAGGTGTTCGATGAAATTCCTGAACTAACTCTCCAATGTTTTTAACATTCTTTACCAAAGAGATTTGTTGTTAAAGGTGTTAGGATGGCTATTAGACTTGTTCTTAATGATTGCTTAGATAATATTCAACCAAAGAGATTTGATGCTTGAGTTATCTTGGTGAATAAACATTCATCTAGAGATAGAGCTTGTTTAGTATTGTGTTCTAGGCCTAAGGTTGATAGATTGATTGTATTGCTGCCATTTTAGATTGAAACTTGTTCACCCAAGGTTAATTCCCCTGTCCCATGAGTCCCCTTGCCTCATATTGAAAGAAAGTTTACTCCTTTATTGCATTTTTAGTTTTGTCTTAGTTCATAATCATCTTCACTATCTTGATTGCGCTTAGCTTAAGCATAGATTTGCATTCCCTTTGTTTCAGAATCACTTAGGATTGGTTCGACAATCTTTCTATACTACAACATTTGATTTGGATCCTTGAGAAGTCCTAACATTAGCAACCACTTGTCATTTACGAATCACGGTTCTTGTAACAGCTCCGGGTCGCTAGTCCTTATGTAGATCCAACGTTCTTTTGTATTCCATCCCTTTTTTCCGTAACCAACCGTACCCTTCCCTTCGTGATCCCGCTTCTTGCAGTTCACAAATCCAACTTACATCCCGCCCACTGATACGGTAAGACATGCCTCTGCTGATGGCATCGGTAACAACGTCTGATATTCTGCTATCATTCTTCGCTCGACTGTCGCGTGGGGAAATTTTGAAATCAACATCCGTTGTGGCGTACTAACCTGCTTGCCACCATGCTTCCCCTGCGCGACCCCACGGCAGTCTTGTATTTCTTTTCAACCGAATCACACTGTCCCACTTGATCAGTAGTTCCAGGGGTCCTCTCTAGCTTGAATCCCTGCTCTCTCCCACTTTCGATCGAGCATACAGGGTTCTTAAATGTTCTCGCATACTCTCTCAGTACCAGTACCTCCATAAGTCCAATGTGTCGTCAGGTTGCGCAAGCATTCCTCCGCGATGTAGGTTCCCTCCATCTCATTCCTATTCCTACACATAAGCATGCAATCCAGGTCGCTCGGCCTGTCTTGCGATCTCATACAATGCCATATCGTGACTATGTCCCATTTCCATTCTGGTTCATATGACCCTTACCCCACCCCATATGGGTTCACCAATAAAAACTTCCTCGTCTAACATACCTTGGTTCAGAACATGGATTCGGAGCTAGTGTCATCACCTTGCCTCCTCGAGTCCTCGTGTCTGACCAAGCCCCAGACTTTAAATCTTACAGCCGAAACATAACTAAACCCACATGACCACACATCACTCCCGGGTGGCACACAAGACGAGAATAATTTTGCACAAATTTTTAAAACCAACGAATGAATCCAATAACTGAAATGTAGTAGGACTACAATAGTTCTCAAAGCTCAAGGCATCTGTACAACCACAGAATGCCTATAAAAATGGAAAACCACCAACACCAACGATAAATAAATAAAACCAATGGAATAATAAAATAAAGGGCACGCGTCCTACTCCCACCAAACGATCCTAAGAACTCAGCCAACCACAGTGGTGTGGGGTGCGGTCGGCTTCGGATCCAGGATCAACCACACAGCCATCCTCTACGTCAAGGTCCGGATCTCCACACTCCTCCATTAAGCAGTCAAATTCGGCCTCAACATCCCTCTTCGCAAGCCACTCCTCCGCAGCTAATGCTTGGCCGGCTACCCTTTTCACCAGTGCAAATTCCAGGGGCTCCAGGACACCATCGAGCTCATCGTGAATATCTTCGCGCAGTCCGGCCTTAAACAGCCTGCACCAATCCTCTGCAGGCTTTGGTTGGCATTTCTTGGCAGTGTCCAAGAACTCTTCCAGGTAATCTTTCACCGTACGTGGTTTCTGCACCATCTGAACCAGTACATCACAGTCACAAGATGCTATAGGGGATTTTCGCTGACGTCCCCGCTTTTTCTTAGGGGGCTCCCCCGCTGACGCCCCTAGGCTGCCACCGTTCGTCCTCGGGTTTTCCGCTTCCGGGCTCGAGAGGGCGGCCAACTGGGCTGCAATCTTTTCCTCTGCTTCAATCGCGAAGCCCGCCATCGGCTTCACCAAGGCAAACTCAAGAGGCTCTAAGACCCCTTTCAACTTGAGCTGAATGCTCCTGCGAAGTCCATTCTTGTGCCACCCGGCCCACAAGTCTGCACTCTTGGGCTTGCACAACTTGGCTTGGTTGAGGAAGTCCTCGGTGTATTCCACAACTGGTCGATCCCCCTGGCATTTCTGGGACAATACTCCACACTCACACTTCCCGGTGAATATCCTCGAAGGTCTCCAAGCTGCACTTAGCGTCTTACAAGGGCGGCTGCGCTTCCTCGGGGGAAAGCTGAAATATCGCGTGGCCATGCAGCACACGCTCCTCCATGGCCATCCTCTGGAATGTGGCATCAACACTTTATGCTCCACTGCTGCTCATGCGGGTACCCGAATGGGAATTCCCTGTACTGCTCTTCCGGCTCCGGGAACATAGGCAGTACCACCTTACCCTCCGCATCACGGAACAGCCTACGGGCATACTCCCGGGTGTTCTTCCGTCCATAATGCATACGTGGCATCCTGATATCACTCAAATTACCCTAAGGAGTGACTTTACTCTCTCAAATAAGAGGTTCAGTTGTAGTACTTAGTGATCGAATCCACATGGACTCTAAGATTACACAATAGATTGTATAGTCTTCGAAGTAAAGCTAGATAGGTAAGTTTAAAACAGTAAATTAAATGGTGAGCAAGTCAGTTGCTCGATTGATTTGATTTGAGGTTGTTAACAGAAGAAAAGGCAGCTAGATTCAGGTATTATCTCAGGTTCGACAAGTATGCAAGTTAATTAGGGTTTTTACTATTCATAGTTCTGATCTCAAACTTTACCTTCAACTGGATCTCGGATCATGAACTATCGATCGATGATCATAAGAAAGTGTCGATCGATTATTCAATAGAATATCGATCGATGCACCTTTCACTATATCGACCGATACAACGATAGTTGCGTCGATCGATATTGCTTCCAGCGAGCCTTAAGATCGGGTTTGATGGGTTCTCTAATCTGACTATGAACAACTCTCATATGTTCTCAGTCAGATTAGAACAAACTAGTTTAGTTTTCAGAAATTTGTTAAGTTCTCACTTATCCAAATTAATCCTAAGATCTAGGTCAAGGATGATTAATCCTAAACAAAGCATTAAGAACAACTAGATGAAGAACTATATTTTAAACACCCTAACAATAATTTATTTGCAATACATGAGTCAACCTTGTGAGAAACCTAAATCTAACAATGGGACTACTCAAACATATTCATAAGAAACATTATGATGGTCTGAATAATACTGCAATAGAATAAATAATAGAAGAACAAAGTAAAGAAACAAAGGGAGGTCAAGATCTTCCCTCTCTCAAGGTGCTCAGATCTCTCTCTCCAATCCAAAGCTTTCTCTCTCTAGAACAGTATGAAGCATAGCCGTCAACAATGGCTTAGAATAACATAAATAGGATTTTAGGTCGTCCAGGGGCATCTTAGTAATTTTTGATTACTTCTGGGCTTAAATCAGTCATAAAATACACTTGGCCCACGTCCTGGCATCCATGTCGATCGATATGATGTGTGTAGCATCGATCGACATACAATGCTCTTCTCGACAACCTTCTCTCGCGAGGCAGACTGACCACTCTTCAGTAAAACGAGCATAACTTCTGATCTAACCGTTGGATTGACCTCAGACCGGTGGCATTGGAAATCTAACTCAAAGCTCTATCTTTTGTCAGAAGATGGGCTCAATCGCACCGTGGAAAGGTCTCCATCCATATCTAAACATCTACCGCATCTGCGCAGCTCTGCACTTCAAAAGACTCCAAAAGACACCAAAATCACCATATTTCTCCAGAACGTACCTGAACCTGTAAATACTCTAAATAGACTCTATATTGTAGTAAATATATATAAAAACACCTATAGACCATGGCTAAAAATGGGTAAAATCCATGGTCGATCACATCCTCCACTCGTAATGATGAAGCGGAAACATCCTGCAATCAAGATCCGATCAGAACCATAATAGAAGCATAGATATAGTGGGTGGTTTGAAGTTATTTCACAACTTTTAAACCAGACATAAACTTTTGCAAACTCTTTTCTTAAATAAAACAAGGTTTTTTTAAAACGTCGGAAATGCCGATCTCTTAGGATAGTACTAAGGGATCTTAACCCCCGCTCTGATACCAATTGTAACATCCTAAACAGCATCACCCACTCCTCTCTCTCTTTCATCAGCATTGCCCATACCTGTTCCTTTCTCCTCCAGTATCAGCAACTTCGTGCACCATCATTGTAATGACCCTCCCGAGCGGATATAATTTTGGTTGAGAAAATCCAGTAAGATCAGTTTGAGTTTGTCCAACCAGAATTAAAATCGCCAGATGAATATGTAGCTTAAATTACCCTTTAGTAACTCTCTCAAATAAGAGATCGATTGCAGCACTTAGGGATCGAATCCATAAAGAGTGTGGGTCACATATAGACTATAGATATCAACATTAAGCTACGCAAGCAATATTAAAAACAGTAAATAAAGCAATAAAATGGGTTGTGAGATATATGGGAAAAGCACCAGACTTAGGGTTTCATATACGCAATCAGAACTCGTATCAATAGATGCTAAGGGTGTAGTAAAAACCGTCCTAGAACTCGAATTCAATTAGTAAGATATCCATTTCTGGCTTGAGTCAAATCAGATGTTATAAATCCTAGCATTCCAACTCTCGTATCCAGGGAGGTGTCGATCAACACTCCTTCCAAATTTCGGCTCTTACTTCTATTTTTCTTGAGCATTGATGGGTTTTCTTCATTTTAAAGCTCAAAACGGCTCCATGATCTCCATGATATCACTCAAATTATCCTAAGGAGTGAATTACTCTCTCAAATAAGAGGTTCAGTTGTAGTACTTAAGGATCGAATCCACAGAGATTCTAGGATTACACAATAGATTTATAGTCTTCGAAATAAAGCTAGACAAGCAAGTTTTAAGCAGTAAATGAAGTGAGGGTTTGGGTGAACAAGGTAGTTCTTCAGTTGGTTGAATTGAGTTTTTTGACAGATGAAGAGAATAGCTAGATTCAGGTATAATCTTAGGTATGACAAGTATGCAATCTATTTAAGTTATCAAAGATTCATAAATATTAATTGTTCTCAAACTCAAACTTGAGTACAATCTATCAACTTTTGTTTGTTTAGATTTTCTTACGTCTAGATCTCAGATCTCAACTCTCGTTTGTTGATCACCAAAAAGTGTCGTCCGATTATTCGAGATGAATATCAATCGATACACCTTTATCGATCGATATAACTGTCGTTGTGCTGATCGATTTTTCTTCTAACGAGCTTTAGGAGCAGGTTTGATAGGTTCTCTAATTTCTTAGACCAACTTTCGTATATGTCTATTCAATTAGATCATACTAGTTATGTTTCAGGTAATAGACCAAGCTTTCGCTTGTGCCAATTTAATCCCAAGATCTAAGTCAAGGGTGATCCATCCTAGGCTTAGCAGTAAGAACAACTAGATGAAGAACTATTTAAAAACACCCTAACAACAGTTCAGTGATTAGCAATACATAAATCAACCTTTGAAAACCTAAACCTAACAAATAGACTACTCACAAATTTTCATAAGAGACATGGTTATGATGGTCTCAATAATACTTTAATATGAAATAAGAATATGAAAAGCAAAGAAAATGGAATAAGAAAACAAGGGAGTTCAAGATCTTCTCTGTTATGAAGTTCAGATCTCTCTCTCCAATCCTAAACTCTCTCTTCCAAGGTATCAAGGTTTTCTCCTTCTCCAATGGATGCAATTAGGTCTCACAAAATTTCTCTAGGCAAGTCTGCCTCTAAAATGATACAAAACCCTAATAATTTAGCCTAACAGGCGGCCAAGGACTCGTTGTGTAAATATTAGAACTTCTGGGAAAAACTTGTAATTCATCTAAATCATCATTAAACTTGTGGAGTAGTTCACCGTCGATCGACGCTCAGTGATAGCCGTCGATCGATATTTACTTCAATAGTCGACTCCGTCTTCATCTTTTCAGCAAAGCTCTCATAAGTTTATAGGGGGAAAATGGCATATTCCCCTATAAACTTAGCTCTCTCTCTCTTTATTCATACAGGAATTATTGAAGCATGCTTAAAACTACATGAATTATATAATTTTAAAAATTAAAACATAAACATTTAAAATGTGGCCAATTCCCACAAAACCAAAATGGATTTTGGTTTAGTTATTGGTTATTGTTGAGTTGGCAGCCACGTGGTAAATTGGTTTAATTTGGTATGATTTAAATTTATTGTGACGAAACGACGTCGTTTTAATAATTTGTTAAAAGAATAAATTAACGTCTAACCTGATCCAACCCTGAAACAGACATTTATAAAATTATTACTCGACCAATGTGCCACTCGGTCCATTGATGTTGTTGTCACAACACAATATTATTACTATAAAATTAACTTATTCTTGTGGGAACCGAAATTCGCACTGTCGAGTTTTCGTTTGATTTAGAGGAAAGCCAAGTAAACTTAACCTTCCCTGAAGGTCCCAGATATCTGCTGGACCACACACGACACAATCAATGCGAATTTAAGTTGTAAAATAAAAATCGTAAAAATAGAGCGAAAGAGATCTTATTTCCGAATTCGCGTTTAAGCGTGAACAACAGGTAAAGAAATCGGCTACAAGAGCTGTCGAAAAGTCCGCTAGTCCGGCCACCCAAATCTAACCTAGTTGAGTCGTAGCTCGCTAGTGAAAACAGAAAAGAAATGCTGAATTTGCTCTAAGTGCTAAATTGCTCTGGAAATTTTGTAATGATTTGCTCCTCGCCCAAAGCTCTCCTTATATACTCCTCTTAAGACGGTCTATCTTCCTTCTGGCTGAATCGGGCTTTTTCCATTTTCGTCCGTCTTTGTGTTTATCGGGAAACTTGACATTTATCTTCGGAAAACTTGACATTTATCTTCTGGAAACTTGACATTTATCTCTTATGTGAGGATAAGGATAAACCATCATAGTTATCCTTCCTTTTCGGAAAATCGTAAGTGGGTCATTTCGGTCATTTCGGGCTTTTTAGGAGTTTTTACGGTTTTTCGAGAAAATAGTCTTCGAAGGTTTCGGCATTTCCGAAGGAATCCCAATTCCTCGTATAGTCGAGATGATTGGTGTTTAGAATAACCGTGATCGTTTTATACGATGAATCGAAATCCATTCATCATTCGAACCTTTTATGGTCTTCGAGATTTCAGTATCGGGATCGAAATGGACTTGGATTAAGTAAACTTCCCGTCTTCCGTCTTGAGGGTTTGGTGAGTCCGTCGAGGAGAGCTGCCTTCATCTATTTCCTACGCATGGAACTTCAACCGAGGTAATATGATAAAACTTGTTGTCTATTTCACCATTCGGAAGTCGCGAGTTTTAATGAAAAGTTTAAGCTTGTAGTGAGCGGGATTGTTGCATACGCATGGTGATCTTTTGTCAAGAGGATCTCCTTGGCAAAAGCTGTTTTTGGAAGTCCTTCACCGTTGGGCGGATTCGAGGCAGTAAAGCTTTACCAGTCGAGACCCTGACCCGACATGCGATGCCGAACCGGTTATCGAAGCTCTACTGGAGGCGTAGACAGAGATCTCGTAAAGGGAAAAAATCGACTGTCGG
Organism: Brassica nigra; assembly: GCA_016432835.1. Classification (NCBI taxonomy): domain Eukaryota; kingdom Viridiplantae; phylum Streptophyta; class Magnoliopsida; order Brassicales; family Brassicaceae; genus Brassica; species Brassica nigra. Next base: position 39,180,964 of record CM028247.1, read on the forward strand.
GAAGGTTGAAGACCCTTCACCGTTGGGGAAAACCTTAGTTTCATTCCAACGGAAAAGCGAGCCAGCGATTTTCCACTCCCCAACAATTTCTTTGTGGCCTTCCTCGGAGTTAGTTACTGGCGAAGTTGGAGGATGAGGAGAAACGGGTTTTACCGAGGGTTCCCAGCGGATCAACGAGGTTTGCCCTTGAACTTCTTAACCGTATTTTTGAATCTGTATATATGTATATTTATTGATCTTGAATTTATGCAGGGACTAAGAGTGTTTGGCGATGGCTTGACTCAAGTTTCCGCAAGTCTAGGATTGCTAATTTCAAAACCAAAGAAGCTGAGCGAGAGCTCTTCCGATTCGACAAGAGGTAGAGGCAGAGCATAAAGCAAGCTGAGCTTCATGCTCGAGCCCTTGTTGCGGGGAAAGGAGAGGAAGGAGGATGGTCGCAGCCGAGGTGGCGAGACGGGTGGAATCGTTTGCTGCTGAGTTTCAATGTTTTAAAGATGCTCAGGAGTTTGTTGGCGATTTCGCGAGTGCGGGGCTCGGTCGTAAATCTTTACAAGTCTCATAACCCGGATTTCTCCTTTGATTCGAGATTGCTGAGATGAAGGATTTCATGGCGAGTGTGCTCATGCTGAATCTTTGGTTCCTCCAGTCGAAGAAAGAGTCCGGAGACTATGGGAGCGTATCGAGGTTTCGAGGATACGGTGGAGGCGGAGCTGATGAGAACGCCGAGGGTGAAGCCAAAGGTGTGAGCGAGGAAGTGGATCAGCCTGCGGGTTAATTCGGGATTTCCGTGTCTGGATTTCGATGTTGACTTTTCTTTGTGAGTTGTACGTTTGGCGTGTGTGGCGTTTTAGGAGTTTATTCTGCGACCGTTGGAGGTTGCATTCTTATGTTTTAGGACTGACTGTTGGTGGCTTAGAATCCCGCGTTTTGCGGCCTTACGAATATATAAAATTTGCGAGATTTCGTCTTTTGTTTTGATTTATACTTTCGTCAAGTGTAGAGGAAAGAATGCGAGTAGTCGCCATTATCCTAACTCTTTTTGTCGCTTGGTCCGTATGCTACTTTTAGCGGCGTTTAAGGTGTAGCGATAAGAGACATGTTTTGGGATCTCGTATGCGATACTATGTCTGTGAGATGTCAAGATCCAGCAAGACTGGGTTTAGGGCAAGACCTAGGCTTACTCTCAGCTTTAAGGCTGTCGATGACTGATCGGCTTCGTTTTGCCTGTTAGTGATTTCTTCCTGATTCATTTCGTTTAAAGTCCGCGACTAGTCGCCGCTTATATGACTTGTGTTAAAAGAATCGAGCTATCTTCGAGATTATCCGAGGCGCTAAACCAAAATTTTGGGTTTCTTGTATAGCGCTATGATATCCTTGTCGGATGTAAGGGGACATTATAGGTCTGACTACGAGTTTGTATTGAGTGAAGCGTTTCGTGTGCGTCCGTCGGGGCCAATCGGCGGGCATAAGTTATTTTAAGTCGCGGTGGACTGTTTTAGCGGATGATCACGTTTTGTTATCTTTTCAGAAGTTGCGGCGTCTGGCGTTTCTTTTGAAGTTATGATTTTCGTTTTCGAAGTGTTTCGCGTTTACTATATTAAGTGAGCATAAAAATAGATAGAAAGAATTTTATTGAAAAATTGAAAATTCGAGTACATGTGGATATTTCGCGTTTTGTGGGAGTATAGGAGTATCGTACCCTCCCCTTTTGGTGAGGGGATAGCTAAACTTCGCCGGGTTTCGACGAGCTGCCTACGTACCTCTTCGAGGATCAAGCCATCTCGTAGTTCTGATAGTTGCTGCAGACGTTTTACTCCCGTCGTCGCCGTTCCGATCGTGCTAGTCGGATCGGTGGTTTGTGCGGGGGTCGAGTTGTCTGCTTTTGCGGCGATGGAGTCAGAGACTTTGTCGCTGTGTTGAATCGTTGCCTGTTCGGATGATTCTGGATCATCTTTTTTCGAGTCTTCAGGAATGTTGTGTGATTCCTTTGCTCGTTTCGAGTTGGCCGCAGGGGCGTTTCGATCTTTTCGCAGTTTGAACTCGGCTAGGTAACAGAGTCTCGACTGTTTCTGACTACCCCAGATTACTGTTGTTTCGGATGGAGTCGGAAATTTGATGCCGAGGTGATATGTGGACGGTACTGCCTTCATGGAGTTGATCCAAGGGGTTTCCATGATGGTATTGTAGATGGCCGGGTTTTTGACTAATGTGATCTTGACGATCTTTGTGACTTCCTTCGCCATGACTGGGAGCTTAATTCTCCCGAGGGTCATGGAGGTGACGCCCGAAAACCCAGTCAGAGGTTTTGGCTCAAGGACGACTTCCCCAAGTGGGATCTTCATCCTGTAGAGGGTGTCGCGGAAAATGACGTTGACCGTACTTCCTGTATCGACGAGGATGCGGCCGACTTCGAGATCCTGGATTACCAGGTCGATAACCAAAGGATCGCAATGAGGTTTGTCGATTCCGACAGTTTCCTGTTCCTCGAAAACGATCGTGTGGTTGGGAATATCGCTATCTGGAAGCCAGTTGGAGCTCTTCTCGGCTTTTTTCCCGTAGGCTTTTATCGACGAGACAGAGTCTTGGTAGAACTGCGATTCTCCGATGATCATATTAACCCTCTGGCGACTGCTGTTGTTCCCTTGGTCGTCCTGTCTCCTTCCGCGCTTTTCACCCGATTGACTTTCGGTCGCGCGGTCCTCGGAGACAGTTTTGTTGGTGTTTGGGTGGTCGGACTCCAGGAGCAAGTCCTTTATACTCTTGACCTTTGAAAGTTCGCCGGCGAGGAGCTTTGCGGCGAGCCTGGCGCCGAGAAACTTTTAGTTCGCGGTGGAGTGACCTCTAGTTTCGTGGAACTCGCAGTAGGAATTATCCTTGTACTGGTTCCTGGTCCAGGTGTTTCTGGAGGTTTTGCCTTGCTCCGAGTTGATGGCGTAGTTATGCTCGCCTTGGGTGTCTTCCCCTTCGTGATGGACGTACTTGTCGTTACGAGAGGGTTTCTTCTTTGAGGACGTTTTCTGCGGTCCATGCTTTTGCGACAGGACTCTCATCTCTTCCTCCATGACGATGAAATCCGTTGCCTTGTGGAGGGTATCCTGGATCGTCCGTGGTTTCTCCAGCAATATCCACTTTCGGAACTTTGACTTGTACCAGAGAGTTTCCTCAGGGCGTCGATTGCGACCTTGTCGCTGATACCCGTCACTCTGGCCATCACTAGCTTGAACCTTCTCATGAAGTCGCGAAGTGATTCGTCTTCCTTTTGAGCCAGACTCCACAAGTCCACGTTGGAAGTCTCTCTGTCCATGAACATGGAGTACTGTTTGAGAAATGCCGAGGCTAGTTGGCGGAAACTTCCGATGGAGTTTCTTTTGAGCCGAGAGAACCATTCGAGCGCTGCGCCCCTGAGATTTCCACAAAGAGAAGGCAGTGACCGGCGTCTCGTTCACGCTCCGGGAGTTTGCATCTTCCCATCGCGATCTGGAAGGACTGTAAGTGTGCCTTCGGATCTGTGGTTCCATCGTAGACGGGAATCTTGATCTTCCCAGGGTCTGAGATGCATGTCTCTGTTATCCGAGCGGTGAACGGCGTTTATCGTGCTTCCTCGAGAAGTCTATCGATCTCGGGAGCGGCACTAGTTGCCTGGTGAATTTGTGATTTCACCGCTTTTACCTCGGCTACTTTTTTGCGAGAGACTCGTGGAGATCGTGGATCTCGCTATCGCTACCTGCGTTTTTCCGAGCTTGTCGGTGCTGGTTACGATGGATCCGAGTTTGATCTTCCGCCAGTTCTTCCTGTTCCATCCAGTAGAGGTCTTCTTCCTCTTCTGTCATGGGTTTTTGGAAGGACATCGTTTGTCGGGCAGACTGACATCGGGTCCTTCTATGCTGAACGTCAGCGTCATCGTCCGAATGATTGGATTGGTCGCTAACGTCCAAGTTGATTCGTTCGATGTTGTTTTCTTCGTTGTCCCCAGAGGGAGGTGGAAGATCCTCCGTAGTCGGTTGCGCACCTGGTTGGAGAGATTCGTCAGGGTTATGGCCTGAAGAAGTCTTGTCCGCACGTGCAGCTCGATCGCCCGGATTCTCGAAATCGAGTCTTCTGCCGCTACGGGCTCTTGTGATCCCTCGCGGGGCCTTGCTCTTGGCCTTCGCAGTTAAGGTTTCCACCTGTTTTGCGAGAGAGGCCACGAGTTTTCCTTGTTCGTCCGCCTGTTTCTGAGCGGAGGCAAACATCTCTTTCATCTGGTCAAGTATCGTGGTGTCAGTGGTGACCGTTGATACGTTTCCAGCTGGAGTATTGGTCACGTTGGCATCGACAGAAGCTCCGTCGTGCGTTTGCGGGTTGGTCGCCATATCAGACCGAGAGTGTGTGGTTGCGAGTGAGATAGATCCGTACCCCCCTCCTTCTAGCGCCAAACTGTGGAAACCGAAATTCGCACTGTCGAGTTTTCGTTTGATTTGGAGGAAAGCCAAGTAAACTTAACCTTCCCTGAAGGTCCCGGATATTTGCTAGGCCACATACGACACAATCAATGCGAATTTAAGTTGTAAAATAAAAATCGTAAAAATAGAGCGAAAGAGATCTTATTTTCGAATTCGCGTTTGAGCGTGAACAACAGGTAAAGAAATCGGCTACAAGAGCTGTCGAAAAGTCCGCTAGTTCGGCCACCTAAATCTAACCTAGTTGAGTCGCAGCTCGCTAGTGAAAACAGAAAAGAAATGCTGAATTTGCTCTAAGTGCTAAATTGCTCTGGAAATTTTGTGATGATTTGCTCCTCGCCCAAAGCTCTCCTTATATACTCCTCTTAAGACGGTTTATCTTCCTTCGGGCTGAATCGGGCTTTTTCCATTTTCGTCCGTCTTCGTGTTTATCGGAAAACTTGACATTTATCTTCGGAAAACATGACATTTATCTTCTGGAAACTTGACATTTATCTCTTATGTGAGGATAAGGATAAACCGTCATAGTTATCCTTCCTTTTCGGAAAATCGTAAGTGGGCCGTTTTGGTCATGTCGGGCTTTTTAGGCATTTTTACGGTTTTTCGAGAAAATAGTCTTCGAAGGTTTCGGCATTTCCGAAGGAATCCCAATTCCTCGTATAGTTGAGATGATTGGTGTTTAGAATAACAGTGATAGTTTTATACAATGAATCGAAATCCATTCATCATTCGAACCTTTTATGGTCTTCCGAGATTTCTCTAGTATCGGGATCGAAATGGACTTGGATTCGTAGACTTCCCGTCTTCGAGGGTTTGAGTAATGAGGCTTCGAACTTAGATTTTAAAATATGAACTTTGTTAAACAATCGAGAAGGCTTTGCGGAAGAATCGTCGTGTTTCTCGAACAATCCGAACATGGGTTTAAGGGACCAAGATGTTGTCATTGCCCGAGATCACGAGACGACTGCACGGATGGGCGCCAGGACCCTTGCCGCCGGCGCCAGACGGGAGATGACGGGTCTGCCGCCGGTGCGGAGAGGACGAGCCTGGCGCCAGGCACCCGCCGCGTGCCAGCGTGGTCGGTCGCCGCCCAGTGCTGGCGTGGTCGGTCGCCGGCGCTTAGCCCCGCCCGGCGCCAGCGCTGGCGTGGTCGGTTCACGGCCGGCGCCAGCGTGGTCGGTCTGCCTCCGCCATCGCCTACCGCCGTCGGTGTCCGCCCGCCGATGCCGATGCCGCTGTTGCTCGCCTTTGTCGATTTCCGGGGCTCACGGTCCGTTCGTGCCTTCCTGTAAGTTCGTCGAGTGACGACCCGTTTCTCGGTTTCGATCGTCACTTAGTTTTCTTCCGAGAACTTTCGGATGACGATTTCGTTGTTGACCGATTTTGATCCCAACAATTCTCCCCCATAGACCCTGGTGAGACAGAGTGTAAGAACTTGATGAACTGTAGTTTTTTTGGTCAAATGATGAACTGTAATATAATTCGCATTCTCTTAGGGAAACTTTAAACCAAAGGAATCGGTGAAGCCCGTATGAACGATGATATCTTTACAAAAAAGAGCCGTGACCCAGATGATCTTTTTGTTCCTCTGTTAACCTCGCTTTGGCTTTGAATCAGTGAGGAGAAACCTCTGTTAACCTCGCTTTGGCCGTGACCCAGATGATCTTTTTTTTTGCTAAATTGACTTGAAGCTTTGCATCGCCAGAATCTTTGAAATACCAAGAGGCGGTAGAGTTAAGGTTAATGAGAACACTGAGAGATTACTGAAATCTGAGAAAGTTAATTTTAATTAATCTGGTTACAGTTTTGCATTTCAAAAACAACGACAGCGACGTAAAGCAATCGAAGATTTTATGGTTGCACAAAGAGTCAGTTGTGTTTGGAATAGATATAAAAGACCAAACGGCCCAGTGGTTGGATTGCGACCTTAAACAGATGAGTTGGGGAGTTCGACAATATGTAAAGTAAAAATTTTAGAAAAAAACAAGAAGTCAAAACGGCGTTGTTTCAACCACCTCAGCAATAACCAATTTTAAATCATATTGATTTCAAACCAAATTAAACCAGTTTACAACGTGGCTGCCAACTCAGCAATAACCAATAACTAAACCAAAATCCATTAAGGTTTTGTAGGAATTGACCACATTTTGAAAGTTTATGTTTTAATTTTAAAAATTATATAGTTCATGTGGTTTTCAACAGGTTTCAATAATTCGTGTATGAATAAAGAGAGAGAGCTAAGTTTATAGGAGAATATGCCATTTTTCCGTCTGACTAACCCTTCTATAACCTCATTTCTTTGCATAAATAAAAGTGCAGGCTCGACCTTGGGAGTATCGATCAAAGGACACATGGACTCTTACTCAAGCAAGTTTCTGAACACACATATAGTCTTTTCTGATCCTTTTCTTCCCTCGTTTCTCTCTTCTCTGAATCCTTATGGTTTTAATTCCAATGAATATTGATGCTGATACAGGCCATCTTGTTCATCTTATTGACTTTTCTACTTTTGTAGTTTTTGTTTTGACAAAGTGTAGCAAATAATGGGATCACAGGAGACACTCATACCCCTCGTTTCCACAGTGTGTGATCATTCCATTCTGAATTAGAATAATATGGTCACAGGAGACACTCCTACCCCTCCGCTTCTTCCAGGAAATCATCTAAATCTTTTATATCTCAGGATGCTTGAAGAGAGAGAGAGAGAGAGAGAGAGAGAGAGAAGGGAACCAGAAACACAGACTTTTACCTTCCAGACTTGCAGAAGGAATCTGATCCAATGTATACTATGCCCAAGACAAGCAGTTAAGTCAAATTATGTTGACAGGTGATCCACTTTAGTATCTCTAGTACATTCCACAGTAAACAAATATAAGAATGGTGCAAAATGGTGGTTAGATAACAATTGAAAAAGTTCATTTTCCCGTTTTTGACTCAATAAAACTTTTTTTAGATGCTAAAAAAATAAAATATTAGTGACTACCTCCCCCAGACCTAAACAACACTGTCCCCAGATATATGTTCATTGTTTGACTCATATCTTCCAAAGAACGATGCCTTTACCCATGAAATCACTTGTAAAATGGGTTCAGCTCAATTATGGAGCTCCTCTAAGAAGAATCAAATTAAACGGAGTTCAGATGTGGGAGTTATGCCATTTACAAATCAGGTGATTTTCAGTTCTCGCGAATTCAGACATGTGCACATTCAATGAGGGATTCTAACAAGACCATATTGAATTAAGCCACAAACCCAATTGTTCTACAATATTGGTTCATCAGAGAAGCCCATTTCATATTTTCTATAAGACCCAGACGTATTTTAGGAGGTGAGGAGCCATTCAACACAATAAATTCAGACTTGGTCTTGATTTTCATTTTCTATGTATTTTTTCACAAAACAATTATTTCCTTGACTTTTCTTTGTCATTTTTTTTCTATATATGTATAATTTCGTCCATAAATAAAATAAATTTTTTTCCTTTGTTTTTATGTGTTTATCTCTTTGTTCTTTGCTTAGAACATCTCTTTGTTTCTTGGTGCTTAATATCCAAGTAAACATGCTCCTATTTGTTGGAATAGGAGTTCGGGAATATCAACAGCTTTCTGCAACTGGTGTGCGACCCTTCAATCCATCATTTCTCATTCAATCTGTCTGGGATCATATCCCTTATGAATCTAGTCGAGTGATCATTATTTAGGGCGTATCAATGTGGTATTAGAGCCACTCTACTGGTATTGTCTATCCATCTTCTCATCTTCTTCTTCTTCTTCTTCTTCTTCTTCTTCTTCTTCTTCTTCTTCTTCTTCTTCTTCTTCTTCTTCTTCTTCTTCTTCTTCTTCTTCTTCTTCTTCTTCTTCTTCTTTCTATCTCAAATCCGGGCCACTACCTTACCTATCGCCAATCTTGTATATTTAAAAACAGAAAAGATCTATAAAAAAATAACAGAAAGTTTGATTTATTTGGCTAGGTGGTGGAAGAGAAAGCTTGCTAGCTGAGGAGAAATCCAGCCTTGGAGTGGTTAATACGGATTTCACAAATCAATTATCTTGTCTTTCTATCTATTTTGTTCCCTTGTTACTTGAAAATTCCATTGGGTTACTTGGATTTGTTTTCTTAGAACTTTGGAAGAATACTCTTGAGTGATTTATAAAATTTCGAGAGAAAACACTTGTGAGGGTGAGGTTAAACACTTGGGAGTATGAGAATTTTTATCTACTGATCTTTGTGTTGAGTATTTAGGAAACTTGGATAGTGATGGAGGAAGAGATTGTCCAGGAAATTCTGTCGCTGGACTATCTAACTTGCAAATGAGGGCTCTGCATGGTTCTATAACTAACATTATAAATGCAGGTCTAGATCAGCTACAGCAGAGGCCTGACGAGATTCAGGTGAGCCAACAAACTCGTCCTAGACCCGCAGCAAGGAGAGAACACACAAGGAGGACCAACCGGTCTGAGGATGAAATTGAAGAGGAGGAGTTCCAAGAGGACGTCAGCAAGAGTCAAAAGAAGAGCACAACCACATGCACACCTGTAGCTGAACAACTAATATTCATCAGTGAAAAACCAAGCGGTAAATCTGAAATCAACCTTGAAGAGCTAAAAAAATTTTCAGATTCTTAACCAATTTTTGATGAATATGATGAAGAGCTGATGGAAATTTTGATGATTTGTGAGGATAAGTGTGATCTTCCTTCTCCAGAACCTGATTTTATGCTTGCTAATGAAGAGACTAATGCAGATGTAATCTTTTTGCCACCGGAGCATCCGAGTAGTCTTATTTTATTTTCACAGGATATTGAGGAAGAGGAAGCACCAAGCATAACGTCCATCATCATGTAGAATTAGCTTTACTTTGATCCATAACCAATTCTGGAGTCAATCTATTATCCAAAGCACTGTAAGAAAATTGTTATGATTAATTCTCTGTCTGAAATGTTTGCCAAGATCAGTTCTAAAGATGTAAAAAGTTTTGGTCTAGACCAGGTAAAAGAATTTTGGTATTTCAAACTCTGTTTTTGAAAACATGATTAACTCTTTTAAAGTGTTTGAACCTGATTAACTCTCTGGTCAAAAACGTTTTCAATATGGCAATGACATCAATTCCGGTCTTGTTTTGAGTTTTTATCAGTTTATGAAAAATAACAAAAGCTTTGATCATCCTGAAAAATCATTAGAGCTTGTTTTGCAACAACCTGTTTTCTGTTCTAGAAAATCGTTTGATTCATTTTTCTTCAAAGAAAATGGCTTTAATCTGAGTTCTTATAGACATGAACTGATAAATGGTAATTTCTTTGCATCCACATGTTCCTTGGACGAATTCATGGTTAGGAAATTTCTGGAACAAAAATCACATAGAGCTGAAACCGATTTTTCTTGTGATTCTGTTTTGAAGTTTGATATCTTGTGGTCTGAAACTGGTAAACTTTGGCATATTTTGAGATCATTGCTTAAAGATTTTGTTTTTTTGAACTTTGATGATATTTTGGTTTACAATACATTCTTTGAAAAACATATTGAGCCTTTGATAAGTAATTCTCAATCTGAACTCACTCATTTGTGTTCTGATTTTGAGAAGGATAAGCATATTTTGAAGATGGTCTATATTATTTCGTTCCTTGATACCATTATGGTCTATAATACTTACTTTGATGCGAATGTTGATAGACTGAAACGTGTGCTACAAGTTCTAGGGAAAGAAACTTGGGTTTCTGATCTGAACAAGTACATGTCTTGCACATATGATCCAGGTATTCTAGTTTCTGTTTTGAATGTACAGGATCAACATGTACAGTCTAAAATAAGTGTAAGGAACAAAATCATAGACCGTTCTTATCAGCCTGAGATTTGGAGGTGCATGTACTCGAGGAAAATGGCATCAAAACTCCAAGGAAGTTTCTTTTCAAAATTTTCCTTCACAAAATTTTACATATTTTTTATATTCTCTTTGTCTGAATAATTTCATTTTAATACAGGTAAAATGAATTTGAGGTCAAATCCTTTTCAAGAGGGAGGGAATGATGCACCATTGGGTAGCGCACCGGGCAAAACAGACATGCATGGCTTGATCATGGGAAGCAGTAAAGATATATGTTCATCGTTTGGTTCATATCTTCCAAACCACGAGGCTTTTATGCATGAAATCACTTGTAGAATTTGCTCAACTCAATTACGGAGATCCTCGAAGAAGAGTCAGATCAAGCGAACTTCAGATGTGTTAGTTATGCCATTTACAAATAAGGTGATCTTCTGTTCTCGCGAATTCAGACATGTTCGCATTCAATGAGGGATTCTGACCAGACCATATTGAATTAAGCCATAAACCCCAATTGTTCTACAATCTTGGTCCATCTGAGAGCACAATTCATCCTTTCTACAAGGGCCAGACGTATTTTAGGAGCTGAGGAGCCATTCAACACAATAAATTCAGACTTGGTCTTGATTTTCATTTTCTATGTATTTTTTCACAAAACAATTATTTCCTTGACTTTTTTTGTCATTTTTTATATATGTATAATTTCGTCCATAAATAAAATAGTTTTTTTTCCTTTGTTTTTATGTGTTTATCTCTTTATTCTTTGCTTAGAACATCTCTTTGTTTTTTGGTGCTTAATATCCAAGTAAACAGGCTTCTATTTGTTGGAATTGTGTGTCATATCAAGCAACAATCGGAGTTCGGGAATATCAACAGCTTTCTACAACTGGTGTGCGACCCTTCAATCCATCATTTCTCATTCAATCTGTCTGGGATCATATCCCTTATGAATCCGGTCGAGTGATCCTTATTTAGGGCGTATCAAAGTGGTATTAGAGCCACTCTACTGGTATTGTCTATCCATTCTCTCATCTTCTTCTTCTTCTTCTTCTTCTTTCTACCTCAAATCCGGGCCACTACCTTACCTATCGCCAATCTTGCATATTTAAAAAAAGAAAAGATCTATAAAAAAATAACAGAAAGTTTGATTTATTTGGCTAGGTGGTGGAAGAGAAAACTAGGGTGCAAAATTCAGTGCAAACAAGTGTTCTTAACAAGGAAATGCTCCATGTGCAAGTGAATGCAACCTATATGCTCTAAACTCAATCTTAAAGATGCAAGTGATCGAGTTGAGGAGAAATCCTGCTAGCTGAGGAGAAATCCAGCCTTGGAGTGGTTAATACGGATTTCACAAATCAAATTATCTTGTCTTTCTATCTATTTTGTTCCCTTGTTACTTGAAAATTCCATTGGGTTACTTGGATTTGTTTTCTTAGAAGTTTGGAAGAATACTCTTGAGTGATTTATAAAATTTCGAGAGAAAACACTTGTGAGGGTGAGGTTAAACACTTGGGAGTATGAGAATTTTTATCTACTGATCTTTGTGTTGAGTATTTAGGAAACCTGGATAGTGATGGAGAAAGAGATTGTCCAGGAAATTCTGTCGCTGGACTATCTAACTTGCAAATGAGGGCGCTGAATGATTCTATAACGAACATTATAAATGCAGGTCTAGATCAGCTACAGAAGAGGCCTGGTGAGATTCAGGTGAGCCAACAAACTCGTCCTAGACCCGCAGCAAGGAGAGAACACACAAGGAGGACCAACCGGTCTGAGGATGAAATGGAAGAGGAGGAGTTCCATGAGGATGTCAGCATGAGTCAAAAGAAGAGCACAACCACATGCATACCTGTAGCTGAACAACTAATACTCATCAGTGAAAAACCCAGCGGTAAATCTGAAATCAACCTTGAAGAGCTAAAAAAAATTTCAGATTCTTTACCAATTTTTGATGAATATGATGAAGAGCTGATGGAAAGTTTGATGATTTGTGAGGATAAGTGTGATCTTCCTTCTCCAGAACCTGATTTTATGCTTGCTAATGAAAAGACTAATGCAGAACTAACCTTTTTGCCACCGGAGCATCCAAGTAGTCTTATTTTATTTTCACAGGATACTGAGGAAGAGGAAGCACCAAGCATAACGTCCATCATCAAGTAGAATTAGCTTTACTTTGATCCATAACCAATTCTGGAGTCAATCTATTATCCAAACCACTGTAAGAAAATTGTTATGATTAATTCTCTGTTTGAAATGTTGCCAAGATCAGTTCTCAAGATGTAAAAAGTTTTGGTCTAGACCAAGTAAAAGAATTTTGTATTTCAAACTCTGTTTTTGAAAACATGATTAACTCTTTTAAAGTGTTTGAACCTGATTAACTCTCTGGTCAAAAACGTTTTCAATATGGCAATGACATCAATTCCAGTCTTGTTTTGAGTTTTGATCAGTTTATGAAACATAACAAAATCTTTGATCATCCTGAAAAATCATTAGAGCTTGTTTTGCAACAACATGTTTTCTGTTCTAGAAAATCGTTTGATTCATTTTTCTTCAAAGAAAATGGCTTTAATCTGAGTTCTTATAGACATGAACTGATCGATGGTAATTTCCTTGCATCCACATGTTCCTTGGACGAATTCATGGTTAGGAAATTCCTGGAACAAAAATCACATAGAGCTGAAAACGATTTTTCTTGTGATTCTGTTTTGAAGTTTGATATCTTGTGTTCTGAAACTGGTAAACTTTGGCATATTTTGAGATCATTGCTTAAAGATTGTGTTTTTTTGAGCTTGGATGATATTTTGGTTTACAATACATTCTTTGAAAAACATATTGAGCCTTTGATAAGTAATTCTCAATCTGAACTCACTCATTTGTATTCTGATTTTGAGAAGGATAGGCATGTTTTGAAGATGGTCTATATTATTTCGTGCCTTGATACCATTATGGTCTATAATACTTACTTTGATGCAAATTTTGAAAGACCGAAACGTGTGCTACAAGTTCTAGGGAAAGAAACTTGGGTTTCTGATCTGAACAAGTACATGTCTTGCACATATGATCCGGGTATTCTAGTTTCTATTTTGAATGTACAGGATCAAAATGTACAGTCTAAAATAAGTGTAAGGAACAAAATCATAGACCGTTCTTATCAGCCTGAGATTTGGAGGTGCATGTACTCGAGGAAAATGGCATCAAAACTTCAAGGAAGTTTCTTTTCAAAATTTTCCTTCACAAAATTTTACATATTTTTTAGATTCTTTTTGTCTGAATAATTTCCTTTTAATACAGGTAAAATGGATTTGAGGTCAAATCCTATTCAAGAGGGAGGGAATGATGCACTATTGGGTAGTGCACCAGGCAAAACAGACATGCATGGCTTGATCATGGGAAGCAGTAAAGATATATGTTCATTGTTTGGCTCATATCTTCCAAACCACGAGGCTTTTATGCATGAAATCACTTGTAGAATTTTCTCAACTCAATTACGGTGGTCCTCGAAGAAGAGTCAGATCAAGCGAACTTCAGATGTGGGAGTTATGCCATTTACAAATAACGTGATCTTCGGTTCTCGCGAATTCAGAGATGTTCGCATTCAATGAGGGATTCTGACTAGACCATATTGAATTAAACCATAAACCCCAATTGTTCTACAATATTGGTCCATCAGAGAAGCCAATTTCATCCTTTCTACAAGGCCCAGACGTATTTCAGGAGCTGAGGAGCAATTCAACACAATAAATTCAGTCTTGGTCTTCATTTTCATTTTCTATGCATTATTTTTCACAAAACATTTATTTCCTTGACTTTTCATTGTCATTTCTTTTCTATATATGTATAATTTTGTCAATGAATAAAATAAATCGATTTTCCTTTCTTTTTATGAGTTCATCTCTTTGTTCTTTGCTTAGAACATCTCTTTGTTTCTTTGTGCGTAATATCCAAGTAAACAGCCTCCTATTTGTTGGACTTGTGCTTCATATCAAGAATCAATCGGAGTTCGGGAATATCAACAGACTTCCGCAACTGTTTTACAACCCTTCAATCCATCATTTCTCATTCAATCAGTCTGAGATCAAATCACTTATCTATCCGGTCGAGTGATCCTTATTTAGGGTGTATCAGTGAGGGTCCTGCAGCTGATGGTGACCTGGCTCTCACATTCCCTCTCCTCGTGCAGCTGTGTCGTGATACTCTAGCCCAGATGTCCTGAAGAGGATCCACTACAACGCGTTGGAAGTCACCATGATCGTGCATCGGAATGTCCTGTATGATGGGGAAGTTAGGGAGTGGTGCCTTTTGTGGCGCGTGAGGTGCTCTGGCAGCTAGGGGCACGGCTTCTCAGCGGGGCATGTGGGCGGGGTTGCGGAGGAGCAGCGGATGTGGATGGAACTCAATCTGGGCTAGCTCTTGTCGAAAGTATGTAGCTGCCCTCTGGGGAAGCTGTAGCAAGTGTGTACCTGCTCCATCCTTGAAGCTTTAGAAGCAACCATCCTTGAGCCACTGTGTGCTTATAAGGTGTCCATGTAAAGGCACCCCCTAACGACTCTGGCCTCATCCAAAGGGATCCCGATGTGACTGAAGATCGGTGTAAAAAGACTCCCCACTGTCTCCTTCAACCCCCGTCCCCTGTAATGGCTTCTTCTTCAGCTTGACCAGATGCTCAGAAAAGATAACCCCGAGGTTGGGCCACTGGTCGTCTGATGGCTCATGTACATCGTCCATGTCAACAAGGCTCTGGACGGAGAAGTAAAGCAATGTGAGCTCCTGCACCCTAACCTTTTTCGGTTCCATCTTGCACAACAGCATGTTGGCAAGCGCCTTGATGAAGTAACATAGAGTCGGCTGACGGATGTCAGTCTGAGTGGCTGTGCCTGAGTCGAAGTAACCAGAAGCTATGTGTCTCCAGAATTGTGACAGCCCAGGAAAAGGAGGAACCATGCACCATGAATGCTCAGGGTTCTCAAATCCATAGATCTCGTAGAGCGTAAGGAGAGGAATCTTGTATCTGATGCCGTGAATGAAGAAAGTCAGAGTGTCCTCGTTAGCCCTTTTCACCCTATCGTTCTGATGAAGGACTTTTCAAGGGTCCAATCAAATGTTGTAGTATACAAGATGTCAATCCAATTCTAAGAGATTTCAATGCGAAGGAAATGCAAGTCTATGCTTAATCTAAGTGAAACCATTGAGTGAAGATGATTATGAACTAAGACAATAATAAAAATGCAATAAAAGAGTGAACTTTCTTTTCAATATGAGGCAAGGGGATTCTTGGGACAAGGGAATTGACTTTGGGTGATCAATCTTCAATCTAAGATGGCAAGCTTTCAATCAATCTAACACCTTAAGCCTAGACACAATCCTAAGCAAGCTCTATCCCTAGATGATTGCTCATTCAGTAACATATCTCAAGCATCAAATATCTTAGGTTGAATAATATGAAAGCAATCAATAAGAACAAGTCTATTAGCTATCTCAACACCTTTAACAACTAATCCTTTAGGTAAAGGATGTTAAAAGCATTGAAGAGTTGGTTCAGGCATTTCATCGAACACCTTTTGGGCATGAAATGCCTATAGCTCTATTTTGAAGAGACCAACTCCAAAATAGCAAGAAAAACACTCTACAAGCAAGGATTAAGAAGGATCTACACTAGAACATCTTAGATCTACACCTAATCACCCTTAGTCTCCCAAGCCCATGAAACCTAGATAGATATACTCACTAATAGGCATGGATAACCTTAAAACCATGGATGATTCAAGGCTAAACATGATTAGAGATGAAGATAATCTAGTAAACACAAAAGAAATAGATGAAGAAGGATTCAAGATCCAAATTTTTTCAAGATCTAAAAGTGTTCTTGAGAGAAAAGAAGTTAGATCTCACCAAGGAGATTACAAGAGCATATATAGGAGGCTTTAGAGCCCTTAGAAACTTAAAGATAAAAGTCTAAAAAGCCCTTGAGGTCATTAAGTCTTCAGCCAATCAGAATCAAGTCAAAAGGAAGAAGCTTCGGAACCACCCGGGTCAGGTGGTCTTGGTCCGACCCGGGTACATCAGGTCGCGTACCGGCCCTGTCGATCCTCTTCCAACCTGTGCGGGTGTCTCTTCCCAGGTGTCCCAAGCTGCGTACCGGCCTCGTCCAAGCATCAGTCAAGCCGTTCGGGTGTTGTCACCCGGGTGGCTTCCTCTTCCTTCCTCGCCCAAGACACACGGGTCAGTCAAGTCGGGTTGTGAGGTCGGGTGTGTAGGACTGTGCGGGGTCGCTTTTTCGGGTTTCCTAGGCCGGGTTTTATCTTCATTCAAGCCGTCCTGATCTCGTCCAAGCACGTGCGGGTGGTCGTCCTCGGGTGTGCCTACCCGGGTGGGACTGACATGCCTCAGGTTAATTGATCATAACTTCTCCAATATAGCTCCAAATGACTTGAAACCACTTCCATTGGAAAGCTAATTCAATTTTTCTGTGTCTCCACAAAATCTTAGCAACAGAAGATTTTTCTAAGACCTCCGTCCATGTTCATCTTTCACCCCCTTTCTGATCACAATATTCCCAAACAAACACCTCCAATAACTGCAAAGTACACTCCAACACATGATAAAGACTTATGAATGCCATATGAGCCTAAAGATGCCTAATGCCTAACTTATATGATCAAAATGCACAAGATATGAATGCTAAAAACATATAAATATGCAAGATATCAACTCCCCCACACTAGCCCTTTACTTGTCCTCAAGTAAACTTTTCAAAACACAAGGAGGAGAGATATAAAGATGGGAGCAAGCCAAAAGAAACACTCAAAGCACTCAACTTGACATCCTAAAGAAACATAGCAAATAGCAAGAGCAAAACTCTCTTATTATGTTTTAGCTTCACAAGGCCTATCAACTACTCTTATGCCTCTATACAAGATGCAATGCCTATCAAACAACACGCTCTCTTAACCAACCCTCACATTGATTCACACATACACACAAGGTGAATTCTCACAAATGGGCACAAGATCTCAATTATTTGGCTAGGTGATGATTGGACTTTTCAAGGGTCCTAATCAAATGATGTAGTATAAAAGATTGTCGAACCAATCCTAAGTGATTCTAATGCATAGGGAATGCGAATTAATGCTTAATCCAAGTGCAACCATTGAGTGAAGATGACTATGAACTAAGAAAATATTAAAAATGCAATAAAAGATTGAACTTTCTTCTCAATATTAGGCAAGGGGGTTCTTGGGACAAGGGAATTGACTTCGGGCGATCAAGCTTCAATCTAAGATGGCAAACTTTCAATCAATCTAACACCTTAAGCCTAGACACAATCCTAAGCAAGCTCTATCACTAGATGAATGCTCATTCACTAACATAACTCAAGCATCTTATCTCTTAGGTTGAATAATATGAAAGCAATCATTTAGAACTAGTCCATAAGCTATCTTAACACCTTTAACAACAAATCTCTTTGGTAAAGAATTTTAAAAGCATTGAAGAGTTGGTTCAGGCATTTCATAGAACACCTTTCGGGCATGAAATGCCTATATCTCTATTTTGAAGAGGCCAACTCCAAAATAGCAAGAAGGACACCCTACAAGCAAGGATCAAGAAGGATCTACCCTAGAACATCTTAGATCTACACCTAATCACCCTTAGTCTCCCAAGCCCATGAACCCTAGATAGATCTACTCACTAATAGCCATGAAAAACCTCAAGATCAATGATGATTGAAGGCTAAACATGATTAGTGAGAAGGATAATCTAATAAAAACCAAAGAAATGAGATGAAAAGGATCAAAGATCCAAGCTTTCTTCAAGATCTAAAAGTGTTTTTAGAGAGAAAAGAAGTTGTTCCCCTCAAGTAGATTACATAAGTATTTATATGAGGCTTAAAAGCCCTTAAAAACATAAAAAGAAATGACTAAAATGGCCTTGGGGTCATTAAATCTCGGCCAGACATGATAAAAACGCTCAGGGTAGAGTCCCAGATTCAATCCGAGCCTGTCCTGTCCCGCGCACTCCAGGCCGCGCATGAGGCGTGTCCGTTCCCTTCAGGCCGCGCGGGTATCGTGCTCCGCGCATGCTAGGCCGTGCACCGGCCCATGTCCTGGCCGTTGTCCCACGCAGGTCATGTGTCCCGAGCGTCCTGGCCGCGCATGATTCTGTTTGTTCTTGCCTGTTCCTGGTGTGTCCCGCGCGGGTACTCTCTTTCGAGCAGTCCAGGCCGCGCGTCCGGCCAACCATCTCTTGTCCGTCCAAGCACCCCAGGTCAGTGTTCCTGATCTATCTCGCGTCCCGGCCGTCCTGGTCTCGTCCAAGGAATGGTCTTGATAATGGTTTGGCTTGTCCTGACCTTGGCCAAACTCCATTCTTCATCTTTTTGAATCACAAAGCTCCCAAACACCTCTAATCACTCCTTAGCTCGTTCCAACACCTAATAAGGACATATGAATGCAATATGAACCTAAAGATGCCTAATGCCTAATCTAAATGATCAAAATGCACAAGGTATGGATGCTAAAAACATGTAAATATGCAAGACATCAACTCCCTCACACTAGACCTTTACTTGTCCTCAAGTAATCTTTTCAAAATACAAGGGGGAGAGACATAGAGATGGAAGCAAAGCCAAAAGGAACACTAATAGCACTCAACTTTACATCCTAAAGAAACATAGAAAATAGCATGAGCAAAACTCTCTTATTATGCTCTAGCTTCACAAGGCCTAACAATTACTCTTATGCCTCTACACAAGATGCAATGCTTATCAACCAACAAGTTCTCTTAACCAGCCCTCACATTGATTCTCACACACACAAACAAGGTGAAGTCTCACAAATGGGCACATGATCTCAATCATTTGGCTAGGTGATCAAATGGTCTAATATGGATGAAAATGAGGGTTCAATGCATCTTTATAAGGTGGCTATCACTCAAGAATCGAAGAGCTTGATCATTATGCAAAATTTATCTAAGACTAGGAGCAATTCATGCATAGATGGATCCATCCTCATCATTCTACCCATTCCTAAATGATTACAAGTTCTACACCCTTTTCATTCATCCCATAGCCTAATAATGAAAAACTTTCTCACATCACTCACCCAATGAACATTTTCTTTCTCATGATTCACACACTAAGGACCTCTATTTATTTTTCTAAGCTCCAACTCTTTAGTTTTCCCTTCCACAATATCTTATTGAATTTTGGTTTTTTTTTTTATGGAGGGGGAAGGTCAAAACATCACTCAAGAGCTTCTTATCTTTCTATTTTAGGTCCCTAAGCTTTTTTTTTCTTTCTCAATACATTCTTTTGTTCATCAATCTCAACATTATCACATCTCAAACCCAAGATATAAACCTTTTAAGGAATAAAAACCCCACTCACCATCCTAGAAGCTAGCTCAAATGAGGACCCTATGCTAGCAAGAGATGAGAACAAATCCATGTCGCTCCCAATAATCTCAAGATTTTGCACATGACAAGCTATCAGAAAAGGCCTCACTCATGCAAATCAATGTAGGCTTCAAAGAATGGCTAGGTTTCAAGGGTAAGGAAGTGCCATTTGGGTTAACAAAGAGTGGTATAAAGGGGAAAGATAACTCAAATGTGTATGAGATCCATGATCAAGTATGCAAATGCCCATATGCAAGAGAAATTAAGTTCATTCAAGTCTAAGTTCAGGTTGGAGCCGGTTTCAAGAACAATGCCAATATCAAGCAAGCAAGCAAGTTTCAAGAAGAGTTTTCAAGGCTCAAAGCATGCAAGCCTTTCAAAAGATGCTTAAGCTACTTGATATGTTTGACTAGGGTGTCAAATTCAGTGAAAACAAGTGTTCTGGTATCACTGAAATTACCCTAAGGAGTGACTTTACTCTCTTAAATAAGAGGTTCAGTTGTAGTACTTAGGGATCGAATCCACATAGAGCTAGTGTACAAATAAGATGCAATCTTAGTGACTATGCTAGGTTTAAAATGGTTTAAAAGTAAATTGCAGGTTTGTTGAGTAATGGTAAGATTACTCAGTTGAAAGGATTAGGTTTTAAAGCAATAAAGAAAAGAAGTTAGATTCAGGGTAGGTATTCAGGAATTCAGTATTATAAATACTATAAAGGCTAACAAGTTGCTTGCATGATATGTCAGAGCTCAACACTTATTAAATAAATCCATCAGCTCTCGCATTATTTAAACCATATATTACTTAGATGCTAAATGGTGTCTGCGGTCAGCTATCTTGCTGACAGTATCGATCGATGGTTCGATAGGAACATTGACCGATACACCTCTAGCTACGTCGATCGATTACTCTATTGGAGTATCGATCGATACGGCTCTAAGCAAGCTTTATGCGCGAGTTGATACAATGCTCACCATGATCTTAGATCAGCTTTCACATATCTCAAGAGGGTCATAGCATGTTTAGGATGTTATCAGGTATTGCATGTAATAAACAGTGCAATCCAAGTTCATGTTCTAGGTAGCTAAGCTAGAAAAGCTTTAGTGAACAATCCTAACAATAAATATCACAACTATAGCAATTATAGGCTGGGGCTAATCCCTCATATCCTATTTAAACCCTAAATCTAACAAATGAATCTACTCAGACATGGCTAAGTAGTTCATAGCAACAAGATAATAATAGGAATTCATAGATCTATTAGAGGGTGAACACTTAGGTCCCAATCACAAATATCTTTGGATCTCTCCTCTAGATCTAGAATCATATAACCTTTGTTAAGAAGAACAAATAATGAACTGAATAGAACTTTATTTAGAACTTGCAGAGTAATGAAAACAGTAAAAGAAATGAGTTCATTAGGTTAAAACACTTAGGCACATATAAATATGAGTTCATTAGGTTAAAAAACTCGTCAGGGGCATTCTTGTAAAGTGTGATATCTTGGGCTTCAAGTTCGCCAGGTCCAATTTGTCTTTCTGCCGCCTCAGTATCGATCGATAGTACAGGGTGTACATGGATCGATTATGGTCTCGATGTATCGTCCTTCGGCTAATGTGCGTCGATCGATAGCACAGAGTGGGCATCGATCGATGTGTAACTCTTGGTGTCGACCTCTGGTCTTGATCACGGGTGAACTCTTCTTTAAGCTCCAAAAAGGCACCTAAAACATCACTTTTCTCCAAAATGCTTCTGAACGGAAAACATACCTAATAGACTCCAAAACATAGATAATAGTAGTAAAAACACTCATATACCATGGGTAAAAACGGATAAAATCCATGGTATATCAACTCCCCCAGACTTAACCTTTTGCTTGTCCTCAAGCAAACACACAGACAGTCTTTGTGGAAGAGGTTTTGAAAAGTAGGGACTAAATCAAATTCAAACTTAGAATCATAACCTCTACTTTGTTGCAAACCACATCTAAGAGTCTGTCAATCATAGAAGCACATTATGCAATATCGTAATCAAACAACCTTGATCATCTAGCCAACAACTTAGCAATCATGTCTGACTAACCCCTCTACTGATTTCATTTCTGTACATAAAAATAAAAGTGCAGGCTTTACCTTGGGAGTATCGATCACAGGATGCAAGGCTGCTCAAACAAGTATCTCGACCTGCAGGTAAAAATTAGTTCCTATCCTCTCTCTACTATTTCTCTCCTAGTCAAGTCTTCTTTCATTTGCAAGACATTGACCAAGATTGGACAGGCTACCTGACCGTGATGCGTATCGATTGATGTTGAGTCGCCTTCGTCGATCGCTTTGGATTGGTTCATGTTGATCAATATCGACTGTGTCATGTCGGTCGATTTCAGTGGTAATCGTCTAGTCGTAACTGCAAAGAAAAACAAATACAAAAAATAAAATCCAAAAGATAAAAATGAAATGAATAACTACCTAACAGTGGGTTGCCTCCCACTCAGCGCTTTGATTATAGTCATCTAGCTTGACTTTGGATGGAATGAGCTACTGAGATGAAGTCCAGGTACTTGTTGGGAAACAAGTATCCTCTGTATCTTTCTTCTCACCGAACCATTGTTGGGGTCAAAAACGGTTATCTCGAAATCTACGGCCAAAGATCCTTCCAAACTCGAAGATTTCCCACACGAACGACTAGCGGGGAAAAGATCGAGCAACGGAAAACCCACGGACGGCAAGATGGCCTGGCGCCGCGGGACGCTGGCCGCCTGCGGGCACCCTGCCTGGCCCCGCAGCACGCTGACGGCGGCCATGCCGGCGGCACCGCTGGCCGCCCGGCGCGGGCCCTTCGCCGACGGTACGCGCGGGCCGGCCTGGCGCCGCACCGCCCGGCGCCGGCGGCCGCCACGCTGGCCGGCCTGGCGCCGGTCCACAGCCCTCGTCCTGGTCTCGGTCCCATTGTGCTCGGTCCAATCCATCTTGGCTTGTTCGGATCAATCCTCGTGAGTTTGGTACAATCAAGGCTACGGAATAAACATCTTTCGATTCGGTCGGAACCATCCTCAATATTTTACGATGGAATTTGGAGGTGTTGGATTTCTCGTAGAAGATATCGTATAAAACAAAGATCGATTAACTTGAACATCGATCCTTTAAGCTATACGGTTTATTCTCCGAGAAAGATCATCTTTCAGAAATCGATAAAATGTTTAACGACTTAAGACAAGTCCACAGACTTACTCACATATTTTTCAAAATTCAGGCCCAATCAGGCTATGACGGTTTATCCGATTTCCCGAAACGTCGGATAAACATCAAGTCATCGAAAGATAGCAGAAAACTCGGGGATGATTACGAAGACCGACGAAAATGGAACATTTCCTGAAGAGATAAGCTTGGGTCCAAAGGCGAGGCCCATCATCCTAAGGCAAACCGACCTAGGAGTGGGTATATAAGGAGAGCAAGAGCAGAGGAGAAGAGCATCCCAAAAATCCGAGAATTAGACTTAGAGCATTTTGCTAGCTTAGAAGAATTAGGGCTTAGGTGGTTAGACTAGCGGAGCAAGGCTTAGGACGTTTGGCTGCCTGCGACTCTATATTTTTCTTTAAGCGCAACTCTCTCTGTCTTTCGGAAAATCCTTGTACTCGTAGCTTTCGTCTAATAAAACGCCTTCGGGCAAATATTTCAACTCTTATTTTTATCTATTGAACTTTCTTGATTTTGTGTGGCAACGCAGAGAATCCGGACCTTCAAGGAAAGTCGGGTTTACTTGGCTTTCCTCCGCAATCTTATTTATCAGAAATTGACGGTGTGAATTTCGGTTCCCACAGCCTAGAAGGAGGGGACGGATTCTCTAACTCAAAACCACCGATCGATCGAAGTTCAGTATGACTTCTTCACAGCCAACGCCCGCACGGCCAAACCTCACAACGATCTCTTCGTAATAGAACTCACGATCCAGGATATTGACGTAGCAAGGGTATTAGTCGACACCGGATGCTCGGCTAATATTATCTACAAAAGCACCCTCGAGAGGATGGCCGATCTAAGCATCCTTACAGATGACCCCAGCCCAGTATTCGACTCGAGAAATTATGACCCTCGGCTCGACTAACCTCCTACTCAAAGCCGAGCGCCGCCAAAACACGGAATTCCTGGTGATCGATGGTCCAACATCCTACAATGCGATAGTTGGAACTCCCCGATAAACTCCATGAGAGCGATCCCATCAACATTCCACCTATGCCTCAAGTTCCCAACGCCTTCGGGTCGAAACAATACATGGTAGTCACGAGCAGCGCAGATCTACCTCGCTACCGAACTAAAACAGAAAAACTCAAATCGAGACCTCGAAAAGCAAACGATTCACGACTCGCGGAAACCTTCTGGCAGTCCCAAAGAGCTGAGGCCCTGAAGGGAAGCGAACCAACCTGCGAACCGGTGGTCTCAATTTGTCTCGACGATTCTTTCCGAACGGTGTGTCGAGATCGGAGCTAACTTCCGAACCGATAAAAGCAGAGCTCATCGCATGCCTCAAAAGAACCTCAGACGCTCGCGGGCTGCGGAGGATATGCCAGGAATCGACATTAGCGTAACATGTCACGAACTTAACATCGACCCAACTCACAAACCCGAAACAAAAGAGACGAAAGCTGGGACCTGAGCGTGCCACCGAGTCAATGAGGAAGTCGAAAGACTCCTCAAAGTAGGGTCGATAACAGAAGTCAGGTATCCGGACTGGCTTGCCAACCCCGTCGTGGTTAAAAAGAAAAACGGCAAGTGGCGAGTCTGTGTCGATTTCACGGATCTGAATAAAGCCTGTCCAAAGGATTGCTTCCCGCCCACACGATCGACTGGTCGGCAACCGCTGGAAACAAGCTTCACATTCATGGACGCTTTTCCGATACAATCAGATCATGATGAATCCGACGACGCGAAAAAACTGCATTCATCACAGACCGCGGAACGTATTGCTACAAGGTAATGCCTTTCGGTCTTAAAAACGCAGGTGCAACATATCAGCGACTCGTCAACAAAATGTTTGCCGAGCAACTCGAAAAACTATGGAAGTATACATCGATGATATGCTCGTAAAATCTCTTGACGAACACGATCATATAGCCCACCTAGAGGAATGTTTTGCACGACTCAACCAGCATAACATGAAACTCAACCCGGCAAAATGTAGATTCGCGGTGGCATCGGGAGAATTCCTCGGATACCTCGTAACGTATCGCGGAATCGAGGCCAACCCTAAACAAATCGACGCACTGATAGATATGGCCTCCCCGAGAACCAAGCGAGAAGTCCAGAGGCTAACCGGAAGAGTCGCGGCTTTGAACCGTTTCATCTCGCGCTCCACGGATAAGTGCCTACCGTTTTACTAAACATTGAAGGGAAACAAGAAGTTCGAATGGTCCGAGCAATGTGAAAAGCTTTCCAACAGTTGAAACAATACCTGGCCACTCCACCAGTCCTCGCAAAACCGGTGGAAGGTGAACCTCTTTTCCTCTATATCGCAGTTTCCGCAACAGCAGTCAGTGGCGTCTTGATGGGAAGAACGCGGCGAACAAAAGCCAATCTTTACGTAAGCAAGACGTTACTGGATGCGAAACTCGATACCGCTAATGGAAAATTAGCATTCGCCATAACCTCAGCAAGAAAACTAAGACCATATTTCCAGTCTCATACTATAGTGGTTCTCACCACGCTCCCGCTGGATAATCCTGCATAGTCCGAGTCAATCCGTAGGCTCGCAAAATGGGCAATCGAACTGAGTGAATACGACGTCGAATATCGCCAAGGACGTGTGCAAAGTCCCAAGTACTTGCGGATTTCTTGGTAGAGTTACCCACTAGAAGCATGACTAACGAGGAACAAACTCAACTTGGGTTCTCCACGCCGACGGATCTTCATCCAAACAAGGATCCGAATCGAATACGACTCACCTCTCCTAACGGGAAATCCTATAACAGTCTTTCCGATTGGCTTTTCATGCTTCAAACAATGAGGCAGAATCTGAAGCACTCGTCGCAGGCTTGCGGCTGGCCCATGGGTTAAAATCCGTAATATTCACGCTTACGCGATTCTCAGTTAGTCGCCAATCAATACAGCGGAGAATATGAGGCAAGAGACGAAAGGATGGACGATATCTAAAACTCGTCCAAGAACTGGCTCGAATTTCGACCAGTTCGCCCTGACCAGAATTCCTCGCCGAAAACGCCCAGGCCGACGCCTTGGCTACACTCGCCTCAAGCTCAGATCCAGGGCTCCAAAGAGTAATCCTCGAATTCATCGAGCATCCAAGCATCGGACCACCAGTGGTCGCCAATCTAATCGGGACGAGATTGAAGATGCGGAAGAAGTCGAGGATCAACCGAAGCGGATGTGAACCCAACCGAGTATGGCTGCGACAGCCCTTGTATAGAACCAATCGAGCCTATATCGTGAATGGAACCTTACCCATCGAAAAATGGGCTCAGAAGTGAAAACCCAAGCAGCACGACGTCCACGATAGAGGAGAAATTTATAAGTGGTGTTTCTCTGGTCCTCTCATAACATGCGCAGAAGGGGAAAGGGCGAGAAGAATCATGGAGGAGGTCCATTCTGGATCATGCGGAAATCATTCTGGTGGAAGATCTCTCGCAGTCAAAATCAAACGCCACGGTTATTATTGGCCACCATGGTAAAGACTGCAAAGAAGTTCACCCGAAAGTGCGAGAAATGCCAAAGGCATGCTCCAACGATCCATCAACCCGCGGAGATCCTCTCCTCAATCTCATCCCCCTATCCCTTCATGCGATGGTCCATGGACATCGTCGGACCTATGCACCCATCAAAACAAAAGCGCTTCCTCCTAGTCCTTACGGATTCTTTTCCAAATGGGTAGAAGCAGAATCCTACGCAAGTATCAAAGACACACAAGTCGAGAACTGTCTGGAAACATATCATAACTAGACGGGGTCCCACGAAATCGTAATGATAATGGATCTCAATTTATCTCTGCTCGAATCGAAGCATTCTGCGAAAAATGGAAAATACGACTTACAAAGTCAACTCCCAGATATCCGCAATGCAACGGACAGGCAGAAACCATCAACAAAACCGTCCTTGACGGACTCAAGAAACGCCTAGACGCCAAGAAGGGGCGATGGGCAGAAGAGCTCGAAGGAGTTCTTTGGTCGCATCGTACAACCCCAAGACGGGCTACGGGTGAAACTCCATTCGCCTCGACGGAACGGAATGTATGATCCCCGCGAAGTAGAATTCCCGAGTACGGAGAAGATTCCTCCCGAAAGAGAGGATTTAAACGACGCTATGATGCTGGACAATCTCGATCTCATCAATGAACGCCGCGACCAGGCACTCATTCGAATCCAAATTACCAGCACGCTGCCGCAAAGTACTACAACTCAAACATACGCCATCGCAGGTTCAAAGAAGGCGATTTAGTCTTACGAAAGTCTTCCAAAACACTGCCGAATCCAAACGCAGGAAAATTGGGAGCAAACCGGGAAGGACCGCACAAAGTCATAAAAGTAGTCCGACCAGGTTCATACCAAATCGCAAACATGCAAGACGTCAAAATCCCGAGAACTTGGAATGCGATGCACCTCAAAATACTACCACTAAACGATAAAATGTGGTACAAAAGAACTACGAGATGGCTTGATCCCTAGACAAGGGTACGTAGGCAACTCGCCAACCGGCGGATTCAGCTATCCCCAATTTAAAAAGGGAGGGTATGTATACAGATACTCCCACAAATTTCAAGACTCTAAAATTTTCAAACTTTTTCACGACTTTTCAAAATCAGCCAAACGCCACAACAACGGATCTAGTATCCACTAAGCGATTATCACATCCAAAACAAATCCCGATAGCCAACACTTCATGAAGCACTGTGAATGTAGACGCCTCCTGGTCAAACTTACGCACCCTTGGTCCCGTCCCAAAACGGAAACAACAGTTTTCTGGCTGCTAACATTCGCAAAGAGCTCCCCAAAGCTCGCAAGCGCTTCAACACGAGATGCATAAGGAAAAATCAACCTTCAGCACTGCGACGCCGCTAACGCTTAAAGGACATTTTTTTCCGAAAATATTGCAGACGAAATCTTCGCCTCAACATACAAACACACCTCAAAACGGTATCATTTCGTTGTTGCTGATCACAACAAACGAACTCTAACGCCCTAAACAGACAAATAGCCCCTTCAAGGGTAGGCTCTTTACATCCGACGAGGATAAACATAGCGCTATACAAGAAATCCAAAATTTTGGTCTAGCTCTTCAGAAGGAAGTAGCTCGACTCACGCCCAAACAAATCATATAAGCCGACAACAATTCGCGGATTTTAAACGGTACGAAGTCAGGTTAAAATCGCAAACAGGAAACGATTTGTCATCGCAAAGCCTCAGTCCGAGAGTAAACCTAGGTCTTGCCCTAAACCCAGCCACGCTGGATCTTGACATCTCACAGACATAGTATGGTATACGAGATCCAAAATTTGTCTCTTCACTTAAGCCTATTCGCTTCACGAAGTTTTTAAATCGGTAAACCGCGAAAATCTCGCTTTATGCAGAAAATAGGTACGGTGATCATCGGGAACTAGGAATGAGACGACAACTCACACCTCTTTCTCATACTTCAAAACTGAAGTTCATAAATAATCGAAAACGTTTCATAGATTGAGACTGCCAAATTCAAACAAAACCCCAAAAGGGGCAGGGATTCAAGCCACCAACGCCAGTCCCGAATACATCATGGCCTCATAAACGGCAAACACATAAAAGCAAAATCCCAGAAGGGATTGATAAACATAGACGCCCCAGAGCGCCATCTTCATCCTCACTCGCGACAGGGACAGCCTCGCCGCGCCTCCCTCAGATCACCACTACCCGCCTCGCGCCAATCTCGCATCTTCTCCCGCGCCCTGATCTTCTGAGTTTTCGAGGTCGGAGCTAGGTGCATTCGCTTGCAGGCCGGCGAGGATCGAATCGAATCTCCCTCGATGGTCGCCCACTCTCCTTTACAGACGATAATCTGGCTTCCTCCAAGTCCAAAGACGGGCCTCGCTACCTCGAAGCAACTCGAGCTCATTCAAACTCCCTCGATCCCCGCTAAAGCCAAGTCCCTCTTGCGGATGGCTATCAAGGACTCAAACAGGATGGCCATCCTCGTCGAAGACCAAAGAAGTCGCGCTGGCATTGGCAACCTCCGAGGATCTACGGCGTTCATCTCCTCGTGAGCCTGAACCTTCTCCTCAAGACGGCGGACTTCCGAGGATTTACTCCTCTTCTTTCTTCACTTTGAGTAGCGAACTCGCGGTCTTCCCAAGGTCGCTCCAAGATCGCTGCTACGAACCTCAAGCTGGGACGCCTGGGCAGCATGGGTGTCCTCGACAGTCTGCAATGCAGCCCTAGTACGCTTCAGCGCCCTGACGACTCTAGTTCCTTCGATAGACGAATGACTTCCGACCGCGACTCGCCAAGCATTCCGTTAATCAGCGACACAAACTGCCCGCAAAAGGAAGAAGTAAGTACCATCAAAAAAAGGTGCAAGAATTGCGGACAAATTAAAATCGAACCTTGAACGATGACACGCCAACGGCTCGAGTTCGCTTCCGCCGCGACCGCTTCTTTTAGCTCCAGACGCCGCGCCAGCCCTTGCCCTTCCTTGGGCAACGGCGCTGCACCAGCCGCTGGCAGTCCTAAGACGAGTTCCTCTTCGCCGGGGAAGAGGTGCAGATTCTATCGCGTCCCCTCTTCCGGAGATCACGATCGGAGCAGTCGAAGAACCCGATGGATGGATCTGAACATCAAGAGTCTGTTCAGGAACAATAACCCCTTCTGTAGACGAGAGGGCATCGGATGGGACTTCGGGCTGGGAACCGAGCAGGCAAAGGAGTTGGAGCCGGAAGGAACATCGGACGCCTCAGTCCTCGCCGCTTTGAGCCTTTCGCAGCACTACGCCGGGATAGCTTAGCCTTGAAAGAATCAAACCCATCAATCAGGGACGGAGTAGCCTCCTGAACGGCCTGAACGGCCGGAGCTTGACTGGCCGGAACCGACGGAGCTTGGCCGGCCTCGCCCATCTCAACATCAGAATCACTCTTTTCAACTTGGGATGAAGACATTTTCTTCGAGAGAGAAGAGAGAGAATTTGAAAAGATGTGAAGAATGAGAAGGGAAGGCTGGCTATTAATAAGAAAAAGGGGGTGATGACACAGGTTTCCTGCGGAAAAATCCTTAGCCGAAAATTTTGATTTTCAAAAAAATTCAAATCACTCGCCCGCAAAATCGTCTCCAATCTTACGAGCTGGGGGGCTAACTGTTGGGGTCAAAAACGGTTATCTCGAAATCTACGGCCAAAGATCCTTCCAAACTCGAAGATTTCCCACACGAACGACTAGCGGGGGAAAAGATCGAGCAACGGAAAACCCACAGACGGCAAGACGCCTGGCCGCGGCACGCGGGACGTGTGATGACAGGACTTTTCTAGGGTCCTAATCAAATGTTGTAGAATACAAAGCCAAAGGAAACACTCATAGCAATCAACCTGACATCCTAAAGAAACATAGCAAATAGCATGAGCAAACTCTTTTATTATGCTCTAGCTTCACAAGGCCTATCAATTACTCTTATATCTCTACACAAGATGCAATGCCTATCAACCAACATGTTCTCTTAACCAGCCCTCACATTGATTCACACACACACACAAGGTGAATTCTCACAAATGGGCACATGATCTCAATCATTTGGCTTGGTGATCAAATGGTCTAATATGGATGAAAAGGAGGGTTCAATGCATCATTTCAAGGTGGCAATCACTCAAAAATCAAGGAGCTTGATCATTATGCAAAATTTATCTAAGACTAGGAGCAATTCATGCATACATGGATCCATCCTCATCATTCTACCCAAATCCTTAGTGATTACAAGTTGTACACCCTTTAATTCATCCCATAACCCAAAATGAAAACATACTCACATCACTCACCCAATGAACATTTTCTTTCATGATGCTACCTCTAAGGACCTCTATTCACATTCTAAGCTCTAACTCTTAAGTCTTTCCTTCCCCACTATCTTATTGAATCTTTTTTTTTTTCTTTTTTTCTTTTCTTTTCTTTTTATATATGCATGAGGGGAAGGTCAAAGACTTCAACTAAGAGCTTTTCATTTTTTTTTTAATTTCTAGGTCCCTAGGGTTTTTCTTTATCAAAACATTTTTGTTCATCAATCTCAACTTTGTCATATCCCCAAACCCAAAATGCAAACAATTAGGTAACAAACACTTCACTCACCATCCTAGAAGCTAGCTCAAATGATGACCCTATGCTAGCAAGAGATGAGAACAAATCCATGTCGCCCCAACACTCTCAAGATTTTGCACATGACAAGCTATCAAAAGAGGCCTCACTCAAGCAAATCAATGTAGGCTTCAAAGGATGGATAGGGTTCAAGGGTAAGGGAGTGCCATTTGGGTTAACAAAGGGTGGTACAATGGAAAAGATAACCCAAATGTGTATGAGATCCATGATCAAGTATGCAAATGCCCATATGCAAGAGAGATTAAGTTCATTCAAGTCTAAGTTCAGGATGGAGCTGGTCTTAAGAACAATGCCAATATCAAGCAAGCAAGCAAGTTTCAAGAAGAGTTTTCAAGGCTTAAAGCATGCAAGCTTTTCAAAAGATGCTTAAGCTACTTGATATGTTTAACTAGGTGCCAAATTCAGTGCAAACGAGTGTTCTTTACAAGGCAATGCTCCATATGCAAATGAATGCAACCTATATGCTCTAGACTCAATCTTAAGGATGCAAGTGATGCAATCTACATGATTCAAAATTTAAAATTTTTAGATTTTCTTTGCACTTATGATTGTACAATGCAATGCATGATGTGGGAACCGAAATTCACACCGTCAATTTTAATGAATAAGATTGCGGAGGAAAGCCAAGTTAACCCGACTTTCCTTGAAGGTCCGGATTCTCTGCGACAGCCAATGACAAGTGACCGAATAAATGCGGAAAAGGATTTGTTAAGATTTGAGACTGACCTTAAGAAAGGCTGCCTACGCACTTTCGAGGATCAAGTCGGACGAAGTTCAGTTTAGAAAGAATTGAACAAGAGATCAAACCGTCTGGCGGGTTCGATCTAGTATGAGCGTTTGTCATAGAAACAAGCATGTCGAAGATAATGCCTAGGGTTTCTATGTGCGGAGCTTTGAAGTAAAAGAGATCCTTCCGAGAGGAGCGGAGATTTGCGAGCAGGAGGCGGCCAGACGTTCTAGGGCCTGGTTCGTCTAGTACGAGCGTTGGTCATAGAAACGGCATGTCAAGATCATGCCTAGGGTTTCTATGGGAGCTCTGAGTAAAAGTATAGTTAGATCCTTCCGAGGAAGAGGGTCTCATGGAGAAGATAAAACTAGAACAAGAGGCAGCCAGACGTTCTAAGTACTGCCTCGCTGGCCTAACCGCCTAAGTTCTAAGTTCTCTAAGCTAGAAGGAGTTCTCTAAGTCTAGATTCTAGGATTTCGGATCTCCTCCTCTTCTACTCTTGCTCTCCTTATATATCCACTCCTAGGTCGGTTTGCCTTAAGATGATGGACCTCGCCTTTGGGCCCAAGCTTATCTCTTCAGGAAGTATTCCATTTTCGTCGATCTTCGTAATTATCCTCGAGTTTTCGATGACTTGATGTTTATCCGATGTTCGGGAAATCGGATAAACCATCATAGCCTGATTGGGCCTGAATTCTTAAAATCGTAAGTAAGTCCGTGGACTTGTCTTAAGTTGTTGAACGTTTTATACGATTTCTCGGAAAGACTATTGTCCGTATAGCCTAAAGGATCGATGTTCAAGTTAATCGACCTTGTTTTATACGATATCTTCTGCGAGAAATCCAATCCTTCTAGTTTTTGTCGAAAACATCGAGGACGCATTCCAATCGAAGTCGAAGGATGTTTATTCCAGAGCCGGATCGCCCCAAGCTCACGGCGATTGATCCAAACAGCCAAGATGGGATCAGACCGAACACGATGGGACCGATACCAGGACGAGGGCCGACCGGCGCCAGGCGGTGCCGCCGCCCAGGCCGCCCGCGGATGTGCCGCCGCCAGGCCGAGATGCCGCCGCACCAGGCCGCCCGCTGACGGTGCCGCCGGCGCCAGGCCGCCGTGTGACGGTGCCGCCGGTGCCAGGCCGCCCGCTGCGGGTGCCGCCGGCGCCAGGCCGCCCGCTGGACGGTGCCCCGCGCCAGGCGGGTGCCGCGCCAGGCCGCCCGACGGCGCCGCAGGCGGTGCCGCCGCGCCAGGCCGGTGCCGCCGGGCGCCAGGCCGCCCGCTGACGTGCCGCGGCGCCGGGTGCCGCGGCGCCAGGCCGGCCTGCGTGGCGCGTGCCGCCGGTGCCAGGCCGGTGCCGCCAGCCAGGCTGAAGATCGGCGAGGGCTTCGATTTGATATCTTGATCGTTTTCTGGTTCCTCACGGTTTGAGAGAACGACCTCTTCGAAGTTTCGAGACAGATTCTTTGTGTTTAGGGTTTTTGTGGTGATCGAATCTTGATGTCCTTGAAGGACCGATCTTTCGGGGACTCTCGCCCACGCGCCCGTAGTCTTCCGATCTTACAGAGAGTGGATATTCTATTTTGAGAAAATCTCGTATAACTTCTTTCAAATTATCCGAGACTTTTTGTTTCAAGAAATACTTTCTAGAGACTTTTAGTCATTGATTCTGTTGTGACCGATTTTGACACCAACACATGAGACTCAAAATCACAAAGCAAACATGATCAAATATCCGGTACCTCCCCCACACTTAAATCACACAGTCTCCTGTGTGAGTAAGAGAGTAAGAGATACCTCAACAAGGCAAAAGCAAATGTATATACAAGAAGGGTTGGAGTGATACCACACAAGGAGATTTGGGCATGGTGCTTGTGGCATGACTAGAAGCTGGCTTGGTTCAATGCAACTAGAGGAGGCTGCTACATGGATCATAAGGCTTAGGTGGCTGACCACCTTTCTTCTCTCCTCTAGTGCTTGGTAAAACCTGAAAATCTTGACCACTTTTATTACAAACTTAAAAGGAAATTTGAAATTGCAAAGCTATATACAAGGATAACCATGGGACTTCCTCCCAAGTGAGCTTGTTTTGAGTCACTTAGCTTGACTACCTTTTCTCTTTGACTAGTGAGAAGGAGGATCCTTCCCACCTTCAAGTGTGATGGTGAGGACCTGAGAGAGAAGCTCTTGAAGCTTGATAGGGTCATCTTGGAGCTGAGGAGTAATGATGGCTCTAGCACTTGATAATGGTGTGGATCTGCCCTTATGCTTGATCTTGTACTCAATGGCTCCATCCTTGAGCTTCTTTTGGATGGAGAGTGAGAGTGTGTGAGAGCAAATCAAGAGGTGGAGGATGAGGCTCTTTCACTATCTTCTTCTTGCCATGAGTGGGCATTAAGGCTCCAGCCATCCCCTCTCTTTTAGCACTTTCCAAGTGCTCAACACACAACTCCTTAGAACACTCTCCATCAAGACCTTCTTTCTTACCAACAACCTCTTCATCTTGGGGCGTCTCAACAGCTTGTACATCACAAGTGATTGTCCCATAATAATCTGATTCTAGTGTAGGCTGGAGAGGATAGGAGACAGCCTTGTTGACATGCATGAGAGTGACCTTCTTGTTGGGAAAGTCAATTCAAGCTCCAACTGTTGTGAGGAAAGGAGTGCCAAGGATCAAAGGGACTCTTTCTTCAGATGCCATCTTCAAAACAGTGAGGTCAATAGGTATGGTGCATGATCCAATCTTCAAGGGAAAGTTCTTGATTATGCCAAGGGGGATTGTAGAAGAGGAATCTCCAAAGGTGAGAGGAGGAGTATCTGTTTCCATGCTTTCAATCCCAATACTCTGCACCATGTCCAAGGATATGACATTCACACTAGCTCCACTATCAACAAGAGCATCATCCATAGTTAGTTTACTAAGAGAGCAAGACAATGTGAACTTCCCTTGAGACTCAAGCTTAGGGAGGGACTTGGGAGGGATTGGTGGGTCAATCTTCAGAAGTGAGATGTCCAAAAGTTCAGCCACTTCAGCTTGGTGGGTGAGAATGTCCTTTATGAGCATCATTTGGACATGAGCAGCATGCATATTGCTGATCTCTGGAAGCTTGACTCCAATATCACTGAGGTCTTTCTGAATTTGGAGACCACTTTTTTCTGAGCTTTGGTGAGGAACCTTTGAGGGTAAGGGAACTTATCATAGGGTGATAGCTCAAACTCATTGTCTTCTTCCTTCACTTCTTTCAGCTTGGGGTTAGCACTCTTCTCAACTTGTGTCTCAACCTTAGGTTCATCAATCTTTCCTTGAACCCTCTTATCAGCTCTCTTCACAACTCTAGCTTCAGCTGTGGCCACAACCAGTCTCTTATCATGTTCAATCTGATTTCCAAGCACTAGCCTCTCAATCTCATCAACAT
Organism: Brassica nigra; assembly: GCA_016432835.1. Taxonomy (NCBI): domain Eukaryota; kingdom Viridiplantae; phylum Streptophyta; class Magnoliopsida; order Brassicales; family Brassicaceae; genus Brassica; species Brassica nigra. Next base: position 39,216,075 of record CM028247.1, read on the forward strand.
CATTCTTATGATCACTCAATGCAATCCCTGAAGATGTGGAGATGATAACATTGCAAGTCTCCTTAGGGTTCTTCTCTGGTTTTCCTGGTAGAGATCCCATTGGATTCTTGGATGATGAAGACATGGATGCAACTTGGCTCTCCAAAGCTTTGAGGTGAGAGGCAAGTTGCATGTACTTGTTGTTGAGGTCAGAATAGGTGCCATCAATCTTAGCATGGATGTTCTTGAACTCATCACCAATGGTCTTAGCATTTCTTTCTTGAGCTTCTAAGAGTTGCTTGAACATGGACTCCAAATTTGAACTTGGAACCTGAGCTGGAGAAGAGCTTCCTTGGGGATGAGTAGGGTGGTTTGCTTGGTACCCTCCTTGTTGATTGTTGTAGTAAGGTCTTTGCTGGTAGTTGTTTTGGTATTGGAAGTTGGGCTCTTTCCTATACCATGTGCCATTAGAATTGATGAAACACAGCTCCTCTTGACCTTCTACACCATGAACTTCAGTAGTTCTAGCAGGCTGTTTCTGTTGCTGGTTTCCAATGGAGTTAAGCTGCTCTTGCTTAGCCTTCTCTACAAGAAGCTTGTCCAACTTTTCTTGGAGAGATTTTAGGGCCTTTCTTGTGTGCGGATCATCTTCATCAGTTCTTCTGTTTGCTCTATCATGCTCCTCACTGTAGACTGAGTCACTCCTGGCCATGTTCTCCACTAGCTCCTCAGCATCCTGCTCAGTTCTGCCCAAGAAGAAACCATTGCTGGCTGTGTCCAATCTGCTCCTGAACTCTGGTAGAGGACCTCTGTAGAAGGTACTAAGCAAACTCTCCTTGGTGAAGCCATGATGTGGGCATTGAGACCAACAGCCCTTGAACCTCTCCCATGCTTCACTAAAGCTCTCAAGGTTCTTCTGCTGAAAGCTAGAGATCTCATTTCTGATCTTGGCTGTTCTTGAGGTAGAGAAGAATTTCTCTAGGAATGCCCTCTTGCACTCATTCCAAGTTGTGATAGAGTCACTTGGAAGAGCCTTCTCCCATAGATGTGCCTTGTCTCCCAAAGAGAAGGGAAACAACCTCGACTTGAAAGCATCTTCAGAGACTCCATTAATCTTGGACAAGCTACAGTAGCTATCAAATGTGTCCAAGTGATCAAGGGGATCCTCCACAGCAAGGCCATGAAACTTGTTGTTCTCAATCAAATGCAGCAGCCCTGATTTGATCTCAAAGTTGTTGTTCTCCACAGCTGGTGCTCTGATTCCCAACCTATGACCATGAATGTGAGGTTGATCATAGGCTCCAATGGCTCTTACTTGGCGTGGTTGGTGATGTGGCTGGTGTTGTGGTCTTGGATTGTCAGCTCTTGGACCATTGCCCCCTAGAACATCACCATCTTGAAGCAGATTCTCCATCTCAAACCCCAACCTATGAAGATGAGCCTGTTGCTCTACTTCTCTTCTTTGTCTAGCTATCTCCCTCTCAAGTGCAGCAATCTCTTCAACAGTAGGAACCAAGTTGGATACCCCTCTGCTTCTTGTGATCATACACCTGAAGGTCAAAGATAGAAGAGGCAAGAACCAATATCACAAGATAAAATAAAAATAAAAATGACTTAGTCTCAAGCAAATAACTAAATCCCAATGTCAAAATCAACTTAGAACTTGGCAACGGCGCCAATTTGATGACAGGACTTTTCTAGGGTCCTAATCAAATGTTTTAGAATACAAGATGTCAATCCAATTCTAAGAGATTCTAATGCAAAGGGAATGCAAGTTCATGCTTAATCTAAGTCCAATCAAGATGAGAGGGTGATTATGAAACTAAGACAATATTAAAATGCAATAAAAGATTGAACTTTCTTTCTCAATGAGGCAAGGGGGGTTCTTGGGACAAGGGAACTGACTTTGGGTGATCAAGGTTCAATCCAAGATGCTAACTTTTCAATCAATCTAATTCCTTATGCCTAGACAACAAAACTAAGAAAGCTCTATCTCTAGATGGATGCTCCTTTGCTATGATCACCCAAGTACACCAAATCTCTTTGGCTGTAATGATCAAAGCAAGCATGGAGGATGAGTCTAATAGCAATCCTAGCTCTTTGACAACTAATCTCTTAGGCAAAACAAGCTAAAAGCATAGATGAGTTGATTCAGGCATTTCATAGAACACCTTTCGGGCATGAAATGCCTATGGCTCTATGTTTGAGAGGCCAACCCAAATATAGCAAGAAGAACACCAAATCAATGCAAGGAGATGATAGATCTAACACTAAGCACCTTGGATCTACTCTTAATCACCCTTAGTCTCCCAAGCCCATGAACCCTAGATAGATCTACTCACTAATACCCATGGAAAACCTCAAAATCAATGATGATTCAAGGCTAAACATGATTAGAGAATAAGATAATCTATTAAGCACAAAAGAAATGAGATAAAAAGGATCAAAGATCCAAACTTTCTTCAAGTTCTTATTATGTTTTTGAGAGAAAAGAAGTTAGATCTCTTAATGAGATCACAAGAGTATTTATACATAGGCTTGAAAGCCCTTGGAAACATAAAACAAAAATACTAAAATGCCCTTGGCCAAGTGATTTTCGACCAATGAGAAGCAAGGAGAAAGGAAGAAGCTGAGCCACCCGGGTCAGGCAGTGTGATCCTTGGCCGGGTGTGTGCTGGCCGGGTGTGTGCTGGCGTCCTGAGCTTGCAGCCGTGCGGTCTCTCTAGGCTGGGTGTGTTCGGCCGCGTGGTCCGTGTCCAGCAGCTAGCAGGACGTGCGGGTGCTGTTGGCCGGGTGATCCTGTCCGGGTGTCTTCATGCGCGGCTTCATCGTCCGGGTGGTACTGGCCGCGTGTGTCTTGGTGTCCAGAAGCATCAGGACGTGCGGGTGGAAGCAGCCGGGTGAGGGAGCTCGGGTATCTGCTGGTACGCGGGTAGGAACGGACGGGTGTGCTAGGTCGGGTGTCCTGATCAGCTCGTCCATCAGTTCGTACGCGGGTGAGGCAAGGTCGGGTGCGTCCTTGGTCGCGTCCAGTCCGTTCGTCCCTTGTCCGTCCCGTGCGGGTGAGTCTCCCCGGGTGTGTGCACCCGCGTGTTGTCTATGCTCCCATCCCGTGCGGGTCTTCGTGCTCGGGTGGTACTGGCCGCGTACTGAGCTCATCCAGCATGACCTGATGGTCTGGCTCGGGTATGGTAACCCGGGTGGCTTGACGTGCTTCCATTCAATTGACCATAACTTCTCCAATATGACTCCAAATGTCTTGAAATCACTTCCTTTGGAAATCTAACTCAAAATTCCATGCCTCCACAAAATCTTAGCATCATAAGATATTCCTAAGGCCTCTGTCCATGTTCATCTTTAAACCCCTCTTTTTCATCACAAAACTCCCAAACATCTTCAATATCTCCAAAGTGTGCTCCAACACCTAATAGGGACATATGAATGCAAAATGAGCCTAAAGATGCCTAATGCCTAATCTAAATGAGAAAAAATGCATAAGATATGATAGCTAAAAACATGTAAATATGCAAGACATCAACGCGGGCCAGCCTGGCGGCGGCACCCGACCTGCACGGCGGCACGCAGGACGACCTGGTGCCGGCACCCGACCTGGCGCCGCAGCACCCACACACGGCCGGCCTGGCGCCGGCGGCACCCGCCTGGCGCCGGCGGCGCTGGACGCAGGCGGCCTGGCCGGCCGCAGCGGACGCAGGACGGCCTGGCGCCGGCGGCACCCGCCTGGCCCGGCAGCACCTCCACGCTGGCCGGCCTGGCGCCGGCGGCGCTGGACGCGGGCCGCCTGGCGCCGGCGACACGGCGCCCGGCGGCACCACACCGGCGCCCGGCGGCACCCTGGCCTGGCGCCGGTCCACGGCCCTCGCCCTGGTCTCGTCCCATTGTGCTCGGTCCAATCCCATCTTGGCTTGTTCGATCAATCCTCGTGAGTTTGGTACAATCAAGGCTACGGAATAAACATCTTTCGATTCGGTCGGAACCATCCTCAATATTTTACGATGGAATTTGGAGGTTTGGATTTCTAGAAGATATCAGATAAAACAAAGATCGATTAACTTGAACATCGATCCTTTAATCTATACGGTTTATTCTCCGAGAAAGATCATCTTTCGAAAATCGTATAAAACGCTTAACGACTTAAGACAAGTCCACGACTTACTCACAAATTTTCAGAATTCAGGCCCAATCAGGCTATGACGGTTTATCCGATTTCAAACGTCGGATAAACATCAAGTCATCGAAGATAGCGGAAAACTCGGGGATGATTACGAAGACCGACGAAAATGGAACATTTCCTGAAGAGATAAGCTTGGGCCCAAAGGCGAGGCCCATCATCCTAAGGCAAACCGACCTAGGAGTGGGTATATAAGGAGAGCAAGAGCAGAGGAGAAGAGCATCCCAAAAATCCGAGAATTAGACTTAGAGCATTCTGCTAGCTTAGAAGAATTAGGGCTTAGGTGGTTAGACTAGCGGAGCAAGGCTTAGGACGTTTGGCTGCCTGCGACTCTATATTTTTCTTTAAACGCAACTCTCTCTGTCTTTCGGAAAATCCTTGTACTCGTAGCTTTCGTCTAATAAAACGCCTTCGGGCAAATATTTCAACTCTTATTTTTATCTATTGAACTTTCTCGATTTTGTGTGGCAACGCAGAGAATCCGGACCTTCAAGGAAAGTCGGGTTTACTTGGATTTCCTCTGCAATCTTATTTATCAGAAATTGACGGTGTGAATTTCGGTTTCCACAACCATGCGTCAAATAGGCTTCTTGTGGCTTCATATTCTCTGGTTTGTTTCTTCTTTATCTCAATCAACTCATCGGTGATTCTTTGAATCCTTTCTTCATGACCTTCAATGCTGAGCTCGTGCCATCCTAATTTCTTGTAGGCATGTTCTGAAAGATCACTGAGCTCTGCTTGCATTATATCAAGGCGTTGGATCATTTTGTCGTGGATGGAGCTGGTATCGATCGACTCCTTTGTTGAACTTTTGGTCGATGGCATTTAAAGTCGTTCGATCGATGCGCTGGTTCGTCTGTCGATCGATGCTATGGGTGCAGGTTTGCTCGCAAGCTGCCTCTGAATGGCTTTGATATTTTTCTGCATCCCTTCTATGCTAGATTCCATGCTTCCAACATCGTTAATAAGCGGGAAATACGTCTGCTCTAGACGTCTGTCTTGTGAATCATCCACGCTTGTGATTGCCGTGTAGACTTCATCAGCTAACTTATCCAAATCAGCTCTGGTGCAGACCTCTGAAGTCTGTATATCGATCGATGCGACATGTTGTTCATCGGTCGATTTTTGCTTCTGCAGATTCTCCTGAAGCTTCTCGGCAAAGAGCTTCATCTGGCTATCGATTTCAGTCAATCGCCTATCGATCGATGTGAGGTTGAGCTCATCGATCGATGCAGCCTGATAATCGAGTTGACGTTGGAACTTCTCAGCCTCCTGCTGCATAGTATCCATGCGTAGTGCGAGTTCCTCTACTTCTTTGTCTACTAAGAAGTGTATATCAGCAATTTTCCTCTCAGCTGCTTTCAGACGAGTTAATCCTCCAAAAGGATTACAAGGGGCCGCGGGGTTCATATCTGCATGTGCCTCATTGATAAGGCGGATAGATCTCTTCATCTCTTCTGTGCAGATGCTTAGATCTTCTAGGTTGTGGAAGATAGGTTCACAGGTTTTGGTGAGTTTGCTGCTGAGACGAGCTTCTGTTTTCTTCAATTCTTTCCAGATATCTCCAAGAGACTCATCGACCTCATGTTTTGAGTAAGTGGTCGATGGTGCAGGCTTCGTATCGATCGATGTGGATGTTACTCCGTCGATCGATATTGAACTTGTCTGGCCATGGTTATGTGCGTTGCGAAGATCTTCAAGTTCCAGCTCAAGACGCTGAACCCTCTTGAGTAATGCCTGGTCTGCGCTGAACATCCCGTTCATCTCACTGCGAAGCTTGTCTGTGGCCTCCTCTAAACTCTTTTCCATGGAGAGCTTTTCCCATTTGCGTTCTCCAAGTAGACCAGTGAACATCTCGTTGATCTCGTCTTTGGTTTAGGTTTCTTGCACCAATTCTCTTCTTGTAAATGAATAGCGTGCTCTGGTAGACAGATGTAAGAGCGCTCGTCCATTGAAGTTCTTTGAAGAAGTTTCTTGATGTCGTCTTTAGAAACTCTGATGACGTCACCATCTATTCCCCTAACAAACCCTTTCTCGTCTCTGTAGACCCCATACTCATCTCTCTGCTCCCAACGAACTCCATATCGAAAAGCTCTCTTGCTGAATTCGGGACCCCTATCGATCGATGTGATACACTCAGTATCGATCGATTTACCTTGGAAATATGGATCCTTCGTGTTGAGATGATTATCCTCATCTTCCTGTGGCTCGGCTGTTGTGTCTGCCTCCTGGTGCTGATGATGGTGGTCTGGTCTGTAGCGTTGCTGCTGGAATAGGTTTTGGGATCCGTTGGCTAACTGTAGGACGTCTGCAATGTCCTCTCTGGATATGTGGAGTGTTCGTCCATCCATTGAGCGTGCAAAACCTTGTGAATCCCTAAAAATACCAAACTCATCCGGGGTTAGATTTCCAAAATTAAGTACATTTGAATTTGTTACCTGGGATGGTTGGATGTATGTATCGGTCGATGGCACTGGTTCTGAATCGGTCGATGGTTGTTCAGGCCTATCTGTCGATTGTATTGGTGTCGTGTCGATCGATGAGACTTCCTCGGGTTGGGTGATGTATGTTGGTGTGGCGGTCTCGACCGCGAAGCTCTCGTACTGGTAATCGCTTGCCCAGCTCCCGATTGAATAGTTTCCGTCTCGCTTGTTGTTGACTGTGTTGTCGAATGATGCGAGGCAAGTAGTATCGATCGATGGGGAGAAGGCCTTGTCGATTGATGTCGTGATTCTGAGGTTGTGGTGGAGAAGTCGATCTTCTGGAAGGTTGTGACACTCTATAGCTCTCTCCTCCTCGTAATCATAAGTATACTCCTCAATGTGAGTAGTATTTTCAGCATGTGGTGGGATGTAGTAGTCGTTCTCCCACTCGTTTACTTCGAAATCACCTTGTGGAAACTCCTGTTCGATCTGGTTGAATAGTGAATCGATCAATGACCATGTAAGTGTGTCGATCGATGTCAGGTCACTAGGGTTGATCGATGAGACAGTGCTGCTATCGATCGATTCTGCGGTCTCTGTCTCGTACGCGTCTTGTGAATCGTATTCATCTCCACAATAGCAAACAGCTACAAGGTCTGAGCCGTCTTGGATCTTCTTAGGGACCTTGATTACTCGTACTGGCTCATCGTAGACGGTAGGATTGATCAGGGTTAGGCATAGTTTGTTTGTCTGAAGGTTGCAGACTGCTCCAACTGTGGCTAGGAAGGCTCTTCCAAGTAGCAAAGAAGTAGGTAGGGTTACCTTGACGTCCAAGACATGGAAGTCTACTGGTATTAGGGCTTCTCCTATGGTAACCTCAAGGTTTCTCACAATTCCTCCAGAGTTCTGCTGAGAACAATCCACAAAGATGAACGATTCTTCAGTACGCTCTATCTTCAGACCTAGATGGTATGCTATCACCTTGGGTAAGATGCTAACTCCAGATCCTGTGTCACATAGGGCAACGTGGGAAGTTGATCCCATGGACTGAGCAAGGAACAACGAACATTCCTGGATCAGCCTTCTTCTCAAGTTTGATCCTCTTCTTCATACTTTCTCTGACTTGGTTGAACATCCTCCTGATGTCTTCTTCTGTCTCCTTAGTTTCTCTGAAAAACATCCACAATCTGTGTGAAAAATAGGCTTCTTCAAAGGGTTTCTCTGTAGGTATTCTTAGATCTCTCTTTCTGAAACTTGCCAACTCTTTCTCATTAACTCCTCTTTTAAGGTGTTTAGGAACCTTCTCTTTCCTCTTTCGGAGAACTCTGCCATCTTTTTCCTTTTCTATCTCCATTGGATCAATGATATCCGTGGGTTTCTTCACTATGGCGGTTGGTGGGTTTCTGGAAGGCTTAGATTGCTCCCAGAGTGCATTAAGTCGTGCAACATCTATCTTGGGAAGTTGCACTCGGCGTGTGTAACTGAATATCGATCGACAGGTTCTGGAGTGTGTCGATCGATTTCATTATCCTTGGATCGATCGATGGGACGTCTGTCCTGTCGGTCGATGTTGTAAGGGCTGGGCGGATGTGGGTGCTTTGCTGCGAACTCCTCGTGAGTAAGTATCTTCACGGCGTTGCACTCGTGAGTGGATTCTTCAAGATCCATCGGTCGATTCTTGTCTGAGTCCATCGATCGATTGGTGTTGGCGTACATCGATCGATGTGGATGTCCTGACATCGGTCGATTCCAGTGGTTGCCGCCAATACTCATGGAACTTTCGATCTGGAAGTCTCCCTCTTGCAGCTTCTCTTGCTTAACCACTCTCCAAAAATCATCTTCTATGATAGCATTGACGTTGTGGCTTGTTGCTTCTTCTCCAGTCCTTTTTCCTAAAGCTTCCTGCTTCTTAACAGTTTCTCCTGTCTGAATCACCTGAGTCTCTAGTTTCTTCACATGAATACTCAAAGCATGAAGCTCTGTGTTCAAAGTGGTGTAGACAGCGTCGATCTTTCCATTGAAGTTCACCTCTAACTGCTGCTGGCTTTCAAGAACTTTGCTGAGCATGTCTTCTAGCTTTACTTTTGGGGTTGGTGTGGGTGGCTTCATGTAAGATGAGTTTCCATAACTCCTGTTGTTGTTGGGGTTGTTGCTGTTGAAGTTGCCTCTTTGTCCTGAGAAGTTTTTGTTGCACCTTGTTGAATCCATGGTGTGGATAATCTCGCTGGTAAGACTTGAATCTGATCCAGGTATCCTTGAATGACTCTCCAAGCTCCTGGTTGAAAGTGGCAATTTTCCTCCTTAAGTCTTCAGCGTGTGCATCATCAAAGAAGTTACGCAAAAATGCGTTTTTTATGTCGCTCCAGGATGTAAGAGATCCTGGTGGTAGCTGCTTAAGCCACTGTAAAGCTTCTCCAGATAAAGAAAGTTTGAAGAGCTTACAGAGAAGGTAGTCCACAGGGACTCCATTGGCTTTGATAGCAGATATGAGATCCTCGAACCTCTCCAGATGGTCTATGGGATGCTCATTGGACAGCCCACAGTAGGGTATCTGTCCCACAAGGGTGTAGTACTGCGGCTTGAGCTCGAAATCGCCTCTCTGAATAGCACGGGGACGAATGGCTGATCTGTTGGTGTAGAACTGATCTGGACGGTTGTAGTCAGCTAGTGTTCGAGCAGCCTCTTCTACAGGTTGAACAGCTCCTGTAGGTGCAGTTTCTGGCTCAGGGATTACTTCATTATGAGCATTGAGTTTCTGACCTGCTTCGTTACGAAGGTGACCTTCTTGGTCACGCAAGTCACCATTCTCATCTCGTATGAGAATAATAGGCGCAACCATGACTCGCGGAACAGTATCGATCGATATACAGATAGGTGTATCGATCGATGTCGGATGAAAGGTGTCGGTCGACGGTGAAGTAGTGTCGGTCGACGGGAAGGTGCAAGTATCGGTCGACGAAGACGGTGTCTCGGTCGGCAGGGGTGCGACGGTATCGGTCGACAGGCAGGTGATGGTGTCGATCGATGCGGAACGGATTTCCTTGTGGATTGAACGTTCCAAGCTAGCAGGGTCTTCTGAGAACAAAAGTTGAGATTTCTTGTTGCTTCTGGTACTGCTGGGCATGTACCTGAAAAGACAAGAAAAAAATTTGTGTCAGAAAACAAATTAAAATAAAAATAACTTAGACCTAATCAAATTAAATCCTATTGTATCAAAGCTCCCGGGCGGCCAAATATGATATCACTCAAATTACCCTAAGGAGTGACTTTACTCTCTCAAATAAGAGGTTCAGTTGTAGTACTTAGGGATCGAATCCACAGAGAGCTAGTGTACAAATAAGATGCAATCTTAGTGACTATGCTAGGTTGAAAATGGTTTAAAAGTAAATTGCAGGTTTGTTGAGAAATGGTAAGATTACTCAGTTGAAAGGATTTGGTTTTAAAGCAATAAAGAAAAGAAGTTAGATTCACGGTAGGTATTCAGGAATTCAGGATTATAAATACTATAAAGGCTAACAAGTTGCTTGCATGATATGTCAGAGCTCAACACTTATTAAATAAATCCATCAGCTCTCGCATTATTTAGACCATCTATTACTTAGATGCTAAATGGTGTGTGCGGTCAGCTATCTTGCTGACAGTATCGATCGATGGTTCGATAGGAACATCGACCGATACACCTCTAGCTACGTCGATCGATTACTCTACATGAGTATCGATCGATACGGCTCTAAGCAAGCTTTATGCGCAAGTTGATACAATGCTCACCATGATCTTAGATCAGCTTTCGTATATCTCAAGAGGGTCATAGCATGTTTAGGATGTTATCAGGTATTGCATGTAATAAACAGTGCAATCCAAGTTCATGTTCTAGGTAGCTAAGCTAGAAAAGCTTTAGTGAACAATCCTAACAATAAATATCACAACTATAGCAATAATAGGCTAGCGCTAATCCCTCATATCCTATTTAAACCATAAAACTAACAAATGAATCTACTCAGACATGGCTGAGTAGTTCATAGCAACAAGGTAATAAAAAGAATTCATAGATCTATTAGAGGGTGAACACTTAGGTCCCAATCACAAATATCTTTGGATCTCTCCTCTAGATCTAGAATCCTATAACCTTTGTTAAGAAGAACAAATAAAGAACTGAATAGAACTTTATAGAGAACTTGCAAAGTAATGAAAACAGTAAAAGAAATGGGTAGAAGAAGAAGGAGGTAAAGAGGTGGTAAAAGCTTGTAAAACTTGTATAACTCTTATAACTTGTATCTCTGCCAAAACACTTAGGCACATATAAATATGAGTTCAGTAGGTTAAAAAACTCGTGTGGGAACCGAAATTCGCATCGTCAATTTCCGATAAAGATTTGTGGAGGAAAACCGAGTTAACCCGATCTTCCTTGAAGGTCGGATATCTGCTGGGCGCTGCGAAACAATCAGTTTAAGTAGAAATAAAAATCGTAAAGTAGGCGGAAAAGATCTTATTTCTGAATTGGCGTTTTGGCGTGAACAACAGGTAAGAAGTAAGCTACAAGAGCTGTCGAAAGGTCCGCTAGTCCGGCCACCTAGATCTAACCTAGTTGAGTGCCTTCTCTAATGAAAACAGAAAAAAAGCTAAAGCGCTCTAAGTGCTAAGTGCTCTGGAAGTTTTGTGATCTGGTTTGCTTCTTGCCCAAAGCTCTCCTTATATACTCCTTTTAAGGCGGTCTATCTTCGCCTGAATGTCGGGCTTTTCCATTTTCGTCCATCTTCGTGTTTATCGGAAACTTGACATTTATCTTTGGAAAACTTGACATTTATCTTCGGAAACTTGACATTTATCTTCTGGAAACTTGACATTTATCTCTTATGTGAGGATAAGGATAAACCGTCATAGTTATCCTTCCTTTTGGAAAATCGTAATGGGCGTTTTGGCACGTTGGGCCGTTTAGGCGTTTTCACGGTTTTGAAGAACGGTCTTTGAAGGTTTGGTGTTTCGAAGGAACCCCAATTCCTTGTATAGTCGAGATATTGGTGTTCAGAATAACGTGATCGTACCAAACTTGCGTAGATTGATCGAACAAGCTAAGATGGGATCGGACCGGGCCCGATAGGACCGAGACCAGGGCGAGGGCGTGGACCCGGCAGAGCCGACCAGCGGCGGGTGCGGCGCCAGGCGAGTGCCGCCGCCAGGCGACCAGCGTCCGCATGCCGCCCGGTGCCAGGCGGCCCGTGTCGCGTGCGCCCGGCGGCCAGCGTAACGAATGCGGCATAGGCGGCCAGCGTGGTGCCGCCCGGCATCAGGCGAGAATGCCGGCGTCAGGCGAGTGCGCGGCGCCAGGCTGGCCCGTCCCGCATGCGGCGTAGGCGGGAGTGCCGTTAGCGCCAGGCGGCCAGCGTGGCCAGTGCCGCCCGGCATAGGCGAGATCTGCGGCGCCAGGCTGGCCAGCGTCCAGCGTGCGCCCGCGCCAGGCGGCCAGCGTCCAGCGTGCCGCCGGTGCCAGGCCATCTTGCCGTCTGTGGGTTTCGTTGTTCGATCTTTCCCGTTAGTCGTTTGCGGAAATCTTTGAGTTTGGGAAGATCTTTAGCCGTAGATTTGAGATAATCGTTTCTAATCCAGCGAGACTCCTCAAGTATCGGGATTTGAGATGGACTTGGATTTGTAGACTTTCCGTCTTCAAGGATGTGAGCAATGTGGCTTGAGCTTTAGATGTGTTAAAAGATGAATCTTTTAAACAATCGGGAAGGCTTTCGGAAGAACCATTGTAGATCTCGGACGATCGGACATGGGTTTTAAGGGACCAAGATGCGCCATTGCCGAGATCATGAGATGATTGCGGATGGGCGCCAGGACCCTGCGCTGGCATGGGAGTGGACGAGCCTTCCGTGAGTTTTATCGGCGGCGACCCGTTTCTTGGCTTTGATCGTCGCTTGGCTTTTCTTCGAGGACTTTCGGTGGCGATTTCGTCATTGACCGATTTTGACCCCAACAGTTAGCCCCAGCTAGCTAGGAACCGTAGTGCCTGTCGGATCCTAGCTTGCGGTATAACCGTATGGGAAGGTTAGAGGCGTGTCGTTTGCGAAAGTCGGGGTAAATAGTGATTTTACTTCCTTTATAAGGATGGAGTAAGAAATCTCATTCTTACTTCATCATAAGAAATTACTTTCTCTCTGAGAATCCTTTCTCTCTCTTTAAGAACAATTTCTTCAAGATCCTCAAAGAGAAACTCTTCTTCCCATTCATCCTCGGATGACTCTCCTGCCATGTGGCGGTGAAGCGGGAGGAGTTGGTCGAGGAGGAAGCGAAGAATCGTATTACCGAGCCCTTGTAGGTTCGCCCCAACACCAGAGATCCCTGTTCGAAGAGACCTTTGAGGCAGCCTGGTGCTCCTTTTACGCCGAGCCTGGTCTGCGTAAATATCTCGGGACTCTTGAGATTTTACCAGATTCTGGAGTCGAGTTCAGATTCCGTTGGTAGCGAGTCGCGAGGAATCCTCCATAAGGTTTCTTTACATGTTCGAGGCTTTCTTTACGTACTGCGTATGTGGTTCCCGATCCCTGGTGCCATTGTTAGTGCGCTTCACGCTTGAACTTTCGATCAACCAGCTCAGCGTTCCTGCCTTGGAGAGTTGGCTTGGCGTACTGATCGCTAGCTATGAACTCGGGATTGATCTTGGTCGATGATTTGAAGGTCTTTGGGGCACTTTCGGCCGATGGGGCGGCGGTTACTACTCCATGCTGCCTAAGAAGGATATGGCGTGATCGGGGGACTACTTGAATCCCAAATCGTGGCAGGGCGTTTCTTCTTTGTCGAATAGATGGTGAGTCTGTCGAGGAGAGCTGCCTCCATCTATTTCCGCAAGCATGGAACTTCAACCGAGTATCGATGAAAAACCTGTTGTCTATTTCACCATTTGGAGTCACGAGTTTTAGTGAAAAGTTTGGCTTTGTAGGGAACAACCCTATCGGCGCATTTGCATGGTGATCTCTTTGTCAGAGATCTTCTTCGTCAAGGTTGTTTTCTGGAAGTCCTTCACCCTCGAGCGGATTGAGGCGGTTAGACTTTATCGGTCGAGATCCTGTCCGTTGTATGATGCCGAACCGGTCATGAAGCTCCTACTCGGAGCATAGACATAGATCTCGTAAGGAAGGAAATCAATGATGGGGAAGCTCGGAAGATCCTTCACCGTTGGGAGAAAACCTAGTTTTGCTCCAGCGGAAAAGCGGAGCCAGCGATTTTCCACCCAACAACTTCTTTGATGGCCTTCCTCGGAGTTTGTTACTAATGAGTGCTGGAGGATGAGGAGAAACAGCGGGTTTTGCGAGGGCTCCCAGCGTGTCAGCGAGGTTTGGCCCGAACTTCTTAACCTTATGTTGAATCTGTATATAAGCATGCTTGCTGATCTTGAGTTTATGCAGGGACTAAGAGTGTTTAGCGAGCTTCGAGTTTCCATAAATCCAGGATTGCTAACTTCAAGACCACAGAAGCGGGCGAGCTTTCGGTTCCGACAAGAGGTAAAGCGCAGAGCGAAGCAAGCTGAGCTTCATGCTCGAGCTCGTTCGGTGGAAAGGAGAGGAAGAAGGATGGTCGCAGCTGAGGTGGCGAGGCGGGCGGAATCGTTTGCTGCTGAGTTTCAATGTTTTAAAGAAGCTCGGGGAGTTTGTTGGTGATTTCAGAGTGCGGGGTTGGTCGTAAACCTTTACAAGTCTCGAACCGGTTTCTCCTTCGATTCGAGATTGCTGAGATGAAGGATTTCATGGCGAGTGTGCTCATGCTGAGTCCTTGGTTCCTCCGGTAGAAGAAAGAGTCCGGAGACTATGGGAACCTATGGAGGTTTCAAGGATCTGATGGAGGCGGAGCTGATGAGAACGCCGAGGGTGGTGGGAATGCTCAAGGCGTGAATGAGGAAGTGGACCAGCCTGCTAGTTCATTTGGGATTTCCGCATCCGGTTTCTCAATGTTGACTTCCTTTTGTGAATCGTATTTTTGGCCGTGTGTGGCGTTTTAGGAGTTTTATTCTGCGACCGTTGGAGGTTGCATTCTTATGTTTAGGACTGGCGTTGGTGGCTTTGAATCCTGCCGTCTTTGCGGCTTTATGAATATGAAAATTTGCGAGATTTAGTCTTTTGTTTTGATTTATACTTTCGTCAAGTGTAGAGGAAAGAAGCGAGTAGTCGCCATTATCCTAACTCTTTTTGTCGCTTGGTCCGTATGCTACTTTTAGCGGCGTTTTAGGTGTAGCGATAAGAGACATGTTTTGGGATCTCATTATCACGATACTATGTCTGTGAGATGTCAAGATCCAGCAAGACTGGGTTTAGGGCAAGACCTAGGCTTACTCTCAGCTTTAAGGCTGTCGCGATGACTGATCGGCTCGTTTTGCCTGTTAGTGATTTCTTCCTGATTCTTTTAGTTTAAAGTCAGCGACTAGCCGGCTTATATGACTTGTGTTAAAGAATCGAGCTATCTTCGGAGTTTATCGAGGCTAAACCAAAATTTTGGGTTTCTTGTATAGCTATGATATCCTTGTCGGATGTAAGAGGACCTTGTAGGTCTGACTACGAGTTTGTATTGAGTGAAGCGTTTCTTGTGTCGTCCGTCGGGGCCAATCGGGCGTGAGTTATTACAAGTCGCAGGTGGACTGTCTTTTGCGGATGATCTGAGTTTTGTTATCTTTTTAAGAAGTTTGGCGTCTCGCGTTTCTTTTGAAGATATGAATTTCGTTTTCGAGCGTTGATCGTTTAAGTGAGCATAAAAGATAGAAAGAATTTTATTAAAATTTGAAAAGTTTGAGTACATGTCGCGGATTTTGGCGTTTTGTGGGAGTATAGGATTATCGCGCAGTCCCCTCCTTTTGGTGAGGGGATAGCTGAACTTCGCCAGGTTTCGACGAGCTGCCTCATACCTCTTCGAGGATCAAGCCATCTCGTAGTTCTGATAGTTGCAGAGCGTTTTACTCCCGTGCGTTGCCGTTCGATCGTGCTGGTCGGATCGGTGGTTTGTGTGGGGTCGAGGCTGTCTGCTTTACGGTGGACTCGAGAGGCTTTGTCGCTGTCTTGAATCGTTGCCTGTTGGATGATTCTGGATCATCTTTCTTGAGTCCTCGGGAATGTTGTGTGATTCCTTTGCTCGTTTGGGTTGGCGCGAGCGTTCGATCTTTAGTTTGAACTTCGGCTAGGTAATAGAGTCTCGATTGTTTCTGACTACCCCGGATGGCTGCGGTTCGGTCGGAGTCGGACACTTGATACCGAGGTGATATGTGGATGGTACTGCCTTCATGGAGTTGATCCAAGGGGTTCCCATGATGGCGTTGTAGATGGCCGGGTTGTCGACTACTGCAAACTCGACGATCTTTGTGACTTCCTTCGCCATGACCGGGAGCTTAATTCTCCCGAGGGTCATGGTAGTGACGCCCGAAAACCCCGTCAAAGGTTTTGGCTCAGGGACGACTTCCCCAAGTGGGATCTTCATCCTGTAGAGGGTGTCGCGGAAGATGACGTTGATTGGCTTCCTGTATCGACGAGAATGCGGCCGACTTCGAGATCCTGGATTACCAGGTCGATAACCAAAGGATCGCAGTGAGGTTTGTCGATTCCGACGGTCTCCTGTTCCTCGAAAGCGATCGTGTGGTTAGGAACATCGCTGTCTGGGAACCAGTTGGAACTTGTCTCGGCTTTTCGCCCGTAGGCTTTTATCGACGAGACAGAGTCTTGGTAGAACTGTGATCCTCCGATGATCATGTTTACCCTCTGGCGACTGCTGTTGTTCCCTTGGTCGTCCTGTCTTCTTCCGCATTTTTCCCCCGATTGATTTTCGGTTGCGCGGTCCTCGGAGACAGTTTTGTTGGTCTTTGGGCGGTCGGAGTCCAGGAGCAAGTCCTTTATACTCTTGACCTTTGATAGTTCGCCGGTGAGGAGCTTTGCGGCGAGGCGCCGAGAACCTTGCAGTTCGCAGTGGAGTGACCTCTGGTTTCGTGGAACTCGCAGTAGGAATTATCCTTGTACTGGTTCCTGGTCCAGGTGTTTCCGGAGGTTCTGCCTTGCTCCGAGTTGATGGCGTAGTTATGCTCGCCTTGGGCGTCTTCCCCCGTGATGGGCGTTTTGTCGTTCACGAGAGGTTTTCTTTTGAGGACATTTTCTGTGGTCCGTGCTTCTGCGATAGAAGCTTCATCTCTTCTTCCATGATGATGAAGTCCGTTGCCTTGTGGAAGTATCCTGGATTGTCGCGGCTTTTCCAGTAGTATCCACTTTCGGAACCGACTTGTACCAGAGAGTTTTCTTCGGTCGATTGCGACATTGTCGCTGATGCCTGTACTCTGGCCACCACCAGCTTGAACCTTCGCAAAGTCGCGGGCGACTCGTCCTCCTTCTGAGCTAGACTCCATAGATCCACGTCGGACGTTTCTCTGTCCATGAACATGGAGTATTGTTTGAAAGCGCCGAGGCCAGTTGGCGGAAGCTTCGATGGAGTTCCTTTTGAGCGGGAGAACCATTCGGCGCAGCGCCTTTGAGGTGCTCGGCGAAGAAGACAATGACCAGCGTCTCGTTAGCTCCGGAGTTTGCACCTACCCATTGCGACTTAGGATCCGTCGTGCCGTCATAAACCGGGATTTTGATCTTCCCTGGGTCTGAGATCGTGTTTCCGTGATCCGGCGGTGAACGGGTTTTCCGTGCTTCCTCGAGAAGTCTATCGATCTCGGGCGGAACTGGTCGCTGATGGATTTGCGATTTCACGCTTTCTTCGGCCATGGTCTTTTGAGAGATTAGCGGAGATCATGGATCTCGCTATTGCTGCCGCGTTCCTCGAGTTTGTCGGCTGGTCGCGATAGATCGAGTTTGATCTTCCGCGAGTTCTTCCTGCTCCATCCAGTAGAGTTCTTCTTCCTCTTCTGCCATGGGCCTATCGAAGGATACCGTCTACCGGCGGACTGGCCGGGTCCTCTGGGGTGGATGTCAGCGTCTTCATCGGAAGGATCCGATTGGTCGCTGATATCTAGATCGATCGCCGGCGTCGCTTTCCTTGTTTCCGTGGCGGGAGTGGAAGGTTCTGCGGTCGTTTGCTGTCCTTTCGGAGCCGTTTCCTCGAGTGGGCTCTTCGGGCATCTTTTCGTGCCGGAGATCGAAGTCGAGTCTTCTGCCTGGCGTGCCTTGGTGGATCCGCGGCAGTTTGCTCCTCAGTTAAGGTGTCGACCTGTTTTGCGGCGAGGTTATCAGCTTGTCCTGTTGTTCGCCCGTGCCTTGGCGGAGGTAAACAGTTCCTTCATCTGCCTGGCCTCAGTGTTTGCATCAGCAGTGACTGCGGGCGCATCTCCAGCTGGAGTCTTCTCAGCGTTGGCGTCGGCGGGTGTTCCGTCTAGCTGGCTGATCTTTGGTGAGGTCGGTAGACATGATCGGCGTGTGCAGTTGCGAGATAGATAGATCCGTAACCCCCTTCTAGCGCAAACTGTGGGAACGAAATTCGCACCGTCAATTTCCGATAAAGATTTGTGGAGGAAAACCGAGTTAACCGATCTTCCTTGAAGGTCCGGATATCTGCTGGGCGCTGCGAAACAATCAGTTTTAAGTCGAGAAATAAAAGTCGTAAAGTAGGCGGAAAAAGATCTTATTTCTGAATTGGCGTTTTGGCGTGAACATTAGGTAAGAAGTAAGCTACAAGAGCTGTCGAAAGGTCCGCTAGTCCGGCCACCTAGATCTAACCTAGTTGAGTCGCAGCTCGCTAATGAAAACAGAAAAGAAAGCTAAAACGCTCTATGTGCTAAGTGCTCTGGAAGTTTTGTGATCTGGTTTGCTTCTTGCTCAAAGCTCTCCTTATATACTCCTCTTAAGGCGGTCTATCTTCTCGGGCTCGGGCTTTTCCATTTTCGTCCATCTTCGTGTTTATCGGAAACTTGACATTTATCTTGGAAAACTTGACATTTATCTTCTGGAAACTTGACATTTATATTCTGGAAACTTGACATTTATCTCTTATGTGAGGATAAGGATAAACCGTCATAGTTATCCTTCCTTTCGGAAAATCGTAAGTGGGCTGTTTTGGCCACGTTGGGCGTTAAGCGTTTTACGGTTTTGAAGAGCGGTCTTTGAAGGTTTGGTGTTTCGAAGGAACCCCAATTCCTTGTATAGTCGAGATATTGGTGTTCTAGAATAACCGTGATCGTACCAAACTTGCATAGATTGATCCGAACAAGCTAAGATGGGATCGGACCGAGACCAGGGCGAGGGCGTGGACCGCGCCAGGCCGACCAGCGGACGGGTGCCGCCGGCGCCAGGCGAGTGCCGCCATGGCGGCTCGCGTGCCGCCGGTGCCAGGCCATCTTGCCGTCATGGGTTTTTCGTTGTTAGATCTTTTCCCGTTAGTCGTTTGCGGAAATCTTTGAGTTTGGGAAGATCTTTAGCCGTAGATTTCGAGATAATCGTTTCTAATCCAACGAGACTCCTCGAGTATCGGGATTTGAGATGGACTTGGATTTGTAGACTTTCCGTCTTCAAGGATGTGAGCAATGTGGCTTCGAGCTTTAGATGTGTTAAAAGATGAATCTTTTAAACAATCGGGAAGGCTTTGCGGAAGAACCATTGTAGATCTCGGACGATCCGGACATGGGTTTTAAGGGACCAAGATGCCGCTATTGCCCGAGATCATGAGATGATTGCACGGATGGGCGCCAGGACCCTGCCGCTGGCGCCAGGACCCCTGCCGCTGGCGCCAGACGGGAGTGGACGAGCCTTCCCGTGAGTTTTATCGAGCGACGACCCGTTTCTTGGCTTTGATCGTCGCTTGGCTTTTCTTCGAGGACGTTCGGGTGACGATTTCATCATTGACCGATTTTGACCCCAACAACTCGTCAGGGGCATTCTTATAAAATTTGATATTTTGGGCTTCAAGTTCGGACAGGTCCAACTTTTCTTTCTGCCGCCTCAGTATCGATCGATAGTACAGGGTGTACATCGATCGATTATGGTCTCGATGTATCGTCCTTCGGCTAATGTGCATCGACCGATAGCACAGAGTGTGCATCGATCGATGTGTAACTCTTGGTGTCGACCTCTGGTCTTGATCACGGGTGAACTCTTCTTTAAGATCCAAAAAGGCACCTAAAACATCACTTTTCTCCAAAATGCTTCCTAACCTGGAAACATACCTAATAGACTCCAAAACATAAATAATTGTAGTAAAAACACTCATATACCATGGGTAAAAACGGGTAAAATCCATGGTATATCATGTTCTTTACAAGGCAATGCTCCATGTGCAAGTGAATGCAACATATATGCTCTAGACTCAATCTTAAAGATGCAAGTGATGCAACTACATGATTCAAAAAATTTAAAATTTTTTGGCTTTTCTATGCATATATGAATGTACAATGCAATGCATGAGACTCTCAAACACGAAGCAAACATGATCAAATACTTGGTACCTCCCCCACACTTAAATCACACAGTCTCTGTGTGAGTAAGAGAGAAGGAGATATCCCAACAAGACAAAAGCAAATGTATATACAAGAATGGTTGGAGAGATACCTAAGAAGGAGGTTTGGGCTTGGTGTTTCATGTCGGGGCTAGGAGCTGGCTTGGTTCATAGCAACTAGAGGAGGCTGCTACATGGCAATCATAGGGCTCAGGTGGTTCACCACCTTTCTTCTCTCCTCTAGTGCTTGACTCAACCTGAAAACCTTGACCATTTTTATTTAAAGGAAAAAAACTTAAAGGAAAATTTAAATTGCAAAGCTATATTCAAGAGGTGGACGATGAGGCTCTTTCACCATCTTCTTCTTGCCATGAGTGGCCTTTGAGGCTCCACTCATCCCCTCCTTTTTAGCACTTTCCAAGTGCTCACCACACTTCTCTTTAGAAGACTCTCCAGCAAGACCTTCTTTCTTACAAACAACCACTTCATCTTGGGGCTTCTCAACAGCTTGTGCATCACAAGTGATTGTCCCACAATAGCCTGCTTCCATTGGAGGTTGGAGAGGATAGGAGACAGCTTTTTTGACATGCATGAGGGTGACCTTCTTGTTGGGAAAGTCAATGCAAGCTCCAACTGTTGTGAGGAAAGGAGTGCCAAGGATCAAAGGGACTCTCTCTTCAGATGCCATCTCCAAAACAGTGAGGTCAATGGGTATGGCGCAGGATCCAATCTTCAAGGGGAAGTCTTTGATTATGCCAAGTGGGGTTGTAGAAGAAGAATCCCCAAAGGTGAGAGGAGGAGTATCTGGTTCCATGCTTTCAATCCCAAGACTCTTCACCATATCCAAGGAAATGACATTCACACTAGCACCACTATCAACAAGAGCATCATCCATAGTTAGTTGACCAAGGGAGCAAGACAAGGTGACCTTCCCTTGAGATTCAAGCTTAGGGAGGGACTTTGGAGGGATTGGGGGATCAATCTTCAGAATGAAGATGTCCAAAAGCTCAGACACTTCAGCCTGGTGGTGTAGAATGTCCTTGATGAGCATCATCTGGACATGAGCTTCACGCATACCTGATATCCCTGGAAGCTTGACTCCAACATCACTAAGATCTTTCCTGAACTTTGAGATCACTTTCTTTTGAGCTTTGGTGAGAAATCTTTGGGGAAAGAGGAGTTTATCATAGGGTGATAGCTCAAACTCAGTGTCTTCCTGCTTCACCTCTTTCAGCTTGTTGTTTGCTCTCTTCACAGTTGGTGTCTCAGCTCTAATTCTGAAGATAGAGCCTACTGAAGAATCGTTCATCTTTGTGGATTGTTCTCAGCAGAACTCTGGAGGAATTGTGAGAAACCTTGAGGTCACCATAGGAGAAGCCCTAATTCCAGTAGACTTCCATGTCTTGGACGTCAAGGTAACCCTACCTACTTCTTTGCTACTTGGAAGAGCCTTCCTAGCCACAATTGGAGCTGTCTGCAACCTTCAGACAAACAAACTGTGTCTAACCCTGATCAATCCTATGGTCTACTATGATCCGGTACGAGTTATCAAGGTTCCTGAGAAGATCCAAGACGGCTCAGACCTCGTATCTGTTTGCTATTGTGTAGATGAATACGATTCACAAGACGCATACGAGACGGAGTACGCCAAATCGATCGATAGTGGCACTGTCTCATCGATCAACTCTCGTGAAAAGACATCGATCGACAGACTGTCATGGTCATCGATCGATTCGCGCTTCAACCAGATCGAGGAGGAATTTCCAGACGGTGACTTCGAAGTAAACGAGTGGCAAAACGACCACTACATCCCACCACATGCTGTAGATACTACTAACATTGAGGAGTATATTGATGATTACGAGGAGGAGAGAGCTATAGAGTATCACAACCTTCAAGAAGATAAAGATCGACTTCTCACCCACAACCTCACAATCAACACATCGATCGACCGGACCTTCTCCCCATCGATCGATACTACTTGCCTCACATCATTCGACAACACAATCAACAACAAGGGAGACGGAGACTACTCAATCGGGAGCTGGGCAAGCGATTACCAGCACGAGAGCTTCGCGGTCGAAACCGCAACGCCAACATACATCACCTAACCCGAGGAAGTCTCATCGATCGACATGGCACCATCACAATCGACCGATAGGCATGAACAACCATCGACCGATCCCAAACATGTGCCATTGACCGATACATACATCAAACCATCCCAGGTAACAAATTCACATGTACTTGATTTCGGTAATCTAACCCCGGATGAGTTTGGTATTTTCAGGGATTCAAAAGGTTTTGCACGCTCAATGGATGGACGAACACTCCACATATTCAGAGAGGACATTGCAGACGTCCTACAGTTAGCCAACGGATCCCAAAACCTATTCCAGCAGCAATGTTACAGACCAGACCACCATCATCAGCACCAGGAGGCTGCCACAACAGCCGAGCCAAAGGAAGCTGAGGATAATCATCTCAACACAAAGTACCCAGATTTTCAAAGGGCATCGTTCGATATGGAGTCCATGACATTGATCGATAGGCGTCCTGAATTCGGAAAGAGAGCTTTTCGATATGGAGTTCGTAAATTCTTTTGGGAGCAGAGAGATGAGTATGGGATCTACAGAGACGAGAAAGGGTTTGCTAGAGGAATATATGGTGACGTCATCAGAGTTTCTAAAGACGACATCAAGAAACTACTTCAAAGGACTTCAATGAACGACCGTTCTTACATCTGTTTACCAGAGCACGCCAGTTCATTTACAAGAAGAGATTTGGTGCACGAAACCTACACCAAAGACGAGATCAACGAGATGTTCACTGGTCTACTTGGAGAACGCAAGTGGGAAAAGCTCTACATGGAAAAGAGTTTAGAGGATGCTACAGACAAGCTTCGCAATGAGATGAACTGGATGTTCAGTGCAGACCAGGCATTACTCAAGAAGGTTAAATGTCATGAGCTGGAACTTGAAGATCTTTGCAACACACAGAACCATGGCCAGACAAGTTCAATATCGATCGACGGAGTAACATCCACATCGATCGATATGAAGCCTGCACCATCGACCACCTACTCAAAACGTGAGGTCGATGAGTCTCTCGGAAATATCTGGAAGGAACTAAAGAAAGCAGAAGATCGTTTCAGCAGCAAACTCACCAAAACCTGTGAACCTATCTTCCACAACCTAGGGGATCTAAGCATCTGCACAGAAGAGATGAAGAGATCTATCTGCCTTATCAATGAGGCGCATGGAGATATGAACCCCCGCGGCACCTTGCAATCCTTTTGGAGGATTGACTCGTCTAAAAGCAGCTGAGAGGAAACTTGCTGATATACACTTCTTAGTAGACAAAGAAGTGGAAGAACTCGCACTACGCATGGATACTATGCAGCAGGAGGCTGAGAAGTTCCAACGACAACTCGATTATCAGGCTGCATCAATCGCATCCATCGATGAGTACAACATCGCATCGATCGATAGGCGACTGACTGAAATCGACGGCCAGATGAAGCTCTTTGCCGAGAAGCTTCACGAGAATCTACAGAAGCAAAAATCGACCGATGAACAACATGTTGCATCGATCGATATACAGACTTCAGAAATCTGCACCAGAGCTGACTTGGATAAGTTAGCTGATGAAATCTACACGGCAATTACAAGCGTGGATGATTTGCAGGACAGACGTCTAGATCAGATGTATTTCCCGCTAATCAACGAAGTTGGCAGAATAGAATCTAGCATAGAAGGGATGCAAAAAGAAGTCAAAGCCATTCAAAGGCAGCTTGCGAGCAGACCTGCACCCTTAACATCGATTGACAGAAGAACCAGCGCATCGATCGACAGAAGAACCAGCGCATCGATCGATGGACCTCAACAGCCATCGACCGACAATTCCACAAAGGAATCGATCGATACCAGCTCTATCCACGACAAAATGATCCAACGCCTTGATTCAATGCAAGTAGAGCTCAGTGATCTTTCAGAACATGCCTATGAGAAATTAGGATGGCACGAGCTCAGCATTGAAGGTCATGCAGAAAGGATTCAAATGATCAATGATGAGTTGATTGAGATAAAGAAGAAACAAACCAGAGAATATGAAGCCACAAGAAGCCTATTTGACTCATGGTTCGGTGAGAAGAAGGATACAGAGGATACTTGTTTCCCAACAAGTACCTGGACTTTACCTTAGTAGCTCATTCCATCCAAAGTCAAGCTAGATGACTATAATCAAAGCGCTGAGTGGGAGGCAACCCACTGTTAGGTAATTTTTCATTTATTTTTTATCTTTAGGATTTTATTTTTCGTATTTTTTTTCTTTGTAGTTACGACTAGACGATTACCACTGAAATCGACCGACATGACACATGTCGATATCGATCGACATGAACCAAAGAATAGCGATCGACGAAGATGACTCAACATCGATCGATACGCATCACGGTCAGGTATATCGCTCTAACTATGTCGATATCAGTGTATTTTATTTTTGCCTATGCCTTCACCGGACTGGTTATACACTGAGGACAGTGTATGATTTAAGTCTGGCGGGATGATTACTGATGTTGTTTACCTTTTGACTTCATCTAAAAATGTTTTCAAAATGGTTTTTATTGAGTCAAGAAAGGGATAATGATATTTTAAATTTTCACTTTTTATCTAACCAATCTTTTAGGCACCATTCTTAGATTTGTTGATGGAGAATGTACTATAGATGCTAAAGTTGATCACCTATCAGCTATGACAACGCTTTCATTGATTGTCTAGAGGAACCAAAGCTGATTTCCAACCTAACCTGACATTCTCTACTTGTCTTGGGGCTTGATATACATGGGATCGGATGCTTCAAACAAGTCTGGAAGGTAAACCCTTGTGTAGATATTTTTATCACCCTCTCTCTCTCATTTTTGAATTTAGATTTAATTTTATTCAGTTAAAAAAAAAAAAATCGAAAATTTGCTTAAATATATGTTCTAGGACTAGTTAGTTATTATTTAGGAAGGAATTCGAACAGGGCTTGGCGGCTACCCCCCTCAAGACTTGATTCATAAGAATTGTATAGGTAAAGGATTCGAACATGGCTTGGTGCTTACCCCCTTCAAGACTTACTTCGCAATGAATCCTAGGATATAGGTCAAAAAGAAGTGAACAGGACTTGGTGGCTACATCCATTAAGGCTTACATCCATTAAGGCTTGATTCATGGAAGTCTGTCCAATCTTGGTCAATGTCTTGCAAATGAAACCAGACTTGACTAGGAGAGAAATAGTAGAGAGAGAGAGGATATGAACTAATTTTTACCTGCAGGTGTAGTAGCTCTTAGGGCAAAGATTGGATAGCAGTGTGCTGGCCAATCATCTCGCGTCTATGAAACTGTCGTATCGATCGATGTGTAGTACCTGGTGTCGATCGATTTTCCTTTGTCTGATCTTGGGATCTGATTGAGACTGGTGTCTTCCTTGTAGGCTGCTGAATACGGTCTTGTTGGAATGAATGGGTGGGAAACATATCAGGTGGGATCTTCATATCTGTGAATGAAAGAGTACTCAATCTCTCTTTCTTCCCAAAAATTTTCATTATACTCAACATCTTCTGTCTCCACTGGAGGGTGGTATACCTCATCTTCTCTGCGGATGTATGAATATGGTATGTTCCTGTTGTAGTCCTCATCATACTCTTCTTCTCTACGAATGAATGAGTATTCAATATCTCTTTCCCTTATGTAATCCTCATCATAGTCATCATCTCTTGTCTCTACTACGTATGTAGGCTGGTAGTAATCTGGTTCCCAACTCCCATCTAAGTAGTCACTCGAAAAGTGATAAACTTCATACATAAGTGTACTATCAATCGATGTGGAGTGAAAATTGTTGCTTGTATCGATCGATGTGACGACTGACTGGTCGATCGATGTAGGATCAGTAGGATCGATCGATATCTCCGTGTTGGTGTCAATCGATTCCGAGTACTTTGTCTCGTACTCTTCTGCACAATAGCATGTTGCTACGAGTTTTGCTTCATCTGGAGGCTTTTTGCAGGACGTCTGTGGGTTGACAACTTTGACTGGATCATCGTGAATCTTTGGGTCGATGAGTGTCAAACACATCTGGCTTGTTTGCAAGCTGCAGACGGCTCCCACAGTAGCTAGGAATGCTCTTCCAAGTAGTAGAGAAGAATTTTAATTTAACTTGATGTTTAGGACATGGAAGTCAACTGGAATTAGGGCATTACCAATTTGTACCTCAAGGTCTCTGATGATTCCTAATGAGTTCCTTCTAGAACAATCCACAAAGTAGAATGATACCTTGGAAGGTTCTACCTTCAGACCTAGTTGGTCTGCCATAACTGATGTCTTGCATATTTTCATTGATTTAGCCATCTTTATATTGCATTCTTTGTCTTGTAGGCTAAGGTTTAGGCATTTTTAAGATTATTTTGCATTCATAAGTCCTTATCAGGTATTGGAGTATCCCATGGAGTAAAAGAAGGTGTTGAGAGTGGTTTTGATGCAAGAATGAGATAAGAAAAAGGAGTTTGGCCTAGTGTGGGCAGAGGTGGTCTCAATCTTACTCAGCCGGACCAGACGGATGGACATGCTCGGCCATGATCACCCGCACATGAGAGCCTAACAAACAGCCGGATGCGCGGCCAGATCTGCACGGGTTCACTTACCCGTGCGGGATGGATCATACCATATGGACGAACTGAAGCAAGACCATGCGCGGCCTGATCTGCTCGTGTTCCCTTACCCGCGCGGGACAGAACGTACCATACGGGTGGACTGAAGAAGCCGGATGCGCGGCCTGGGTTGTGTGGTGCGTAGCACCTGTGCGGGATGAGACGAACAAGACTTACCGGATGTGCGGCCGGACAAGCGCAGTACGTAGCACCCACGCAGGACGAAGCCAGACGGAGCTGTACACATGCGCGGGACGGGACGCACGGGCCAGCACACCCGCGCGGGACGAGCAACAGACTGGACAGTACTGCACAGCCAGACATGCGCGGCCCGGACCGTCCAGCCATGACCCTGAGCGTTTTTCATCCAGTTTTCCCATTGGTCGAGATCCATTGTTTCCAAGGACATTTTAGTCAATTTATATGATGTTTTTAGGGCTTTTAGCCCAAGTATAAGTACCCTTGTTATCCCTAATTTAGGACTTATGTTATTTTCTCTCTAAAAATAAAAACCTTTGGAGTAAAGTTTCATCTTTGATTCATAATCTTATCTCATCTGTGTGTTCTTGATTGTTTGATTTCATCTCCTTTCTTTCTCTTCATGATTAAGCTTGGATTCCTCATGGATTTAAGAGTAATCATGGTGATTAGTGAGTAGTCCTCTTTGGATTCATGGGTTAGGGAGACTAAGGGGTGATTAGGCTAGATCTAGGGTGTTTTAGTGTAGATCTATCTTGTTCCTTGCTAGTAGAGTGCTTTTAATGCTATTTTAGAGTTGGCCACTCTAAAGTTGAGCTTTAGGCATTTCATGCCCGAAAGGTGTTCTATGAAATGCCTGAACCAACTCTCCTAAGCTTTTAACATTCTTTACCAAAGAGATTTGTTGTTAAAGGTGTTAAGAGGTCTATTAGGCTTGTTCTTAATGATTGCTTAGATAATATTCAACCTGAGAGATTAGATGCTTGAGTTATCTTTGTGAATGAGCATTCATCTAGAGATAGAGCTTGTTTAGAATTGTGCCTAGGCGTAAGGTTGATAGATTGATTGTTTGCTGCCACCCTTAGATTGATGCTTGATCCCCCAAGGTCAATTCCCTTAGCCCATTGGTCTCATCTCCTCGTAAAGAAAGAAAGCTTTATATTTTATTGCATTTTAGATATTGTCTTAGTTTAATAATCATCTCCCTTAATGATTGCATTTAGATTAAGCATAGACTTGCATTCCCTTTGCTTTGTGATCACTT
Source organism: Brassica nigra (assembly GCA_016432835.1). NCBI lineage: Eukaryota > Viridiplantae > Streptophyta > Magnoliopsida > Brassicales > Brassicaceae > Brassica > Brassica nigra. Next base: position 39,243,989 of record CM028247.1, read on the forward strand.
AGAACTGGTTCGACAATCTTATATACTACATCATTTGATTAGGACCCTCGAAAAGTCCTTTCATCAAATTGGCGCCGTTGCCAAATTCTAAGTTGACTGTGACATTGGGATTTAGTCACTTGCTTGAGACTAAATCATTTTTCTTTTCTTGTGATATTGATTCGCCTTTTTCCTCTTCCTTTGATTTTCAGGTGTATGAACACAAGAAGCAGGGGTGCAACTAACCTGGTTCCCACTGTTGAAGAGATAGCTACACTTGAGAGGGAAATAACAAGAAGGAGAAGAGAAGAAGAGCAACATGCTCACATTCAGAGGTTGGGGTTTGAGATTGATGGACACCAGCATCAACCTCAAGACAGAGTTGCTCACGATGGCAATGGTCAAGGAGCTGACAACCTTGGACCACAGCGCCAACAACAACACCCACAGCGTCCAGCTAGTGCTATTGGCACCTATGACCGTCCTCACATTCATGGTCATAGGATGGGCATCCGCGCACCAGCTGTGGAAGCTAACAACTTTGAGATCAAGTCAGGATTGTTGAATGTGATTGAGAACAACAAGTACCATGGCCTGGATGTAGAAGACCCATTTGATCACTTGGACAAGTTTGATAGCTATTGTGGCTTGTCCAAGACCAATGGTGTGTCAGAAGATGCCTTCAATCTCAAGCTGTTTCCTTTCTCTCTAGGAGACAAGGAACGCCAATGGGAGAAATCTCTACCTAGTGACTCCATCACCACTTGGGATGATTGCAAGAAAGCCTTCTAGGAGAAGTTCTTCTCTACATCAAGGACAGCCAAGTTGAGAAATGAGATCTCTAGCTTCAAGCAGAAAAATCTGGAAAGCTTTAGTGAAGCATGGGAGAGGTTCAAAGGCTATCAAGCTCAATGCCCCCACCATGGCTTCTCAAAGGAGAGTTTGCTAAGCACATTCTACAGAGGTGTCCTTCCTAAGTACAGAGCTAGATTGGATACAAAAAGCAATGGATTCTTCCTCGGCAGGTCTGAAGAAAATGCTGAGGAGCTGGTTGACAACATGGTGAAGAGTGACTCAGTTTACAGTAGAGAGCACGACAGAGCTGATAGAACCACCAGAGCTGATGACAACCAGACCAAGAAGGAAATCAAATCCTTGCAGGAGAAGATAGACTTGCTGATTGCTAACCAAGCCAAACAGGAGCAGGTAAACTTTGTGGGTGGTCCTAGTCAAGAAGCTCCTCCTAAGGTTAATGAAGTTGATGGTTTAGAAGGGCAGGAAGAGCTTTGCTTCATCAACAACAATGGTACTTGGTACAGGAGGGAGCCTAACTTTCAGTACAACAACTACCAGCAGAGGTCTTATCCTAACAACCAGCAAGGAGGCTATCAACCCAAGCAAAACACTCAGCAAGGGAACTACCAGCCTAGGCAGAACCCTCCTCCTGGTTTTACCAATCAAGGCAATCAGCCTAGTCAAGCTCAAGGTAGCTCTTCCCAAGCTAAAGCTCCAGATTCAACTATGGAAGCTATGTTCAAACAACTACTGGATGGTCAATCTAGAACAGCAAAGGACATTGGCCATGAGTTCAAGACTGTTCACTCCAAGATTGATAGCAGCTATACTGAGCTAAACAACAAGATAAGAGCTTTGGAGAGCCAGTTTGCTTCTATGAACTCTCAGCCAAGTCGCCAACAAGGAACACTACCAGGAAAGGCTGAGCAAAACCCCAAGGAGCCAATATAAGCAATCACCTTGAGAAGTGGTAGAGAGTTACCTCCAAGAGCTCTCCCCAAGGATGGTGAACAACTAGGTGGGGGGGGGGGTGGCCATCAACATTGATGATGATGTTGTGAGTGTAGATGAGAAGGTTGATGAAGAGATTCTAGAAAAGATTGTTGAAGCTAAGGGTAAAGGAAAGGTTGGAGAAGAGAAGAGAACACTAAAACATGGTGAAGTTGACACTCCAACAAAAGAGTCTGCCTTTGTTCCTCCTCCCTATGAACCTAAGCTGCCATTTCCTGGAAGATTTAAGAAGCAACTTTTGGAGAAGTACAAAGCACTTTTGAGAAGCAAATGAGTGAATTTCAAGTCACAATGCCCATCATTGATGCCTTCATGCTTGTCCCTCAATACAGCAAGTTCTTGAAGGATGCTGTGGCTGCTAAGAAGAAGGAAATGGAGGGCATGATGGTTCTTACTCATGAGTGCAGTGCCATCATCCAGAGATTGACAATCCCTAAGAAGCTAGAGGATCCAGGCTGCTTTACTCTGTCTTGTGCCATTGGTCCTTTGATGTTTGAGAGGTGTCTATGTGATTTGGGAGCCAGTGTCAGTCTCATGCCTCTATCTGTTCCAAGAATCTTGGATTCAACCAATACAAGAAGTGTAAACTCTCTTTGGTACTTGCTGATCGCTCAGTCAAATTCCCTATTGGTATCCTTAAAGACCTCCCTGTGATGGTGGGAAATTGTGAGATTCCTACTGATTTTGTGGTGCTAGATATGGATGAAGAAGCTAGAGACCCCTTGATACTTGGAAGAGCATTCTTAGCCACAGCAGGAGCCCTTATCAATGTGAAGGAAGGCAAGATTGATCTTCATTTGGGGAAAGAGCACACTCTCCATTTTGACATCAAGGAAATGATGAAGAAATCAACTGTGCAAGGCCAAGTGTTTTACATTGAAGAGATGGAAGCCCTTGCTGATGAGCTTCTTGAGGAATTGGCATTTGAAGAGTTGGCAATAGAAGACCCCTTGCAACATGCTTTGACAGTGGATAAAGAGGTCCAAGTGGTTGAGAACAAAGAGAGTGATGCTATTGTGAGAATGCTGGATTCTCACAAGAAGATTGATGGTGAAGTCCAGTATGAGGAGCTTACACAAGAGGTTCACCAAGCTGATTCAGCCACTCAACAAGAGGACACCCAACAAGATGATTGGAGTGAGCTCAAGGCACCAAAAGTGAAGCTAAAACCTCTTCCCCATGGTGTAAGGTATGCATTTCTAGGCCCTAATGAGTCATATTCTGTCATTATGAGTAGTGAAGTTACTGAACCTGAGCTTTCTCAATTTTTAAATGCACTTAAAAAGTTTAGAAAAGCAATTGGGTACTCACTAGATGATATTAAGGAGTGACTTTACTCTCTCAAATAAGAGGTTCAGTTGTAGTACTTAGGGATCAAATTGACAGAGAGCTAGTGTACAAATAAGATTCAATCTTAGTAACTATGCTAGGTTGAAAATGGTTTAAAAGTAAATTGCAGGTTTGTTGAGTAATGGTAAGATTACTCAGTTGAAAGGATTTGGTTTTAAAGAAATAAAGAAAAGAAGTTAGATTCAGGGTAGGTATCCAGGAATTCAGGATTATAAATACTATAAAAGCTAACAAGTTGCTTGCATGATATGTTAGAGCTCAACACTTATTAAATGAATCCATCAGCTCTCGCATTTTTTAGACCATCTATTACTTAGATGCTAAATGGTGTTTGCGGTCAGCTATCTTGCTGACAGTATCGATCGATGGTTCGATAGGAATATCGACCGATACACCTCTAGCTACGTCGATCGATTACTCTATAGGAGTATCGATCGATACGGTTCTAAGTAAGCTTTATGCGCGAGTTGATGTTGGGGTCAAAATCGGTCAATGACGAAATCGTTACCCGAAAGTCCTCGAAAGAAAAGCCAAGCGACGATCAAAGCGGCGAGGTCGTTGCTCGATAAAACTCACGGAAGGCTCGTCCACTCCCATTTGGGGCCAGCGGCAAGGGTCTGCGCCCATCCGCAATCATCTCATGATCTCGGCAATGGCGGCATCTTGGTCCCTTAAAACCCATGTCCGGATCGTCTGAGATCTACAATGAGTCTTCAGAAGCCTTCCGATTGTTTAAAAGATTCATCTTTTAACACATCTAAAGCTTCGAAGCCACATTGCTCACATCCTTGAAGGCGGAAAGTCTACAAATCCAAGTCCATCTCATATCCCAATACCGAGGAGTCTCGTTGGATTAGAAACAATTATCTCGAAATCTCACACTAACGATCTTCCCAAACTCAAAGATTTCCATAAGCGACTAGCGGGGAAAGATCGAACAACGAAAAACCCACAGGCGGCAAGATGGCCTGGCACCGGCACGGCGTCCGCCGAGCGGCCTGGCGCCGGCGCCAGCCGGCGACCAGGCGCCGAGGCACCCGGCCTGGCGCGGCACCGCAGCGGGCGGCCTGCGCCACGGCCTGGCGCCACTCGGCCTGGCGCCCGGCCACAGCTGGACGCTGGCCAGCCTGGCGTACGCTGGCGCTAGCCAGCCTGGCACCAGCACGCAGCGGAGCTGAGCCAGCCTGGCGCCGGCGGCACCGTCCGCAGCGGCCGCGCCGGCGGCACGCAGGGGCTGGCGACCAGATGCGGCACCCGCCTGGCGCTGGCGGCACCGTCAGGCGAGGCCTGGCGCCAGCGGCACGAAGGCGATAGGCGGCCAATAGCGGCACCCGCCTGGCGCCCGGCGACCGGGGGCAGCGAGGCGGCAACACCGGCGGCACCCGGCCTGGCGCCCGGCACCGTCCGCGAAGGCGGCCAAGCGTCGGTCCAGCCCTCGTCGGTCTCGGGCCTATCGTGCTTCGGTCGATCCCATCTTAGCTTGTTCGGACCAATCGCGTTTGACGATCCGGTTATTCGGAACACCAATATCTCGACTATACAAGGAATTGGGGTTCCTTGAAACTGAAACCTTCAAAGACCGTTCTTTGAAAACCGTAAAAGCGCTAGCGGCGCGTGGCCAAAGCCCACCGATTTTCGAAAAGAAGGATAACTATGACAGGTTATCTATATCCTCACATAAGAGATAAATGTCAAGTTTCCAGAAGATAAATGTCAAGTTTCAGAAGATAAATGTCAAGTTTTCGAAGATAAATGTCAAGTTTCCGATAAACACGAAGATGGACGAAAATGGAAAAAGCCGATTCAGCCAGCGAGAAGATTGACCGTCTTAAGAGGAGTACATAAGGAGAGCTTTGAGCAAGAAACCAGATCACAAAACTTCCGAGCACTTAGCACTTAGGCGTTTTTGCTTTCTTTTCTTTTTCATTAGCGAGCTGCGACTCAACTAGGTTAGATCTAGGCGGCGGACTAGCGGACCTTCGACAGCTCTTGTAGCTTACTTCTTACCTGTTGTCCACGCTCAAAGCGAATTCAGAAATAAGATCTTTTCCCTTTCTATTAGGCGATTTTTATTTCTGACTTAAAACTGATTGTTTAGGTATGCGGCCCAGCAGATATCGGGACCTTCAAGGAAGATCGGGTTAACTCGGTTTTCCTCAAAATCTTTATCGGAAATTGGCGGTGCGAATTTGGTTCCCAGTTTGGCTAGAAGGAGGGTGTTACGGATCTATCTATCCAAGCTGCACCGCGCTCGATCATGTCTACCGGCGTCACCAAAGATCAACCAGCTGAGAGAACACCCGTCGGCGTAGCGTTGAAGACTCCAGCTGGAGATCGTCCGCGATCCTGCCGATGCAAACACTGGCTCGGGCAAATGAAGGAACTGTTTATCTCCGCCCGGGCGGAACAACGAGACAAGCTGATAACCTCGCTCGCCAAAACAGGTCGACACCTTAACTGCGAGCAGCAAACTGCGGATCCACCAAGGCAGCGGCGAAGACTTCGACGGATCTCGAGCGCGAAAAAAGATGCCCGAAAGAGCCCACTCGAGGAAACGGCTCGGGACAGCAAACGACCTCGCAGAACCTTCCACTCCATTTCACGGAAACAAGGCGGCGTCGGCGCATCGATCTGAATATCAGCGACCAATGGATCCTTCCGATGAAGGCGCTGACATCCACCAGGAGGACCGAAGCCAGTCCGCTCGGCGGCGGTATCGATAGGCCCATGACGAAGAGGAAGAAGAACTCTAACGTATGGAGCAGGAAGAACTTCGCGGAAGATCAAACTTCGGATCTATCGTTCCAACTGGTTCCCGAGTGATGTTCCTAACCACCGATCGCTTCGAGGAACAGGAGACCGTCGGAATCGACAAACCTCATTCGCGATCCTTTTGTCATCGACCTGGTAATCCAGGATCTCGAAGTCGGCGCCTTCTTCGATACAGGAAGCACAGTCAACGTCATCTTCCGTGACACCCTCTACAGGATGAAGATCCCACTTGGGAAGTCGTCCACTGAGCCAAAACCTTTGGGGGTTTTGAGTCACTACCATGACCCTCGGAGAATTAAGCTCCGGTCATGGCGAAAAGTCACAAAGATCGTCGAGTTTGCAGTAGTCGACAACCCGGCCATCTACAACGCCATCATGGGAACCCTTGGATCAACTCCATGAAGGCAGTACCATCCACATATCACCTCGGTATCAAGTTTCCGACTCACCGGAACCGCAGCCATCACGGGGTAGTCGAAACAATCAAGACTCTGTTACCTAGCGAGTTCAAACTGCGAAAGATCGAACTCCCTGCGGCCAACCGAAACGAGCAAAGGAATCACACAACATTCCGAGGACTCGAAGAAAGATGATCGAATCATCGAACAACGCGATTCAAGACAGCGACAAAGCCTCGAGTCCACCGCCGTAAAGCAGACAGCTCAACCCCGCACAAACCACCGATCCGACCAGCGCGTCGGAGCGGCAACTGGAGGAGTAAAAGCGTCTGCAGCAACTATCAGAACTACGAGATGGCTTGATCCTCGGAAGAGTGCGTGGCAGCTCGTCGAAACCCGGCGAGTTCAGCTATCCCCTCACCAAAAGGGGGGGGACTGATGAAAGAACTTTTCTAAGGTTCTAATCAAATGATGTAGTATATAAGATTGTCGAACCAGTCCTAAGTGACAATGAAACAGAGGGAATGCTAGCCTATGCTCAATCTAAATGCAATCATTAGAGAGGATGATGATTAAACTAAAACAATAAGCAAAATGCAACAAAGGTAAAACTTTCTTTCTGAGGAGAGTGAGACCCATGGGTATAGGGACTTGATATCAAATGATTAAGCTTCAATCCAAGATGCTAACTTTTCAATCAATCTAATCCTTATGCCTAGACAACAAAACTAAGCAAGCTCTATCTCTAGATGGATGCTCTTTGCAATGATCACCCAAATCCGATACTCGAGGTCTCGTTGGATTAGAAGCGATTATCTCGAAATCTCGACTAGCGATCTTCCCAAACTCAAAGATTTCCTGGCGACGGGGAAAGATCGAACAACGAAAAACCACAGGCGGCAAGATGGCCTGGCACCGGCGCAGCGTCCGCGAGCGACCTGGCGCCGGCGGCGGAATAGCGGCCGGCTGGCAGCGGCACCGTCCGTGAGCGGCGTGGCGCCACCCGGCCTGGCGCCCGGCAGCGAGACGCGGGCGGCCTGGCGCCAGCGGCACCCGACCAGGCGCCCGGTGGCACCGATCAGCGAATCGGCCTGGAGTCGGTCCGGCCCTCGTCCTGGTCTCGGTCCTATCGTTCGGTCCGATCCCATCTTAGCTTGTTGGATCAATCTATAAAGTTTGAGTACGATCCGCGGTTATTCTGGAACACCAATATCTCGACTATACAAGGAATTGGGGTTCCTTCCGAAACACTGAAACCTTCAAAGACCGTTCTTTGAAAACCGTAAAAGCCCTAAGCATAGCGTGGCCAAAGCGGCCCACTACGATTTTCGAAAAGAAGGATAACTATGACGGTTTATCTTTATCCTCACATAAGAGATAAATGTCAAGTTTCCAGAAGATAAATGTCAAGTTTCTAGAAGATAAATGTCAAGTTTTCGAAGATAAATGTCAAGTTTCGATAAACCGACGATGATGGACGAAAATGGAAAAAGCCCGATTCAGCCGCGAGAAGATGAGCCGTCTTAAGAGGAGTATATAAGGAGAGCTTTGAGCGAGAAGCAAATCAGATCACAAAAACTTCCAGAGCACTTAGCACTTAGAGCGTTTTAGCTTTCTTTTTCTGTTTTCATTAGCGAGCTGCGACTCAACTAGGTTAGATCTAGGCGGCCGGACTAGCGGACCTTTCGACAGCTCTTGTAGCTTACTTCTTACCTGTTGTCCACGCTCAAAACGCGAATTCAGAAATAAGATATTTTTCCCGCTCTATTTTACGATTTTTATTTCTCGACTTAAAACTGATTGTTTCGTGTGCGGCCCAGCAGATATCCGGGACCTTCAAGGAAGATCGGGTTAACTCGGTTTTCCTCCACAAATCTTTATCGGAAATTGACGGTGCGAATTTCGGTTCCCACAATTGATACAATGCTCACCATGATCTTAGATCAGCTTTCGCATATCTCAAGAGGGTCATAGCATGTTTAGGATGTTATAAGGAGGTGAAACCCTCTAAAACTTAGAAACTATTAAAAACTTGTATGACTTGTGTATCTCTGCCAAAACAATTTGGCACATATAAATATGAGTTCATTAGGTTAAAAAACTCGTCAGGGGAATTCTTGTAAAATGTTATATCTTGGGCTTCAAGTTCGGCCAGGTCCAACTTGTCTTTCTGCCGCCTCAGTATCAATCGATAGTACAGGGTGTACATCGATCGATTATGGTCTCGATGTTTCGTCCTTCGGCTAATGTGCTTCGATCGATAGCACAGAGTGTGCATCGATCGATGTGTAACTATTGGTGTCGACCTCTGGTCTTGATCACGGGTGAACTCTTCTTTAAGCTCCAAAAAGGCACCTAAAACATCACTTTTCTCCAAAATGCTTCTGAACCTGAAAACATACCTAATAGACTCCAAAACATAGATAATAGTAGTAAAAACACTCATATACCATGGGTAAAAACGGGTAAAATCCATGGTATATCAACTCCCTCAGACTTAACCTTTTGCTTGTCCTCAAGCAAACACACATGCAGTCTTTATGAAAGAGGTTTTGAAAAGCAGGGACTAAATCAAATTCAAACTTAGAATCATAACCTCTACTTTGTTGCAACCCACATCTAAGAGTCTATCAATCACAGAAGCACATTATGCAATATCCTAATCAAACAACCTTGATCATCTAGCCAACAACTTAGCAATCATGTCTGACTAACCCCTCTACTACTGATTTCATTTCTGTACATAAAAATAAAAGTGCAGGCTTTACCTTGGGAGTATCGATCACAGGATGCAAGGTTGCTCAAACAAGTATCTGGACCTGCAGGTAAAAATTAGTTCATATTTTCTCTCTCTACTATTTCTCTCCTAGTCAAGTCTACTTTCATTTGCAAGACATTGACCAAGATTGGACAGGCTTCCATGAATCAAGCCTTAATGGTTGCAGCCACCAAGTCCTGTTCACTTCTTTTTGACCTATATCCTAGGATTCATTGCGAAGCAAGTCTTGAAGGGGGTAACCACCAAGTCCTGTTCGAACCCTTTCCCTATAGAACTCTTATGAATCAAGTCTTGAGGGGGGTAACCGCCAAGCCCTGTTCAAATTCCTTCCTAAGTAATAACTAACTAGTCCTAGAACATATATTTAAGCTAATTTTCGATTTTTTTTTAAAGAACTGAATAAAATTAAATCTAATTTCGAAAATGAGAGAGAGAGAGGGTGATAAAATTATCTACACAAGGCTTTACCTTCCAGACATGTTTGAAGCATCCGATCCCATGTATACCAAGCCCCAAGACAAACAAAGAATGTCAGGCTAGGTGATGATAGAACTTTTCAGGTTCTAATCAAATGATGTAGTATATAAGATTGTCGAACCAGTCCTAAGTGACAATGAAACAGAGGGAATGCAAGCCTATGCTCAATCTAAATGCAACTATTAGAGAGGATGATGATTAAACTAGAACAATAAGCAAAATGTAACAAAAAGCAAAACTTTCTTTCTTATGAGGAGAGTGAGACCCATGGGTATAGGGACTTGATATCAAATGATTAAGCTTCAATCCAAGATGCTAACTTTTCAATCAATCTAATCCTTATGCCTAGACAACAAAACTAAGCAAGCTCTATCCCTAGATGAATGCTCTTTTGCAATGATCACCCAAGTACACCAAATCCCTTTGGCTGTAATGATCAAAGCAAACAATGAGAATGAGTCTAATAGCAATCCTAGCCTCTATGACAACTAATCCCTTAGGCAAAGCAAGCTAAAAGCATAAATGAGTTGGTTCAGGCATTTCATAGAACACCTTCGGGCATGAAATGCCTATAGCTCTATGTTTGAGAGGCCAACTCAAATATAGCTTTAAAACACCAAATCTATGCAAGGAAATGATAGATCTAACAATAGACACCTTGGATCTAACTTAATCACTCTCTATCACCCTAACCCATGGATCTTAGAAGGATCTACTCACTAATCCACATGCTTACTCTTAAACCCATTAGAGATTCAAGCTTAAACATATAGAAAAGAAAGGATATGAAATCAAACAATCCAGAGCACAAAGACAAGATGAGATTATGAATCAAGATGAAACTTTACTCAAGAGGTTTATGTGTTCTTAGATAGAAAATGAGATAAGTCCCCATTAGGGATTACAATGGTACTTATAGTTAGGCTTAAAAGCCCTAGAAACATAGATTAAGATTACTAAAAGTCCTTAAGCCAAATAGGTCTGACCAATAGGAATGAGGTACAAAACTTCGGTCAGGGTAGCATCAAAACCATTCAACCTGGTCAGGGTTACCCGGCCGTCCAGCTGGCTGTGTTCTTTGCTCCGTCCGGGCTCCAGGCCGTCCGTCTCACCCCGGCCGTCTCACCCGGTCTTCAGCACCTTCTTCACGACGGGTACTCCTAGCGGACAGGCCACCCGGTCGTCCTCGGTCTGGACGCATCCGTTCTCCCGTCCGGGTGCTCGTACCCGGACGCGTCTCCGGCTGTCTCTCGTTCGGACGCGCCTTGTTCTTCCGTCCGGGTGTACGTACCCGGACATGACTCCCCGGACGTCTTGCATTGGCGCGTCTTGTTCTTCCGTCGGGTATGCGTGCCGGACATGACTCCCCGGACGTCTTGCATTCGGACGCGCCTTGTTCTTCCGTCCGGGTGTACGTACCCGGACATGACTCCCCGGACGTCCTGCACCTCCTTATGGTCCGGTGCTCGAGTCTTCACGCGGTATCCGGTCATCCGTCGAACTGGTCCGTCTTGATCCGTCCGGGTGCGTGTAGCCGGTCAAGGCTACCGGCCTAAACCTCTTCTCTTGGTTCTACTTCTCTTCTTATAGCCAATCTTGATTCTTCACTTCTTTTTGGGTCATAAAGTCTCCAAACACCTCAAATCTCACCAAAACATGCTCCAACACCTGATAGGGACAAATGAATGCAAAATGATCCTAGACAAGCCTAAAATTAAGCCTACAACTAAGGGAATGCAATAAAAGATGGCTAAATACATGAAAATATGCAAGACATCAACTCCCCCACACTAGTCCTTTACTTGTCCACAAGTGAACTAGTAAGGACTAAGGAGGAGAGGTTTGAAGGAGGGGACTCATAGCCAAAAGAATGCTCTTCTTAGTTCTCAACTTGATAACCTTATATAAACATACCAAGTAGCAGGAGCAAAACTCAATCCAACTCTAACTTAACAAGGCCTATCTTAACTCCTTTGATCCCTACACTTACTCATCATGAATCCACAACCCACAATTCTATTTGCCCTCTAACAATCATTAAGCAAACTCAAAGACTTCTTGCAAATGGTCAAATGGTCCAAGTCATTTGGTTTGGTGGTAGAAGGTTTTATTCAAGTGAAACAAGGGGTTCAAAGGGATCTTTCAAGGGTGGTTCACTCTCAAAACAAGTAGCCTTGACATTGCACATAATATATCTAAGAAAGGGATCAACTCATGCATACAATGCTCAATCTCCATTGTTCTACCCTTTCCCCAAATACATAAATTACATCCTTATTCCCAATGCCAAAATACCACTCACATCTCTCACCCAAGATTTCCCCAATATTCAAGATATTTTCTCATTTGAAACTCTTTCTTAATGAAGTCTACAAGGGAATTTTCACATTTTAAACTCTTTTCAGCTCTTTCTAGATATTGCTAGCCCCTTTCATTATTTTTTTTTTTTTTTTTTTTTTTTCTTTTTTTTTTTTTTTATGGGGCCAAGACTTTTTAACAACTTGGAGCTTACAATCTTTCATTCCTCTTATCCCTTCTAGACTTAATCACTTATAACAATAGAGTCTCATGAGTCAACCTTTTCTTTCATAAACCTTTCACTTTCCCAAGATCATACCATACAACACTCACCCCATCCTAGAAGCTAGACATTATGAGTGTCTAATCTAGCTAAAATGGAGACCAAGCATTGTCGTTCCCAATACTCTCAACATTATGCACATGTAAAGCTTTCCAAAGAAGGCCTCACTCAACAAATAATGAAAGCTTGAAAGGAGGTAAGGGTTTTAGGGTGTGGAGTGCCACTTGAGCTTGTCCAAAAAGATAGGCAAAGAATGGGAGGGACAACTCAAGTGTTCTATCCATGGCTTAGTACACAAGGGACCATGAGCAAGAGACTAGAGTCTAAATATGACAGGAGCAAACTTCAAAGAGATAGCATCAATCAATCAAATAAGCTTTAGGAAGAGATTTCAAGGCAAAAGTTTACAAGCTATCCTAAGATTGCTCAAGCTACTTACTATGCTTATAAAGGGTATCACTTTAAGAACTTAGCATGAGCATCTTTTCAAGGCAACTATCATCCTTGTCCCCTTATGCATGATGCAACCTATATGATGATTTTTCTCTTTTTTTTTTTATGCAAGTGAATGATCTAGACTCAATCCTAATGCAACTACATGATTCTTTTGTGCTTTTCAAATTTTTCAAATTTTTATGGCTTTTCTATGCAATAACTATCTACAAATGCATGTTTATGACATAAAACACAAGATGATCAGCAACTTGGCACCTCCCCCACACTTAATTCATACAGTCTCTGTGTTTGTTAAATGTTGAGAAGGGCCCAAAGAAAGAAAAATAAAACTAAATGAAATGATGAATGGTATATACAATGATAGGGTGTTGGAGTACCTCTATGGAGCATGGGATGAGGCTGATGCCCCTCCCTCAGAGTCATCTTCATCAGCAGTGGTGCTAAGGGATGGTGACTTGTTTCCGGACTCGGATGGGGCGATGTAAGGGTTCCTCAAACGGCGGAGAGCTTGCTTGCTGGATTGAGGTGCTGAGGAGGGGGCGCATTGAGAGCATCAAGATCAAAGTCCTCAGCCTTGCAGCCAGCTACAGCCCCCTTAGCTAGAACATCAGCCACTTTCTTCAATAAGCGGGCTGAAACTTCAGCTTGCCTCTTCACAGTCCTTTTCAGCTCTTTGCACTTGTTGGTGAGCTTGAAAATGGTCCTATCTTGAGCCTTGTTCCACCTCTGGAGGATTTTAATGTGGTCATGAGCCTGGCGTAGGGGTCCAAGGGGCAGGACACTGGTGCAATGCTCAAGCTTGTAACGAGGAGGGCCAAAAAGATGAGCAGTGGTGCTTCTGGTGTACTCCTCTTCATAAGCATTCTGCTTGCTTGCATCCTTATCACCTTTGGGAATGTTCACAGGGCAAAGGGGTCCATGACTCCTGAGTAGGTGTTCCTCACTGATGTCAAAGCTGATGTCTCTTGTAGTGCTCAAGGAAGTGAGTTGTGGGCTAGGAAGCAACAGCTCAGCCTTCTTGCCACCCCTTGAGTAAGAGTAGACACATCTCCCTTTAAATCGTCCACTTAGAAACTGAGCCTTCCTTAGGTAAGCTCCATCCAAGAAAGTAGGACTTATTCCATCTTCACCCAAATCAATCCCTTGGTAAGCTATCAATGGGGTTATCCAGCCACCAATACCAATCTGAGGTCCGGAGTCACGGTTTGTCCAAGCCCAGCTCTTGTAGTGCATGAGGCGCTGTACAAGGAAACCAACCATACCAAACTCTGAGTAGAAATCATCCGGGACACTAGGGAGCTGAGGAGAGGAAACAAAGTGGCGGGCGGTTTGGTGAAGGAATCTCAACTCGTCTCCAGAAACATTCCCTACTTCCTTCTTCGGAAGAGGGTGTGGTTAAGCAACCTGTGGAGGTAGCGCATAGTGGGATGCCTAATAGCTCCATTCTTCTCCTTCTTTTGGCCCCCTTTTCCTTGTCCTGTCAATAAGGTCCACATTGATTCAGCAATGGTCTTCTCCTTAGGGGCTGTCTTGAGTGTTGGAAGTGAAGGGTTTTCTGATCCTCAAGGTCAAGAACTTCACTAATCTCTTTGAAAGACATGGAGTACACCTCACCCTCAATCTTGAATTTGATCTCTCCCCATCCTTGCTGTGTATGCTTGGAAGTGTGAAAAGTTGCTTCTAGTGTAGCCAAGAATTGGCAAGAGACTTCTTTGTGAGTGGGGTAAGCTGCTGAATAGAGGCTGCCCACCTTCATGTGCTTAAGCATTTCTTCAACATCATCATCAAGGTACAGCTCTTGCAAAATCATCTTATGAACAAATCTGGTGGGGACCCAAGCAATGCCATTCCTCAAAAGTCTAGCAGCTCATCTTCAGTAGGTGTCTTGGACCTATCCCTCTTGTCATACCTTGATTTAGGATCAGCTTGCTCATCATTAGAAGATATCTCATCCTCTTCACCTTCATTTTCTGCAATCATTGGTTTCTTGCCTTGCTTCTTTTCTCTAGCCCTTGCCAACTTCTCCTCCTTGTTGTGCTGGTTAAGGCTCTCTACAACTTCTTGCACAGGGTCTGGTGTTCTCCTAGGTGGAGTCATAACCCTCATAGTGTGAGCAAGGGTATGATCACCTTTGTTGCTTGTCTTTTCAATCACAAGAGCTCCCATACCAGAATTTCTTGGTGCCTTAGCTCTCTTTGGAGGAGCCTGCATGTGAGTACCATCAGCCTCATTGTCTCCAACAGCTAATCTCTTTCCATCCCTGTTTGCTTGCTTGTGAGCACCATCAGCCACACTCTTATCAGCAACAACTTTCTTCCCATCTTTCTTGGCTTGCTTGTGAGCACTTTCAGCCACACTCTTATCAACCACAACTCTCTTCCCTTCTTTCTTGGATTGTGCCTTCTTCCTTAGCAGAGCCAAGGCTTGCTGGCGGCTCTTCCTCTGAACCAGGCTGTGAACCCAAGGATTTCCCAAACTGAGCAGTGTGTCTTGCTGCACGCTCTTTCTTCTCAACTTCAAGATCAGCTTCATTCTTTCGCCCCATTGGTACCTGAAACTTTAGACCTTGGAAAAGAGTAAGCTTGAGAAGGAAAAAGCTTTCAATATGAGGAAAATGATCAAAAGCATATGAATTACAACTCCAATGATCAAATGCTCACAAGAAATGACTTTTTAAGCAAAAGGCTTTAGAACAACTTAGAGGATTCTCATGCTCAAATTTTTTTTTTTTTTTTATGAGCAAAAAGAATCTCTAAGAATCAAAACCACTCAATTTAGCACAATCAAGCTTAAAATGGCCTAAATTGAAGTTCTCCATCAACCTAGCATCCAATCTAACCCAAGAACAACCCTAAACAAGCACTTTATGAAAAACCCCCAAATCTCATGAACCCTAATTTTTCAAAGTTCAAATTAATCTCACCATGAAATCAACTACCCAGCATGATATATCAGCATTTCCTAGTCTAATTTACAAGAATCTAGCAAGAAAAGGCTCAAATTTCAAGTTCAAAATTTTAGGGTTCATGAGAGTTACGAATTTGAACTTAGAGATACCATACCTTGCTTTGGATGAAGGATAAAGATGAAAAGATTCAAGGAATTAGAGCTAGGGAAGGAAGGAGTGGATGTGGGAAAAAAATTTGTGATTTGGTTGAGATTTGGCAAAGTTAAGTGGATTTGTGTTCTTGGAGGCTAGAGAGGATTATGATGTGAGGAAGAAGATGAAATGAGGAGAGAGATGGTGGCCTAGGGTTTTAAGAGGTTTCTGGGTCGGGTTAATGGGTGTTCGGGTCAGGGTAGGTCGGGTTTGGGCTTGAAAAGGAAGAGAAACCTTACCTGGGGCGGATCGGGTCTGGGTCGGGCGTGGTCGTGCTGGGTAGTGAATCCCGACCGGGTAGCTCACCCCGGACGGACGTCCCCGGTCCGTCCTGCTGCCTCCACGACCGGGTGCTGCTACCCGGATGATGCTTCCCGGTCCGTTCGTTCACTTCACTCGCGACCGGGTACCTTTACCCGGACGTACCGTCCCGATCCGTTCCTCTCGTCTTCTTCACGACCGGGTGTTTCCACCCGGACACCGCCGTCCGATGATCAGCATGCTGCACGTCCGGGTAGGCGACCCCGGTCCACCCTACCCGGTCCAAACCTTCAAACTATTTTTTTTTTTTTTTAATCCAACCTCTTCTCAAAGCTTATTGCACCCATCCCCAAGTTATCACCATTCACTAAGTGGCTTATTTGAAAAAGAACAAATCCTAATGCATATTTACAAGGATAACCATGGGACTTCCTCCCAAGTGAGCTTGTTTAAAGTCACTAGCTTGACTTTGCCTCCTTTGAGGTTAGGCAAGGAGCATCAGAGAGTGGGGTTGATGTCCCATCCTCCTATGGTACTGTGGCCATGTATTCCTTGAGTCTTTGGCCATTCACTGTGAAGTCTCCACCATCCTTGTTCCAAAGCACAATGGCTCCATAGGGTCTCACTTCTTTGATCACAAATGGACCAGACCACCTTGACTTTAGCTTTCCGGAAATAACTTCAGTCTAGAGTTGTAAAGAAGCACTTGATCTCCTGCCTTGAACTCTCTCTTGAGGATGTGCCTGTCATGGAAGGCCTTTGTCTTTTCCTTGTAGATCCTTGAGTTCTCAAAGGCATCCATCCTTATCTCATCCAGCTCATTGAGTTGAAGAAGTCTCTTCTCCTTTGCACACTTGATGTCAAAGTTTAGAAGCTTCACAGCCCACAATGCCTTGTATTCAAGCTCAACTGGCAGGTGGCAAGACTTTCCATAGACAATGTTGAAGGGAGTGGTGCCTAGAGGAGTCTTGAATGCTGTTCTATATGTCCAAAGAGCATCATCAAGCTTGGCTGACCAATCCTTCCTCTTGGTTCCTACAACCTTTTCCAAGATCCCCTTGATTTGCTTGTTGGAGACTTCCACTTGGCCACTAGTTTGAGGGTGATAGGGTGTTGCAACCTTGTGCTTTACTCCATTCCTCTTGAGAAGACTCTCAAATACCTTGTTGATGAAGTGTGAACCTCCATCACTTATGACCACTCTTGGAACTCCAAATCTTGGGAAAATAGTGCTCTTGAACATTTTGACCACTACTCTTGAATCATTTGTAGGACTTGCTATTGCTTCCACCCACTTTGATACATAGTCCACAGCCACCAAGATGTATTTGTTGCCATAGGAAGAGGGGAAGGGTCCCATGAAATCAATCCCCCAAACATCAAACACTTCCACTTCAAGGATTGGGTTTTGAGGCATCTCATTCCTTTTAGTAATGTTCCCACTCCTTTGGCAAGAGTCACATCTTGAAATGAAGTCTTGTGAGTCCCTGAACATGTGTGGCCACCAAAATCCAGCTTGTAACACCTTTGAGACAGTCTTGAATGGAGCAAAATGGCCTCCATAGGAAGATCCATGGCAATGTGAGAGGATTCCTTCAACTTCTTCTTCAGCCACCACTCTTCTATAAATCTGATCCTTGCATAGGGTGTAGAGGTATGGTTCATCCCAATAGTATCTCTTCAAATCTTTGTAGAACTTCTTCTTCTCATACCCTGCAAGCCCCAATGGTTCTTTTCCAGTGGCTAAGTAGTTAACCAAATCAGCATACCAAGGTCCGTTCTCTTCAGCTGCCTTAACCTCTTCAATCTTTTTTCAGTCTCAATGACTGCTACCACTGACATGATGGCTAAGACATGCTCTTCTCTGAGGCTCTCATCAATAGGGATTCCACCTTCAATTCTCAACCTGGACAAGTGATCAGCAACTCCATTCTCAATCCCTGGCTTGTCTCTAATCTCCAAGTCAAATTCTTGAAGCAAAAGGATCCACCTTAGTAGTCTTGGCTTGGCATCCTTCTTTGCTAGGAGGTGTCTCAAAGCTGCATGATCAGTATACACAATGACCTTAGAACCCACCAGGTAGCTTCTGAATTTTTCAAAGGCGAAGACAATGGCCAGCATCTCTTTCTCTGTTGTGGCATACTTCATCTGTGCATCATTCAAGGTTTGGCTAGCATAATAAATCACATGAGTTTTGCCATCCTTCTTCTGCCCCAGGACAGCCCCAACAGCAAAATCACTAGCATCACACATTATCTCAAAGGGAGATCCCAATCAGGTGGCTGAACAATGGGAGCACTAACAAGGTCACCCTTTATCTTCTTGAAAGCCTCAAGACAATCTTCATCAAAGCTGAAAGCAGCCTCCTTGCACAGAAACTTGGTCATTGGTCTAGCAATCTTTGAGAAGTCCTTGATGAATCTTCTATAGAACCCAGCATGGCCAAGGAAGCTCCTGATGTCTTTCACTGTCTTTGGTGGTGGCAAGCTGACCATCACCTCAATCTTAGCCTTGTCCACTTCAATGCCCTTTTCTGAAATCTTGTGTCCAAGCACAATCCCTCTTTGACCATGAAATGACAATTCTCCCAATTCAGCACTAGGTTGGTGTCTTCACATCTCTGTAGGACCCTGCACAAGTTGGACAAACAAGCAGAAAACGAAGATCCGTAGACAGAGAAATCATCCATGAATACCTCCACTATATCCTCAATGAGATCCGAGAAGATAGACATCATGCACCTTTGAAAGGTTGCTGGAGCATTACATAACCCAAATGGCATCCTTCGATAAGCAAAGGTGCCATAGGGGCATGTGAATGTTGTCTTCTCTTGATCATTGGGATGTATGGGGATTTGGAAGAACCCTGAATACCCATCAAGAAAACAATAGAAAGGATGGTTTGCAAGTCTCTCAAGCATTTGATCAATGAATGGCAATGGAAAGTGATCTTTTCTAGATGCTGAGTTGAGCTTCCTATAATCAATACACATCCTATGGCCAGTTATGGTTCTAGTTGGTATTAATTCATCCTTGTCATTTTTAACCACAGTGATACCACCCTTCTTTGGAACTACATGCACAGGAGATACCCATTTAGAATCTGAAATAGGGTAGATAACACCAGCATCTAAGAGCTTAAGAATCTCCTTCTTTACAACATCTTTAAGGTTAGGATTCAACCTCCTTTGATGTTCTATAGAAGTCATTGATTCATCCTCTAGATGTATCCTATGCATGCACAAAGAAGGTGATATCCCCTTAATATCATCTAGTGAGTATCCAATTGCTTTTCTAAACCTTTTAAGTGCATTTAAAAGTTGAGAAAGCTCAAGTTCAGTAAGTTCACTACTCACAATGACAGGATATGACTCATTAGGGCCTAGAAATGCGTACCTTACACCATGGGGAGAGGTTTTAGCTCCACTTTTGGTGCCTTGAGCTCACTCCAATCATCTTGTTGGGTGTTCTCTTCATGAGTGGCTGGTATAGCTTGGTGCACCTCTTGTTTGAGCTCCTCATACTGGCCTCTATCAACAATCTTCTTTCGAGAATCCAGCATGGCTGCAATAGCCTCACTCTCTTTGTTCTCAACCACTTGGACCTCTTTATCCACTGTCAAAGCATGCTGCAAAGGGTCCTCTATTGTCAACTCTCAAGTGCCAATTCCTCAAGGAGCTCATCAGCAAGAGCTTCCATCTCCTCTATGTAAAATACTTGCCCTTGCACAGTTGACCTCTTCATTACCTCTTTGACATCAAAATGGAGAGTGTGCTCTTTCCCCAAATGAAGATCAATCTTGCCCTCCTTCACATTGATAAGGGCTCCTGCTGTGGCTAAGAATGGTCTTCCAAGGATCAAGGGTCTCTAGCTTCTTCATCCATCTCAAGAACAACAAAATCAGTGGGAATTTCACAATTTCCAACCATCACAGGAAGGTCTTCAAGGATACCAATGGGGAATTTGACTGAGCGGTCAGCAAGCACCAAAGAGAGTTGGCACTTCTTGTACTGGCTGAACCCAAGCTTCTTGGCAACAGATAGAGGCATGAGACTGACACTAGCTCCCAAATCACATAGACATCTCTCAAACATCAAAGGACCAATGGCACAAGGTAGGGTAAAACAGCCTGGATCCTCTAGCTTCTTAGGGATTGTCAATCTCTGGATGATGGCACTGCACTCATGAGTAAGAACCATCATGCCTTCCATTTCCTTCTTCTTGGCAGCCACAGCATCCTTCAAGAATTTGCTGTATTGAGGGACAAGCATGAAGGCATCAATGATTGGCATTGTAACTTGAACTTCACTCAATTGCTTCTCAAAGAGTGCTTTGTACTTCTCCAAAGTTGCCTCTTGAATCTTCCAGGAAATGGCAGCTTAGGTTCATAGGGAGGAGGAACAAAGAAGACTCTTTTGTTGGAGTGGCAACTTCACCATGTTTTGGTGTTTTCTTCTCTTCTCCAACCTTCCTTTACCCTTAGCTTCAACAATCTTTTCTAGAATCTCCTCATCAACTTTCTCATCCACAATCACAACATCATCATCAATGTTGATAGCCACCCCACTTAGTTTCTCACCATCCTTGGGGAGAGTTCTTGGAGGTAGCTCTCTACCACTTCTCAAAGTGATTGCCTTCATTGGTTCTTTGGGGTTTTGCTCTGGCTTTCCTGGTAATGTTCCTTGTTGGCGACTTGGCTGAGAGTTCATTGAAGCAAACTGATTCTCCAAAGCTCTAATCTTGTTGTTTAGCTCAGTGTAGCTGCTGTCAATCTTAGGTGAACAGTCTTGAACTCATGGCCAATGTCATTGGCTGCTCTTGCTTGACCTTCCAATAGTTGTTTGAACATAGCTTCCATAGATGAATCTGGAGCTTTAGCTTGGGAGGAGCTACCTTGAGCTTGAGTAGACTGATTGCCATGGTTTGCAAAACCAGGAGGAGGATTCTGCCTAGGCTGGTAGTTCCCTTGCTGAGTGTTTTGCTTTGGTTGATAGCCTCCTTGCTGGTTGTTGGGGTAAGACCTTTGCTGGTAATTGTTGTACTGAAAGTTAGGCTCCTTCCTGTACCAAGAACCATTGTTGTTGATGAAGCAAAGCTCTTCTTGCCCTTCTAACCCTTCAACTTCATTAACCTTAGGAGGAGTTTCTTGATTTGGACCACCCACAAAGTGAATCTGCTCCTGCTTGGCTTGGTTAGCAATCAGCAAGTCTATCTTCTCTTGCAAGGATTTTATTTCCTTCTTGGTCTGGTTGTCATCAGCTCTGGTTGTTCTATCAGCCCTGTCATGTTCTCCACTGTAAACTGAATCACTCTTGACCATGTTGTCCACCAGCTCCTCAGCATCTTCTTATGAGGAGAGTGAGACCCATGGGTATAGGGACTTGATATCAAATGATTAAGCTTCAATCCAAGATGCTAACTTTTCAATCAATCTAATCCTTATGCCTAGACAACAAAACTAAGCAAGCTCATCCCTAGATGAATGCTCTTTGCAATGATCACCCAAGTACACCAAATCCCTTTGGCTGTAATGATCAAAGCAAACAATGAGAATGAGTCTAATAGCAATCCTAGCCTCTATGACAACTAATCCCTTAGGCAAAGCAAGCTAAAAGCATAAATGAGTTGGTTCAGGCATTTCATAGAACACCTTCTGGGCATGAAATGCCTATAGCTCTATGTTTGAGAGGCCAACTCAAATATAGCTTTAAAAACACCAAATCTATGCAAGGAAATGATAGATCTAACAATAGACACCTTGGATCTAACTTAATCACTCTCTATCACCCTAACCCATGGATCTTAGAAGGATCTACTCACTAATCCACATGCTTACTCTTAAACCCATTAGAGATTCAAGATTAAACATATAGAGAAAGAAAGGATATGAAATCAAACAATCCAGAGCACAAAGACAAGATGAGATTATGAATCAAGATGAAACTTTACTCAAGAGGTTTATGTGTTCTTAGATAGAAAATGAGATAAGTCCCCTTTAGGGATTACAATGGTACTTATAGTTAGGCTTAAAAGCCCTAGAAACATAGATTAAGATTACTAAAAAGTCCTTAAGCCAAATAGGTCTAGACCAATAGGAATGAGGTACAAAACTTCGGTCAGGGTAGCATCAAAACCATTCAACCCGGTCAGGGTTACCCGGCGTCCAGCTGGCTGTGTTCTTTGCTCCGTCCGGGCTCCAGGCCGTCCGTCTCACCCGTCACACCCGGTCTGCAGCACCTTCTTCACGACCGGTACTCCTAGCCGGACAGGCCACCCGGTCGTCCTCGGTCTGGGCCATCCGTTCTCCGTCCGGTGCTCGTTACCGGACGGCGTCTCTGGCTGTCTCGTTCGGACGCCGTGTTCTTCCGTCGGTGCGTGCGGACATGACTCCCGGACGTCTTGCATTCGGACGCGTCTTGTTCTTCCGTCCGGTGTATGTACCGGACATGACTCGGACGTCCTGCATTGAGCGTCTTGTTCTTCCGTCCGGGTGTACGTACCCGGACATGACTCCCCGGACGACCTGCACCTCCTTATGGTCCGGGTGCTCGAGTCTTCACGCGGTATCCTGGTCATCCGTACGAACTGGTCCGTCTTGATCCGTCCGGGTGCGTGTAGCCGGTCAAGGCTACCCGGCCTAAACCTCTTCTCTTGGTTCTACTTCTCTTCTTATAGCCAATCTTGATTCTTCACTTCTTTTTGGGTCATAAAGTCTCCAAACACCTTAAATCTCACCAAAACATGCTCCAACACCTGATAGGGACAAATGAATGCAAAATAATCCTAGACAAGCCTAAACTTAAGCCTACAGCTAAGGGAATGCAATAAAAAGATGGCTAAATACATGAAAATATGCAAGACATCACTAGGTTGGAAATCAGCTTTGGTCCCCCCAAACAATCAATGAAAGCGTTGTCATAGCTGATAAGTGATCAACTTTAGCATCTATTGTACATTCTGCATCAACAAATCTAAGAATGGTGCCTTAAAGATTGGTTAGATAAAAAGTGAAAATTTAAATTATCATTATCCCTTTCTTGACTCAATAAAAACCATTTTGAAAACATTTTTAGATGAAATCAAAAGGTAAACAGCATCAGTAATCATCCCCCAGACTTAAATCATACACTGTCCTCAGTGTATAACCAGTCCTGTGAAGGCATATGCAACGTAAAATACACTGATATCAAAAATTTAGAGCGATATACCTGACCGTGATGCGTATCGATCGATGTTGAGTCGCCTTCGTCGATCGCTTTTGATTGGTTCATGTCGATCCATATCGACAGTGTCATGTCGGTCGATTTCAGTGGTAATCGTCTAATCATAACTGCAAAGAAAAACAAATACAAAAAACAAAATCCTAAAGATAAAAATGAAATGAAAATCTACCTAACAGTGAGTTGCCTCCCACTCAGCGCTTTGATTATAGTCATCTAGCTTGACTTTGGATGGAATGAGCTACTGAGATGAGGTCCAGGTACTTGTTGGGAAACAAGTATCCTCTGTATCTTTCTCACCGAACCATGCGTCAAATAGGCTTCTTGTGGCTTCATATTCTCTGGTTCGTTTCTTCTTTATCTCAATCAACTCATCAGTGATCCTTTGAATCCTTTCTTAATGACCTTCAATGCTGAGCTCGTGCCATCCTAATTTCTTGTAGGCATGTTCTGAAAAGAGCACTGACTCTGCTTGCATTGAATCAAGGCGTTGGATCATTTTGTCGTGGATGGAGCTGGTATCGATCGATTCCTTTGTTGAAATGTTGGTCGATGGCTGTTGAAGTCCATCGATCGATGCGCTGGTTCTTCTGTCGATCGATGCTAAGGGTGCAGGTCTGCTCGCAAGCTGCCTCTGAATGGCTTTGATTTCTTTCTGCATCCCTTCTATGCTAGATTCCATGCTTCCAACCTCGTTAATAAGCGGGAAATATGTCTGCTCTAGACGTCTGTCTTGTGAATCATCCACGCTTGTGATTGCCGTGTAGACTTCATCAGCTAACTTATCCAAGTCAGCTCTGGTGCAGATCTCTGAAGTCTGTATATCGATTGATGCAACATGTTGTTCATCGATCGATTTTTACTTCTGCAGATTCTCGTGAAGCTTCTCGGCAAAGAGCTTCATCTGGCTATCGATTTCAGTCAATCGCCTATCGATCGATGTGAGGTTGAGCTCGTCGATCGATGCAATCGATGCAGCCTGATAATCGAGTTGACGTTGGAACTTCTCAGCCTCCTGCTGCATAGTATCCATGCGTAGTGCGAGTTCCTCTACTTCTTTGTCTACTAAGAAGTGTATATCAGCAATTTTCCTCTCAGCTGCTTTCAGACGAGTTAATCCTCCAAAAGGATTGCAAGGTGCCGCGGGGTTCATATCTGCATGTGCCTCATTGATAAGGCGGATAGATCTCTTCATCTCTTCTGTGCAGATGCTTAGATCCCCTAGGTTGTGGAAGATAGGTTAACAGGTTTGTGTGAGTTTGCTGCTGAGACGAGCTTCTGTTTTCTTCAGTTCTTTCCAGATATCTCCAAGAGACTCATCGACCTCATGTTTTGAGTAAGTGGTCGATGGTGCAGGCTTCGTATCGATCGATGTGGATGTTACTCCGTCGATCGATATTGAACTTGTCTGGCCATGGTTCTGTGTGTTGCGAAGATCTTCAAGTTCCAGCTCGAGACGTTGAACCCTCTTGAGTAATGCCTGATCTGCACTAAACATCCAGTTCATCTCACTGCGAAGCTTGTCTGTGGCCTCCTCTAAACTCTTTTCCATGGAGAGCTTTTCCCATTTGCGTTCTCCAAGTAGACCAGTGAACATCTCGTTGATCTCGTCTTTGGTGTAGGTTTCTTGCACCAATTCTCTTCTTGTAAATGAACTAGTGTGCTCTGGTAGACAGATGTAAGAGCGGTCGTCCATTGAAGTTCTTTGAAGCAATTTCTTGATGTCGTCTTTAGAAACTCTGATGACGTCACCATCTATTCCCCTAGCAAAACCTTTCGTCTCTGTAGACCCCATACTCATCTCTCTGCTCCCAAAAGAATTTTCGAACTCCATATCGAAAAGCTCTCTTGCCAAATTCGGGACACTTATCGATCGATATGATACACTCAGTATCGATCGATTCGTTGGAAATCTGGATCCTTCGTGTTGAGATGATTATCCTCAGCTTCCTGTGGCTCGGCTGTTGTGTCTGCCTCCTTGTGTTGATGATGGTGGTCTGGTCCGTAGCGTTGCTGCTGGAATAGGTTTTGGGATCCGTTGGCTAACTGTACAATGTCCTCTCTGGATATGTGGAGTGTTCGTCCATCCATTGAGCGTGCAAAACCTTGTGAATCCCTAAAAATACCAAACTCATCCGGGATTAGATTACCGAAATTAAGTACATTTGAATTTGTTACCTTGGATGGTTGGATGTATGTATCGGTCGATGGCACAAGTTCTGAATCGGTCGTTGGTTGTTCAGGCCTATCGGTCGATTGTATTAGTGATGTGTCGATCGATGAGACTTCCTCGGGTTGGGTGATGTATGTTGGTGTTGCGGTCTCGACCGCGAAGCTCTCGTGCTGCTAATCGCTTGCCCAGCTCCCGATTGAATAGTCTCTGTCTCACTTGTTATTGACTGTGTTGTCGAATGATGCGAGGCAAGTAGTATCGATCGATGGGGAAAAGGCCCTGTCGATCGATGTCGTGATTCTGAGGTTGTGGTGGAGAAGTTGATCTTCATCTTCTGGAAGGTTGTAACACTCTATAGCTCTCTCCTCCTCGTAATCATCAGTATACTCCTCAATGTGAGTAGTATTTGCAGCATGTGGTGGGATGTAGTTGTCGTTCTCCCACTCGTTTACTTCGAAATCTCCTTCTGGAAACTCCTGTTCGATCTGGTTGAATATTGAATCGATCGATGACCATGTAAGTGTGTCGATCGATGTCAGTTCACCAGAGATGATCGATGAGACAGTGCTACTATCGATCGATTCTGCGGTCTCTGTCTCGTATGCGTCTTGTGAATCGTATTCATCTCCACAATAGCAAACAGCTACAAGGTCTGAGCCGTCTTGGATCTTCTTAGGGACCTTGATGACTCGTACCGGCTCATAGTAGACCGTAGGATTGATCAGGGTTAGGCACAGTTTGTTTGTCTGAAGGTTGCAGACTGCTCCAACTGTGGCTAGGAAGGCTCTTCCAAGTAGCAAAGAAGTAGGTAGGGTTACCTTGACGTTCAAGACATGGAAGTCTACTGGTATTAGGGCTTCTCCTATGGTAACCTCAAGGTTTCTCATAATTCCTCCGGAGTTATGCTGAGAACAATCCACAAAGATGAATGATTCTTCAGTAGGCTCTATCTTCAGATCTAGATGGTCTGCTATCACCTTGGATAAGATGCTAACTCAGATCCTGTGTCACATAGGGCACGTGGGAAGTTGATCCTATGGACTGAGCAAGGAACAACGAACTTCCCTGGATCACCCTTCTTCTCAAGTTTGATCCTCTTCTTCATACTTTCTCTGACTTGGTTGAACATCCTCCTGATGTCTTCTTGTCTCCTTAGTTTCTCTTAAAACATCCACAATCTTGTGAAAAGTAGGCTTCTTCAAAGGGTTTCTCTGTAGGTATCCTTAGAACTCTCTTTCTGAAACTTGCCAACTCTTTCTCATTAACTCCTCTTTTAAGGTGTTTAGGAACCTTCTCTTTCCTTTTCGAGAACTCTGCCATCTTTTTCCTTTTCTATCTCCATTGGATCAATGATATCCGTGGGCTTCTTCATTATGGCGGTTGGTGGGTTTCTGGAAGGCTTAGATTGCTCAGTGCATTAAGTCGTGCAACATCTATCTTGGGAAGTTGCACTCGGTGTGTGATAACTGAATATCGATCGACAGGTTAAGGTGTGTCGATCGATTTCATTATCGTTGGGTCGATTGATGGGATGTCTGTCCTGTCGGTCGATGTTGTAAGGGCTGGGCGGATGTGGGTGCTTTGCTGCGAACTCCTCGTGAGTAAATATCTTCCGCGTTGCACTTTCGTGAGTGGATTCTTCAAGATCCATCGATCGATGCTCGTCTGAGTCCATCGATCGATTGGTGTTGGCGTACATCGATCGGTGTTGGCGATACATCGGCTCGTCTGGAAGTCTCCCTCTTGCAGCTTCTCTTGCTTAACCACTCTCCAAAAATCATCTTCTATGATAGCATTGACGTTGTGGCATGTTGCTTCTTCTCCAGTCCCTTTTCCTAAAGCTTCCTGCTTCTTAACAACTTCTTCTATCTGAATCACCTGAGTCTCTAATTTCTTCACACGAGTACTCAAAGCATCAAGCTTTGTGTTCAAAGTGGTGTGAAGCGATGTCGATCTTTCCATTGAAGTTCACCTCTAGCTGCTGCTGGCTTTCAAGAACTTTGCTGAGCATGTCTTCTAGCTTTCCTTCTGGGGTTGGTGTGGGTGGCTTCATGTAAGATGAGTTTCCATAACTATTGTTGTTGTTGGGGTTGCTGTTGAAGTTTCCTTTTTGTCCTGCGAAGTTTCTGTTTCCTTGGTTTCCAGATCTCTGAAATCCAGTTCCACTGATCCAGTTGACTTTTGTTTCTATGTAGTCATCTTCTTCATCAGCTTCAGCATCCTCCACTGAGCAGATTTGCTTGTTTAGCAGCTTCTGAACATTTTCAAGTGTAGCTGGTACCTCATTTATCTGTTCCTTTCTAAGGAACGCTGCAGATCTTGCTCTTACAATGTTCTTCGTGTTGTTGCTGGATGCTAGGTTGTCTATTAGCTTCACAGCATCTTCAGGATTCCTTGTGTGAAGTTTCCTTCACTCGCACTGTCCAGAGCCATCTGATATTTCAGCGCGATGCCACTGAAGAAAGTGCAGAGCAGTTGCACCTTGTTGAATCCATGGTGTGGACAATCTCGCTGGTAAGACTTGAATCTGATCTAGGTATCCTTGAATGACTCTCCAGGCTCCTGGTTGAATGTGGCAATTTTCCTCCTTAAGTCTTCAGCGCGCGCATCATCAAAGAAGTTACGCAAAAATGCGTTTTTGATGTCGCTCCAGGATGTAAGAGATCCTGGTGGTAGCTGCTTAAGCCACTGTAAAGCTTCTCCAGATAAAGAGTGTTTGAAGAGCTTACAGAGAAAGTAGTCCACATAGAAAGTAGTCCACAGGGACTCCATTGGCTTTGATAGCAGATATGAGATCCTCGAACCTCTCCACATGGTCCATGGGATGCTCATTTGACAGCCCACAGTAGGGTATCTGTCCCACAAGGGTGTAGTACTGCGGCTTGAGCTCGAAATCGCCTCTGAATAGCGGGGGCGAATGGCTGATCTGTTGGTGTAGAACTGATCTGGACGGTTGTAGTCAGCTAGTGTTCGAGCAGCCTCTTCTACAGGTTGAACAGCTCCTGTAGGTGCAGTTTCTGGCTCACGGATTACTTCATTATGAGCATTGAGTTTCTGACCTGCTTCGTTACGAAGGTGACCTTCTTGGTCACGCAAGTCTCCGTTCTCATCTCGTATGAGAATAATAGGCGCAACCATGACTCGCGGAACAGTATCGAGCGATATACAGATAGGTGTATCGATCGATGTCGGATGAAAGGTGTCGGTCGGCGGTGAAGTAGTGTTGGTCGACAGGAAGATCACGGTATCGATCGGCGAAGACGGTGTCTCGGTCGGCGAGTGCGTCGGTATCGGTCGACAGACAGTTGATGGTGTCGATCGATGCAGAGCGGATTTCCTTGCGGATTGAGCGTTCCAAGCTAGCGAGGGTCTTGAGAACAAAATTGAGATTCCTTGTTGCTTCAGTACTGCTGGGCATGTACCTGAAAGAGAAGAAAAATTTTTGTCGGAAAACAAATAAAAATAAAAATAAAAATAAAAATAACCTAGACCTAATCAGATTAAATCCTATTGTATCAAAGCTCCCCGGCAACGGCGCCAAATTTGATATCACTCAATTTACCCTAAGGAGTGACTTTACTCTCTCAAATAAGAGGTTTAGTTGTAGTACTTAGGGATCGAATCCTGAGAGCTACTGTACAAATAAGATGCAATCTTAGGGACTATGCTAGGTTGAAAATGTTTTAAATGTAAATTGCAGGTTTGTTGAGTAATGGTAAGATTACTCTGTTGAAAGGATTTGAATTTAAAGCAATAAAGAAAAGAAGTTAGATTCAGGGTAGGTATTCAGGAATTCAGGATTATAAATACTCTAAAGGCTAACAAGTTGCTTGCATGATATGTTAGAGCTCAACACATATTAAATGAATCCATCAGCTCTCGCATTTTTTAAACCATCTATTACTTAGATGCTAAATGGTGTTTGCGGTCAGCTATCTTGCTGACAGTATCGATCGATGGTTCGATAGGAATATCGACCGATACACCTCTAGCTACGTCGATCGATTACTCTATAGGAGTACCGATCGATACGGCTCTAAGCAAGCTTTATGTGCGAGTCGATACAATGCTCACCATGATCTTAGATCAGCTTTCACATATCTCAAGAGGGTCATAGCATGTTTAGGATGTTATCAGGAGTTGCATGTAATGAACAATGCAATCTAAGTTCATGTTCTAGGTAGCTAAGCTAGAAAAAGCATTAGTGAACAATCCTAACAATAAATATCACAACTATAGCAATTATAGGCTGGGGCTAATCCCTCATATCCTATTTAAACCCTAAATCTAACAAATGAATCTACTCAGACATGGCTCAGTAGGTCATAGCAACAAGGTAATAATAGGAATTCATAGATCTATTAGAGGGTGAACACTTTGGTCCCAATCACAAATATCTTTGGATCTCTCCTCTAGATCTAGAATCCTATAACCTTTGTTAAGAAGAACAAATAAAGAACTGAATAGAACTTTATTGAGAACTTGCAAAGTAATGAAAACAGTAAAAGAAATGGGTAGAAGAAGAAGGAGGTGAAACCCTCTAAAACTTAGAAACTATTAAAAACTTGTATGACTTGTGTATCTCTGCCAAAACACTTAGGCACATATATATATATATGAGTTCATTAGGTTAAAAAACTCGTCAGGGGCATTCTTGTAAAATGTGATATCTTGGGCTTCAAGTTCTGCCGCCTCAGTATAGACCGATAGTACTGGGTGTACATCGATCGATTATGGTCTCGATGTATCGTCCTTCGGCTAATGTGCGTCGATTGATGGCACAGAGTGTGCATCGATCGATGTGTAACTCTTGGTGTCGACCTCTTGTCTTGATCACGGGTGAACTCTTCTTTAAGCACCAAAAAGGCACCTAAAACATCACTTTTCTCCAAAATGCTTATGAACCTGAAAACATACCTAATAGACTCCAAAACATAGATAATAGTAGTAAAAACCCTCATATACCATGGGTAAAAACGGGTAAAATCCATGGTATATCAGGGGATATCACCTTCTTTGTGCATGCATGGGATACATCTAGAGGATGAATCAATGACTTATATAGAGCATCAAAGAAGGTTAAATCCTAACCTGAAGGATGTTGTAAAGAAGGAGATTCTTAAACTCTTAGATGCTGGTGTTATCTACCCTATTTCAGATTCTAAATGGGTATCTCATGTGCATGTTGTCCCAAAGGAAAGTGGTATCACTGTGGTTAAAAATGACAAGGATGAATTGATACCAAGTAGAACCATAACTGGCCATAGGATGTGTATTGATTATAGAAAACTCAAATCTGCATCTAGAAAAGATCATTTTCCATTGCCATTCATTGATCAAATGCTTGAGAGACTTGCAAACCATCCTTTCTATTGCTTTTTTGATGGGTATTCAGGGTTCTTCCAGATCCTCATACATCCCAATGATCAAGAGAAGACAACATTCACATGCCCCTATGGCACCTTTGCTTATCGAAGGATGCCATTTGGGTTATGTAATGCTCCAGCAACCTTTCAAAGGTGCATGATGTCTATCTTCTCGGATCTCATTGAGGATATAGTGGAGGCATTCATGGATGATTTCTCTGTCTACGGATCTTCGTTTTCTGCTTGTTTGTCCAACTTGTGCAGGGTCCTACAGAGATGTGAAGACACCAACCTTGTGCTGAATTGGGAGAAGTGTCACTTCATGGTCAAAGAGGGGATTGTCTTGGGCATAAAATTTCAGAAAAGGGTATTAAAGTGGACAAGGCTAAGATTGAGGTGATGGTCAGCTTGCCTCCACCAAAGACAGTGAAAGACATCAGGAGCTTCTTTGGCCATGCTGGGTTTTATAGAAGATTCATCAAGGACTTCTCAAAGATTGCTAGGCCAATGACCAAGTTGCTGTGCAAGGAGGCCACTTTCAGCTTTGATGAAGAGTGTCTTGAAGTCTTCAAGAAGATAAAGGGTGAACTTGTTAGTGCTCCCATTGTCCAGCCACCTGATTGGGATCTCCCCTTTGAGATAATGTGTGATGCTAGCGACTTTGCTGTTGGGGCTGTCCTGGGGCAGAAGAAGGATGGCAAGACTCATGTGATTTATTATGCAAGCCAAACCCTGAATGATGCACAGATGAAGTATGCCACAACTGAGAAAGAGATGCTGGCCATTGTCTTCGCCTTTGAGAAATTCAGAAGTTACCTGGTTGGTTCCAAGGTCATTGTGTATACTGACCATGCAGCTTTGAGACATCTTGTAGAAAAGAAGGATGCCAAGCCAAGACTACTGAGGTGGATCCTTTTACTTCAGGAGTTTGACCTAGAGATTAGAGAAAAGCCAGGGATTGAGAATGGAGTGGCTGTCACTTGTCCAGGCTGAGGATTGAATGTGGAATCCCTATTGATGAGGGACTTAGACAGGAGCATGTCATGGCGATCATGTCAGTGGTGGCAGTTATTGAGACTGGAAAGAAGATTGAAGAGGATAAGGCAGCTGAAGAGAAGGGGCCTTGGTATGCTGACCTGGTTAACTACTTAGCCACTGGGAAGGAGCCATTGGGTCTTGCGGGGTATGAGAAGAAGAAGTTCTACCGAGATTTGAAGAGATACTATTGGGATGAACCATACCTCTACACTCTTTGCAAGGATCAGATCTATAGAAGAGTGGTGGCTGAAGAAGAAATTGAAGGAATCCTTACACATTGCCATGGATCTTCCTATGGAGGCCATTTTGCTACCTTCAAGACTGTCTCAAAGGTGTTACAAGCTGGATTTTGGTGGCCACACATGTTCAGGGACACACAAGACTTCATCTCAAGATGTGACTCTTGCCAAAGGAGAGGGAACATTACTAAGAGGAATGAGATGCCTCAAAACCCAATCCTTGAAGTGTAAGTGTTTGATGTTTGGGGGATAGACTTCATGGGACCCTTCCCTTCTTCTTATGGGAACAAGTACATCTTGGTGGCTGTGGACTATGTGTCAAAGTGGGTAGAAGCCATAGCAAGTCCCACAAATGATTCAAGAGTGGTGATCAAAATGTTCAAGAGCAATATCTTCCCAGGATTTGGAGTACCAAGAGTGGTCATAAGTGATGGAGGTTCGCATTTTATCAACAAGCTATTTGAGGGTCTTCTCAAGAAGAAGGGAGTGAAACACAAGGTTGCAACACCTTATAACCCTCAAACAAGTGGCCAAGTGGAAGTTTCCAACAAGCAAATCAAGGGCATCTTGGAGAAGATTGTGGGAACTAAGAGGAAGGATTGGTCAGACAAGCTTGATGATGCTCTTTGGACATATAGAACAGCCTTCGAGACTCCTCTAGGCACTACCCCTTTCAACCTTGTCTATGGGAAGTCTTGCCATTTACCAGTTGAGCTTGAATACAAGGCATTGTGGGCTGTGAAGCTTCTAAACTTTGACATCAAGAGTGCAAAGGAGAAGAGACTTCTTCAACTCAATGAACTGGATGAGATAAGGATGGATGCCTTTGAGAACTCAGGATTTACAAGGAAAAGACTAAGACCTTTCATGACAGGCACATCCTCAAGAGAGAGTTCAAGACTGGAGATCAAGTTCTTCTCTACAACTCTAGACTGAAGTTATTTCCAGGGAAGCTTAAGTCAAGGTGGTCTGGTCCATTTGTGATCAAAGAAGTGAAGCCTTATGGAGCCATTGTGTTATGGGATAAGCAGGGTAATGACTTCACAGTGAATGGCCAGAGACTCAAGGAATACATGGCCACCATACCAAAGGAGGATGGGACATAAACCCCACTCTCTGATGCTCCCCTTGCCTAACCTCAAAGGAGGCAAAGTCAAGCTAGTGACTTTAAACAAGCTCGCTTGGGAGGAAGTCCCATGGTTATCCTTGTAAATATTGCATTAGGATTTATTTTTCAAAGCTCTTGGATGTTGGGAGATCAATGGGATGGAGATGGTGTACATGAGGTTTTAAAATGAGTGGAAAGCAAGATAAAGAGGACCGGACAGCCTTAGATCCAGCGGTCTGTCTGTGCGAGCCATGTTACCCTTTCGGACGGCGGACCAATCAATGCGTGAGATGCCGGTCTGATACGCGCGAGCCATGTTACCCGCTCGGACGACCGGACCAATCAGTACGTGAGATCGCTTGTCTGATCTGTGCAGTGGAAGCACTCTTGGTATGGGCCAGACGGACAAAGCAGAGGATTGTGCGCGGTCAGCCTTGCACGGGACGAGCACTCCGCACGGGAACAGATGGTCTGTTCGAGATCCGCCTAGCGGCCTGAATCTTGGGGAGGAAGCACCAGCGGGGCCAGCGCCGAAGTCAAGCTGGACGCGCGATCAGCTATACGCGGGATGCATGTACCGCGCGGGATCTAACCGTACGGGCATGAGACAGACGCGCGGGTGAGACCACGTGGGTCACTCTCTCCACCCACTCGACCCGCGCACGACCCGCGTCCCAACCCGCTCCACGACCCAGCCGACCCAAGGTATGTGTTTTCTTCTTTATTTCTCGACCCAGACCCATCCGCCCATGACCCGACCCGACCAAACCCCCCTAAACCTAAAAAAATCGTGTCTCTCTCCTCACTTCACCACTTTTCCAAATCAAAATCCTCTCTAGCCTCCAAGAACCAAAACCACCATAACTTCCTCAAATCCTAACCAAATCACCACATTCTTTTTCCCACATCCAAGCCTTCATCCTCTTAGTCTAATTCCTTGAATCTTTTCATCTTTATCCTTCATCCAAAGCAAGGTATGGCTTCTTTAAGTTCAAATTCGTAATGCTCATGAACCCTAAATTTTTGAAATTCAAATTTGGCCATTTTCTTGCTTGATTCTTGTGAAATAGACTAGGGAAGGCTCATATATCATGCTGGGTAGTTGATTTCATGGTGGATTTGAGTTTAATTTGAACTTTGAGAAATTAAGTTCATGAGATTTGGGGCATTTTCAATTTTAGCTTAATTAGGGTTGGTAGTGGGCTAGATGGGTGAGAAAAGTTGTGTTGGAGGTTGATTTAGTTCCAATTTCAAGCTGAGCTCTAGTTAATCTTGATTATTGCTAATTTGGAGTTCTTGTGTTCATAAAAAAAAATTTTTGTAAATATTTTATGAGCATGAGAGCTTCATTCTTAGCTATTGCTTGTCTTGCTTGCCTTCATGATTGCATTGTGCTAGATCTTATTGAGATTGATGATCTTATTAGAACTAGTTTATGTTTGATCTTGTTTCTCTCTTTCTTGTGCTCACTCTATTTCCAAGGATTGAATTTTCAGGTACAATGGGGAGAAAGAGTGAAGCTCAAATGGAAGAAGAGAAAGAACAGGCTGCAAAGAGAGTGACTGCTCAGTTTGGGAAAGAACTTGGCTCCATGCCTGAATCAGAAGAGGAGCGTAGGCAGCAAACTTTGGCCATGCTAAGAAAGAAAGCACAGGCCAAGAGAGATGGCAAGAGAGTTTCTGTTGATGAGAGTGTGGCTGACATTGCTCACAAGAAAGCCCCTCCCAAGAGAGCAAGAGCACCTAGGAGCACCAGGTTGGGAGCTTTAGTTTTAGAGAAAGGCACCAAGGGAGGTGCTAATGAACCAGCTCCCACAATAAGAGCCAAGGCGCCAAGAAAGACTGTGGCACCTCCTCCCATGGAGCAAGAGGGTGCAAGTGCTGAAGAGGAACATTCTGAAGAGGACAGTGAAGCTGAGCATGACCCTAACTCAACAAAGTCCTTCAATGATAACAGAGACAGGAAGAAGACACCCAGTGAAGAGGAGCTGTTAGAGCAAATGAGAAAAGGTGTCTCTTGGCCCCCAACCAGATTTGTTGATAGGATGACCCTCAAGGAGTTGTCAATTGAAGATGATATCCAGGAGATGCTAGGCTACATGAGTATGAGCATTTTCTACACCATGGCCTATCAAACTTTCAAAGAGGTCTCTTGCCAATTCTTGTAATCTCTTGAAGCCACCTTCCACACTTCCAAGAATGTGGAGCAAGGATGGGGGAAGATACACTTCAAGATTGATGGGTGAGCCTGCTCCATGACATTCAAGGAGATTGAGGAAGTGCTTGGTTTTCAAGACCAGAAAGATCCTTCTTTTCCCAAGCTTGCCAAGGTCAAGAGAGAGATGAACATCACACACCTTACTTGGAGGCTGTTAACAGGCAAGACTAGGAGTGCCAACCGCGACAAGAATGCCTCCATCCGGCACCCTTCAGTGCCCTATCTCCACAGATTACTTGTGCATACCTTGTTCCCCAGGAAAGCAGTAGGAACAGTCTTTGGAGATGAAGTGAAATTTCTGCATCAAGCTGTCCAGCACTATTCTTTACAGCCTCATCTCCCATTGGTTCCTAGTGACTTCTACAAGGATTTTGGCATAGTGGGATTCTTTGTGAAGCGCCTCATGTATTACAAGGCTTGGAGCTGGACAAACAGAGACCCTGGAGCTCAGATTGGGATTGGTGGCTTGATAACACCATTGCTTGCTTACCAAGGAATAAGTTTGGGAAATGATGCAGCTGGCCCCACTTTCTTGGATCTACAATACCTGAAGTCAGCTCACTATCTCTCCGGAAGGTTTAATGGGAAGTGTGTTTACTCCTATTTGAGAGGTACCCAAAAAGTTGAGCTGCTCGTTCCCAACTACCCCCTCACTACCTTGACCACTCCAGGAGCCATAAGATTTGACATCAGTGAGAGGAACTTGCTTGGACCTCATGGCGCCCTAGGCCCTATGGCTCTCCCCAAGGGTGAAAAGGCAACACGCAAGGTGGCAGAATATGATCAGGGATACACTAGCAGAGCCAGAGCAGAAAGACAAGATGAGATTATGAATCAAGATGAAACTTTACTCAAGAGGTTTATGTGTTCTTAGATAGAAAATGAGATAAGTCCCACATTAGGGATTACAATGGTACTTATAGTTAGGCTTAAAAGCCCTAGAAACATAGATTAAGATTACTAAAAAGTCCTTAAGCCAAATAGGTCTAGACCAATAGGAATGAGGTAGAAAACTCGGTCAAGATAGAATCAGAACCACTCAACCCGGTCAGGGTTACCCGGCCGTCCAGCAGGCTGTGTTCTTTGCTCCGTCCGGGCTCCAGGCCGTCCGTCTCACCCCGGTCTTCAGCGCCTTCTTCACGACCGGGTACTCCTAGCCGGACAGGCCACCCCGGTCGTCCTAGGTCTGGACGCATCACGTTCTCCCGTCCGGGTGCTCGTACCCGGATGCGTCTCTCCGGGCGTCCACCAGTCTTCATCGTCCGGGTGTGTGTAGCCGGACGTGCTTCCCCGGACTTGCTTGGCTCGGACGCGCCTTGTTCGTCCGTCCGGGTATGTGTAGCCGGACGTGCCTCCCCGGACGTGCATGGCTCGGACGCGCATTGTTCGTCCGTCCGGGTGTGTGTAACCGGACGTGCTTCCCCGGACGTGCTTGGCTCGGACGCGCCTTGTTCGTCCGTCCGGGTGTGTGTAGCCGGACGTGTCTCCCCGGTCCGACCCTCCTCTCTTAGTTTTACTCCTCTTCTTATAGCCATTCTTGATTCTTCACTTCTTTTTGGGTCACAAAGTCTCCAAACACCACAAATCTCACCAAAACATGCCCCAACACCTGATAGGGACAAATGAATGCAAAATGATCCTAGACAAGCCTAAACTTAAGCCTACAACTAAGGGAATGCAATAAAAAGATGGCTAAATACATGAAAATATGCAAGACATCAAAGTATCTTCACGGTATTGCACTCGTTGGTGGATCTTTCAAGATCCATCGGTCGATGCTCGTCTTGTTCCATTGATCGATTGGTACTGGCGTATATCGATCGATGTGGTGATCCTGACATCGGTCGATTTCAGTGGTTGCCGCCAATTCTTTCGATCTGGAAGTCTCCCTCTTGCAGCTTCTGTTGCTTTACCACTCTCCAAAATCATCCTCTGATATAGCGGCGTTGTGGCTGTTGTTTCTTCTCCAGTCCCTTTTCCTAAAGCTTCTTGCTTCTTAACAGCTTCTCCTGTCTGAATCACTTGAGTCTCTAGTTTCTTCACATGGGTACTCAAAGCATCAAGCTTTGTGTTCAAAGTGGTGTAGACAGCGTCAATCTTTCCATTGAAGTTCACCTCTAACTGCTGCAGGCTTTCAAGAACTTTTGAGCATGTCTTCTAGCTTTCCTTCGGGGTTGGTGTGGGTGGCTTCATGTAAGATGAGTTCCCATAACTCTATTGTTGTTGGGGTTGCTGCTGTTGAAGTTTCCTCTCTGTGCGAAGTTTCTATTTCCTTGGTTTCCAGACCTCTGAAATCCGGTTCCACGATCGGTTGACTGCATACGTGTAGTCATCTTCTTCATCAGCTTGCATCCTCCACTGAGCAGAATTGCTTTTTAGCAGTTTCTGAACATTGTCATGTAGCTTGTACCTCATTTATCTGTTCCTTTCCAAGGCGCTGCAGATCTTGCTCTTACAATGTTCTTTGTGCTGCTGCTGGATGCTAGGTTGTCTATTAGCTTCACAGCATCTTCAGGATTCCTTGTGGTGAAGTTGCCTTCACTCGCAGTGTCTAGAGCCATCTAATATTTCAGTCGCGATGCCTCTGAAGAAAGTGCAGAGCAGCTGCACTTTGTTGAATCCATGGTGTGGGCAGTCTCTGGTAAGACTTGAATCTGATCCAGGTATCCTTGAATGACTCTCCAGGCTCCTGATTGAATCAGGCAATTTTCCTTCTTAAGTCTTCAGCGCATCATCAAAGTTCGCAAAAATCGTTTTGATGTCGCTCCAGGATGTAAGAGATCCTGGTGGTAGCTGCTTAAGCCACTGTAAAGCTTCTCGGATAAAGAGTGTTTGAAGAGCTTATAGAGAAGGTAGTCCATAGGGACTCCATTGGCTTTGATAGCAGATATGAGATCCTCGAACCTCTCGGATGGTCCATGGGATGCTCACTGGACAGCCCATAGTAAGGTATCTGTCCCACAAAGGTGTAGTACTGCGGTTTGAGCTTGAAATCGCCTCTCGAATAGCGAGGGGGCGAATGGCTGATCTGTTGGTGTAAAACTGATCTGGGCGGTTGTAGTCAGCTAGTGTTGAGCAGCCTCTTCTACAGGTGGAACAGCTCATGTAGGTGCAGTTTCTGGCTCAGGGATTACTTCATTCTGAGTGTTGAGTTTCTGACCTGCTTCATTACGAAGGTGGTCAATGAAGCCTCCATTCTCATCTCGTGTGAGAATAATAGAAATAACCATGACTCGTGAGTAGTATTTATATACCATGGATTTTACCGCTTTTACCCATGGTATATGAGTGTTTTTACTACTATTATCTATGTTTTGGAGTCTATTAGGTATGTTTTCAGGTTCAGAAGCATTTTGGAGAAAAGTGATGTTTTAGGTGCCTTTTTGGAGCTTAAAGAAGAGTTCACCCGAGATCAAGACCAGAGGTCGACACCAGAGTTACACATCGATCGATGCACACTCTGTGCAATCGATCGACACACATTAGCCGAAGGACGATACATCGAGACCATAATCGATCGATGTACACCTGTACTATCGTCGATCTGGGGCGGCTGAAAGACAAGTTGGACCTGGCCGAACTTGAACCCCAAGATAACATATTTTACAAGAATGCGCCTGGCGAGTTTTTTAACCTAATGAACTCATATATTTATATGCCTAAGTTTTTATAAGTTAGAGACAAGCTTTTTACAGTAATACAAGTTTTCATAGTTTCTAAGAGTTTCTTCTTCTTCTACTCATTTTCTTTTACTGTTTCATTACTTTGCAAGTTCTCAATAAAGTTCTATTCAGTTCTTTAATTGTTGACAAAGGTTATAGAATTCTAGACCTAGAGGAGAGATCCAAAGATATTTGTGATTG
Source organism: Brassica nigra (assembly GCA_016432835.1). NCBI lineage: Eukaryota > Viridiplantae > Streptophyta > Magnoliopsida > Brassicales > Brassicaceae > Brassica > Brassica nigra. The sequence continues at coordinate 39,283,171 of CM028247.1, forward strand.
GAACCTAAGTGCTCACCCTCTAATAGGTCTATGAACTTCTATTATTACCTTGTTGCTATGAACTACTTAACCATGTCTGAGTAGATTCACTTGTTAGATTTAGGGTTTAAATATGATATGAGGGATTAGCCCCAGCCTATAATTGCTATAGTTGTGATATTTATTGTTAGGATTGTTCACTAATACTTTTCTAGCTTAGCTACCTAGAACATGAAGTTGGATTGCATTGTTCATTACATGCAATACCTGACAACATCCTAAACATGCTATGATCCTCTTGAGATATGCGAAATCTGATCTAAGATCATGGTGAGCATTGTATCAACTCGCGCATAAAGATTGCTTAGAGCTGTATCGATCGATACTCTTGTAGAGTAATCGATCGACGTAGCTAGAGGTGTATCGGTCGATATTCCTATCGAACTATCGAGCAATACCAGCGGCAGTAGACCCATAACACCATTTAACATCTAAGTAATAGATGGTCTAAATAATGCGAGAGCTGATGGATTCATTTAATAAGTGTTGAGCTCTGACATATCATGCAAGCAACTTGTTAGCCTTTATAGTATTTATAATCCTGAATTCCTGAATACTTACCCTGAATCTAACTACTTTTTTTTACTGTTTTCAAAACCAAATCCTTTCAACTGAGTAATCTCATCCTTACTCAGCAAACCTGCACTTTACTTTAAACTATTTTCAACCTAGCATAGTCATTAAGATTGCATCTTATTTGTACACTAGCTCTCTGTAGATTCGACCCTAAGTACTACAACTGAACCTCTTATTTGAGAGAGTAAAGTCACTCCTTAGGGTAATTTGAGTGATATCTAATTTGGCCCGTTGCGGTGCTTTGATACAATAGGATCTAATCTGATTAGGTCTAGGTTATTTCTATTTTGTTTTATTTTGTTTTCGACACTAAAATTTTTCTTGTCTTTTCGGTACATGCCCAGCAGCACCAGAAGCAACAAGGAATCCGAACTTTAGTTCTCAGAAGACCCTGCTAGCTTGGAACGTTCAATCCGCAAAGAAATCCGTCCGAATCGTCGACACCATCAACTGCGTCGGCCGATCCGCGCACCTGCCGACCGAGACACCGTCTTCGTCGGCCGACACTCGCACCTTCGTCGACCGACACTACTTCACCTTCGACCGACATCTTTCATCCGACATCGATCGATACCCTTAACCGTATATCGATCGATACTACTCCGCGAGTCATGGTTGCGCCTATTATTCTCACGAGATGAGAATGGAGACTTGCGTGACCAAGAAGGTCACCTTCGTAATGAAGCGAGTCAGAAACTGAACGCTCAGAATGAAGTAATCCCTGAGCCAGAAACTGCACCTACAGGAGCTATTCAACCTGTAGAAGAGGCTGCTCGAACACTAGCTGACTACAACCGTCCAGATCAGTTCTACACCAACATATCAGCCATTCGTCCCCTGCTATTGAGAGGCGTTTTGAGCTCAAGCGGTACTACACCCTTGTGGGACAGATACCTTACTATGGGCTGTCCGGTGAGCATCCCATGGACCATCTAGAGAGGTTCGAGGATCTCATATCTGCTATCAAAGCCAATGGAGTCCTTGTGGACTACCTTCTCTGTAATCTCTTCAAACACTCTTTATCTGGAGAAGCTTTGCAGTGGCTTAAGCAGCTACCACCAAGATCTCTTACATCCTGGAGCGACATCAAAAACGCATTTTTGCGTAACTTCTTTGATGATGCGCTTGCTGAAGACTTAAGGAGGAAAATTGCCACATTCAATCAGGAGCCTGGAGAGTCATTCAAGGATACCTGGATCAGATTCAAGTCTTACCAGCGAGACTGCCCACACCATGGATTCAACAAAGTGCAGCTGCTCTCCACTTTCTTCAGAGGCATCGCACTGAAATATCAGATGGCTCTAGACACTGCGAGTGAAGGAAACTTCACCACGAGGAAACCTGAAGATGCTGTGAAGCTAATAGACAACCTATCATCCAGCAACAGCACAAAGAACATTGTAAGAGCAAGATCTGCAGCGTTCCTTGGAAAGGAACAGATAAATGAGGTACAAGCTACATGACAATGTTCAGAAACTGCTAAAAAAGCAAATCTGCTCAGTGGAGGATCAGAAGCTGATGAAGAAGATGACTACACAGTCAACTGGATCAGTGGAACCGGTTCAGAGGTCTGGAAACCAAGGAAGCGAAACCGAAGGGCGGAGAGGAAACATCAACAGCAGCAACCCCAACAACAACATGAGTTATGGAAACTCATCTTACATGAAGCCACCCACACCAACCCCAGAAGGAAAGCTAGAAGACATGCTCAGCAAAGTTCTTGAAAGCTAGCAGCAGTTAGAGGTGAACTTCAATGGAAAGATCGGCTGTCTACACCACTTTGAACACAAAGCTTGATGCTTTGAGAACCCATGTGAAGAAACTAGAGACTCAAGTGATTCAGACATGAGAAGCTGTTAGAAGCAGGAAGCATTAGGAAAAGGGACTGGAGAAGCAACAACAGGCCACAACGTCGGTGCTATCATAGAGGATGATTTTTGGAGAGTGGTAAAGCAAGAGAAGCTGCAAGGAAGACTTCCTGATCGGAAGAATTGGCGGCAACCACTGGAATCGATCGATGTCGGGATCACTACATCGATCGATGTGCGCTCACCAATCGATCGATGCAACAAGGCGAGCATCGAGCGATGGATCTTGAAAGATCTACCAGCGAGTGCAACACGGTGGCGATACTTACTCACGAGGAATGCAGCAAAGCACCCACATCCGCCCAGCCCTTATCCGTCGACCGGCGGACGGGCGCTCCATCGATCGACCGAATGGTAAAGAAATCGTCGACACACTACGAAGCTGTCGATCGATATTCAGTTATCACGAGTGCAACTTCCCAAGATAGATGTTACGACTTAATGGACAGGGACCACGCGGCCGAAAACACCGGCTAGAGACCGCACGGACCAGCGGCCGAAAACACCGACTAGAAGACCATACGGCCTGGGCGATGGACGAGCAGCATGATCTGCGGCCTGGACATACCGGCCTGGACAGCACAGCCTGACCGGTGGCTAGCTTCTTCCTTTCTCCTTGCTTCTCATTGGTGAAAATCACTTGGCCAAGGACATTTTAGTAATTTTCTTTTATGTTTTCAAGGGCTTTCAAGCCACCTATAAATACTATTGTAATCTCATTAAGAGATCTAACTTCTTTTCTCTCAAAACATAATAAGATCTTGAAGAAAGGTTGGATCTTTGATCCTTTTATCTCATTTCTTTTGTGTTTAATAGATTATCTTCTTCTCTAATCATGTTTAGCCTTGAATCATCATTGATTTTGAGGTTTTCCATGGCTATTAGTGAGTAGATCTATCTAGGGTTCATGGGCTTGGGAGACTAAGGGTTATTAAGTGTACATCCAAGGTGCTTAGTGTTAGATCTATCCTTTCCTTGCATTGATTTGGTGTTCTTCAAGCTATATTTGAGTTGGCCTCTCAAACATAGAGCTAAAGGCATTTCATGCCCGGAAGGTGTTCTATGAAATGCCTGAACCAACTCATCTATGCTTTTAGCTTGCTTTGCCTAAGGGATTAGTTGTCAAAGAAGCTAGGATTGCTATTAGACTCATTCTCCATGTTTGCTTTGATCATTACAGCCAAAGGGATTTGGTGTATTTGGGTGATCATTGCAAAAGAGCATTCATCTAGGGATAGAGCTTGCTTAGTTTTGCTGTCTAGGCATAAGGAATTAGATTGATTGAAAAGTTGGCATCTTGGACTGAACCTTGATCACCCAAAGTCAATTCCCTTGTCCCAAGAACCCCCTTGCCTCATTGAGAAAGAAAGTTCAATCTTTTATTGCATTTTTAATATTGTCTTAGTTTCATAATCATCCTCTAATCTTGATTGCACTTAGATTAAGCATGAACTTGCATTCCCTTTGCATTAGAATCTCTTAGAATTGGATTGACATCTTGTATTCTACAACATTTGATTAGGACCCTAGAAAAGTCCTTTCATCAAATTGGCGCCGTTGCCAAGTTCTAAGTTGATTTTGACATTGGGATTTAGTCATTTGCTTGAGACTAAGTCATTTTTATTTTTTTTTATCTTGTGATATTGGTTCTTGCCTCTTCTATCTTTGACTTTCAGGTGTATGATCACAAGAAGCAGAGGGCATCAACTTGGTTCCTACTGTTGAAGAGATTGCTGCACTTGAGAGGGAGATAGCTAGACAAAGAAGAGAAGTAGAGCAACAGGCTCATCTGCTTTTGCCTTGTTGAGGTATCTCTTACTCTCTTACTCACACAGGAGACTGTGTGATTTAAGTGTGGGGGAGGTACCGGATATTTGATCATGTTTGCTTTGTGATTTTGAGTCTCATGCATTGCATTGTACATTCATAAGTGCATAGAAAATCCAAAAAATTTTAAACTTTTGAACCATGTAGATTGCATCACTTGCATCCTTAAGATTGAGTCTAGAGAATATAGGTTGCATTCATTTGCATGTGGAGCATTGCCTTGTAAAGAACACTTGTTTGCACTGAATTTGGCACCCTAGTTAAACATATCAGGTAGCTTGAGCATCTTTTGAAAAGCTTGCATGCTTTGAGCCTTGAAAGCTCTTCTTGAAACTTGCTTGCTTGCTTGATATTGGCATTGTTCTTAAGACCAGCTCCATCCCGAACTTAGACTTGAATGAAATAAATCTCTCTTGCATATGGGCATTTGCATACTTAGTCATGGATCTCATACACATTTGGGTTATCTTTCTCCATTGTACCACCCTTTGTTAACCCAAATGGCACTCCCTTACCCTTGAACCCTATCCATTCTTTGAAGCCTACATTGATTTGCTTGAGTGAGGCCTCTTTTGATAGCTTGTCATGTACAAAATCTTGAGAGTATTGGGAGCGACATGGATTTGTTCTCATCTCTTGCTAGCATAGGGTCATCATTTGAGCTAGCTTCTAGGATGGTGAGTGAAATGTTTGTTACCTAATGGTCTACATTTTGGGTTTGGGGATATGATAATGTTGAGATTATTGAACAAAGAAAGTTTTGAGAAAGGAAAACCCTAGGGACCTAGAAATGAAAAATGAAAAGCTCTTGATTGAAGTTTTTGACCTTCCCCCTCATGTATAAAAAAAAAAAAATGTGAGTAAGATTCTATAAGATAGTGGGGAAGGAAAAACTTAAGAGTTAGAGCTTAGAATGTGAATAGAGGTGCTTGGAGGTTGAATCATAAGAAAGAAAAATGTTCATTGGGTGAGTGATGTGAGTATGTTTTCATTTTGGGTTATGGGATGAATAAAAAGGGTGTAGATCTTGTAATCATTTAGGAATTGGGTAGAATGATGAGGATGGATCCATGTATGCATGAATTCCTCCTAGTCTTAGATAAATTTTGAATAATGATCAAGCTCCTTTTCATCCTTTTAGAATGATGAGGGTAGAACCCTACTTTTCATCCTTATTAGACCATTTGATCACCTGGCCAAATGATTGAGATCATATGCCCATTTGTGAGACTTCACCTTGTGTGTGTGTGTGTGAATCATTTTGAGGGCTGGTTATGAGAACATGTTGGTTGATAGGTGTTGGGGTCAAAATCGGTCAATGACGAAATCGTCACCCGAAAATCTTCGAAAGAAAAGCCAAGCGACGATCAAAGCCAAAAGACGGGTCGTCGCTCGATAAAACTCACGGGAAGGCTCGTCCGCTTCCGCCTGGCACCAGCGGCAAGGGTCCTAGCGCCCATCCGTGCAATCATCTCATAATCTCGGGCAATGGCAGCATCTTGGTTCCTTAAAACCCATGTCCGGATCGTCCGAGATCTACAATGGTTCTTCCGCAAAACCTTCCCGATTGTTTAAAAGATTCATCTTTTAACACATCTAAAGCTCGAAGCCACATAGCTCGCATCCTCGACGACGGAAAATCTACAAATCCAAGTCCATCTCAAATCCCGATACTCGAGGAATCTTGTTGGATTAGAAACGATTATTTCGAAATCTACGGCTAAAGACCTTCCCAAACTCAAAGATTTCCAAACGACTGACGGGGGAAAGATCGAACAACGAAAAACCCACAGACGGCAAGATGGCCTGGCACCGGCCTGGCGGCGGCAGCGGCAGCGGGCGACCTGGCGCCAGCGGCACCAACCTGGCGCCCGTGGCACCGTCCGAGGTCAGCCTGGCTCGGCGTCACCCGGCCTGGCGCGGCGGCACCGTCGTGGGCGGCCTGGCGCCCGGCGGCAGGGCAGCGGGCGGCCTGGCGCCCGGCGGCACGGAGAGCGGGCGGCCTGGCGCCCGGCGGCACGCAGGGCAGCGGGTCAGCCTGGCGGCACCGGATGGCGCCGGCGGCACCGGCCTGGCGCCGGCGGCACCGTCACGCTGGCGGCCTGGCGCCGGCGGCACCCGCCTGGCGCCCGGGCAGCGGGCGGCGGCGCGGCCTGGCGCTGGCGGCACCGTCCGCAGCGGGTTGGCCTGGCGTCGGTCCGCGGCCCTCGTCCGGTCTCGGTCTATCGTGCCGGTTGATCCCATCTTAGCTTGTTGGATCAATCTACGCAAGTTTGGTACAATCCACGGTTATTCTGGAGCGCCACTATCTCGACTATCGAGGGTGAGATTCCCGGAAACACGAAACCTTCAAAGACCGTCCTTTGAAAACCGTAAAAGCGCCTAAGCGGCCCAGCGTGGCCAAAGCGTACTACGATTTTCGAAAAGAAGGATAACTATGGCGGTTTATCTTTATCCTCACATAAGAGATAAATGTCAAGTTTCGAAGATAAATGTCAAGTTTCAGAAGATAAATGTCAAGTTTCCAGAAGATAAATGTCAAGATTTCGAAGATAAATGTCAAGTTTCGATAAACGAAGATGGACGAAAATGGAAAAAGCCGACTCAGCCAGCGAGAAGATAGACCGTCTTAGGAGGAGTATATAAGGAGAGCTTTGAGCAAGAAGCAAACCAGATCACAAACTTTCAGAGCACTTAGCACTTTGGCGTTTTAGCTTTCTTTTCTGTTTTCGTTAGAGCTGCGACTCAACTAGGTTAGATCTAGGCGGCGGACTAGCGGACCTTTGACAGCTCTTGTAGCTTACTTCTTACCTGTTGTTCACGCGAATTCAGAAATAAGATCTTTTCCGCTCAACTTTTACGATTTCTATTTTCGCTTCTATTTTTATTGATTGTTTTTGTGCGGCCAGCAGATATCCGAGACCTTCAAGGAAGATCGGGTTAACTTCGGTTTTCCTCCACAAATCTTTATCGGAAATTGGCGGTCGCGAATTTGGTTCCCATTTGGCTAGAAGGAGGCGTTACGGATCTATCTATCGCCTGCTGCGCTCGATCATGACTACCGGCGTCGCCAAAGATCAGCCAGCTAGGCGGAACACCCGTCGGCGCCAGCGCTGAAAAGACTCCAGCTGGAGATCGTCCGCGATCACGCTGATGCAAACACTGAGGCGCTCAGGCAGATGAAGGAACTGTTTACCTCCGCCGGTGGCGGAACAACAGGAAAAGCTGATAACCTGGCTCGCCAAACAGTGACACCTTAACTGCGAGGAGCAAGTTGCAGCGGATCCACCAAAGACGCGCCCGAAGACTCGACCGGCTCTCGAAGCGAGAAAAAGATACCCGAAAGAGCCCACTCAGAAAGCGGCTCGAAAAGACAGCAAAGCGACCTGCGAACCTTCCACTCCGGCGGCGGGGAAACGAAAGCGGCGTCGGCGCATCAATCTAGATATCAGCGACCAATCGGATCCTTCCGATGAAGGCGCTGACATCCACCAGAGAACCGAAGCCAGTCCGCTCGGCGGCGGTATCGCCGATAGGCCCATGACAGAAGAGGAAGAAGAACTCTACTGGATGGAGCAGGAAGAACTTCGCGGAAGATCAAACTTCGGATCTATCGCGACCAGCGCCGACAGGTTGGAGACGCCGGCAGCAATAGCGAGATCCATGATCTCCAGCGAATCTCTCAAAAGACCGTGGCGAAGTGGCGGTGAAATAGCAAATCCATCAGGCGACCAGTTCGCCCGAGATCGATAGACTTCTCGAGGAAGCGCGAAAAATGCCATTCACCTTCGGATCACGAAACCGCATCTCAGACCAGGGAAGATCAAAATCCCGGTCTATGGCGGTCGGCGGATCTAAGTCGCACCTGCAGTCTTTCAGATCGCAATGGGTAGGTGCAAACTCGGGGCGAGCGAGCGCAGGTCATTGTCTTCTCTTCGTCGAGCACCTCAAAGTGCTTTCGAGTGGTTCTCCGGCTCAAAGGAACTCCATCGGAGCTTCCACCAACTGGCCTCGGCGTTTCTCAAACAGTACTCCATGTTCATGGACAGAGAAGCGTCGGCGTGGATCTATGAGTCTAGCTCAGAAGGAAGGCGAGTCACTCCAGCGACTTCATCGAAGGTTCAAACTGGTGATGGCCAGAGTAGCGGGCATCAGCGACAATGTCGCAATCGGCATACGAGGAAAACTCTCGGTACATGTCGAAGTTCGAAAGTGGATACTACTGGAAAAGCGGCGGACAATCCAGGATACTCTCCACAAGGCGGACTTCATCATCATGGAAGAAGAGATGAAGCTTCAGAAGCGGACCACAGAAAACGTCCTCGAAAAGAAAACCTCTATTAGCGACAAAGCGTCCATCCACGAAGGGAAGGCGCCCAAAGGCGAGCATAACTTCGCCATCAACTTCGGGCAAGGCAGAACCTCCGGAAACACCTAGACCAGGAACCAGTACAAGGATAACTCCTACTGCGAGTTCCGAAACCAGAGGTCACTCCACTGCGAACTGCAAGGTTCTCGGCGCCCGGCTCGCCGCAAAACTCCTCACCGGCGAACTATCAAAGGTCAAGAGTATAAAGACCTGCTCCGGACTCCGACCGCCGAAGACCAACAAAACTGCCTCCGAGGACGCGCGCCGAAAATCAATCGGAAAAGCGGAAGAAGACAGGGCGACCAAAGGGAACAACAGCGGTCGCGGGTAAACATGATCATCGGAGGATCACAGTTCTACCAAGACTCTGTCGTCGATAAAACCCTACGAGCGAAAAGCGAGACAAGTTCCAACTGGTTCCCGGACAGCGATGTTCCTAACCACCCGATGCGCTTCGAGGAACAGGAGACCGTCGAATCGACAAACCTCACTGCGATCCTTTGGTAATCGACCTGGTCATCCAGGATCTCGAAGTCGGCGCATTCTCATCGATACGGAAGCGCGGTCAGCGTCATCTTCGCGACACCCTCTACAGGATGAAGATCCCACTTGGGAAGTCGTCCTGAGCCAAAACCTTTGGCGGGGTTTTGGCGTCACTTCCATGACCCTCGGAGAATTAAACTCCGGTCATGGCAAAGGAAGTTACAAAGATCGTCGAGTTTGCAGTAGTCGACAACCCGGCCATCTACAGCGCCATCATGGGAACCCTTGGATCAACTCCATGATGGCAGTACCATCCACATATCACCTCGGTATCAAGTTTCCGACTCCGGCGGAACCGCAGCCATCTGGGGTAGTCGAAACAATCGAGACTCTGTTACCTGGCGAGTTCAAACTGCGAAAGATCGGAGCGCCCTGCGAAGCGAGCAAAGGAATCACACAACATTCCGAAGACTAGAAAGATGATCCAGAATCATCCAAGCAGGCAGCGATTCAAGGCGGCGACAAAGCCTCACGAGTCCACCGCCGTAGGCGGACAACTCGACCCGCACAAACCACCGATCCGACCAGCACGATCGGACGGCGGCGCCGGGAGTAAAATGTCTGCGGCAACTATCAGAACTCTGAGATGGCTTGATCCTCGAAGAGGTGCGTAGGCAGCTTCGTCGAAACCAGCGAGTTCAGCTATCCCCTCACCAAAAGGGGGGGGGGCTGTCGCGTATACTCCTATACTCCCACAAAAGCGAAAAATCCGCACATGTACTCGAACTTTTGAAATTTTTAATAAAATTCTTTCTATCTTTTATGCTCACTAAGCGTATCAGCGGAAAAAGCGAAAATCATATCTTCAAAGAGCGAGGCGTCGCAACTTTTAAAAGATAACAAAACTTGTATCATCCGCAAAAGACAGTCCACCTGCGACTTAAAATAACTCCGCCCGCCGATTGGCCCGGACGGACCTTACAAAGCGTTCACTCAATACAAACTCGTAGTCAGACCTACAAGGTCCTCTTACATCCGACAAAGGATATCATAGCGCTATACAAGAAACCAAAATTTTGGTTTAGCGTCTCGGATAAACTCGAAGATAGCTCGATTCTTTTAACACAAGTCATATAAGCCGGCGACTAGTCACGGACTTTAAGCGAAAAGAATCAGGAAGAAATCACTAACAGGCAAAGCGAAAGCCGATCAGTCATTGCACAGCCTTAAAGCTGAGAGTAAGCCTAGGTCTTTCCTAAACCCAGTCTTGCTGGATCTTGACATCTCACAGACATAGTATCATATCTGAGATCCCAAAACATGTCTCTTATCGCTTACACCTAAAGCGCTTCGCTAGAAGTAGCATACGGACCAGCGACAAAAAGAGTTAGGATCTGAAGTGACTACTCGCATCCTTCCCTCTACACTTGGCGAAAGTATAAATCAAAACAAAGGCGAAATCTCAAAATTTTCATATTCATAAAAGCGCAAAAGGCGGCGGGATTCAAAGCCACCAGCGGCCAGTCCCAAAACATAAGAATACAACCTCCAGCGATGCAGAATAAAATTACTAAAAGCGGCCACACGCGGCCAAAAATACGATTCACAAAGGAAGTCAACATTGAGAAATCCGGATCGCGGAAATCCCAAATGAACTAGCAGGCTGGTCCACTTCCTCATTCACGCCTGGCGTTCCCACCACCCTCGGCGTTCTCATCGGCTCCAGCCTCCACCGTATCCTCGGAAACCTCGATAGTTCCCATAGTCTCGGACTCTTTCTTCTACGGAGGAACCAAGGACTCAGCATGGCGCACTTCGGCCATGAAATCCTTCATTTCAGCAATCTCGGAATCGAAGGAGAAATCCGGGTTCTGAGACTTGTGAAGGTTTACGACCGAACCCCGGCACTCGCGGAAATCACCAACAAACTCCTGAGCTTCTTTAAAACATTGAAACTCAGCAGCAAACGATTCCGCCCGTCTTGCCACCTCCGCTGCGACCATCCTTCTTCCTCTCCTTTCCGCCCGAACGAGAGCTCGAGCGTGAAGCTCAGCTTGCATTCTGCGCCTTTACCTCTTGTCGGAACCGGAAAAGCTCTCGCTCTTATGTGGTCTTGAAGTTAGCAATCCTGGATTTGCGGAAACTCGAGTCAAGCGCCTCGCTAAACACTCTTAGTCCCTGCATAAACTCAAGATCAGCAAGTATGCTTATATACAGATTCGAACATAAGGTTAAGAAGTTCGAAGGGCCAAACCTCGTTGACACGTTGGGAGCCCTCGGCAAAAACCCGTTGTTTCTCCTCATCCTCCAGCGACTCATCAGTAGTAAACTCCGGAGGAAGGCCATCAAAGAAGTTGTTAGGTGGAAAACCGCTGGCTCCGCCTTTTTCCGTTGGAGTAAAACTAGGTTTTTCTCCCAACGGTGAAGGACTTTCGAGCCTTCCCCATCATCGATTTCCTTCCCCTTACGAGACCTCTGTCTGCGCCTCCGAGTAGGAGCTGCGGTGACAGGTTCGGCATCATACGACGGGACAGGATCTCGGGACCGATAAAGTCTAACCGCGTCTCGAATCCGTTCGAGGGTGAAGGATTTCCAGAAAAACGGCCTTTGACGAAGAAGATCTCTCTTGACAAAGGCGTCACCAGGCAAATCGCGGTAGGGTTGTTCCCTACAAAGCGAAACTTTCACTAAAACTTCGCACTTCGAAAAATGAAATAGACAACATAGTTTTCGTCGTATTACCTCGGTTGAAGTTCCATGCTCGCGGAAATAGATGGAGGCAGCTCTCCTCGACAGACTTCGCCATCTATTTGGGCGAAGAAAAGCTCCTGCCACGATTTGGGATTGAAGTAGTCCCTGAATCACGGCCATATCCTTCTTAGGCAGCATGGAGTAGTAACCGTCACTCCCCGTCGGCGAGTGCCCCAAGAGACCGAAATCATCGGGACCAAGATCAATCCGAGTTAAGTAGCTAGCGATCAATGCGCCAAGCCAACTCTCAAGGCAGGAATGCTGAGTTGGCTGATCGAAAGTTCAAAGCGGTGAAGCGCGAACAATGGCACCAGGGATCGGGAACCACATCGGCGATGCGTAAAGCCGTAACATGTAAAGAAACCTTGCGGAGGATTCCTTGCACTCGTTACCAATGGGAATCGAATTTGACTCCTTCGGGAACCTGGTAAAATCTCGAAGAACCTTGAGATATTTGAAACCGAGCTTCGGCGCAAAGGAGCACCGGGCTGCCTCGAGGCCTCCTCGGAACAGGGATCTCTGCCAGTGTTGAGGCGAACCTACAAGGACTTCGATATCGCATTCTTCTTTTCCTCCTCGACCAACTCCTCTGCTTCACCATCACATGGGCAGGAGAGTCATCCGAGGATGAATGGGAAGAAGAGTTTCTCTTTGAGGATCTTGAAGACATTGTTCTTAAAGAGAGAAAGGATTCTTGAGAGAGAGTAAAATTCTTGTGATGAAGTAAGAATGAGATTTCTTACTCCATCCATATAAAGGAGGTAAAATCACTATTTACCCGACTTTGACAAGCGATTACGTCTCAACACCTTCCCATACGGCTATACCGCAAGCTAGGATCCGACAGGCACTACGGTTCCTAGCTAGCTGGGCTAACTGTTGGGGTCAAAATCGGTCAATGACGAAATCGTCACCGAAAATCCTCGAAAGAAAAGCCAGCGGCGATCAAAGCCAAGAGGCGGTCGCGCCGATAAAACTCACGGGAAGGCTCGTCCGCTTCCGCCTGGCACCAGCGGCAAGGGTCCTGGCCCATCCGTGCAATCATCTCATGATCTCGGGCAATGGCAGCATCTTGGTTCCTTAAAACCCATGTCCGGATCGTCCGAGATCTACAATGGTTCTTCCGTAAAACCTTCCGATTGTTTAAAGATTCATCTTTTAACACATCTAAAGCTTCGAAGCCACATTGCTCGCATCCTCGGCGACGGAAAATCTACAAATCCAAGTCCATCTCAAATCCGATACTCGAGGAATCTCGTTGGATTAGAAACGATTATCTCGAAATCTACGGCTAAAGACCTTCCCAAACTCAAAGATTTCCCGCAAACGACTAATGGGGAAAGATCGAACAACGAAAAACCCGGACGGCAAGATGGCCTGGCACGGCGACGGCGTCACGCGAGCCGACCTGGCGCCAACGGCACCCGTCCTGGCGCCGGCACGCAGGGCGGGCGACCTGGCGCCCGGTGGCCGAGGCGACCTGGCGCTGGCGGCACTCGACCTGGCGCGGCGGCACCGTCCACGAGGTCAGCCTGGCGGCGGCACCCGTCCACGCTGGCCAACCTGGCGCCGGCACCGACCTGGCGCCGGCGGCACAGGACCTGAGCGGCCAGGCGCCGGCGGCACCGGCCTGGCGCCCGGCACAATCACGGTCGGCTGGCGTCGGTCCGCTGCCCTCGTCCGGTCTTGGTCCTATCGTGCCGGTTTGATCCCATCTTAGCTTGTTCGGATCAATCTCGCAAGTTTGGTACGATCCGGTTATTCTGGAACACCACTATCTCGACTAAGCGAGGAATTGAGATTCCTTCGAAACACGAAACCTTCAAAGACCGTCCTTTGAAAAACCGTAAAAGCGCCTAAGCGGCCGCGTGGCCAAAGCGTACCACGATTTTCGAAGAAGGATAACTATGGCGGTTTATCTTTATCCTCACATAAGAGATAAATGTCAAGTTTCCAGAAGATAAATGTCAATTTTCCAGAAGATAAATGTCAAGATTTCCGAAGATAAATGTCAAGTTTCGATAAACACGAAGATGGACGAAAATGGAAAAGCCCGACTCAGCCCGCGAGAAGATAGACCGTCTTAGGAGGAGTATATAAGGAGAGCTTTGAGCAAGAAGCAAACCAGATCACAAACTTTCAGAGCACTTAGCACTTTGGCGTTTTAGCTTTCTTTTCTGTTTTCGTTAGCGAGCTGCGACTCAACTAGGTTAGATCTGGCGGCGGACTAGCGGACCTTCGACAGCTCTTGTAGCTTACTTCTTACCTGTTGTTCACGCTCAAAACGCGAATTCAGAAATAAGATCTTTTTTCCGCTCAACTTTTACGATTTCTATTTTCGCAACTTCTATTTTTATTGATTGTTTAGGTATGCGGCCAGCAGATATCCGGGACCTTCAAGGAAGATCGGGTTAACTCGGTTTTCCTCCACAAATCTTTTTCGGAAATTGACGGTGCGAATTTCGGTTCCCACAATAGGCATTGCATCTTGTGTAGAGACATAAGAGTAATTGATAGGCCTTGTGAAGCTAGAGCATAATAAGAGAGTTTGCTCATGCTATTTGCTATTTTTCTTTAGGATGTCAGGTTGAGTGCTATGAGTGTTTCCTTTGGCTTTGTTCCCATCCTTGCATCCATCCCCCTTGTGTTTGAAAAAGTTTACTTGAGGACAAGCAAAGGTCTAGTGTGGGGGAGTTGATGTCTTGCATATTTGCATGTTTTTAGCTATCATATCTTGTGTAATTTTGCTCATTTAGATTAGGCATTAGGCATCTTTAGGCTCATTTTGCATTCATATGTCTCTATCAGGTGTTGGAGTATACTTTTGGAGATATTGGAGATGTTTGGAAGTTTTGTGATGAAAAAGAGGGGTTTAAAGATGAACATGGAAAGAGGCCTTAGAAGTATCTTCTGATGCTAAGATTTGGTGGAGACATGGCATTCTGAGTTAGCTTTCCAATGGAAGTGGTTTCAAGATATTTGGAGCCATATTGGAGGAGTTATGATCAATTGAGTGGAAGCATGTCAAGCCACCCGGGTGACAATACCGGAGGTCAACCACCCGCGAATGGAGGCACCCGGACAGGACCACCCGGCCAACAGCACCCGCACAGCCTGCACACCTGACCTGGAGGACGCGGCCTGAAGGACCCGCACGGCCTGCTAGCTGCTGGACACGGACCACGCGGCCGAACACACCCGGCCCTAGAGAGACCGCACACGGCCTGGACGATGGACGAGCAGCATGATACGCGGCCTGGACATACCCGGCCTGGACAGCACAGCCTGACCCGGGTGGCCTAGCTTCTTCCTTTCTTCTTGCTTCTCATCGGTCGAAAATCACTTGGCCAAGGACATTTTAGTAATTTTCTTTTATGTTTTCAAGGGCTTTCAAGCCACCTATAAATACTCTTGTAATCTCATTAAGAGACCTAACTTCTTTTCTCTCAAAAACATAATAAGATCTTGAAGAACGTTTGGATCTTTGATCCTTTTTATCTCATTTCTTTTGTGTTTAATAGATTATCTTCTTCTCTAATCATGTTTAGCCTTGAATCATCATTGATTTTGAGGTTTTCCATGGCTATTAGTGAGTAGATCTATCTAGGGTTCATGGGCTTGGGAGACTAAGGGTGATTAAGTGTAGATCCAAGGTGCTTAGTGTTAGATATATCCTTTCCTTGCATTGATTTGGTGTTCTTCAAGCTATATTTGAGTTGGCCTCTCAAACATAGAGCTATAGGCATTTCATGCCCGGAAGGTGTTCTATGAAATGCCTGAACCAACTCATCTATGCTTTTAGCTTGCTTTGCCTAAGGGATTAGTTGTAAAAGAAGCTAGGATTGCTATTAGACTCATTCTCCATGTTTGCTTTGATCATTACAGCCAAAGGGATTTGCTGTCTAGGCATAAGGAATTAGATTGATTGAAAAGTTGGCATCTTGGATTGAACCTTGATCACCCAAAGTCAATTCCCTTGTCCCAAGAACCCCCTTGCCTCATTGAGAAAGAAAGTTCAATCTTTTATTGCATTTTTATTATTGTCTTAGTTTCATAATCATCCTCTCACCTTGATTGCACTTAGATTAAGCATGAACTTGCATTCCCTTTGCATAAGAATCTCTTGGAATTGGATTGACATCTTGTATTCTACAACATTTGATTAGGACCCTAGAAAAGTCCTTTCATCAACCAACCGCCATAATGAAGAAACCCACGGATATTATTGATCCAATGGAGATAGAAAAGGAAAAAGATGGCAGAGTTCTCAGAAAAAGGAAAGAGAAGGTTCCCAAACACCTTAAAAGAGGAGTTAATGAGAAAGAGTTGGCAAGTTTCAGAAAGAGTGTTCTAAGGATACCTACAGAGAAACCCTTTGAAGAAGCCTACTTTTCACACAGATTGTGGATGTTTTTCAGAGAAACCAAGGAGACAGAAGAAAACATCAAGAGGATGTTCAACCAAGTCAGAGAAAGTATGAAGAAGAGGATCAAACTAGAGAAGAAGGGAGATCCAGGAAAGTTTGTTGTTCCTTGCTCAGTCCATGGAATCAACTTCCCACGTGCCCAATGTGACATAGGATCTGGAGTTAGCATCTTACCCAAGGTTATAGCAGACCATCTAGGTCTGAAGATAGAGCCTACTGAAGAATCGTTCATCTTTGTGGATTGTTCTCAGCAGAACTCTGGAGGAATTGTGAGAAACCTTGAGGTCACCATAGGAGAAGCCCTAATTCCAGTGGACTTCCATGTCTTGGACGTCAAGATAACCCTACCTACTTCTTTGCTACTTGGAAGAGCCTTCCTAGCCACAGTTGGACCAGTCTGCAACCTTCAGAAAAACAAACTGTGCCTAACCCTGATCAACCCTACGGTATACTATGATCGAGTACGAGTCATCAAGGTCCCTAAGAAGATCCAAGACGACTCTGACCTTGTAACTGTTTGCTATTGTGGAGATGAATACGACTCACAAGGCGAATACGAGACAGAGACCGCAGAATCGATCGATAGAGAAACTGTCTCATCGATCATCTCTGGTGAACCGACATCGATCGACAGCCACACATGGTCATCGATCGATTCACTATTCAATCAGATCTAGGAGGAGTTTCCAGAAGGTGATTTCGAAGTAAACACGTGGGAAGATGACTACTACATCCAACCATATGCTGCAAATACTACTCATATTGAGGAGTATACTGATGATTACGAGGAGCAGAGAGCTATAAAATGTCAAAACCTTCGAGAAGATGAAGATCGACTTCTCTACCACAACCTCAGAATCGCGACATCGATCGACAGGGCCTTCTCCCCATCGATCGATACTACTTGCCTCGCATCATTCGACAACACAGTCAACAACACGCGAGAGGGAGACTACTCAATCGGGATCTGGGCAAGCGACTACCTGTACGAGAGCTCCGCGGTCCAGACCGCCACACCAACACACATCACCCAACCCGAAGAAGTCTCATCGATCGACACGGCACGAGTACAATCGACCGATAGGCCTGAACAACCATCGACTGATTCAGAACCAGTGCAATCGACCGATACATACAACCAACCATCCCAGGTAACAAATTCAAATGTACTTAATTTCGGTAATCTAATCCCGAATGAGTTTGGTATTTTCAGGGATTCACAAGGCTTTGCACGCTCAATGGATGGGCGAACACTCCACATATCCAAAGAAGACATTGCAGGCGTCCTGGTTAGCCAATGGATCCCACAACCTATTCCAGCAACAACGCTACGGACCAGACAACCATTATCAGCACAAGGAGGCAGACACAACAACCGAGCCAAAGGAAGCTGAGGATAACCATATCAACAGGAAGGATCCATATCTTGACAAAATCGATCGATACAGACTGTGTTGTATCGATCGATAAGTGTCCCGAATTCGGAAAGAGAGCCTTTCGATATGGAGTTCGAAAATTATTTTGGGAGCAGAGAGATGAGTATGAGGTCTACAGAGACGAGAATGGTTTTGCTAGAGGAATAGATGGTGACGTCATCAGAATTTCTAAAGATGACATCAAAAAACTGCTCCAAAGAACTTCTATGGACGAGCGCTCCTACATCTGTCTACCAGAGCACGCTAGTTCATTTACAAGAAGAGAATTGGTGCAAGAAACCTACACCAAAGACGAGATCAACGAGATGTTCACAGGTTTACTTAGAGAACGCAAATGGGAAAAGCTCTCCATGGAAAAGAGTTTGGAAGAGGCCACAAACAAGCTTCGCAGTGAGATGAACTGGATGATCAGTGCAGACCAAGGATTACTAAAGAAGGTTCAACGTCTTGAGCTGGAACTTGAAGATCTTCGCAACACACAGAACCATAGCCAGAAAAGATCAAATCGATCGACGGAGTAACATCCACATCGATCGATACGGAGCCCACACCATCGACCACTTACTCAAAACGTGAGGTTGATGAGTCTCTTGGAGATATCTGGAAAGAATTGAAGAAAGCAGAAGCTCATCTCAGTATCAAACAAACCACAACCTGTGAGGGGATCTTGCACAACCTAGCAGATCTAAGAATCTGCACAGAAGAGATGAGGAGATCTATCCGCCTTATCAATGAAGCACATGCAGATATGAACCCCGCTGCACCTTGCAATCCTTTTGGAGGATTGACTCGTCTGAAAGCAGTTGAGAGGAAAATTGCTGATATACACTTCTTAGTAGACAAAGAAGTGGAGGAACTCGCACTACGCATAGATACTACGCAGCAGGAGGCTGAGAAGTTCCAACGTCAACTTGATTATCAGGCTGCATCAATTGCATCGAACGACGAGCTCAACCTCACATCGATCGATAGGCGATTGACGGAAATCGACGGCCAGATGAAGCTCTTTGCAGAGAAGCTTCACGAGAATCTGCAGAAGCAAAAATCGACCGATAAGCAATCTTTTGCATCGATCGATATACAGACTTCAGAGATCTGTACCAGAGCCGATTTGGATAAATTAGCTGATGATGTCTACATAGCAATAACAAGCGTGGATGATTCACAAGATAGAAGTCTAGACCAAACGTATTTCCCGCTTGTTAACGAGGTTGGAAGCATGGAATCTAGCATAGAAGGGATGCAGAAAGAAATTAAAGCTATTCAGAGAAAGCTTGCGAGCAGAACTGCGCCCTTAGAATCGATCGACCGAGCAACCAGCGCATCGATCGATGGACTTCAACAGCCATCGACCAATATTTCAACCACGGAATCGATTGATACCAGCTCCATCCAAGACAAGATAATCCAACGCCTTGATTCAATGCAAGCAGAGCTTGGCGACCTTTCAGAACATGCCTACAGGAAGAAAGGATGGCATGCGGTCAGCATTGAAAGTCATGAAGAAAGGATTCAAAGGATCACTGATGGGTTGATTGAGTTAAAGAAGAAACGAACTAGAGAATATGAAGCCACAAGAAGCCTATTTGACGCATGGTTCGGTGAGAAGAAAGATACAGAGCATACTTGTTTCTCAACAAGTACCTGGACTTCATCTCAGTAGCTCATTCCATCCAAAGTCAAGCTAGATGACTATAATCAAAGTGCTGAGTGGGAGGCAACCCACTGTTTGGTAGTTTTTCATTTTATTATTATCTTTAGGATTTTATTTTTCGTATTTGTTTTTCTTTGCAGTTACAATTAGACGATTGCCACTGAAATCGACCGACATGACACTGTCGATATCGATCGACATGGACCACATAGAAGCGATCGACGAATGCGACTCAACATTGATCGATACACATCGCGGTCAGGTATATCGTTCTAAACTTTTTGATATCAGTGTATTTTATTATTACCTATGCCTTCACTGGACTGGTTATACACTGGGGACAGTGTATGATTTAAGACTGGGGGGATGTTACTGATGCTGTTTACATTTTGATTTCATCAAAAAAATATTTTCAAAATGGTTTTTATTGAGTCAAGAAAGGGATAATGACAATTTTAATTTTCACTTTTTATCTAACCAATCTTTTAGGCACCATTCTTAGATTTGTTGATGCAGAATGTACTAGAGATGCTAAAGTTGATCACCTATCAGCTATGACAACACTTTCATTGATTGTCTGGAGGAACCAAAGCTGATTTCCAACCTAACCTGACAATTCTTTGCTTGTCTTGGGGCTTGGTATACATGGGATCGGATGCTTCAAACAAGTCTGGAAGGTAAAAGCCTTGTGTAGATAATTTTATCACCCTCTTTCTCTCATTTTCGAAATTAGATTTAATTTTATTAAGTTCTTTAAAAAAATAAAAAATCGAAAATTAGCTTAAATATTTGTTCTAGGACTAGTTAGTTATTACTTAGGAAGAAATTCGAACAGGGCTTGGCGGTTACCCCCCCTCAAGACTTGATTCATAAGAGTTCTATAGGTAAAGGGTTCGAACAGGGCTTGGTGGTTACCCCCTTCAAGACTTGCTTCGCAATGAATCCTAGGATATAGGTCAAAAAGAAGTGAACAGGACTTGGTGGCTGCAACCATTAAGGCTTGATTCATGGAAGTCTGAACAATCTTGGTCAATGTCTTGCAAATGAAAGCAGACTTGACTAGGAGAGAAATAGTAGAGGGAGAGGATAGGAACTAATTTTTACCTGCAGATCCAGATACTTGTTTGAGCAACCTTGCATCCTCTGATCGATACTCCAAGGTAAAGCCTGCACTTTTATTTTTATGTACAGAAATGAAATCAGTAGAGGGGTTAGTCAGACATGATTGCTAAGTTGTTGGCTAGATGATCAAGGTTGCTTAACTAGGATATTGCATAATGTGCTTCTGTGATTGACAGACTCTTAGATGTGGTTTGCAACAAAGTAGAGGTTATGATTCTAAGTTTGAAGTTGATTTAGTCCCTGCTTTTTAAAACCTCTTTCATAAAGACTGCCTGTGTGTTTGCTTGAGGACAAGCAAAAGGTTAAGTCTGGGAGAGTTGATATACCATGAATTTTGACCGCTTTTACCCATGGTATATGAGTGTTTTTACTACTATTATCTATGTTTTGGAGTCTATTAGGTATGTTTTCAGGTTCAGAAGCATTTTGGAGAAAAGTGATGTTTTAGGTGCCTTTTTGGAGCTTAAAGAAGAGTTCACCCGAGATCAAGACCAGAGGTCGACACCAGAGTTACACATCGATCGATGCACACTCTGTGCAATCGATCAACACACATTAGCCGAAGGACGATACATCGAGACCATAATCGATCGATGTACACCCTGTACTATCGATCCATACTGAGGCGGCTGAAAGACAAGTTGGACCTGGCCAAACTTGAAGCCCAAGATATCACATTTTACAAGAATGCCCCTGCCGAGTTTTTTAACCTAATGAACTCATATATTTATATGCCTAAGTTTTTATAAGTTAGAGACAAGCTTTTTACAGTAATACAAGTTTTCATAGTTTCTAAGAGTTTCTTCTTCTTCTACTCATTTTCTTTTACTGTTTCATTACTTTGCAAGTTCTCAATAAAGTTCTATTCTGTTCTTTAATTGTTAACAAAGGTTATAGAATTCTAGACCTAGAGGAGAGATCCAAAGATATTTGTGATTGGAACCTAAGTGTTCACCCTCTAATAGGTCTATGAACTTCTATTATTACCTTGTTGCTATGAACTACTTAGCCATGTCTGAGTAGATTCACTTGTTAGATTTAGGGTTTAAAAATAATATGAGGGATTAGCCCCAGCCTATAATTGCTATAGTTGTGATATTTATTGTTAGGATTGTTCACTAATGCTTTTCTAGCTTAGCTACCTAGAACATGAACTTGGATTGCATTGTTCATTACATGCAATACCTGACAACATCCTAAACATGCTATGACCCTATTGAGATATGCGAAAGCTGATCTAAGATCATGGTGAGCATTGTATCAACTCGCGCACAAAGCTTGCTTAGAGCCGTATCGATCGATACTCCTGTAGAGTAATCGATCGACGTATCTAGAGGTGTATCGGTCGTTATTCCTATCGAACTATCGAGCGATACCAGCGGCAGAAGTAGCCGACCGCAACACAATTTAGCATCTAAGTAATAGATGGTCTAAATAATGCGAGAGCTGATGGATTCATTTAATAAGTGTTGAGCTCTGACATATCATGCAAGCAACTGTTAGCCTTTATAGTATTTATAATCCTGAATTCCTGAATACTTACCCTGAATATAACTACTTTTCTTTACTGTTTTCAAAACCAAATCCTTTCAACTGAGTAATCTCATCCTTACTCAGCAAACCTGCACTTTACTTTAAACTATTTTCAACCTATCATAGTCATTAAGATTGCATCTTATTTGTACACTAGCTCTCTGTGGATTCGACCCCTAAGTACTACAACTGAACCTCTTATTTGAGAGAGTAAAGTCACTCCTTAGGGTAATTTAAGTGATATCAAGTATCGATCAATATACGGTTAGGGGTATCGATCGATATCGGATGAAAGATGTCGGTCAACGGTGAAGTAGTGTCGGTCGACGTGAAGGTGCGAGTGTCGGTCGACGAAGACGGTGTCTCGGTCGGTAGGGGTGTGTCGGTATCGGTCGACAGGCAGTTGATGGCGTCGATCGATGCGGAACGGATTTCCATGCGGATTGAACGTTCCAAGCTAGCAGGGTCTTCTGAGAACAAAAGTTGGGATTCCTTGTTACTTCTGGTGCTGCTGGGCATGTATATGAAAAGACAAGAAAAAAATTTTGTGTCATAAAACAAATTAAAACAAAAATAGAAATAACCTAGACCTAATCAGATTAGATCCTATTGTATCAAAGCTCCCCGGCAACGGCGCCAAATTTGATATCACTCAAATTACCCTAAAGAGTGACTCTACTCTCTCAAATAAGAGGGATCGAATCCACAGAGAGCTAGTGTACAAATAAGATGCAATCTTAATGACTATGCTAGGTTGAAAATAGTTTAAAGTAAATTGCAGGTTTGCCGAGTAAGGATGAGATTACTCAGTTGAAAGGATTTGATTTTTAAAACAGTAAAGAAAAATAGTTAGATTCAGGGTAAGTATTCAGGAATTCAAGATTATAAATACTATAAAGGCTAACAAGTTGCTTGCATGATATGTCAGAGCTCAACACTTATTAAATGAATCCATCAGCTCTCGCATTATTTAGACTATCTATTACTTAGATGCTAAATGGTGTTGCGGTCGGCTACTTCTGCCGCTGGTATTGCTCGATAGTTCGATAGGAATATCGACTGATACACCTCTAGCTACGTCGATCGATTACTCTATAGGAGTATCGATCGATACGTCTCTAAGCAAGCTTTATGCGCGAGTTGATACAATGCTCACAATGATCTTAGATCAGCTTTCGCATATCTCAAGAGGGTCATAGCATGTTTAGGATGTTGTCAGCTATTGCATGTAATGAACAATGCAATCCAAGTTCATGTACTAGGTAGCTAAGCTAGAAAAACCATTAGTGAACAATCCTAACAATAAATATCACAACTATAGCAATTATAGGCTGGGGCTAATCCCTCATATCCTATTTAAACCCTAAATCTAACAAGTGAATCTACTCGACATGGCTAAGTAGTTCATAGCAACAAGGTAATAATAGAAGTTCATAGACCTATTAGAGGGTGAACACTTAGGTTCCAATCACAAATATCTTTGGATCTCTCCTCTAGGTCTAGAATTCTATAACCTTTGTTAACAATTAAACAACTGAATAGAACTTTATTGAGAACTTGCAAAGTAATGAAAACAGTAAAAGAAAATGAGTAGAAGAAGAAGAAACTCTTTTAGAACTTAAACAACTCTTAAAAACTATATCTTTGCCAAAACACTTAGGCACATATAAATATGAGTTCATTAGGTTTAAAAACTCGTCAGGGGCATTCTTGTAAAACGTGATATCTTGGGCTTCAAGTTTGGCCAGGTCAACTTGTCTTTCAGCCTCAGTATCGATCGATAGTACAGGGTGTACATCGATCGATTATGGTCTCGATGTATCGTTCTTCGGCTAATGTGTGTCGATCGATTGCACAGAGTGTGCATCGATCGATGTGTAACTCTGGTGTCGACCTCTGGTCTTGATCTCGGGTGAACTCTTCTTTAAGCTCTAAAAAGGCACCTAAAACATCACTTTTCTCCAAAATGCTTCTGAGCCTGAAAACATACCTAATAGACTCCAAAACATAGATAATAGTAGTAAAAACACTCATATACCATGGGTAAAAACGGGTAAAATCCATGGTATATCACGCGGCCTGGGTTGTGCGGTGCATAGCACCCGCGCGGGACGAGACGAACAAGACTTACAGGATGCATGGCCGGACGAGCGCGGTACGTAGCACCCGCGCAGGACGAAGCCAGACGGAGCTGTACACATGTGCGGGACGGGACGCACGGGCCAGCACACCCGCGCGGGATGAGCAACGGACCGGACAGTACTGTACGGCCGGACATGCGCGGCCCGGACCGTCCAGCCATGACCCTGAGCGTTTTTCATCCTGTTTTCCCATTGGTCGAGACCCATTGTTTCCAAGGACCTTTTAGTCAATTTCTATGATGTTTTTAGGGCTTTTAGCTCAAATATAAGTACCCTTGTTATCCCTAATTTGGGACTTATGTTATTTTCTCTCTAAGAACAAAAACTTTTGGAGTAAAGTTTCATTTTTGATTCATAATCTTATCTCATCTGTGTGTTCTTGATTGTTTGATTTCATCTCCTTTCTTTCTCTTCATGATTAAGCTTGGATTCCTCTTGGATTTAAGAGTAATCATGGTGATTAGTGAGTAGTCCTCTTTGGATTCATGGGTTAGGGAGACTAAGGGGTGATTAGGCTAGATCTAGGGTGTTTTAGTGTAGATCTATCTTGTTCCTTGCTAGTAGAGTGCTTTTAATGCTATTTTAGAGTTGGCCACTCTAAAGTTGAGCTTTAGGCATTTCATGCCCGAAAGGTGTTCTATGAAATGCCTGAACTAATTCTCCTAAGCTTTTAACATTCTTTACCAAAGAGATTTGTTGTTAAAGGTGTTAAGATGGCTATTATGCTTGTTCTTAATGATTGTTAGATAATATTCAACCTAAGAGATTAGATGCTTGAGTTATCTTTGTGAATGAGCATTCATCTAGAGATAGAGCTTGTTTAGAATTGTGCCTAGGCCTAAGGTTGATAGATTGATTGTTTGCTGCCACCCTTAGATTGATGCTTGATCCCCCAAGGTGAATTCCCTTAGCCCATGGGTCTCATCTCCTCATAAAGAAAGAAAGCTTTATATTTTATTGCATTTTAGATATTGTCTTAGTTTAATAATTATCTCCCTTAATGATTGCATTTAGATTAAGCATAGGCTTGCATTCCCTTTGCTTTGTGATCACTTAGAACTAGTTCGACAATCTTATATACTACATCATTTGATTAGAACCCTTGAAAAGTCCTTTCATCAATAACCTTTGGTATGATGCTGGCTGATGCTCCTGTATCACATAGTGCATATGAGAATTCAATGCATTCTACTAGGCATGAGATAATGAACTCTCCAGGATCACTCTTCTTCTTCAATGTGATCCTCTTCTTTCTCATATCTTCTCTAATCTGATTGAACATCTTCTCAATATCAGCCTCTGGTACTCTTGTCTCTCTGAAGAACATCCAAAATATGTGTGTGAAGTATGCTTTTCAAAGGGTCTCTCTCCTGGAATCCTTAGAACTCTCTTCTTGAAGTTTTCCAACTCCTTTGCATTAGCCTCTCTTTTATAGTGCTTGGGAACCTTCTCTTTCCCTTTCCTTAGGGTTCTCTTCGCACTTTCCTTTTCTATCTCCATAGGCTTTGATGTATCCTCAACCTCTTCTGGTGGGTTTTCTGTAGGTTTGGGTCGGGATCTGAGTGCATAGAGTAGGGCTACATCTATCTTTGGTAGTTGCACTCGGTGTTTCATGGTTGCACATCAATCGATGTCGGATTGATCATGTCAACCGATGCCCGGTTGATGATGTCGATCGATATCATCCTCATGAGATCGATCGTTGAAAGGGTGGAATGGGTTAGGATGTCTCGGTGCAAACTCTGCGTATGTCATAATCCAGACTGGTCTGTTCGTAGTAGACTCTGTCGATCGATGTGGTAACTCGAACATCGATCGATAGTCATCTTTCCATGTCGATCGATGACTATTGTCTGGTGTCGGTCAACACCAGTGAGAACTGCCGATACTCATGGAGCTCTCTACTTCAAAGTCTCCCTCTTGAAGTTTCTCATGCTCATACACCTGGGAGAAATCATCTACTGTGATGGCGTTGATGTGGTGTAGCTATGAGATCTTCCTCTCTCACTTTGATTAAGGCTTCTTGCCTCTTAATAGCTTCTGATGTTCGAATCACATGTGTCTCCAACTTCTTCACATGAGTGCTGAAGGTGTCAAACTTTGCATTCATGCTATTGTATGCAGCATCAATCTTTCCATTGAACTCCACGGTAAGCCTCTGCTGACCCTCTAGAACTGAATCAAGCATTGCTTCAATCTTTCTCTCCTGAGTAGGTGGTGGTGGATTCTGGTAGAAAGAATTGTTGAGATTCTTGTTGTTGCTGTAGTTGCATTGCTGAAGGGCTTCTGATATTGTGAATTCTGATTGTAGTTGCTCCTCTGACTGTTTCCATAGAAGTTCGTGTTTCCACTCTGATTTCCAAGCCTCTGAATTCCTCCTATGCAATTCACTTCTTCTTTGTATCTCTCCTCATCAATCTCTATAGCTTCTACATCTTCTGCAAAGCTAACCTGCTTCCTTAGAAGCTTGTTAAGACTGTCTAATTTGGCTCTTACATCGTCCAAATGCTCCTTCCCAAGGGCATTGGCCGATTTCCTCCTCTCATAATCAGTGTTCTTGGTGCTGTTGCTAGTTACCAAGTTGTCAATAAGTCTCACAGCCTCTTCTGGATTCCTGGTGTTGAAGTTTCCTTCACTAGCTGTGTCAGTGCTGTCTGGTAGGTCAGATCTAAACCTCTGAAGAAAGTGCTGAGCAGCTGCACTTCATTGAATCCGTGGTGTAGACAATCTCTCTCATAAGAAAGCATTCTTGATATCATCCCAGGATGTAAGAGATCCTGGTAGTAGTTGCTTAATCCATTGCAAAGCTTCTCTAGTAAGAGAGTACTTGAAGAGCTTGCAAAGTAGGTAGTCATCTGGGACTCCATTGGCTTTGATAGCAGATACGAGATCCTCGTACCTCTCTAGATGGTCCATAGGATGCTCATTGGATGCTCCACTGTAGGGTGTCAGTCCTACAAGTGTGTAGTATTGAGGCTTCACCTCAAAATCAGCCCTCTGTATGTCTGGAGGACGGATGGCAGATCTGTTGGCATAGTACTGATCTGGACGGTAGTAGTCAGCCAGTGATATGTTTCGGTTGGCTTCTTCTGCAGCTTGAGTAGCGGCTGCAGCAGCCTCAGCTTCTAGATCAGGGATTGCTGCCCCCTGATTATTAATTCTCTGACCTGCTGTATTACGCAGGTGACCTTCTTGGTCACGCAGGTTACCTTCGTCGTCTCGCATGAGTATCATTGTCACGACCATGTTCTGTGGCTCAGTATCGATCGATATGCGGATTGCGGTATCGGTCGATGTCGGATGAAGGATGTTCGTCGACGGGTACTGAAAAGAATCGGTCAATGTGGATGAAAGGATATCGGTCGATGTCAGATGAATGAGATCGGTCGATGTTGGAGAGCTGGTATCGGTCGACGGTGTCTGAAACTCGGTAGACGGTTGTTGATGAAAATTGGTCAATGCACAAGCGGGTGTCTCGATCGATGTGGAACGAATCTGTTTGCGGATTGAATGTTCCAAAGCAGCTGGATCAGTAGACAAAAGTTCCTTGTTCTTTTTGCTTCTTGTTATGCTAGGCATGCACTTGAAAAGAAAAGAAAATTTTTATCAGTAACAAGTAGTAAAGTAAAAGAAAACCTAGACTTAAATAAAATCTAATGGCGCGCCAAATTTGATACGTGGTCAAATTACCTAGAGCAACCTGGATCAGTAGACAAAAGTTCCTTGTTCTTTTTGCTTCTGGTTATGTTAGGCATGCACTTGAAAAGAAAAGAAAAATTTTATCAGAAACAAGTACTAAAATAAAAGAAAACCTAGACTTAAATAAAATCTAATGGCGCGCCAAATTTGATACGTGGTCAAATTACCCTAGAGCAACCTTACTCTCATCAAAGGAGGTCAAGTTGTAGTACTTAGGGATCGAATCCACAGGGAGCTGGGGCACACACTAGATCTTATTGTAACTAAGCTAGGTTGAAGATTTTAAGGCAGTAAATTGCAAGTAAACTTAAAACTGGTGAGCAAGACAATTACTCAATTGATTGATTAGGGGGTTTAACAGATATGATGAAGGCGTTAGACTTAGGATTACTATTAAGGTTATTAGGATTATAATAGTATGAATGTCTATGTGACATGCTTGCATGATATTATAGAACCCAACGGTAACAATAACCGTACCACTGTCGTTTTCTGGGTTATCAAATTACCCTAGAGCAACCTTACTCTCATCAAAGGAGGTCAAGTTGTGGTACTTAGGGATTGAATCCACAGGGAGCTGGGGCACACACTAGATCTTATTGTAACTAAGCTAGGTTGAAGATTTCAAAGCAGTAAATTGCAAGTAAACTTAAAACTGGTGAGCAAGACAATTACTCAATTGATTGATTAGGGGGTTTAACAGATATGATGAAGGCGTTAGACTTAGGATTACTATTAAGGTTATCAGGATTATAATAGTATGAATGCATATGTGAGATGATTGCATGATATTATAGAACCCAACGGTAACAATAACCGTACCACTGTCGTTTTCTGGGTTATCTATTACTAGAACCAATGATTCACTACTTAGCGCAGGTCATAATCAGGAAGGCATCGATCGACCTGCTGTCGCACGTATCGATCGACATAGCCTCGCGTCAATCGATCGATGACTCTATAGGAGAATTGATCGATGCGCGTCTAGAAACCTTTAAGCGCGGGTTGATAATAGTTAACCAGAGATTTGCTAGACCATGCTATCGCTTGCGCCTAGCAAATTCTGACTCAAAGAAGATAGATCCAAGGATAATATCCACTGTCATCATGTATATGTTAGCTACTCCTATACAAGCATTAAGAACAATCTTCTAAGATGAATATCACATGCTCAAGTATTCATATTTTGGGCTAATCCCTCAAAACCTATTTGAATCCTAAATCTTACAAGGATGTTTACTCAAACATAGCCAAGCAAAACATCATAACAATTAAATAAAACTGCATAGATAGAATAGATATTAAATAAAGGTGTTCAAGAAAGCTCTCAATAGTAACTCTCTCTCTCACAAAACAATGGTATGAAAACCTTTGAGTAGGAACTAGGTCTAAAAAAAGCTTCTCTTTGCCAAAACTCTTAGGCAAGATATAAATACTAAATAATTAGGTTAAAACTTGTCAGGGGTATCTTGGTAAATAGATGGAGTCTTGGGCTTCAAGTCGGCTGCGACCAAACTGGGCTTCTGTGTGTTTAATATCGATCGATATCACTGAAGGTGTATCGATCAACGCCTCTCTCTCCGTGTCGACCTCGGGTGGTCGATGTGGTCATCTCGGGTGAAATCTGTAAGTGCTCCAAAATGCTCCAAAAACACCATCTTTCCTCCAATTGCTCCTGAACCTGTAAATATGCTATCTAGACTCCAAAATGGATTAAATATATCCTAAAACTCTTATATATCATGACTAAAATCTGGTCGAATTCATGGTATATCAATTTTCGTGTACAAGTGATTTATGCTCAGCTCTATGGAATGATAGGAAGAAGGAGACTTGTCGTCGTAATGGATCTCCTGCTTCGATTGTAGATGAACTGGGAGATCCTGCTCTTAGGGTATGGGCCAGTGTACGTGATGTCTTGCATATTTACATGTTTTTAGCTATCATATCTTATGCATTTTTGCTCATTTAGATTAGGCATTAGGCATCTTTAGGCTCATTTTGCATTCATAAGTCCCTATTAGGTGTTGGAGCACACTTTGGAGATATTGAAGATGTTTGGGAGTTTTGTGATGAAAAAGAAGGGTTTAAAGATGAACATGGACAGAGGCCTTGGGAATACCTTCTGATGCTAATATTTGGTGGAGACATGGCATTCTGAGTTAGCTTTCCAATGGAAGTGGTTTCAAGACATTTGGAGCCATATTGGAGGAGTTATGATCAATTGAGTAGAAGCATGTCAAGCAACCCGGGTAAGCACACCCGAGTCCAACCATCAAACCTCACCTGGACAAGCTCAGGACGCGGCCAGGACGACCGGGACAAGCACCCGCACGTCCTGAGTGTGCTGAACGCCTAGAACGGACCGGTCCATACCACCCGAGCACAAGGACCCGCGACGGGAGCGAGGGACGAGCCGCGCGGCCTGGACACGCGGGTTGCACTGCCCGCGGGACTGGCGGACTGGATGCCCAAGGCGCACCCGACCTTGCCTCACCCGCGCACAGAGGACACCCGACAGCACCTGCCCGATCTGGACGACCCGCACGTTCCGATGCCAGACGAGCTCGGGGCGTCCAGCACCACCCGGACCAGGACACTCGGACATCCCACAGTTCCCACTACCCGCGTACCAGCCTGTGCACCCGACTAGTATCACCCGGCCAGCACCACCCGCACGTCCTGCCACCAGCTGGACGCCCACCACGAACACACCCGGCCTAGAGAGGCCGCCGGCCTGGGCGCCGGATGAGCAGGACATACCGGCTGGTCACACCCGGCCATGGACCAGTCCAGCCTGCCCGGGTGTCCCACCCCCTTCCTTTCCTCCTAGCTTCTCATTGGTTGAAAATCAAGTTGGCCAAGGACCTTTTAGTAATTTTATTTTATGTTTTAAGGGTTTCCAAGCCCCATATAAATACTCTTGTATCCCCTTTGAGGGACTTATCTCATTATCTATCTAAGAACACATAAACCTCTTGAGTAAAGTTTCATCTTGATTCTTAATCTCATCTTGTCTTTGTGTTTTGATTGTTTGATTTCATATCCTTTCTTTCTCTATATGTTTGAGCTTGAATCTATCATGGATTTAAGAGCAAGCATGTGGATTAGTGAGTAGATCCTTCTAAGATCCATGGGTTAGGGTGATAGAGAGTGATTAAGTTAGATCCAAGGTGTCTATTGTTAGATCTATCATTTCCTTGCATAGATTTGGTGTTTTAAAGCTATATTTGAGTTGGCCTCTCAAGCATAGAGCTATAGGCATTTCATGCCGGAAGGTGTTCTATGAAATGCCTGAACCAACTCATCTATGCTTTTAGCTTGCTTTGCCTAAGGGATTAGTTGTCAAAGGAGCTAGGATTGCTATTAGACTCATTCTCCATGTTTGCTTTGATCATTACAGCCAAAGGGATTTGGTGTACTTGGGTGATCATTGCAAAGAGCATTCATCTAGGGATAGAGCTTGCTTAGTTTTGTTGTCTAGGCAAAAGGATTAGATTGATTGAAAAGTTAGCATCTTGGATTGAAGCTTAATCATTTGATATCAAGTCCCTATACCCATGGGTCTCACTCTCTCATAAGAAAGAAAGTTCAATCTTTTATTGCATTTTTAATATTGTCTTAGTTTCACAATCATCCTCTCATCTTGATAGACTTAGATTAAGCATGAACTTGCATTCCCTTTGCATTAGAATCTCTTAGAATTGGATTGACATCTTGTATTCTACAACATTTGATTAGGACTTTGAAAAGGCCTGTCATCAAATTGGCGCCGTTGCCAACTTCTAAGTTGATTTTGACATTGGGATTTAGTTATTTGCTTGAGACTAAGTCATTTTATTTTATTGTATCTTGTGATATTGGTTCTTGCCTCTTCTATCTTTGACTTTCAGGTGTATGATAACAAGAAGCAGAGGGCATCCAACTTGGTTCCTACTGTTGAAGATATTGCTGCACTTGAGAGGGAGATAGCTAGACAAAGAAGAGAAGTAGAGCAACAGGCTCATCTACAAAGGTTGGGGTTTGAGATGGAGAATCAGCATCAAGATGGTGATGCCCTAGGGCAATGGTCCAAGAGCTGACAATCCAAGACCACCACACCAGCCACATCACCAACCACGCCAAGCTAGAGCCATTGGAGCCTATGATCAACCTCACATTCATGGTCATAGGTTGGGGATAAGGGCACCAGCTGTGGAGAACAACAACTTTGAGATCAAAGCAGGCCTGCTGCATTTGATTGAGAACAACAAGTTCCATGGCCTTGCTGTGGAGGATCCCCTTGATCACTTGGACACATTTGATAGCTACTGTAGCTTGTCCAAGATTAATGGAGTCTCTGAAGATGCTTTCAAGCTGAGGTTGTTTCCATTCTCTTTGGGAGACAAGGCACATCTATGGGAGAAGGCTGTTCCAAGTGACTCCATCACTACTTGGAATGAGTGCAAGAGAGCATTCCTAGAGAAATTCTTCTCTACCTCAAGAACAGCCAAGATCAGAAATGAGATCTCTAGCTTTCAGCAGAAGAACCTTGAGAGCTTTAGTGAAGCATGGGAGAGGTTCAAGGGCTATTGGTCTCAATGCCCACATCATGGCTTCACCAAGGAGAGTTTGCTTAGTACCTTCTACAGAGGTGCTCTACCAGAGTTCAGGAGCAGATTGGACACAGCCAGCAATGGGTTCTTCTTGGGCAGAACTGAGCAGGATGCTGAGGAGCTAGTGGAAAACATGGCCAGGAGTGACTCAGTCTACAGTGAGGAGCATGATAGGGCCAACAGAGGCACTGATGAAGATGATCAGCACACAAGAAAGACCCTGAAATCTCTCAAGAAAAGTTGGACAAGCTTCTTGTAGAAGGCTAAGCAAGAGCAGCTTAACTCCATTGGGAACCAGCAACAGCAACAGCCTGCTAGGACTACTGAAGTTCATGGTGTAGAAGGTCAAGAGGAGCTGTGCTTCATCAATTCTAATGGCACATGGTATAGGAAAGAGCCCAACTTCCAATACCAAAACAACTACCAGCAAAGACCTTACTACAACAATCACCAAGGAGGTTACCAAGCAAACCAGCCTACTCAGCCCCAAGGAAGCTCTTCTCCAGCTCAGGCTCCAAGTTCAAATTTGGAGTCCATGTTCAAGCAACTCTTAGAAGCTCAAGAAAGAAATGCTAAGACCATTGGTGATGAGTTCAAGAACATCCATGCTAAGATTGATGGAACCTATTCTGACCTCAACAACAAGTACATTCAACTTGCCTCTCACCTCAAAGCTTTGGAGAGCCAAGTTACATCCATGTCTTCATCCTCCAAGAATCCAATGGGATCTCTACCAGGAAACCAGAGAAGAACCCTAAGGACACTTGCAATGTTATCCTCTCCACTTCTTCAGGGATTGCATTGAGTGATCATAAGAATGATGTTGATGAGATTGAGAGGCTCGTGCTTGGAAATCAGATTGAAAATGATAAG